>OX422220.1:101209243-101897993 GCA_949130495.1 Sambucus nigra | reverse complement strand
TAAGTGATTTGAGATATAATATTTACTTTTTTTTTTTGCATATTTACTATTAAGTGAATGTTAATAGCATCATATTTTTTTTTGTTGCGTCGTTGTGCCTAAAGCGACGAATATGATTTGAAATGATGTCGGATCATGAAATAGTTTATATTATTCCGAATGCCAATTTAGAGGGCGCGGTTAGCCCTGAAATAGTCGAGATAGTTAAAATAAGTGCCATGTTGTATTTTTGAGTTCCGGATACTTTTGACCGGATTATGGCGTAATTATGTTGTTACGAGTCATTTTAATGGTGTAGTAACATTTAAAGATAGAATTTAGTGTTAAGGGGCATTTAAGTCTTCCAACCACATTTATTCTCATATATATGTCTTTAACCTTGAGAGAAAGAGAGAGAAAGAGAAATTAGGAGAAAAGAAGAAAAAGGAAGAGGATTGAAGAATTGGAGCATAATTTGCTTCTACCGGAAGACAATCCGAGATTTCATCCTTAAGGCAAGTTTCTAACTTGCAAACCTATGATCTATTGTGGATAAATTGTATTGGTAGTTGTGTATTTGAAAGAATTGAACAAATTGTGGGTTTTGAGAAATTTGGTGTTTAAACCCTTAAAAGTGGTATTAGATTTGATTTAATTAGTTTAGAAATGGTTTGGGGTTAAAATGAGTTGATTTGGTTGAGATTTGAGGAGAGAAGTATGAGTTTTGGGTAAAAATTAGGGTTCTTAACCCGTAGCCCCCAATCTTGGCAAATCTGCCAGGGCGAATCGATTCGCCCTCCCTAGCGAATCGATTCGCTAGAAGGAAGGCTACAGGTCTGGGGAGTGAGATTGATTTGGGTTAAGGCCGAATCGATTCATCATGAGACAGAAAGTTTGGTATTTTCAGTCAAATCGATTCGCTTTTAAGGGTGAATCGATTCGGCCCCTGGGGCGAATCGATTCAGAATCTTGCTATTTTAGGATGTTTTTTCTAGGTTAGTTTTTAGGCATTTTCTTCTAGGTTTAAGGCATAGGAACCTTCTATTATGAATTACAATAGAGTATTATTATGAGTACAACTATTATCACTTGTAATAAATCAATTGTTTCAAATAAGTTTCCGAATGAGAACTTGGACGTGTGAAACCTTATTTTGCCAACTGACTTCTAAACTTATTAAATTGAAATTGAGTTATTTCTCTTGCATTAATGCATAGTTATCATTATAAATGACTTTTCACTAGGTTGTGCATGTAGAAGATATGTGAGGGTTATTTGATTGTGAAGAGCGAAATAAGCTTGTTCATAATTTTAGATATTCATAACTGTCATACATTTTATTCACATGTATATCATATCTAATCGGGCCCTGAATCGTTTATATCTCTTATTTTTGCATGAATTCTCTTTACGCCCAAGTGCTCCGCCGCAAGGTCTCCCGTTTTTAACTTTATTTTCAAGTGTCCTGGAGCTATAACATTTTTACGGATGTTGTAGGATATTTGTTATAGACGCCTCTATCTTTTTGTACTCTAGTTATGATCAGTCCATATATTCGGGCGTGTTGCCTAAGTTTTGTACTTGTTTATGTAATGTGATATTTAATTTTAATACTTAGTGTAACCTGCTATAATGGTCTGTTAACCGACAACTTATTCGGGTATTATGTTGTATGTGATTGTTAAACTATTGTCTGTCTTTATTTATATCCACCTTTTTTTTAAATTGGATTGTCTAAATAATTTTCTTTAAATTTACAAAAATAAATTTTGACATCCGTTTTCTAAAACAATTGGTGGTTATCTTGTATTATTATTATTTGTTTATGACAATAATGCTAAGAATGGATCATCTATGATTCCTGTAATTATTGGAGTATCGGGCTGTCCACCTCTTATTTTAATAAGCGAGGTGTCACAGATGGTATCAGAGTGTTAGGTTCTAGAGTCCTTAGAATCTATACGGACTTGTCACGTTCTACCATGGCGTTCTTTGATATAGAGCCCTTTTGTTAGGACTGTATTGTTTGAATATGATTACGACCTTATACAAAGATAAATTGTTTTAAATTGTATTCTGATTCAGTTATTTCTTCGTCTGAGATGCCGCCTAAAAGAGGTCTCCCAGCGAGGAGAAATAGAGTTTTAGAAGATAATGTAGAACCTCCGCCACAACAAGGAACAATAAATGCTGCGGAGGTGGCTAATATCATCGTCCAGGCAGTCAATGTTGCAATGAATGTTATGGCTCAAAAGTTTCCTCAAGCCCAACAACCGATAGTACAGGAGGTACAAGACCATGCGGGACCTTCCCTGTGGGAGAGAGTAAGAGAATCTTTCTTAAAGGGTCACGCCCCAGAATTTCAGGGTGGTTCTGATGTAATAGTAGCAAACCAATGGAATAAGGACATGCAGCATCATCTCCGAATGGTAGATTGTAATGGGGAGCGGAAGCAAATCCTTACCACTTTTAAACTAGTTGGAGCAGCCTTACACTGGTGGGAGTCGGTGACCAAGCCAGAGTAAAGAGATAGTATGACAATATCATATTTTTGGGTTTTATTCGATCGGAAGTATTTTCCTCCCGCAGTCCAAAAGGAGATGAGGAGGAAACTTTAAGATGTAGTCCAAAGAGAACGTTCTGTGGTAGAGTATGAGGAGGAATTTACTCGTCTGGCTAGATTTGTTCCGGATGATGTAATTCCATAGGAAAGGAGGATATCTGAGTTCATTGGAGGTTTGCATTGGAGAATACGACAGCACTTGCTGGGAAACCCAGCTTTATAAACATTTGGTGACGTAATGAATGCCGCATTGTTTCATTGATAAGATCACTGTTTACATGTGCAAGGGAGTAAGAAAGTTTTAGTTTCGGGGCAACCTAGTAAGCAAGGAGGAAATGGTGCCGGAGGAGAACTATCCTCATCTCAGCCATCGGGAAGTAAGCAGAAGGAAAAGGACACCCAGTAAGGGGATTTTTCCAAGAGACAGCATTTTGGGGGCTTTAATTTTGGTGGTAGAAGTTTCAGGCATGGTCAAGGTGCCCAGCAGTAGCAACAGCAGGTGTGCCAGCAAGGCCAGGCAGTTCGGGGTAATAATGGGGGTCGAGACCATCTGGGTCAAGGTATGGGGCAGTTTTGAAATAATAGGGTCCATTATCCGGAGAATATGGTGGGCTATTTTTTTCAATGTGGAGAACCGAGTCACTTTATAAAAGCTTGTCCACAGTTGATTGGGGGACAGTTTCCATGGGGTCCACAGCATCAGCAGGCACATCTACCGCCACTAGCGCTTATTCCAGCCGTCCTTCCATAATAGGTATAAATACAGTATGGGAATTTTTATCATATTCAGGATGCATTACTTCCTCCATCCCCACTCGCACCGCCAGCTATCGAGGGTAAGTTTTCCATTAATGAGTATATGGGTCGTGTGTTGTTTGATACGGGCGCTACACACTCATTTATTTCTAAAAGTTTTGTTCAATCCACATAGTTGATTAAGTCTGCGGAAAGTACCTTTATTAGTGTCGAATCTTCCATGGGAGATGGTTCACTCATTTTCTTTATTTGTAAAATAGTAGAAATAAACCTTAATAATTTGTGTTTCGAGGCCGATTTACACGTCCTGGATATGGTCGGGTATGATTTTATCTTGGGTATGGATTGGTTATTGAAATACCATGCTATAGTAAATTATTATGGGAAGAGTATAGTCTTTT
The DNA here is from genome assembly GCA_949130495.1 of Sambucus nigra. NCBI lineage: Eukaryota > Viridiplantae > Streptophyta > Magnoliopsida > Dipsacales > Adoxaceae > Sambucus > Sambucus nigra. The sequence continues at coordinate 101,894,294 of OX422220.1, read as the reverse complement.
CCATTCCATGGCAAGAGATGTTTCTAGTGGCTATGCCTCTTTCGAAGGGATGTTCTAGCACGTATGTATATTGTATTACAGAGGAGGCTTCTCGTGATATAGTCGTTTCCCTATATTCGATTCTCATTGTTAGATTCTTTGAGGATGTTTTTAGTGAGATACCAGATTTACCTCCAAGTCGGGAGATTGAGTTTGTGATTGATTTAGCACTGGGAACTTGGCCAATTTTTAGGGCTCTGTACCCTTTGGCTCCTGTGGAAATGAGGGAGTTCAGAGATCAGATCCAGAAGTTATTAGAGCAGGGGTTTATTAGGCATAGTACATCACCGTGGGGTGCTCCTGTGTTGTTTGTGAATAAAAGATATGGTTCCCTCCGGTTGTGTGTTGATTACCGGGAATTGAACAAGGTTACCATCAAGAATAAATACCCGTTGCCTCAGATTGATGATTAGTTTGATCAATTAAGGGGAGCGTCATACTTCTCTAAGATAGACTTGAGGACTGGGTGTCATCAACTATGGATTCGAGAACACGACGCGCCCAAAAATGCGTTCTTATCTAGGTATGGGTCCTATGATTTTTTGGTCATGCCTTTTGGGCTAACCAATGCTCCTGCTGTGTTTATGGACCTTATGAATAGTGTTTAGGGACTTCCTGGACCAATTTTTTATCATGTTTATTGATGCCATCCTAGTCTTTTCTCTGACTAAAAAAGATCATGCTAAGCATTTACGGTTGGTCCTGCAAATGCTACGGGATCATCAGTTATATACCAAGTTTGAGAAGTGTGGTTTTTGGCTACAGTAAGTACAGTTCTTAGGTCACATTGTGATAGCTGAGGGCATTTTGGTATATCCGAGTAAAGTTGTCGCGATGAGGGAATGGGGTCAGCCCAGGACACCTACAAATATTCGTAGTTTTCTGGGTTTGGTTGGCTATTACCGCCGATTTATTAAGGGTTTTTCTAAGACTGCTAGCCCTTTGATAAATCTGACTCGGGATTAAAGTTTGTTTGGGATGATTCTTGTAGGAGGGTACTTTAGATTATATATGGAGGCGTAACCCCTATTGAGTATGGTAATGACAAGTTAATCGGCCAAAGCTTTGGATTAATGACATAACACATAAACATGAACCCAATGAAGATAGACTCAGCTTAAACTCACAAAGTCTCTCGTGTATAACTCAGGGAATGATAATGAACTTTAGAAGTGGTTTAGCTAGAGGGAGAGAGAAGTAAGCACCCTAGATACACCTTAGCAGGCAGGTAAAACCACACCAAATACCCTCAGGAATCTCTGTCGAATATTGAAAGCTTCATAATAAATGACAATAAATGACAGTGGTGAGTGAGTAAACTCTCTGGTTTGCAATAACTCTCTCTAGTGTGTATTCTCTTTCGTAATAACTTTCTAACTCTCAAAAAGTCTCTCTCTTCCTCAAAGGTGGTTGGGGTCCTTAAATAGCCCCCCGCACCACCCCCGAGGCAACTCAGTCATTAAAGTTATGAAAGACATCTCTCATACTTTATGTCACAGCATTAAATGCCTGATGGACTAGTTGTCTCCACGTCATAAACATTAAATGTCAAGACATACCTTTTGCCTATCCACTATGTGTCAGGGGGCTGTTGTCGCAGAGGTGGCTCACCAACTGCCTGACAACCCCAAATACCACGGTTGTTTACTCAAGTGCAGGTCTGACATTATTTAGCTGGCTAGTGACATCACCTATAGTAGATGTGACATTAAGTAGAGGGCTACTTGGTCCATAACTCAATGCCCGATGGAACTCCAAGCTGCTCCGCTTGAGGTTCCACGGTCAGGGTCCTTCGGTGTTTTACCAGGTGTATCTAAGATGGTCAGGACAAGCCCCAACGGTGCCTTACTTCTCAATCCTCCAAACCAAGTTCCTCTAAAGTTCCCCCGATGAGGTCATTCGATAGAGCATGAAAGCTCTCCCAGGCCCTGCCAAGCCTGGTCTCTCGCAAGTACCGTTTGACCTCATACAAGCTCTTTTGTTATTATCGTTACGTTATTACAACCAATAAAGCTTACAGTCATCAATAATGAAAAATACAATATGACTAATACAACAAGCTAAAATATGAGCTGCCACGCCGAGCTGCCTCGCTGAGTTTCCACGCTTGAGATGCCTCAGTTGCTTAATCTCAAACACTGTTGCTAATTGGGGATTTGTCCCTAATCTCAAGATTACCTTCAAGCCCCCTCTACATTTGCCCCCTCGTGGAGAGATTTGTTGGAATAAGAAATGTCTATACGAAATGTCTCAAACCGATGGACCTTTATTTGTGTGAAAATATTCAGACCTCTAAGAAATATTCAAAATATATAGTGTGAAATTACCAAAATACCCTTCATGTGTTAAATGACCCTCATACCCCTATCACCTTTTCACCACGTGCTGGTCACCTCCACCTTACACATGTCATCTTCAGAGAGAAAGCTAAAACACTTGTCATCATTTGGTGATGTTAGACTGCAAGACCACCCCGGAATGCGACACCCAAACGATGACTTGCCACAGTAATGCTTGATCACCTAGACACATGTCAACACCGTAAGACTTTTGGAAACCTATAAATAGGGCCTTAGGGTTTATTTGAAACTCACATAATTTCCTTGAGAATTATAGTAAGAAAGAGTGATAGAAAGCTTGGGAAATATCTTAAGAAGGAGTTCTATAATTTCGAAGAAAGAATTCATTTCGTAGGTATGATTTTATTTAAATGCTATAATTCCTTTTTGTAGTTTTAATTTCGTATTTTATAGCTTTACTTAGTAGTTATGCTGGTAAAATACACTAAAGACTTTACTAATCAAAACTTAAAATTTGGAAACAATCTAAATTGATTTTATTTTCAAAATATGTCAACTTGTTTGAAAAATATATATATACTCTTTTTAAAATGATTTTTGTAAGCAATTTCTCGTATTATGGAATCTCATTTAAGTAATTCCAAAGTCAGTCCCGGTGAAATTCTGTCTAGTTGAGATGGTATTTAAGTGGTGCCCCTGTGACCCTCCATCTCTACTGGGAATAAATCCGAAAATGTTCTGTCTAGATGAGATGGTATTTAAGTGGTGCCCCTGTGACCCTCCATCTCTATTGGGAACCGACTGATTAGGAAGAACTATGAATTGAAATTCTTTAAATGCGATGAATGAATATTAAAAATCGAGAAAATGGTTTTAGTAACCTTTTTCAACAAGATATTTTAGGATTAAAACACAATATTTAGAATTGGGCTTTATTTAGAATACATAATTAAACCTTTATTGTATTTATTAGATTAACGTGTGATCCAAGACTCAATATCTATATTTTCGAGCCTCTATTTTAGGTGAGTACTCTGACATTCCTTGTGTATTTTGATTATATGATATTATGCAAATTATATATATTTTTTGAACTGCTTTTATTCTCAAAATTCATGTGATACCGATGACTGATTCAATTGTGACATGTTTATATTTGTCCATATAAACATACCGATTAAAATGATTATTGAAAAGGATATTGAATATTGAAATTATGATTCGGCCTAAGGGACCTCTTTACTGACTGACCTTCCTAGCTGGGTTATCGCTGGTGTGCCCTAAATAAGGCGTTGTGACGAACTAGTTCGATTGACCCTCAACTACCGGGGTATAATACGGTAGAAGAATACGGTATTAGAGTGTACTTGGCCATTAAAATGATATGATTGAAAGAAAAAAGATATCACATTTGAATTATTGCATTCTTCTTATTCTGAGCTATCCAATTGTGATATATATACTATCATTTCAAAATATATATCTATATACTGCAAGTTCCTATCCATATATGTATATGCCTTCTCTTTTGACTTGAATAGGTATCTATATTCTGAAAACCTTGGAATGTCGGGAGATTAAATCTTATTCAGCCTTTAGCTGACGTTGTATAAATAATGATTTTTCAGGAAATAATTAGACGGGAGGATGGAGTGTAGAAGGACTATGTTGAAGATCTAGCTTGAGGAGCTCTTTTGTTATAATTTTAAATATAACGTTTGTTTTTAGGAGATAGAGCATGTTTGGCTTTTTAGTAATAAGTTTTTAATTTTGGCATAAGTTGTAATCTGTTCATACTTTAATATATACGAAGTTCCCTTTTAGAAAGCTCTGATGACGTAATTCCATTTTTTCAATAGTTTACGATTCATGACCATGTGAATGTATTTCCGTTGCATTTATTTTAAGAAATATTTTAAGTCCATAACATTGAATGCCTTGGTGGCATGTCAAGACACTCATTCCCTACTACTATTGGGTTGGGGTCGTGATAAGGAAACGATTAGTGTTCCCCAGACGTCACTTCATTAATGAGGTGGCGCAGTCCTCTCAACTGTCAAAGCACTTCCCAAGGTGCCACGTGTTCATGTGAAATGATTATAGGCGACCATGCACGTGCGAGGGTGGGGAAATCTAAACGCCAAAACTCGAGATTTTCAAACGGCCATATTCAAAATACTTTGAACCTTCTCCTTTGTTTTTTTTTCTTACTCTGTTATTATCTTCTTCAGACCGGCGTTTCTTTTTTAGAGAGAGAGAGAGAGACTCCATTGTTACAAGAGCTTTATTCTTCACCTTCTATACCACCACTTGTGATCGTGTTTCTCCATTCTCGCTCTCAATCCCTTTTTCCTCGAAGCTTTCTCTGTTACGGTTTCATTATTTGCCATGGCGTCTTCAAGCAACCCGACCGTGTCTGCCACCAGTGTTCCGTCTGCCACCACCACTACTGCCTCCGCCCTAGGTGCTGCCCGCTAGGAACAGCTGAGGTTTTATCTTCGCTCCCCCATTTTTGGGGAGGGTGATGACTTTGCTGTTGCTTGTAAGACTGTCTATTTTTCTTCCAAGTTTGACGCCCTACTGTTGGGTGATGAGGATGAAGAATTGTCTGAGTGTGGATTTCTGCCCCCAGAAGGCACCCTCAGATTTCGCTTGGAGCGAGGGGACTTTCCATAGTCCCTAATTGATTTCGAAGCACTCGGGGTATCCCCCGCCCACTTTGCTTCCTGGAACTCCCACATGCAGAGTTCCTATGATGATATCCTCACCAAGATTGGGCTGTAACGGGCTAAATGGTTTGGTGAGTTCACTCTATTAAAGAACAATGCTGCCCTTCCTGTCCTGGTCTCTCGATGGAACGTGGCTACTCATACGTTCATTGATGCGTGGGGTGAGTTCACTATAACTCTGGAGGACGTGTGCGAGCTCTTGGGTCTCGATGCAACAGGCCATGAGCCTTACACCGATGAGGCTCTTGATGTTCAAGAGACTGCAGATCGTTTGGAGTTGGATCGCATATGCCGAAGCTGCATCGGTTCTTCCAACAAAGCTACTTTTTCTCCCTTGATCAATTACTTCTTCAAAAGTTCTGGTGAAGGCAGTTACTCATCAACTGCCCCTGGTCAAGGTACGCCGTTGGAGCTTCCCGCTTACATTCTTGTGATTCTTTCCCGTTTCCTTTTGACGGTCAAACCCAATGACCATCCCCGAAGAGACCTTATCAACTTGTCCCTTCGCTTGGCTCGAGGCATAAAACTTCCACTGGCTGCAATTGCCTTGGGATCCCTCTACACCTGGCTGGATAGGGCTTTGTTTGACATGGAACGCTCTTTTGGCCGTTATAACTTGGACAATTTTGCCAACAGCGTGCTTTTGACCAGCTTCCTTTACTTGCGCTTTCCTGCCATAGCGGCCAAGCCCAACAGTCCTCCTTCGGGGGAAATAATTCTGCCTCCACGGTCTTTCATTTATCACAAGAGACAAAGCCGAAAGGAGTTAATTTCTGTGATTGACCGTTTCGAGAACTTCGTCATGAGGCCTTATCAGGAGGAGGTCTTCTTTCACACTTGTGAATTTTTTTATCATGAAGCCAGAGTGATACAGGACCCTTCTCCCGATATTGAGGATCCCTCGCTTGCCGTGGTTCTTCTATTTTCTCCAGGATATCTGCCCTCCTACACCGAGTGGGGATATACTAGCGAGCATTATAATCCCAACCGATGTAGCCGCCAATTTGGGTTTGACCAGGGGGCGCCACGTCCAGTGTTTCAATTGTCAAACCCCAAGGTCTCCTTTGGCGAGGCATGCTCCCTATTTTCTTCGACCGCTGCATGGGGGATATGTTCAACAATGGCTAGGCGTGTCACCATTCCCAGTATTACTAGACATGGGGATGTGACCCCTTTGTTTGCCACCAAGTACTGGCCAAAACAACTAGCTGCAATTGTTGAGTTTGTTGAGGGAGAGTCGATGTATCCTCCTGTTTCTTCATTTTCTGCCCTAGAGTTGGGGCTAAAAGGGAAATCTGTACTTGGGATAGAATTCCCCCTAAGTTCAACCCACAAAGAACCTCCTACCGAGCTTCCCCCACTTTGACCCATGGTCCCAGTTGCAACGCCAAAACCGAGGACTCCTGCTGTTCCAAAGAAGGCTGCCCCCTCTACTACCGCTACTACCCATGAGGGGGCTTCTCCACCACCTGCCAAGAAGGAAAAAATGGCCAAGAGTGGGCCATCAAAATCAAAGCCCCAGAAGACCCAAACTCCCGTGGCAGCTCTTTCCATAGCCTCCGTCCTGCCTCCCATGCCTGAGCGTGTAAGGAGGGAGGCCCAAGAAGAACTAGACCGAATAAATGCTGAGTATCAACGACATGCAGTCGTTGTCCCTTCTTCCGTTACTTTCCCCACAGTGAGGGTTGATCCTGCAGAGCCAACGGCTAGGAGGAGAAAGAGCTCCGGGTTTCCTCAAGGGGTCAGTACTGGTGCAGAGGGATCGAGGAAGAAGACTCTGGGCACCAAGTCCCAGAAGAAACGAACCCCTGAGGTGCACCAAACCCTTGAGGTGCATTCCACTCCTTCCCCTTCTGTTGCTGTTACTCCTCCTTCTTCGCCCGTGGTCGTGTCTTCCCGTTCTCCTTCTGAATCGGAGGTATGTATGCCTAATTTAGTCATTATCTCCTTTTGCTTAAGGACGACTGTCTTTACTTATATATATATATCTTTTTTTTTGACAACTGTGGTGCAGGGAGTTGAAATAGAAAGACCATACCCCTCTAGTCCTCCCGTGAGCTCCTTTGTGGGGGGACGCTTCGGTGCATCTCGTACCGATGTGACTCCTCCCCGTTCCCCCATGACGGGGCTTACCTATTCTCTCCGTGCAGGCGGTCAACGTGAAAGGGATGTCGTTGGGGGAGGTGATTCCTCGCTTGAAGTGGTAAGACAACCCGAAATAACACAATCCTAGATAACACCCTCGGTCCCCTCTGGTTTACAGGCCTCACCTGAGGTTCCTCTCCCCATTGTTCTTATTGAGGAGAGTGAGCCTGAGGTATGATTTCCTCTATAGTTTATTTATTATAGTCTTTTCGGTCCCACCCCTTTCTTATTTGGCTTGCTGAATTTCGATATGTTTTAGGTACCCCAAGTTGAAATATCTTCGTTGTTGGCAAGCATTCTTCTTCCGACAACGCTGATGAGACCCCTGACTGCCATTCCTCTCTTTAGCACCATAACTGATGTAAGTAACACGTAGAGATATTTCTTCATATTTTCTGTGCCCATTCTTCTTTTCTAACACTTGCCTTTGTGCCACAGTTTTCTCCTGATCTTGCACCAACTCGTGTTGTGCCTTTGTTTGGGAGTTCAGTGTCTTCGCCTGATGAACCCAGTATGCTGGCCCTGGTGCCCTATACAGGTGATAGAGTTTTGCGAAGTATGGAGGCTTCTGCGTCCAGGGATCCCGTTATGGCTTCTGGGGTAATAATCTCACCCCCAACAGTTCCTGTCCCTGCGGCTGCCCCATATGCTCCCGTTATGACTGAGGTATTTTTGTTAAGTTTATGATTTTTCATAATCTCCATCTTATGATTTTTCATAAAATTTTTCTTAAACTTCATCTTATAACGATGACTTAATCAACGATCTTCGATAAACGCCACCTTATAATGGTGACTTAACAACGAAAACACTTGTTAAGTTTTTTCATAAACTCCACCTTATAACGGTGCCTTAACAAAGAAAACATCTGTCAAGTTTTTTTTTCCATAAACTCCACCTTATAACGGTGACTTAACAACGAAAACACTTGTTAAGATTTTCCATAAACTCCACCTTATAACGGTGACTTAACAACGAAAACGCTTGTTAAGATTTTTCATAAAATTAACCTTATAACGGTGAATTAACAACGAAAACGCTTGTTAAGATTTTTCATAAAATCCACCTTATAACGGTGACTTAACAACAAAAACATTTGTTTAGTTTTTTTCATAAACTCCACCTTATAACGGTGACTTAACAACGAAAACATTTGTTAAGTTTTTTTCATAAGTTCGTCATGTGCGCTATCTCTTTTCAGGTTGCTCGGGAAAATTCGCCCCCAGTTCTTTCGCTTGTAGGCTCACCCTTCCGAGAACCTGATGTTTCGGAAAATTCTATTCATGATGGTGCTGCAGCCGAGAGTGAGTCTGGGTGAGAACTACCTCTTCCTGACCTTGCTCCTCACGCGTTCTGCCTAATGGTGCTTCGGCAGTCTCCTCAAATGCCTGTCCACCACCGCTTGGTGATCGAATAACTGGTGAATCGCCACCCTGAGACCTTCACACCAGATTGCCTGCACTCCAATATTCACGTGATGAGTCACAGACTTCAAGGCATGGCGATCGTCGTTGCTGAAATTGCCAGTACCCCTACTGCAAGTGTTACCAGATCCCTTCTTAACTAATTTCTGGGTTTTCTGAAGGAGTTGGGGCGTGATGGTTTTCATTTTGACTGGCTTATAACGTATCTGAAGACTTTGAAGAACCAGCAACTGATCGGCCAGAGGGAAGTGTTACGAAAGCACCAGGAGGACCAACAATCTGAGGAAGCTAGGTTGGTCGCATTGGCACCCCTTTTGGAAGCAGTGGATCAAGAGGTAAAGGATGCCTAAGAAGCTTTGTGCCTGGTCAAACTGAAGCGCGATAGACTCCTAATCGAATGTACACAAGTGCAAACGAGGCTGGAGGTTTCTATTAACGCCCAACGGCCTTTCACAGCAGCTTCTTTGGGCCTTCCTGGAGATTTTTTCTCTTCATCAGATTTATCTTTTCTTTTAGACTAGTTACTTCTTGTATATAGATACTTTACTGTTCTTATCTATGTAATTCTTGGGCGATAGCTCCCAAAACAAATTTTGTAATGCTCTATTATTTATAAATGAAGAATATATACTCTTCAATCCCTTCGTGTGTTGTGATTGTTGTTGTATGCTATAGAGTTTTGTATTTCTGCAATTCTTCCATTATGCTAAAAAAATGTCACCAAAAACTTGTATATTTATAACAATAACTAGTCATAACATCAGTTCAAACTTGGTTTTTTACACATGATAAACCTTCATCCACTTATTGTTAATCTTAAATGTCTTGTCTTGCTCTAACTTCAAAATTAAACAATAACCTGAGTCATAAGCTTCCTTCACAACGAAAGGTGCCTCCCAGTTGGCTGCGAACTTTGGTAGAGGAAGTCCCCTGATGTGCTTCACTGCCGCTTTCAATACGAGGTCTCCCTCCACGAACTTCCTTGGTATCACCAAGTTGTCATATGCCCTAGAGAGTTGTTTCGTATATATTTGAAAGTGTTGCATCGAGTTATCTCTGTGTTCATCCAACGCTTCCAGCTGTACATGTCTACTATGAGGGAGAATGCTACTTCTCAAGGCATAACGAGCAGAGGGAACTTCCAATTCTACTAGAAGGATTGCCTCAGCCCCATAAACAAGAGAGAACGGCGTGTATCCTGTGGGTTTTCGTTTGGTTGTTCGATAGGCCCACAAGACAACTGGTATCTTGTCGTCCCACGCCCCTAGAAAGTCCTCCATCATTTTGGCCAAAATGTTAACCAAGGTTTTGTTAGTTGCTTCGGCCTGACCATTTCCCTTTGGGTATGCCACCGTTGAAGTGTGATGAACAATGGAGTACTTGTCCGTGAGCATTATTACTTCAGAGTTGACGAAGGGGTCCCGTTATCTGAGAGAATAACTTTTGGGATCCCGAAACGGCAAATGATGTATTCTCTGACGAAGTTGCTCACCACCCCAGCCGTTGCTCGTCTGAGTGGTATCACCTCGGCCTATTATGTGAAACATTCTATTGCTACTAGTATCCATATCTTGCCCCTCGAAGAGGGGTGTATTGCCCCCACTAGGTCGAACGCCCAAGTATGAAATTGATAGGGTGTTGATAGAGAGTGTAAGTCTACCGATGGGGCATGGATCATGTTCCCATGAAGTTGGCAAGATTTTCATTTTCGAACAAACTCCGTAGAGTCTTTCTCCATCGTTGGCCAATAATACCCCAATGTCATCAAGTGATCATACAGCTTGGCCCTTCATATATGTGCTGGATCGTGCCCTTGTTTGAGGACCTCCACTGCTTCTTCCCTCGTGACACATCGCAAGGGCATGTTAAAGTACCCCTTTCGATAAAGCTGCCCCCCCTGGACGTAGAACCTTGGAGCCCTTCGCCTCAGACCTATTGCATCTATTTTCTCCGTTGGGACAACCCCCTCCTGAATGGAGTCGATGTAGGGTTGCCTCTAGTCCGTTTGAGCTTCAATGAAATGGCACTCAGCTGCCTCAAAGAATAGCTGACACTTATTGCACTTCTGTTGCAGCTCTGCTTCATCTTGCTTCATCCTAGGCCAGAAATACCCCTCCCTTTGAATTCTCCTATATAGAGGTATCTCAGTCATTTCGCAGTGCTCCTCATGCGTTTTCCTCAATATTTGCTCGGCCTCCTTTGGGCTGACGCATCTTGACATCCTCCTGTATTTTTGAAATAGAGATTTCCCTGGCATGTAAAATATTGGGCCAACTCTCTTAGCCGCAACGCCCCCTCACCAGACTCCAGTTGCTTCTTAATATCTCTTCTCCAGCCCACCTCTTCCTCCATCGGTAGTATTGACTGTACTACCAAAGGAGCTGTTCTTCGTTGGATCACAACTGTAGTCTCATTGGTTTTCATTATCATCTTCTAGGCAATAGTGGCATAGGCGTCTAGATGGCGGTTCATCATTTTGGGATGTAACCTGATCTTGGTCCGATGGAACTGGTTGAGGAGCCTTTGAATGATTGTTCTATAGGGCGCCAAGCTCATGTGTTTCAACACATATTCTCCATTTACCTGTTGAATTACTAAGTTCGAGTCACCCTTAATGCAGAGTGAACGAATTCCCCTCCGAAGAGCCTCTAGAAGCCCTAGTACCAACGCCTCGTATTCTGCCTCGTTGTTAGATCAAGGTAAATCTAGTTTGTAGGAAAGTCAAATATCTTCCATCCCTTTTGAAAGAACAACCCCTGCTCCTCCCTTCTTTTCTGCCGAAGATCCATCGAACTGCATTGTCCATTCCTCCTCAGTTGTATCCAGGTAATTGGCCTGCAAATCATCTCCTGGAATGTCTTCCCTAGGCGGCTCGAAGGTTCCTGAAGGGAAGATGGCTAATAGGACAGCATACGCCTGGCTTTTGATTGTGCGAGGGACCACACATTTTAAGTCATATTCAGAGAGAATAAGGAACCATCTAGCTTCCCTGCCAATCAATATAGTCTTTACGAGAAAATACCTAATTGGGTCGCATCTAGTTATAATATGAATGGTAAAAGACAACATATAATGACTAAGTTTTTTTGCTACAAAGACCAAGGCTAAACAATGCCTTTCTAAGCTACTATATCTAATTTTCTGGCCCATGTATAATTCTGCTGAGGTAGTAAATCGACCGTTCTTGCCCGTCCACTTCTTGTGCTAGCAGAGCTCCAACGGACCTCGTGGTGGATGTAAGGTATAACTGCAACGGAGCTCCTGCCTGGGGAGGAACCATGATTTGTGGTGATACGAGCAGCTTCTTCAACCCAATAAGGGACTTCATGTGAACCTCTTCCCATCTGAATTTCGTGTTCCCTCATAGCAGCTGCATCAGTGGGTGTGTTATTTCGGCCAATCCAAGCACAAATCTCCTAAGGTAGGAGACTTTACTGAGGAAACTTTTTAGCTCCTTTGCCGGTCTTGGACATGGCATCTCCAAGATTTCCCGCTGTTTATCCTGGTCCATCTGTACCCCTTATCGATTAACCACGAATCCCAAAAACTTACCACTTGTTACTCCTAAGACACACTTTAACGGGTTCATCCTTAACTTGTACCTCCTGCACCGAGCAAACACCTTCCTTAAATCGTTCATATGGGACTCTTCCTTCTTCGATTTGATGACCAAGTCGTCTACGTAGAATTCCACAAATTTGTGGAAGAAGTCATGAAAAATGGCCATCATCGTTCTTTGGTACGTAGCTCCGGCGTTCTTGAGTCCAAACGGCATTACTTTGTACATGAAGTTGCCCAACGGAGTTCTGAATGTTGTTTTCTCTGCATCAGATGGGTCCATCCTGATCTGGTTGTATCCCACATATCCATCCATGAATATATACATCTCATGACCCGCCGTGGTATCTATCAAACTGTCGATGGAGGGTAGGGTAAACTCATCCTTGGGTCAAGCCCTATTCAAGTCTTTGAAGTCCACGCAGATCCTTATTTGGTTTTTGTCTTTCTTCCCCACTGGCACAATGCTGGATAGCCAGAGAGATGTTGTATGGGCTTGATAAATCCTGCTGCCAATAAGCATTGAACCTCTACTTTAATCTTTAAATCTAGTTCAGGCTTGTAAGTTCTTATTGCCTGCTTCACCGGAATAGCTGAAGGCATCACGTTTAACTTGTGGCAGCTCACTTCCTCATCCATCCCTTCCATTTCAGTGTACTTCCATGCGAAGACATCTATGAATTCTCGAATCAGGTCAACTAAGGCTTCTCATTTCTCCTTACCAAGATCATTCGAGATAAAGATAGGCCTTGGATCTTCCCCTTCTCTTGCCAGGTTTAGCTTCTCCAACTCTTGTGCCTGGGGCCTTGGTTGGTTCGCCATGTAGTCTGGTTCTTCAGCGACATCTTCTACGAACTCTTGTATATTGGAGTTGTCTATCACCATACACTGCCCCCGTTGATCTACTAAAAAACACTCATATATCGGGTCAACCTCATTGTTAGTCTTTTCGATCGCCCGCTCTCACCATTATAAGAGGTACACCACTTTTCCCTCTTCAGTGACAATTTTCTTGCATTGCCTGCTGGTAGCTGTTGCCACGGCCTTTCTCTTCCTTTCTCTGGAAGCCTCAACGATTCTTTCCCCTGAAAAATGACTCAACATGCTTTGTCGTTAGACCTCATGCTCGCCTGGGTCTGTCCTAGGCCTCCTCTTATCTTTGAGCTTCTTCGAGATGTTTTGGGACCGAGGGACCACCCAATATGTTTCCTCGATCCTCCCCCTTCGCCATCCTCATTTAAAGGTCCCATTCTTTCTCTAATCGAGGGGACCCATGCTCCTTCCATTCTCCTATTAGAACCCGCACGTCCTCTTCGAGCTCTGTATAAAAGGCTGCATCCACCAAGTGTGCTTCTTCGATAGCGAAAGGCCTCTTAGTTGCCCTTATAGTCACTTCTGTCCCCTTGATATTCGCCTTAGCACATTGATGGTAAGTTAAGGGAACTAACCCTTAGTTGTGCATCCATACTCTCCCTATTAAAAAATGATAGGAAGTTGCGCTTTCTATTACATGGAACTTGATATGGGAACTCAGATTTCCCATCACTATCCCCACGTTCACATACCCGATGGATTTGGAACATTGATTATCATAGCCCGAGATTACCAAGGGAATGGGAACCAACCTTTCCTCCAGAATATTAGCCACGTGGAAGGAGTTGATTGGCATAATGTTGATGGAAGAACCCCCATCCATAAGAGTCCTTGCAAAGCTAACCCCGTTAACACTAGCGGTTACATATAGAGGCCTATTATGGGGGAACCTTACAGCTCTATTAGCATCGCTGAAAGTTACCTCTGATAGGAACTTCTTTACCAGCCTAGCCATGGGTCCCCTCCATCTTAGCGAGGGGTCTTCATTTCTCCTTGCAATATCTAATATCGCCTGAGTTATCTCCATTATGCTCTCTTTTGGGATTCCCACTTGGTCGAAGAACCAAGTGAACTTTGGAGATTTTGAAACTGCGCTATATTCTACAACTGGGTCCGTTTCCTCACCCTCCACGCTGTAGGCGTCTTCTACGTCCCTAGCACTTGCTTCATCATAAGCTAGAACTACGTTAGCCATTCCCCTGGTGCAATGCTCCAGTGCCTCATCGAACTCCTTCATCGTTGCCTCTCCTGCCTCCCATTCTGCTTCCTTATTATAGGCCTTTACCAGATTGGCCCCATGTGCCGGGAGTGGGTTATTGTTAACGTTCTACGGGGGGGATTTGCAATGTCCCCGCCTTCATGTACTTGTCGATGATCCTTCGCAGCGTGAAGAAGCTTTCTGTTGGATGCTGGACCTTTCGATGAACCTGACAATATTTGGGATCAGCCCTAGTTGTCGCGTCGGGCTCTTTCGCCGAAACACCCTTTGGTTCGTAAACCGTTCAGCCTTGGACCATTGCGTTATAGCAACTCACCGCCTCCTCCACCGTACAAGGTAACGATGGCGGGTCTTCTCTATCTCTTCCGAACTTTATTTTGTTGTCCTTTCTCGGCGCCTTGCCCCCATCTTCCCTCTCTATATATCCCACCCGTGGGACCTGATACCTTCCTCCCATGGGTTGTATCGGCTGTCTGAACACCATGGGAGCCATTACTGAGCTAGGTCGCACCACTAAAGAGATGTTTCTTGCGGATTTTAAGAATGCTGAAAATGTTCCCTCGCGTGTCTCATTGATTAGGTGGCAGATATACTCAGGAAGTAATCCCTCAGCACAAATCTGCAGTAACCTGGCCTCCTTAGCTTCTTCCCTTACATCGAGGGACCTTTCCCTAAACCTTCGAATATAGGCCACTACCTCCTCTCCTAGCCTCTGCCTCTCCCTGCCAAGTTGGGTTAGGGTGAACTCATCTTCTGCCAAGAAGAACTTTCGGACAACCAATACATGCATCTCCTCCCACGTAGAGACACTATTGGGAGGCAGATGAGAGTACCAAGTGTATGACTTATCAGTCAGGGATTTGGAGAACTCCCTTAATCTAAACTTTTTATCATTGCAGTGCGCTCCTAAATGTTCAACGAAATGCTTAATGTGTTCCTTTGGGTTCCCACCCTTCCCTGAGTATTTTTCAAAGGTAGGGGGGATATAGTCCTTCGGGTAGGGCTCGTCGTTGTATTCTTGGGGGTAAGGTGTTCGAAAGTCATCGTAGACCGACACCACCTCGCCCACAGCCTGTGAGGAAGCCTGCATGAACTTCAGCATTTCCCTCTGCATCTCTTTTCTCATTTCTTCCATGGGCGAGGCCACTGGGGCCACCTATAGAGGGGCAGAGGGCTGAGCGTTCGTTGCAACCGAAATGAACTTTACCGGTGGTGCCGTTGAGACTCCTGAGGTGCCCACTGCCGGGTTCACTGCAGAAGATACACCCATCGGGATCGTTCCTGCAATTCCTGCCCCTAGTGGGACCGTTGGGTCCACTCCTGGTGTTGCGAAAGTGTTAACCTCTAACCCTCCCAACATTGTTGAAGCCATCGGAGTTTGCAAGAACTCGTGAAACTTGCTCATGAGGAGGTCAATCTGAGCGGGTCCCAACCCAGTGATCGCGGGAGGTTGGGCCACTCCTGGGATGCCTAACGTTGCTGGCGCCAGAGGTACCTCTACTAGAGGAGCCCCATCTCTTAGGGCCTCTTGCTCTCTCGCAGCCTGTTCTTCATTGTCCTGAATGTCATCGAAATTGAGTCTTCGAGTAGAATTATCTTGCGCCATACTCCATATCCAGAAGAATGCCTCCCCAGCGGAGTCGCCAAATGTAGGAGGGTACTTTAGATTATATATGGAGGCGTAACCCCTATTGAGTATGGTAATGACAAGTTAATCGGCCAAAGCTTTGGATTAATGACAGAACACACAAACATGAACCCAATGAAGATAGACTCAGCTTAAACTCACAAAGTCTCTCCTGTATAACTCAGGGAATGATAATGAACTTTAGAAGTGGTTTAGCTAGAGGGAGAGAGAAGTAAGCACCATAGATACACCTTAGCAGGCAGGTAAAACCACACCAAATACCCTCAGGAATCTCTGTCGAATATTGAAAGCTTCATAATAAATGACAATAAATGACAGTGGTGAGTGAGTAAACTCTCTGGTTTGCAATAACTCTCTCTGGTGTGTATTCTCTTTCGTAATAACTTCTGAACTCTCAAAAAGTCTCTCTCTTCCTCAAAGGTGGTTGGGATCCTTAAATAGCCCCCCGCACCACCCCCGAGGCAACTCAGTCATTAAAGTTATGAAAGACATCCCTTATACTTTATGTCACAGCATTAAATGCCTGATGCACTAGTTGTCTCCACGTCATAAACATTAAATGTCAAGACATGCCTTTTGCCTATCCACTGTGTGTCAGGGGGCTGTTGTCGCAGAGGTGGCTCACCAACTACCTGACAACCCCAAATACCACGGTGGTTTACTCAAATGCAGGTCTGACATTATTTAGCTGGCTAGTGACATCACCTACAGTAGATGTGACATTAAGTAGAGGGCTACTTGGTCCATAAGTCAATGCCCGATGGAACTCCAAGCTGCTCCGCTTGAGGTTCCACGGTCAGGGTCCTTCGGTGTTTTACCAGGTGTATCCAAGATGGTCAGGACAAGCCCCAACGGTGCCTTACTTCTCAATCCTCCAAACCAAGTCCCTCTAAAGTTCCCCCAATGAGGTCATTCGATAGAGCATGAAAGCTCTCCCAGGCCCTGCCAAGCCTGGTCTCTCGCAAGTACCGTTTGACCTCATACAAACTCTTTTGTTATTATCGTTACGTTATTACAACCATTAAAGCTTACAGTCATCAATAATGAAAAATACAATATGACTAATACAACAAGCTAAAATATGAGGTGCCATGCCGAGCTGCCTCGCTGAGTTGCCACGCTTGAGCTACCTCGGTTGCTTAATCTCAAATACTGTTGCTAATTGGGGATTTGTCCCTAATCTCAAGATTACCTTCAAGCCCCCTCTACAATTCTCATCAACTAGATTTTGATGAGTTGAAAGATAAGTTGACTTCATCTCCAGTACTTGTGTTACCAAGGCCGGGGATGGACTATTTAGTCTTTACTGACGCATCTCTAAAAGGATTGGGAGGTGTGTTATAGCAAGAGCATCAGGATATTGCTTATGCTTCTCACAAGCTAAAGCCCCATGAAAATAATTATCCAGTGATCTAGAGCTTACGGTGGTAGTATTCTCCTTAAAGATTTGGAGACATTACCTTTTTGGGGAAAAGTTTAGTCTTTTCACGGACCACAAATCGTTGCAATATTTATTTTTGCAGAAGGATTTGAATATGCGACAACGCCGATAGTTGGAGTTTGTGAAAGACTATCAATTTGATATACATTATCACCCTGGCAAGGCTAATGTGGTAGAGGATGCGCTAAGTCGAAAACCCGAGGGGGAGTTAGCAAGGGTATGTAAGGCTAAATGGAAAGAACTTAGCCAGGAGGATGCTGTTACAAGGGCGTTTATATCGATGTTGACCGTTACACCTATGATTGTAACGAGAGTTGTGGAATCTCAAGGAAGAGACAAAGAGTCCCAAGATCGAATACCCCAGTTGTTAACCGAGGGAGCGGAATCCTACTCTATAAGTTCGGAGGGTGGGTTACATTTCCACGGAAGACTTATTATCCGGGATGAGGGAGATTTGAGGAGTTTCGTAATAACTTAATCTCATGGGTCCAGATTTGCAGTACATTCAGGTGGAGACAAAATGTACCAATACATGCACCGTCAATATTGGTGGGCGGGTATGAAAAGGGATATCTCAGAATTTATTTCCTAATGTACTACTTGTCAATTTGTGTAAGTAGACCATCAACGACCAACAGGATTACTACAAGCTTTAGAAATATCGGTACGAAAGTGGGAAAGTATCTCGATGGATTTCATCATGGGATTGCCAATGTCACAAAGTGGTCATGATTCCATTTAGGTTATCGTCGATCATCTAACCATGTCGGGAAATTTCTTACCGGTACATATGGATTACAATATGGCTCGTTATGCCCGACTATTTATCGCGAAGATTGTGAGACTCCATGGGGTGCCCGTTAATATAGTCTCCGATCGAGACAAAATTTTTGTGTCCCATTTTTGGCGAAGTTTGCAAGAAGCAATGGGAACCGAATTGAAATTGAGTACCTCCTACCACCCTCAAACGGATGAACAGACAAAAATAGTCAACCAAATGTTGGAGGACATGCTCAGAATATGTGTACTTGACTGTAAAGGAGGATGGGAACAATACCTTCCTTTGGTCAAATTTTCTTATAACAATTCGTACCAATTCACAATAGGTATGGCACCTTACGAAGCATTATATGCTCGACCATGTAGATCACCTACTTGTTGGTTAGAACTAGGGGATAATAAGTTTCTTGGACCTGAAATGATCCAAGATACCTCTTCCAAGATAGAGCTCATTCGTAACCGCATCTAAATCGTTTAAGATCGTGAAAAGAGTTATACCGATGCAAATATAAGGCATATGGAATTGGAGGTTGGAGATCAAGTTTTGGTACGGGTGTCGCCAATAAAGGGCATAACACGATTTGGGAATAAAGGGAAGCTTGCACCTCGCTATGTAAGCCATTTTCCCATTATTGCTACGGTAGGCCCCGTAGCTTATCAACTCGCCTTGTCGGAACGCCTACAACAGATTCAAGATGTGTTTCATGTTTCATCCTTGAAAAAGTACAAAATGTGTGACGGAGCTCACTGGCACATTCCTTTGGATGATATTGAATTGTAACCTGATACTTCCTACGAGGAACAACCAGTTGCAATCTTAGATCACAGGGAGCGTAGGCTAAGGTCGAAGGTGGTGCCTTTGGTTCGGGTCCAATGGGGACATCACAACACCGAGGAATCGACGTAGGAGCGGGATGACGATATTCAAGATAAGTATCCACACGTCTTTTTACGCCTGAATTTTGAGGAAAAATTCCCTTATAGGGGGGGGGGGGGGGGGGGGAGTATGTAATACCCCTTATTTTTAAGTAATTGTTTTTATATTATTTTTCCATGTGGGGTAATTATATAAAATAAAGGAAGTTGGAGTAAATATTATTTTAAGTGATTTGAGAGATAATATTTACTGATTTTTTTTATCATATTTACTGTTAAGTGACTGTTAATAGCATCATATTTTGTTTTGTTGCGTCGTTGTGCCTAAAGCGACGAATATGATTTGAAATGATGTTGGATCATGAAATATTTTATATTATTCCGGTTACCAATTTAGAGGGCGCGGTTAGTACTGAAATAGTCGAGATAGTTAAAATAAGTGCCATGTTGTATTTTTGAGTTCCGGGTACTTTTGACCGGTTATGACTTAATTATGCTGTTACGAGTCATTTTAATGGTGTCGCAACATTTAAAGATATAATTTAGTGTTAAGGGGCATTTAAGTCTTCCAACCACATTTATTCTCATATATATGTCTTAAACCTTGAGAGAAAGAGAAATTAGGAGAAAAGAAGAAAAAGGAAGAGGATTGAAGAATTGGAGCTTAAATTTGCTTCTACCGGAAGACAATCCAAGATTTCAGCCTTAAGGCAAGTTTCGAACTTGTAAATCTATGATCTATTATGGATAAATTGTATTGATAGTTATGTATTTGAAAGAATTGAAAAAATTGTGGGTTTTGAGAAATTTGGTGTTTAAACCCTTAAAAATGGTATTAGATTTGATTTAAGTTGGTTTAGAAATGGGTTGGGGTTAAAATGAGTTGATTTGGTTGAGATTTGAGGAGAGAAGTATGAGTTTTGGGTAAAAGTTAGGGTTCTTAACCCGTAGCCCCCAACCTTGGAAAATCTTCCATGGCGAATCGATTCGCCTTCCCTAGCGAATCGATTCGCTTAGAAGGGAGGCTACAGGTCTAGGGAGCCGAATCGATTCGGAATGAGTCAGGAAGTTTGGTATTTTTAGTCGAATCCATTCTCTTTTAAGGGCAAATTGATTCGGCCCTTGGGACGAATTGATCCGGAATCTTGCTATTTTAGGATTGTTTTTCTAGGTTAGTTTTTAGCCATTTTCTTCTAGGTTTAAGGTGAAGGAACCTTCTATTATGAATTAAAATAGAGTATTAGAGTCTCGTATTAATATTATGAGTACTCTAGACTAGAAGGGGGATTATTGGGCTTACTTCGGGGGCTATATAAAGGGATGTTAATGTAGTTTCTTTATTTAGTAACTAGGCTATGACTTAGGGAAAATAAGTTTACATAATTTTAGATTTTTAGAGATTGTCATGAGGTAATCTCACTTGATGACTTATTGGGTTGTTGTTAATTCATGGAGAATTTTTTTGAAGATAGTTGGATATTGTATTTTACGTTGTTCAACACATATGGCTTCGAATAATGTAACATACATTTTTAATTGGAATACCTTGTGAATATTGACTTTCTTATACATACCTCTCTAAAAGCTATTGTAAGGACATATTTTTATAAATGTTCGTGATAATTAATTATGTCGTATACCACTACAAGTCGTCAAAGAATTGAGAAGATTTTATCTACAAAAGACGGATCCGAATTACAAGTTGTCTTCAACATTCAAGCTCAACAATATGACATTTGGTAAGATAATGTTTAAAGTACCATCTACATTTCATATTAAGAGTGTTGGGATATTTTTTTAAAGATTTTTAAATAGCTTTTATATAAAAATGTTTTTGTTCAAAAAGGTTGTTAACTGTTTTAAAAAAATGTGATGAGAAAAGCTTTGAGATTTGACGAAGATGTTTGAAGAACAGTTTGAGAACTTACAAATTTATTCATGGGAGGGTAGATCTGTATAGGCATTTTTGTTTTTGATAATTTGGATATTTATGTATGTACCGACATAGACATATGGGGAGATTAGTAAGGACATATTTTTATAAGTCCGTTATCAATTTATTATGTCATATACTGCTACACCGTCGAAGATCTTTCAAGAACATTCAAGCATTAAAAACGGATCCAAATATCAAGTTCTTCATCAAAAGGATTCCGTGAAGTTTACTTTGGTAAGGTTTTGTTTTAAATACCTTAACTTTCCACTTTGAGCTTTTAGGATATTTTTATAAAATATTTTCTAAGTGTTGGAGCGAACCTTTTTGTCAAATTTAAGAATAAGTAATTTTTTGTAAGTGTTGGATTGTACCTCGATTTTGATGCCCAAGTCGTTCAAGCGAGATAGCCATCTCATTCGAGCGACATCGGATGTCGCGAGATGTCATTTGAACGACAACTATAAGTCGTTCGTGTGAGACTGTTATCTCGTTCAAACGAGCATGTTTTTTGAGGCGGTGCGATTTTGTATAAATACTCATTAAATGGTTTCATTTTCATTAAGAAGTCCTAGCGTTTTGAAAGAAAGAAACCTGCGAAAATGCAGAATCCTTTTGACTTCTTCTTTTAGGTCTTAATCCCTTTTTGTTTTCAATTCACAAAACTCCCATATGCTTTAGTGAATTATTTTGGTGTTCAAGAACAATACTTTGCTTTTTTTCAACCTCTGTGGAGAAAGCATCTCCATGTTTGATCAGTGGATACCGAGCGTAGTCATTCTGCGTGTGGACGAGCTGAAGACGATGAACCGACACATGGAGGGTATTTCTCTCTCTCGTATCTTTGAAGATTTGCTGAAGGCACCGTTGATTACACACTTGTGGACGATTATGAGGTTGTATGTAAGCCAAAGGTCTTGTGAATTCTTCAAAGTGTTATAAAAGGTTTTACCCGAAAGGGGTTTTTTCCTGAATCGGTCGTCTTTATTTTTTCATGCATGGTTTGAATGATTTATGACATTTAGATGCATGTTTAGGGGCTGAATTAAGTTTGTTTCTAAATAGACTTTAATTAAATAAGGTTTAATTGGAAACATGCAAATTAATTCAAATCGATATCACACACCGCATTTATTACGTTTTTCAAATTGGTATCAGAGCGGGTTACGCTAATTTATCGCATGATCCTAATTTTTCAAGGATTTCTTTTAATACAATTTGACTTCTCACGTCGTTAAATTGGTATCAGAGCGGGTTGTGCTAATGTATCGCGTGATCCTAATTTTTTAAGGAATTTTTTTTTGTACAATTTGACTTCTCACGTCGTCAAATTGGTATAAGAGCGGGTTACGCTAATTTATCACGTATTCCTATTTTCTGCAAAATTTGTGTGATATTGATTTTTTTTGAAAAATCAGTTTTGTGAAAAATCGCAATTTTTTCGATGGAGCACTTATCTAATTTGATGCCCCCTCCTGTTAGCACAAGTCAAAGTTTTAATGATTTAAATAGTTTGAATTTGACGTTTGCGAAAAGAATGGATTTTTTAGAAAAAGAAAATTATCGTTTTAAATCCGCAATGGATCTTTTGCAAACGGTTCAAAATCAAAGAGATTTTTATCATGAGAAACTTGTTTCCTTGGTCCATGACTTTGTTTCTTTAAAATTTTCCAAGAAGGAAAGTGATGAAATGGTCCTATTTTTAGAAAAATAATTAGAGGATCTTAACAATTCGATGGTTTATGTTTGTGCCAAATATGACAAAAATATTTTAATCAATGAGTTTGTCGAACGTGAAGAGACTCTTAGGGAAAAATTTGCTTTAATTGAGGGAGAGAGAGATACCCTTTATGAATTGTTGAAAATTTAAAAAAGGCGTCCCTTAAATTGGAAGAGTCTAATTCTTTGCTTGTGTAAAAAATTTTGAAGTTAAAAAGTGATTTGACAGACTCGAGTAGGTTTGATGGTGATGACAATGGCTCATCTTATTCTCATGATTCTAGTGCTAAAGCCAAAACCATTTTTGTTTTAGGGGGTCAACCAATTTCAAGGATGTTAGAAAAGGTCAACCCATACGTGTCGTTCCACCCGTTTACACATGTTCATATTGTGGTAGGAAAGGTCACCTTAGGTGTTTTTGTTTTGATCTTGGAAAATGTCCTAGGAAGTTTATGTCTAGTGTTCCCGTGGTTCCCAAAGCCCCCACACGACGTTTCACATCTATTTGGGTTAGGAAATCACTTTTAGAGGCACTAGATTTTAGATAAGTTGATTCCCGTTGCTTGCACATGATTCTTCTCTTGCCATATCATATCGATGATTGTGTTCTCATGCTTGTCATACGCTAGTTGTTTGTTTCATGATATTTATGATTGCTAGCGATGTGACATGTACTTTTTGTATAAATTTTTGCTTTTGAAATTTTTGAAAAATACAAAAATATTTTATTTTGATAAATTTTTTGAAAAATCCAAAAAGATTTTTTATTTTGTTTGCACCGTTTATGGATGGACACTTAGGATGACCGAGTCACAACATCATTCCATTTTTTTCATGTGAATATTTGATAGTGTTTTGAGACAATATGTCAATTCATCCTTGTGCTTTATAATGTTTGGATTCATTAAGATGTAATTAAGTGTTACTTCCTACATGTTTGACTCATGATTTACTTTATTTCACACATGCACGGATTTATTTTATTATTGTGCTTATCTTATCACATGTTGGTTGGGTGTTTTCACTTTAATCATGTCCTTAAAACGAACCAAGCATGATAAAACTTGATAAGAAAGTTGTGCATGTAAGATCCATTTGTGAGGTTGTGTGCTTTATTTGAAAACGGTGAAGGGCTACGATATATTATCATTTATCCTTTGCGATTAAGCCGTTGTTGAAATTGGACCTAAAAAATTGAGGAATTTTATTATCCGGGGTCCAAAGAGGTTTGAAAGAGATCGAAAAGATTTAAAGTCAATAAAAAGAAATTCATGCCAATTATGGGCCAATTAGGTTTTTGCACCAATTCTTCAAAGTTTGAGAATTTAGTTTAACACCTCTAAAATAAAATATATATGAGGGAGTTTGGTTGGAGATTTTATAACGAGTTTTCACGTCCTTGAAAATTTTGAAAAATTGCTAAATAGTTTTGGACGTTATTGGTGTGGAAATCACATTGACTTTGATTTGTTGATTTTCATAAGACGATGTCATCTAAATTCAACAAATTTTTACACCTAAGGATACTTTTGATGTTCATTCATTAGGGGTACATGCATGCATCGTGCACATATGATTGATTGAGTTTATTTACCTATTGAATATGTTAACACCCATACATTCCATTTCCACGACTTGGTTGTTTTAGTTTAAATTCATGGTGTGATTTTTAGTATCTTATTTTTAAATAAAAAATTGAAAAATCCAAAAATAGTTTGTGAAATTTTTGAGATACTCCTTTGCATGCGCGTAGTTTGATCCATGTTTGCTATGAATTTTTATCGTGGCACTCCATGTTTTGATTTTTCTTCTTATCTTTCTATTTGGGGACATCATAAAAAAGGGCAGAAAGAATTATCATGTTATGGGGAGTTTTTGCATTATGAGGGAGATTTGATTTATTATTGATTTATTCTTATCATTTCAAACTCGATGCGTCACAAAGGTTTTTGCTTTATCTCATGTTTGTAGGTACATAATTGAATATTAATATGTTGCACACCCTGATGAGAAAAGCTTTGAGAGTTCTGATGTTGAAGAAAAATTTGAGAACTTGCAAATTTTACCTTTTCTGTTTTGGGATTCATGGGAGGGTAGATTTGTATAGGTTATTTGCTATTTGATAATTTAGATATTTTTATGTATGTACCGGCATAGACATAGGGGATATTTGTAAGGACATATTTTTATAAATGTCCGTGACAATTAATTATGTCGTATATCGCTACAAGTCGTCGAAGAATTGAGAAGATTGTATTTACAAAAGACGAATCCGAATTACAAGTTGTCTTCAACATTCAAGCCCAACAATATGACATTTAGTAAGAAAATTATTAAAGTACCATCTACATTTCATATTAAGAGTGTTGGTATATTTTTTTAAAGAGTTTTAGAAAGCTTTTATATAAATTGTTTTTATAAATGTTTTTGTTCAAAAAGGTTGTTAATTGTTTAAAAAAAATGTGTTTTAAAAAGTTTTGAGGAAATTTTCTAAGGCAGTAAGGGAACCTCGATTTCGACGCCAAGGTCGTTCAAACGAGTTCACCATCTCGTTCGAACATCATGAGATGTCGCGCGTAGTCATTCGAGCGACACGCGTATCTTGTTCGAGCGACGTTACTTTTTGGCTGACACGCTGAGCTCATGTTTATCCTTTGACCGAATTAACTTTCTTATAAAAGGGGTCTGGAAGCTTTGCTTTTGACGTGGAGAAAGAGTTTTAATCTTTAGAGTGTTTTCTTTGGTTTGTTTACCTGCCCAGAATCAATTTGAAAAATATCTTTTGAAATAATTTTTTCTTCTCCAACAACAATTTAAGGGTTCAAATATTTGTTTTGTTTACAATTCACAAAAATCTCAATTACTTTTATGTGAATTGTTTTGTGGAACCCAAGAAAATATTTTTCTTTTATTCATTCTTTGTGGGAAAACTTTACAATGGATAGCTGCATGCTATTGTGGAGGGAGTCCTTATAAAGTTCACTCTTATGGATAAGCCGTTTCTTTTCCATTGCTGACCGCCAGGAGTTATTGCTGGAGATTCCAGCCGATGACATCGGAACCGACACCTAAGGGTATTTCGTATGTCACACTTATTTTCATTGTAATCCATGTAACCGTTCTTTACAAATTCTAGTGAAAATAAAGGTTTTTCCCTTCGGGGATTTTTCCTAAAACTTATGTCGCGTGCTTTATTTATTTATGGTTTGACACACGCACACACGTAGTTGAACGGTTTGGGGATGATTTAATTTTTGTTTAAATAGACTCCAATTAAAAAAGTGTGCCAGAGTAGAAATTTGCGAATTAATTCAAATCAATAATACACACCGCATTTATTACGTTTTACAACTATCATAAGGGAAGTTACGCGAATGAGGTGAAGTCCTCTGGCTAGTGAATGCAGGGTGAATATAGTCCGCGGCCATAGGATCGGTTGTTATATTGTCATGTTATTTTATTAGAAGTGAGGTAATTCCGGGTATGATTATGACTCACTGTTGAAGGTATATGGCCACTTCCCACGTGGCGCGATTTAGGATGCCCAAGTTGTCTTGGTGATAGGCCCTGGAAGATGATAGCTATTTAGGGGCGCATCCAGTGGGGTGACTCCTGGGAGGATGGTCTTAGTATCGTTATGTATTTTGATTAACATTATTCTCACATATATTAAATCAATTGTTTCAAACAAGTTTCCTAATGAGAACTTGGACGTGTGAAATCTTATTTTGCCAACTGACTTCTAAGCTTATTAAATTGAAATTAAGTTCTTTCTTTTGCATTAATGCATAGTTATCATTATAAATGACTTTTCGCTAGGTTGTGCATGTAGAAGAGATGTGAGGATTATTTGATTGTGAAGAGCGAAATAAGCTTGTTCATAATGTTAGATGTTCATAACTGTCATACATTTTATTCACATGTATATCATATCAAATTGGGCCCTGACTCGTTTATATCTCTTATTTTTGCATGAATTCTCTTTACGCCCAGGTGCTCCGCCGCAAGGTCACCCGTGTTGAACTTTCTATCCAAGTGTCCTGGAGCTATAACTTTTATGCGGATGTTTTAGGATATTTGTTATAGACGGCTTTATCTTTTTGTAATCTAGTTATGATCAGTCCATATATTTTGGCATGTTGCCCAAGTTTTGTACGTGTTTATGTAATGTGATATTTAATTTTAATACTCGTTGTAACTTGCTTGTAATGGTCTGTTAACCGACCGCTTATTCGGTTATTATGTTGAATCTGATTGTTAAACTATTGTCTGTCTTTATTTATATCCACCTTCTTTTTAAATTGAATTGTCTAAATAATTTTCTTTAAACTTACAAAAATAAATTTTGGCATCCGTTTTCTAACATAATTGGTTGTTATCTCGTATTATTTTTTTACGGCAGTAATGCTAAGATTGGACCATCTATGATTCCTATAATTATTAGAGTATCGGGCTGGCCACCTCTTATTTTAATAAGCGGGGTGTCACAAAGACCTTCAAACATACAAAATCGATATGTTCCCCAAAACTAAAAAGAAAAAGAAAAGGGTGGCTTTTGAAAGTGTAGTCCAAAAAGAAAACGAAAAAGTTTTTTTACACTGTCTCGGAGGTCGGTTTTGAGCTTGATGATCTTGCCTTATTTGAAAAAAAATTTAGAAAATTTCTCAAACTTAGAAAAGAAAATTCTTCCCAAGTAAACAAAATTTTTGAAAAAAATAAAAGAGGGTAAGAATATTTTTGATAAATAAGAGGTGAGATTCTATGAGTGTGATGGAAAGGGTCATAAAGCCCACGAGTGTGCCATTAGACTAAAGAGATCTTCCAAAGGGAAAGTTTCACATAAAGCCACTCTTAGCGATAATGACGTCGAGTCAGTGGATTTCGGGGATGAATAACCACATGAATTTTTTGTCGCGTTCATGAACAATCACATTATCACTTCGAGTTTATCCCACGCCGATGAGGACATTTCTAAATGTGAGTGCCTCGATGATGTTTCTAATCATTCTGGAGAGAGTGAGTACTAGAAGAGGGTCCCAATAGTTTGAGCCAACCACTTTATTAAATGACTATAACAGGGACCCAATAACAATAATTAAATTAACTTACAAACAAAAATATGAAAATCCTAAATTATTTCCTGTCAGATTTTTTTCCCATTAAATTATAATTAATTCCACTAAATAATTATAATTACAATTTAGTTTAGTTATCTCATAATTACTCGAATAATGAGGAGTTTATTTAAAAAGTTAGATAATGCATAATGTGATTCCCCGGATAAAGCATACAATGCTTGCTTGGTGAAATTTAATTTTTCGCTAATTGATTTTTACTAATATTTTATTTATTCCTTGATCTCATACCTAACTTATTTAATACTCTATCAGATTGTAAATAATCCAGTTATCAAGTTTATTGGTGGAATCAAAACTTATATGTTTATAAAAGGGTGTCATAATCGAGGATATCTCCTATACTTGTATTCCTTTGAAATATGATCTCAGACATGTACATAAAATGATTGCCCAACTTGCGGAGATTTAGACCCAATAAATTGGATCATACCTATAATAATCAAAGTACTAATTGTATGCACATCCATTCCTTATAGTACTTGGGATTAGGAATCTACGCATCCTTCGCAAACGATGTGAGATTGTGAAAGTTAGATCCAGTCATCACCTATACTTGAATCTCACCATTGTACTATAAAATACATTCTTTTTGTACCAATACGATCCTCTTTGAACTATCACACAAGTTCCCGAACCATCTAATAGGTTTCGTAGTCAAGATAAACTACAACTGTTCAATTGTTCAACTAATAGACCGTACTCGCATATATACTAATACGATATCAACTCCCTATCTAAGTTTTCAACTGTTCAATTGAACTAGAACCGTCATTCCGTTCTTATGTTACCAGGCCGAACTAAACTCACCAAAATTCCTAATAAGTTCAATTAATAGAAATTATTAAAATATATTTAAAATAAATATAAAGAATTCTAAAAAATAAGATAATAATTTCAAAACGAACTTGACATAACTTCATTACTAAATAAACATCATACATGGTTTAAGAATAAAACCCCAATAATTTCCCACTTATTCTTAAAACCATGTCCTTATGCATCCAACACCCATTCCCTATACATAAATATTAAGCGACTTATCTCATAAACTCTTAGAAAAATGATCTATCAGGTTATACAAAGATTCAATCTTGGTAATGATATTGTTAGCCATTCTCATAATTTCCCATATCAAATGCTTCTTGCACTCAAATTGCGACACCTCGTAAAATTTATAAATAAATTGATCAAGTCCAATGATAAATAAAATACGAGTCTAACTATAAGCATCATTCTAAGTAAGATTGGAATAATTATAAAGAATAATAATAAGAAACTAACTACAACTAACATTAGTAAGCCTACACATCTATCATACCAAACCACATAATAAAGTATCCATCACTATAATACAAAAATTATCTCAAGTATACTTCTAACACTGAATATAAAAGCTAGAATCGACATAAATTAAATCGAAATAAATATCCCACGCTAACTATTATTGAAAAGTAGATGAAAAGGAATAAAAATGATCATGTAGGCTCGACATCTAGACCCTAAAAATGGATCTGAATTTGGAATGAATAAGGTGTAATCAGGGATGTAATGACAGCTACGGCCTAAGACTTGAAAAAAGATTTCAATAACAAGGTTATACCTAGAAAGTATACAAAGAGTAGGACTTTATCAAATTCTGGATACATTACTAATAATAGATATTCATACCCTATTTTAGTGTTTTTAAGTTAAGTCAACCTAAATAACCAAAATATCGCATATAAGTCTAATTCCAATCCCAACTGAACCTAATAATCTATAATTATAAGTCTATCTTAATTGATTATAATTAAAAGGGATTGACATAAAGTTTTCTAGTATATACATCTCAACTATAATTATAATAAAATAATGACAATTACATAAGTCCTAAATCCAAATAAGTATGTCACCAACAAATAAAATTAAATTGGTTATAAAGAAGTTGAAACATAAAGTATGTATGCCAATCCCTATCATCTTTATGAATCACTCGTTCATATTATGCATAGTTATAGG
The DNA here is from genome assembly GCA_949130495.1 of Sambucus nigra. Lineage (NCBI taxonomy): Eukaryota > Viridiplantae > Streptophyta > Magnoliopsida > Dipsacales > Adoxaceae > Sambucus > Sambucus nigra. The sequence continues at coordinate 101,864,474 of OX422220.1, read as the reverse complement.
TCATGCATAACCTATAAACTCAAGGCCTCAGTAAGAGATAATCACTATGCATTACCATCATATTGCAGGACCTGTATACCTAACACTATATGAAATAAGTCCCCCTTTATTCCATACCTATATATCGGTTAGTCAGTTGTACGACAGAGGTAAATGGGCCAAGGAAAAATACCGTATCTATCACCGGGGTACAAATGCATTCAATGTCATACGTGCCCCATCAAAATCCCACCTAGTATGTCCCTCATGAGTATTCACATACTAGCGTATGTTTTGCACTTAAAGTAATTAAAAAAATCTACAATCTACTCATGGATTAACATAAAATAATATAAGTCTTTAACTAATTACTCCAATCAATCAATAACAAGGTCCAAAAATTCTACACATTGCCATTCGTAAAGGTCTTATCTTAGTCGCACGCACACAACCTATCACATGGGGATACATAACCATGTGCATGACATACAAATCTAAACCTCCAAAGTGATAGGTTTCTTCTTACCCACTCCTAAGTCATGACCTTTTAAACTCTAAATAGTTATGGATGGCCCAATTAAGGTTTTTAATACTTTTACAACACCCAAGTATGATATCTAAGTCCTTACATATCAAAATTTGACCTATAATTAAAAGATATAAGTGTTTTAAACATTAATATAAACTTAATTTAAGATTATGGGATTTAGAACCCTAGCTTCATAATTATAAATAAATTCATCTTAGGTTTGGTTCTATTACGAAATATAGAAGATAGATTTTATAAGGTTTACTATAATGACTCAATGTATAACCAATTTCTCAAAATTATAAGATTAATTAATGGATTTAACACCAAATTATCTAGTCCATTGATATGGTTTTAAGCATTAGTCAATTTAAAAAATTAAGTTTTTCAATTGATTAAAACTAGGTTATAAGTGTTGAATTTCATAATCAAATGGGTTATTATTTATCTAACCCAAATTACAATTAAACTATTAATCCATATAAACCTGCCTTAATCAATTTGGCTGAATTCCATGTTGTCCTTCTTCCAATCTTCTCAATTCTTGTTGTGCCTTTTATTTTAGCCTCTAGGTTTAAGTCTCTAGTATTGTATGTTCTATTATGTTTTAAACCTAAGCAAATATAAGTGTTAACCATGATATTAACCTTAGACCTAATATTAACCTTAACTAAATGGATCCAAAACCTATTTCAAATGGCCCAACCCTTGGCCCAAGTATTATACTAATCCAATGAACCTATACCCCATTGTTTCAAGTAAAAAATAGGCATTATAAATGTTCTAAAATCCAACCCAAAATATGATAAAATCACATATATTAATCCACCCCATAATTTTACTTTTAAGATGATACAATCAAATTAATTAAAATTAATCTTCAATTAATCTTTCTTGACTTGACAGTAAAATAAACTACTTTATTTTTGGTGAGACTCGACACCCGGAGAATAATACAAACAAGGAAACCTACAATACCAAATACCTAACCATTTCATAGTCTCCCATAATGTCAAGTAAATTTAAATATTTAATTAATATATTATCGTGTATTTTAATCGATTCTTACATAAATAATATTTATACAGATGTAACAAGTGACATCACATGTCACATGGGCTCAAATAATAAATTATATAATTTTAATAATGCTCATAGAAATACAGGTTATTCCATTCCCCAACCCTAAACACGAAATTTCTTCCTCAAAATTTGAATTTAGATATATGACTCAAATATCTCTGGATATCTCGCACATATGTCATCCTCTATCCTCCAAGTGAACTCAGCCTACTATGGTTTCCCCACTAGACTCTAACAAAATAAATGACCTTCGATCACAGAGTCTGCTCTCCCCACTAAATAATGCAATGCAGTCTCTCCTTATAGCTTATAACTCCATCCCATCGTTGATATTCTTAAAACCATGTTTATTATGTTTATGTACTCTTCGATCATCAAGGTTCATCATAACCCATTTGAAATATAAAATCAAGATTGTATATATGCTTTATATTTTTTTTTGTAAATATATTATAATGTCAGTTAATTATGCTCAGTAGGAATTTTGGTGTGGTCACGGAAGATCAGAATTTTGGTTTTAGCATGAATTAATAATTCACAACCTAGAAAAGAGGCTTGATATCCTATCGATAAGGCTGAGAGTACAATCTTATTTAGGGGTGTGCACGAACCCGAATGGACCGAAAAAACCGAACCAAACCTACTTTTGCATTTTTTTAAAATTCGATCTTAAAATGTAAAGGACCGCATTATTCGATCCGGTCTCGATCTTGGGTCATAAAAAGAATGTTTGGATCGGACCACTTTTCTTATATATATATATATAACTTACACATTTACACACTTTAACTTGTATACAAGTTACACATCCACGCTGCCCTTTCTAACACTAAACAACCCTAATCTCTTTTTTTCTCTCTCCACGGCTGTTTTCCCCCATCCTCATCAAATCCAAGACTCCCCAACCCAATCTATCTCTTCCTCCTAGATGACATAGGCAACCCAATCAATCTCCTCCTCTGATTTTATGTTGCTGCTGTTGCTTGCGATTTTTATTTGCCGTGTCTCTTGACTGTTATTACTCCATTTGGAGCTTCTTAAGTTCTTTGTTTCATAAATAATATTAGCTATTCAAATATATGATGCCAACCTTTTTTTTGTGTGTGAATCATCACTGGGTATGAATTTATTAGTATGATATGAGTTACATATTCAGAACTTCTAGTATTTCTAAAAAAAATTATTTTGCATTTTTTAATGTTAGTTTGTTGTTGGAAACAAGGCAGTGGAGTTGAAAGGGGTAAGATAAGGGTGGACTCAAATGTTCTGTTTTTTGGGGAATGGTTTTTTACTATTATTTTTTATGAGGTCACCCAACTGATCTCCTACTCTGATTTTATGTTGCTGTTGCACTGTTTTGGTGTTCTTGGCTTAAGCCATGTGAACTTACTGTTGTAATGTAATGTTGCTACTGCAATGTCTTGTTGTATTGTTGCATCAGATTAAGAAACTCATTATGCAGGCCCTGTGTATTAATAAAACGTATTAACATGATCTCGATCTCACAGGTCCGATCTTAGTTGTTTTGATGGAGGGTCCTACTATTTTTTATATTAATTCTTTATGGACCGAATAGGAACGAGACTGAACACGGACCACTTGAAAACCGATTGGGATCGAGATCAATTTTTTTGGTCCGGTCTCGGTCCAGATTTTTCTAGGACCGATTAATGCGGTCTGGTCCCAAAAATACCTCAAAACCAAATCGGACCGGACCGCAAACACCCTTAATCTTATTAGTTTATCTTGAATAAGGGAAACTATCTGATGGTTTAAGAACTTATTCAATAGTTTAAGGAAGATTGTACTTATACTATAAAAAAGTATGACCAAGGATGAGATTCGAGAATTATCGCTGATTTGGTAAGAATTTCACAATCACATGGTTTGCATGGGATGTATAAAATCTTAACCCCCATGGATATGAGGATTATAGAATTTGCGTAATCATTGCTTTGATTTGTTGATGGGTGAAATTCAATATTATACTAAACTAGTAGACCCTGTGAGTTAGGTTGTAATCGTGTTAGTATATCTCAGATGACGTTCAAGAAGAATTCGCATCTCGTAAGTATCCTAAAATGTGATACCCTATTGATAAACTTATAGTTTTTAACTCTACTTGTAAACCAAACTTGGATTTTATAATTCGGTAGAGATGCCTAATAAGTTAAGTTTGAGATTAAGGAATGTTTATACGATGTTGGTGAATATCAATTAGCATCAAGTTGATTTTAGCAAGCGTATATTGTACACATGATGCGTAGAATCATATTATATGCCATCCTCTTATGCAAATATCAGGCCTCTCTACTGTGGTGATTTTGAGTAATTAAAATTGGAGAGAAATTGTAATAAATTAGTTGAATTAATCATGATTAAACAAACAAATAAATAAATTACAGGAGAGTAATTTGTAATTTCATTTTTTATTTGGAAGCTAATTTTAGTTATTAGCCCGGGTTTCCCAATATAATCCTTATTTATATATGAGCCTTGTTTTGTCAATTTTCTCATATACCTTTAGCTATTATTTAACCCATTTTAGTTGGACTCTTATAACTCTTACAAATTAGTCTACCACAAATTTAAGGAGGGAGGTTGAGAGGAGTTAACTAAGTGTGGGTTACAGGAGAGAGAGAACATGTGTAGGTGGAGAGAGAGGAAAAAAGAAAAAATTCTCTATAAATTCTCGAAGAACTTTTATGGATAAAGAAGAACAATATTTTTCTCATACCAGAGGATCATATATCGGAAGAAAAAGGGATATTTTTTATTAGAATATACATTAACTTGTCTTCACTTCATGGATTGATAACAAAATCCGCAAATGTATGGACTCATAACCCTAGTTTACATGTATAGATTTTTTGATGAATTTAGTTGCTTTCGATTCACACACTATTGATCAAGATCCTTGGAAAAATGTTTTTCATAAGTCAAATCCATCAATTGGTATTAGAGCACTTGGTTTATGGATCAATTTTGATTGAATCTTATTGGATATGTCCAATTAAAAGCACAACCCTAGTTTGTCTATGTGGATTTTCTTCCTCACTTTGTTTTATAAGGTTCTTCTGATATATTCCCCTCTATCATGATAATTTATTTTGTTTACTTGTATTTGATTCGAGTGGGTTATATAATTAGTTTTTTCATTATTTAAATTAATCAATCTATGTATATGAGTACTGTGAGGATGTATTTATTGTTTTTTGATTGTTTTTCTTTATATTTGATAGATCATCATCAACAATGACAAGATCAAGAAGATTTAGATCTGAAAAGACAAATAACAAATAAGGATTTTTTTTCCATCCCGCACCCGTGCAAACGAATGTTTTAGCTGTCTGAGCGGTGTTCTTCACTCCAAGATTAATTTCGCACGACAAAAAGGAATTCTCACGACTCCGTTTGCATGCCCCATTCAAACTGCTCATTATTAGACTGTTGTAATACCACCATTCGTACAATCCATTTTCCAACCATTCAAACGGTTCCAATAAAATTTTATCTGGATAAGTGAGGAGAGCTTTCCTGGTGATGATCTCGAGATTTCCATATTCAAGGGACACTAGGAGTCACGGGACAGATAGAATGTGATCGGATGAGGATGGGTAGAGGTGTCCCAATAGGACCCTGCATCTTCTATTTTTGGTCATGATGGAGAAAGATTTTTTTGCCTTATTATTTTATATTGCATATTTTTATGATTGCTTCATGATTCTTCCATCTCATTAATTATTTTGATAATTGCATATAGTAATTAATCTCATTAATTAGAAACCCACATTAATAATGGATAACATTGAAATAAATTGTGTGACCTAGTCTACATCATGATTTTTTGGTCGCTAAAAATATCTATTCCTTTCAAATTGAACTGAATCATATAACTAATTTATCGTGCAATTAATTTTGCTCTCGAATTTTATTTTAAATAGTTAAGTGATTTTTCCTTGTGTTAACTTTGTCTTTCCCCTACAACGAAAGGAGTTTATCATGGTATCACAATTTTTTTTTGAAATAATGAGACTGATCTCGGATTTATCTTAAATAGTGATGTGATTTATTCCTCGTGTTACCACAGGCTTTCCTCCCCAACGAAGGGAATTATCACCATATCACGAGATTTTAAAATTGATATAGTGAGAACTGGTATTTTAAATTGGACAATAAATTTTGATATTATTGTTGATTTATTTTGGCAAAATTAAATTGAATAAATATTTTGTAATATCCTCGAGTTTTAAATATTAAGTGGGAGAAGAGTTTGCAAACAAACCCTGCAGTTTCCGTCGACATCCTAGTGGTAGGGGGAAGCTAATTTAAGTTTAATCAGAAGGTTAATTACAACATATTTTATTGGACGTTCCGTTTCAATGATGATTATTATATTTTTGTATGGATAAAATATTCAACCACATGTTTTAGTCTTAATGGCATTAATCAAATCGAATAACATTTAAAGTCTGAAAGGGGAATTGGACATTGTTCTAACGTAAGGAGAAAATAAATTTATATGACCCTCAAATCTCATTAATATTTTAAAATTAGAATGCGATTGATTCCTCTTGTCTGCTAGATCTGTCCCCCCATTAAATATTTTTAATAGATAAATCATGGAATTTTAAAATACTTGTTTATTCCCTATTGCATATATTCGGTCCCTCATCGGGGAAGTTCTACATGGAACCTTTAATAGACTGTTGACAATTTGTTAACAATTTTTGTGTTAGTTGTTTTGAAAGGAGATTTAATTCTCTCCCGAAAAGGAGGTCGGAGGATAAGGTGACGTCTCAAGTGCAATAATTTGGGTTAAGTAAAGTTTACATTCCGCGATAGTAGTGAAATAGTCAAAAGGCAAGTATTCTCTCTACAATTATTTAGGACTTTTATAATAACGTTATACAATTTTCTTAGCTCTATTTGGAAGATGGGACATGATAATGTCTTTATCTCTATAAATTAAAAGCATGATTTATGGTATGGTCAAAAGTAACTTGGTATGTACATTGGGGAACCGCAAATCAAGATTGGAACTTATTGCTAAGTTTCGACGTAACTAGGAAATTACTCAAAGATGATGTTTCAAATAATGGGTAGGTAGAATAATGCTATGGTGTTAAGAAATGAGCTATATATCTTAGATATTTGGTGAATACAAAAAGATAATATTGTAAAATTATTTAACGTATCTGTTTTGGGTCGAAAAATTATTTTTTATTTTATTAAGCTTGTTTTGAAAAACATATTCGATCAATTTTGTAAAATTATTTTATAATCTAAATTGGAATATGTTTTATTTGTTCTCGTGCATTAAAAAATAATATACATATTATAAATTTGTCTCACCATTACAGTTAAATGCTGATATGAATAATTTTAATGGATAGTCCTTTTACGCTAAACCAAAAATAATTTTGGCACTTTTGCTTAGGAAATTTTATTCTAATAAGAAGTCATTGACTAGTTTAAAGTGGATATCTATGTTTATTTGGAAGTAAAAGAATTTCCAGTCTACGAATCCCAATTAAAAGGTAATATGACTGAGCAGACCTTTACGGGAATAGGCTAAAGTGCCAAAGATATGTTGGGAATGGTTTCCTCCAATTTTGTGGTTCTATAACATCATGATTAAGGGGTTACTACTATTTCATCTATTTCATTGATGTTTACTAGATGCGTGGATAAGTTTACCTTATGCACCATATGTCTGAAGCCTATGATTAGTTCAAAATGTACAAGGCTAAGGTTGATCAAAAGGATGGTATCTTGGCCCTACAATTTAACCGTGTGGGTGTGTACCTCCACGGAATGTTAAGAAATCATTTGTTGAAGGTTGGCATTACATTCTAGTTGATTATAACAAGAACTCTAGTACGGGAGGGTGTAGAGATAAGAAGGATAAATACTCATTTAGGTATGATAAGGCCAACAGTAGGTTATTCAGTACTGCGAGTTTATTGTTAGGATTTTATATAAGGATGACTATATACATTTTATACTGATTCCATCTAGATATGTTTCTTTAGATCTTACAGAACATTAGAATGGGTGCAATCCCAGTATAAGGTACATTTGGTTATGGGAGTACCCACCACTTAAGATAATGTAGAAGCCAAGATAGTTGGAATTAAGCACGAAAGTATGTCTCTAGGTTTGACATCTAAAAGGTTATTTAAGTAGTTTGTATTATAATCATAAGGATAAAAAGGTCATTATTAACATAGTGTCCAGTTCTTAAAAAAGGATTGTCAGATAAACATCATACCTGGAAGTAAGTTAGCCTTATAAGTTATTACAAGTAACATCAAATTACCAGTGTTTTTGGACCACTAATACAAGAATGAATACAACTTGATATTGAAAATACATAACCTTACGATAGTAGGAATATTACTAGGGATAAGTATTCACGTGTCACTTATAGTGGAACATAAGTGGAGCCACATCGTAGTGGGAGAATCAAAAGTTATTTTGGCAAGTTAGTATTATTGTTGGCACTTCAGTGAATTCCCAAAGAAACACAAACCGAATCCTAAGAACTATAACAAGGCACTCCAAGACAAAGACTCTTACCTTGTACTTATGGTCGTGGATATCAAAATCGAATTGATATATTCGTATCAAGTTTGATGTCTTATGTACTTTCTTGTGGGATAAAACCTATTTTTTGTAAGAGGACCTATAGTAAGAAAAATATGAATAGATAGGAAGGTGCAAATCTTCGAGGAAAATTTTGTCATGAATAGTTCACTAAAAAGATAACCGATTGACTATTAGTTAATTTTCTCTCCAGTATCCATGCTGAAGTCTATCGGGATTCTTTCTCATAGTAAGAAGTCAAGCAAGCAAAGTGCGTAAGCTTTGGAGATCCGTCTATGGACGTAAGCAAGCATCATTATCTAGGAACATCCAGTTTAATCAAGAAATCATTTCTTTTGTTTTTAATCAATGCGCTTTGTAAGATCAATGCTTTATAATTGTTCATGGATTAGGAATTTTAGCGTATCCCGTTAGAAACCGTTGCTACAAATCGAATACCAACTCCTCTTTTGACTCTATGATCATTTGAAGATGTATTAGTGACTGAGTTTCAAGTACGAGATTCGAGACGTTAGAATTATCAAAAACATTTTATGGAGCTATTCGAACTTATGGTTTTGATCTCTCTATCAAATATACTCTAGACTGTTTATTTTTAACTTGATGCATTTTTTACAAAATGATTTTTTAAAATATTTTTTTTGTTTTTAATATTGTTAGAACGAGATGTATATGCTCTTAGAATCAAAAGAAATTTTTGTTAGAACGGGCTTCTAGTGTGCATATAATGAGACGGGCTCTATTTAACAGAACCATTCTAGTTGGAAGGCGATTGGAAGGACGACTGAGCGAGCAAGGTTTGTCATTTAAACGAGCTTGTCCTCATTAGAATGAACCTAGTGTTTTGTTTGAATGAGAGTCCATTTTTTCTAACGATACTTTCGCCTTAAAATTTTTGTTTCTTTATAACAAGGATTCTTTTGACCTATTTTAGACAGAACTTTGGGCAAAAATATTTTGCAATACATGTTAAAAAAATTTCCATGTTTGTGTTTCTTTAAAACACCTTTCTTTTCCAAATCATACACCCCTTATATAATTTATTGAGTTTATTCAAATTCAAGTTTCGAAAGTCTACATCAAATAGTTGAGTTTTACTTTACTGCTAATTTGTGGAGCTGAGGCCGTACTACTGAAGAAGAAAGGATCTTGAATTGTGAGGCTGATCGATGGATCCCAATGAAAGATTGCTTCTTATTGATGGTACTGACTGTGACGTATCTATATCATAATTGAAGACCTGTGCGTTATTCTTAGTGGAGCTTTAATTAGTCTAAAAGTTATCGAGTCTATTAATTTCTGATATAATCCTCAAATCTAAGTTTTGCTAAAAAGGGATTTTTTTCCTGAGATTCTTCTTTGCGTATTTGGTTTGATTGTTTGGTTTGAAGTTATTTAATTTGGACATTATCATGCATTCTCACCTTAACCTAATAAAAATAAAACGTATTAAAAAATTAATCTTGTGTGTGCATAACCTAATATACGGACTATCCATACAAACTTTGCATTCTCAAATTGGTATAAGAGCTAGGTTACACTAAGTTTTTGTGTGATCTTTAAATTTAGGTTCAAATGGATAATTTTTTTTATAATAAGCTACCTATTTTCGATGGATCTAACTATTCTTATTGTAAACCTAAAATGAGGTTATCTTTGAAAGAAATTGACGAGCGTGTCTGGCTTGTTTCTAAAATAGGGTTGTGACCACCCACTATGACTAACGGTGATGTCATAGGTCCTAAATCCATCACCACTTGGATAAAAAATGAACTAAAATGGTGTAATTTTAACTCACATGGTTTAACCACCATTTCTGGAGTTGTCACCCCCGACGAGTTCCGCCACATCATGACTTGCACCACGTGTAATGAAGCTTGTAATACCCTCCATATCACTCACGAGGGTACCAATGATTTGAAATATTTTAAGATACAAAATCTCACCGTACAATTTGAGACCATTACTATGTTAGAGTGTGAATCATTTGATGAATTTTATGCACGATTGTTGGATATTGTAAACTGTAGTTATAATTTGGGTGAGAGAATTCCTGAAACACACGTTGTGAAATAGATTTTGAGATTCCTTCCGTACCACTTTATTCCTAGGGCCACTATCCCTAATTTGTTAGGAATTTTAGATACACTTAGGTAAGAAGAACTAATAGGAGACATTCAAACTTATGAGATCGATATGTTCCCCTAAACCTTTAAACCTATGGAAAAGGGAATTTCTTTGGAAGTACAATCTAAAAAGAAAGAGGAGGTTTCTTCTGACTCTGAGTATGATTTTGATCTAGATGATAGTTCCCTTTTTGTAAAAAAATCTCTAACTAAGAAAAGAAAATATGTCCAAAGAGAATAAAAGTTTTGAGGAATATAGAAAGTGTAAATCGAGAAAGAAAAGTTTTGAAAAATCAAGAGGATAGTACCCTAATAAATATGAAGAGAGATACTATAAGTGAGAAGATAAAGGTCACAAATATCACGCGTGTGCACAAGATTAAAGAGACTAGGAAAAGTTAAAGCTACCTTCAATGCAATGCTTAGTGATAGCGATGTCGAGTCGATGGATTTTGAGGAAGAATCACCACATGGACATAAATTCATCGCGTTAATGGCCAATCATGTTAGTACATTGAGTACACTTGATGCCGACGAGGAAGTTGCTAAGCATAATGACCTCGACAGTGAGTCTAGTCATTTTAGAGAGATTTAGGGAAATGAAATTTTGAGTGAGTGGGAGAGTGATTTTCAACATTCTTCTTCCAATCTTTATGCCTAGATTTACACCGAGTCATATATAATGAAAAATAAAAAAAAAGGTTTCTCTCTGAGGGTTTTAGGCTTAGAGAAGGAGTTAAGAGAGTAGAGAGAGAGAGAGAGAGTCCTTTGTGAGAGTTACTTTGGGATAAAGGGTCTCTCTAGTGGAGAGGGAAAATGGTTACTTGACTAACAAAGTGGATAGTCTTATGAGATATCTTCAAGCTTCATTGTAGACTAATGATAAACATAAAGACCTTTTATCGAAATGAGAGAAAGATCTCGAATATGCCTGGGAGGTCAAGGTTGATATAGAGTATACATAGAAGAAGGTAGGTAAGATATTCCTTCGTCCCACATTAGGTTTTATGGAGAAGCAGGGAATATGTTACGATGGTGCATCCACTTCCCATACCGCATCAAAACCAGTTCCTAAGTTTGTGGTGGATCCATATGGGCCGCAACCTTACCCACCAATGAGAGTTTAACCTAAACGAGCGAACTAAGGTAGACCCTAACAAGTCTATGTTTACACTTAGTACAAAATGGGAGGTCACCTTAGGGTATTTTACTACAAGTTAGGAACAAATAAATGTACACATTCTCCGGTGCACCGCTATAGCGATTTTATAACTCTTCGAGAGAAAATTGAGTTCCAAATTGCGACTTCACAAATCTTAGTGGAAAATTTTCAATAGATGTCTATACTATTTGATAACACTTCTAATGCTACGACTAGAACCAACAATGATAAGGGCAAACAAAAAGGTTACTCCATTTGGGTACCTAATAAAGACATCAAATCCCTTGTTATTCAAATTGTTCTCAAGGTTCAAAATAATTCCCAATGGTATTTTGATAATCGCTTCTCTAGGCACATGACTGGTGACAAGTCATATTTTACCGACCTTTTAGATCGCTAGGAAGGCAAAGTCATATTTGGAGATGGGAGAAGGTCTAGTATTTTAGGACGTGGTGGTGTTAAGATACCTAAATTTTGGAAATTAGATAATGTGTTGTATGTCAAACGGTTAAAAGAAAACTTGATTAGCATAAGCAAACATTATGATAAAGTTTGATCGGTTTGAGTGTAACGTATATCATCAATTCGATGAAATATTATGTCAAGGAGTGAGGAATAACGATAATTGATATGGGGTCATCCACAAATCATGTTTTGTGTGCAATAATGCCACAGTCTCTTATATGCACATTTGGCATCAGCGACCATGTCGTGTGAATTTTAGAAATCAGAGATTAATGAACAAGTACCTAGTGCCTAGCTTATAATCGCTTAGTAAATATCTTATTTGTTTTGTGGTCCTTTCTAATAAGAAAAACAAATTCAAAGCCCCATTGTAAGTTGAATACCATTGCCACTTCTCTTGTGTTAGATTTGATACATATGGATCTTATGGGCCTTACTCGTATGGAGTGCATGGATGGAAAGAGATATAATCTCATGATGGTCGATGACTTCTCAAGATAATCTATTATGGATTTTCTTAGAAGAAAGCTCGATGCGATTGAGTTCTTAATAATAAAGTGTTGTGTCCTACAAAATTAATACGGTGTCATTATTAATCGAATGCGAAGTGACAACGACACTGAATTTAAAGAATCCAGAGAGGATAGGTATTGTGATGGCGTGGGCCTCAAATTTGAGTTTTTGTCCATTCGTACTCCTCAACAAAATAGGATAGTTGAGAAAAAGAACGAGATGATTCAAGCAGGGAGGACGTACCTAGGGATTTTTAGGCAGAGGGAGTGAGTACCACATGCCATATAGTGAATAGGGTATATCATTGTCCACACATGTTACACAAGCCATATGAGTTGTGGACATGAAAGAAACCTAACCTATCATATTTTCGTGTTTTGGGGCGTACTTCTTATATTTTGAGATATAAAGACAACTTAGGAAAGTTCGACTCCCATAGTGATGAGGGTAAGTTTTTAGGTTATTCATCATCGAGTAGAGCTTATAGTGTGTTTAACCTTGCAATATCTAAGGTTATGAGGTCAATAAATGTCATGATTGATGACAACGAGCCACTAACATCTATTGATACTAACCCCAAAAATGAGGATGATGAGCCCATGGTGATAATCCCATCATAGCTCGTGCTATCTAGTGGACCTCGCTATTTTTAGAGGATCCACCCTCTTGGGTTCAAAAGAGTCATAACCCTTTTTCTATATTCGGTGATTCCACACTAGGTGTCAAGACTCATGCTCAATGTGAGAATGTGATTAACTACTTTTGCTATACATCCTTAGTCAAGACCAATAGTGTGAATGAAGCAATCAAGTATGAGCATTGGATATCCACTATGTAAGAAGAGTTTCTTCAGTTTTGTAAGAACAATGTCTGGGATTTAGTTCCCTGACCTAACAAGACTAATGTGATAGGTACCAAGTGGATTTACAAGAATAAGATGGATGACAATGGTACCATAGTTCACAAAAAGGATAGGTTGGTAACTCAAGGCTACATACAGATTAAGGATGTAGACTTTGATGAGACATTCACTCATATCCCTAGGCTTGAGTCCATCTGTTTACTACTCGCCATGACATGTCATATATACTTAAAGTTATATAAAAAGGATGTCAAATTACATTCCTTAATGGTATTCTGTAGGAGGAAGTTTGTGTAGATCAACCAAAGAGGTTCAAAGACCTAAAGCACCCATGATACATATTTTATTTGAAGAAGGCCTCATAAGTTTAAAGTAAGCACCACGTGCTCAGTACGAGAGACTCACTTATTATCTCTTATCTTGTGGCTTCAAAAGAGGGGGAGTGGATAAGTTTTTTTTCATAGGAGGAGAGAAAGTGGTGCTATATTGGTTGCCCAAGTGTGTGGCAATGACATAGTATTTGTATTTACGTTCTCCAGACATGCTCATAGTTTTGAGGAGGAGATGTAGTGCGGGTTTTATATGAGTATGGTTAGTGAGCTTACATTTTTCTTGGGTTTTTAGGTGCATCAACTACATGATGGGATACTCATAGTTGAATCTAAATATGCTAGGGACCTATTGAAGAATTTTGGTTTAGATTCCGCTAAGCACTCATGCACCCCTATGAGTACATCAACTAAGCTTAGCAAAGACACTTTAGGCAAGGACGTAGATCAAAACCTTTATAGAAGCATGATAGATAGTCTTCTCTACTTAATTGCTAGCGTTGAAGTCTATGCACAATACCAAGCATCCCTTAAAGATTTTCACTTGCATTCATTTAAACATGTCACCAAATACATGATTGGCACTATTTCCTATGGTATTTCGTATTGCTTTGATACTAATGACCATTTGTCAGCCTATTTGGATGTTGATTGATCTGAGGATGTTAATGGTTGGAGGAGAACCTTAGGTTCATGTTTTTACTTTGGGAGTTCTCTTGTCTCGTGGATGATAAAGAAGAAGAACTCCATTTATTTATCCACGATGAAGGCTGAATATATAATCTCTAGGAGTTATTGCACACAACTCTTATGGATGATGAAAATTCTTCAAGATTATAGGATTTTCCAAGGCACGATGACTATTCCGTGTGATAATACAAGTGTAATTTATATATCCTGTAATCTGGTCCAACACTCTCTCACCATGGACATTATGATACATCAGAATTTTATACGTTATCTCGTCGAGGAGAAGGTCATGTCCTTGAGTTTTGTGAGCATCGAAGTGCTTATCATGATCATATCATATATCCCTATTGCTAGGTTATAATTCTATTGCACTTCTATGTTTTTATATATATCTTGAAAAATCCAAAAAATATTTTTGGTTTTTAAGAAAAAGTTAAAAATATTGAAAAAGATTTGATTTCTGATAATTTCTTTTTGAAAAAGACAAAAAGATTTTTGTATTTATGTTTTTCACGACATATGGTTGTGCATTTTAGATATTCGGATCACCCCTACATTCCATCCATTCATGTGACTTTTTTCATGGTGTTTTGAGACATGACTTTGTTTCATTAGCGTGCTTAATAATGCGTGGATATCATTTCATTAATCATTGCTGATTACTTTCTTCATGCTAGACTGCTTATAACCTTCATTGCACATGTGAACAGACTTTTTGAACATTGGGCTTACTTATCGTATGTCAAATATAATGTTCTCATCTCAATTGTTCTTAATGATGAATAATATGTAAATAGATTATTATATATTATGCAATGAATTATGCTTGTAAGATCCATTTCTCAGAAAAGATTGTTATATATTAAGCAATGGAAAGGGGCTACGAAAGAGAATTTTGTTTTGCGTCAAAATCTAGCATTTGCAAAAAGAGACTAAAAAGATTAACATCATACAAAAACAGATGTGCCAAGGCCAATTTTTTTCATTGATGCTTCACAAAGTATGAGCTTTATGATATCTTCAATAATTGAGAGTGAATTCTTATATATGTGATATTTTGAGGGTGTTATAAAGTAGAAGGCCAATTAATTTATACAATGGACTCTCTTGAAAAGTATTAAATAGTTTGACGCTATTGATTTGAGAAGAAATTAAATTAATGACATGTTGCATAAGTCCAATCAATTTTATTTAAGTTCAACATTTTCACACCTAAGATAAAAATTGAGTTCTTTCTTTAAAAGTATTTCATTGACTTCGTGCACCTATGTTATGAATGTCAATGTGAATTTGCCTATGGAAAATATTCAAACAATTACATTTTGTTTTCATGATTCGATTATCTTAGTGTTATTCCCCTGTGTTATATATATATATATATATATATCTGTGTGTGTGTGTGTGTACCTTTTATTCTTATATTTACTCTTGAAAATTCTAAAAATTTCAAAAATAGTAGGTATGCATTTTGGAAATGTCATCCCATGTGCTTAATTGATTATTATCTTTGGGATGTTATATTTTTTGATTCATGTGATGCTTTTTATTAATTCTTAGTTTCTTACCCTTAGTATATTATGGACAAAAAGGGGGCAACAAATTCAGGGGGAGCTTTATTTTTTGTGAAAACTTGTACGCATCATGGTATTGTTTTGTTTTATGTGTGTAGGTCTCTTACACTTTGATGATGATATAATGGACTAAAAAAGATGAATAATTTTAGTTTAAGACAAAGTTTCAAATGTCGTCCCATTTCTGGGGTTACAAGGACATTAGGATACATTGTCTTAGGGGATTTATCGTAACTGAGTTTCAGGTTTTTATTTTTATCGGAATAGGAAAAGGGTGAGATTTGTAAAAGAAAGATTTTATAATTACTCATAGATTAGGAATATTGGCGTATCCCATTATAAATCGAAGACTACATCCTGTTTTGAATCCATAATCATTTGAAGATGTGTTAGCAATGAGCTTCATGTCCGAGATTCAAGATGCTAGAATCATCACAAACATTTTATGGAGGAATACAAACATGTGGTTTTGATTTCTCTGTCAAATATATTCTGGGATGTTTGTTTTTCAATCAAAGGATTTTTATAAAATGATTTTTGAAAATGTTTTTTTTGGTTTTTAATCTCGTTAAAACGAGATGTAGATCTCGTTAGAATGAAAATACATTTTCTCTAGAATGGTTTTCTAACAAGCATCTAATAAATGGGCTATGTTTAATAGAACTACTCTTGTTGGAAGGTCATTAGAAGGATGATCGAAAGGATTATCATTCAAACGAGCTTAACCTTGTTAGAATGAACATAGTGTTTTCATTCTAACGAAAGTCCATTTTTGTTTGAACAAAACCGCATCCTGGAAAATTGTATTTATCTACAAAAAGGCTTTTTTTGCCCTATTTTACACAGAACTTTGGGAGGAAATCTTTTACAATACCCGTGCAAAAAGTTTCCATCTTTGTGTTTCTTTAAAACACTTTTCTTTTCCAAACTATACATCCCTTATTTATTTATTGAGTTTATTCCAAAGTCTTCATCAAACCCTTGTAGAGTTTTACTCTATTGCTGATTTGTGGAGTCGAGGCTCTACTGCTCAAGAAGGAAGGATCTTAAATCCCAAGGATGATCGGTGTATATCGAGCGAGGATCGCTTCTTGTGGATGGTGATGGACAGTGCCATATCTATAGAAGAATTTTTACCTTTTCATTATACTTAGTGGAGCTCTTAGAAGTCTATAAGTCATTTATCCAGTTTGTCAATTTTTGATACAGTGCTAAAGTCTAGGTTTTGCTCGAAATGGATTTTTTTCTCACATTCTTCTTCGTATGTTTGGTTTGATTTCTTAGTTTGGAGTTATATAATTTTGACTTTATCACACATGCTCATCTTAATCGAATCAAGATGAAATCTGAATTGAAAATCGAATCTTATGTGACTATCTATGCAAACTTTGCATTCTTACACTTGATAAAACTTATGTGTATGAGAAGTATGAAGAAAATTTAGGGTATTTCTGGTACATTATGTGGATGATATTATCATAATCGAGTATGAGTTGAGTTTAATGTTTTACATGAGTGTATGGTTTTTCAATTTATTTGATATTAAGTAGTTTGGACAAGCCAATCGCATATGAGTGATCAATATTTTGCTAGATGACGAATATATAGGATGTTAGGCTTATCCCAGGATACTTATATCAAATTTTATGTTCATAAAGTTTAGGTGCTAAATTCCAAGAAAAAGGTTTATTCCTTTTGGACATGGAATCTGTCTATCTAAGTATTAATATACTATATCATTTGATTAGATAGAGGATATTATGAATATAATTAATGCTTCATATATGGTAAGCTTCATGAATGCTATGCAGTGTATAGTCAAGTAATTTCACGGTACATAGACTATGTTTTGTAGTTATATAAGGTTTTGAAGGATTATACTTATGCAAATACGTTAAACTTTGGGAAATGTATCCATTTGATGTATGAGTATCACGTAAAAGAGTAAGGCACATAAGAGTGTAGGTTTCACCTATTACGAGAAATCATATGAAAATGGAATCACATGTATAATATTTATACATCAACGACTTTGTCTAATAATTACATTGATCGGGTGCTATGTTTGTAAACACACGATTTTAAGACTAAGTGGTAGATAGTTGGGATTTTTATTCTTAAAATCATATTTATCATTTTTATCGATTTTTAGTCATGAATGTTCATCATAACCCATTTGAAATATAAATTCATGATTGTAGATATGCTTTATATTTCTGTGTAAATACATCATGATGTTTGTGTTTTATGCCCAATAGGTATTCTAGCGTTGGCACTAAAGATCAACATTCCAATTTTTTCATGATTGAACAATTCACAACCTATATAGGAGGGTTGACATCCTATCAGTAAGGCTACAAGTATAATCTTAGTTGTTTCTCTTGACTATGGGAACCTGTCTGATGGTTTAGGAACTTGTTCAATAGTTCAAGGAAGATTGTATTCATATTTTAGGAAAGTGTTGAACAGGACCAGGGATAAGATTCAGGTCTTGATGTTGACGTGATAAGACTTGCATAATATCTAGGTTTGCATACGGTTCATAGATTGTTAATTCTAAGGGATATAAGGATTAAAGTATTCACATCGTCTTTTCTTTGATTTATTGATAAGTATGATTCGATTTTATACTGGGACAATAAACCCTGTAAGTTGGGCAATGATCATGTTATTCTATCTGATATCATGTTTAGGAGGAATTTAGATGTAGGAAATATCTTGGTATGTGATATCCCTTTGATAAACTTATAGATTTTGACTCTACCATTAAATTGTCTGGTGGATTTTATAATTCGGTAGATATGTCAAATAAGTTAAATATGAGATAATGGAATTTTTTATAAGATGTTGGTGAATATCAATTGGTGAAAAATTGATTTCACTGTAATAACCCGTGACTTTGGGACTAAGAAATTAAATTATGGGAGAAATAAAATTTATTTAAATTGGAGAATTTGGAAATTGAGGACATTATAAAGTATTACAGATGATGATTTTGAGGGCGCTATCGATTCTGGATGGGTCGAGATAGTCGAAATGACTGTCCTTGGGTTTTATTTCGATTTTGGAATATTTTTAAGTTAGTTTGACTCGAATTGGAGTAAACGAGTCATTTAAAGTGTGTATTATCATTTAAAACTGGGATTTATGTTTTAAAGTTTTAAGAGGCTTACGGATCAGCCTATCTCATTTGTGAGAAAGAGATAAAGAGAAAGAAAGAAAGAAAGAAAGAAGAAGAAAGTAAGAGAGAGAGAGAGGATAAAACTTGGAGATTTTCGGCCCATACGCGATCTCGAGGACGATTCAACCTCTACAATTTCGAGGCAAGTGTTTAATCTTGCTAACTAATTCATTTGTGTAGTTTATTTCATAATTTGTGGGCAAACGAATTGGATTTTGTGTATTAATATCAAAACCTAGATTTTGGGTACTAAAACTTGAATTTGATGTTTATACATGGGATTGATGACATGTAAATTGATGGGATGAGATGTAGGATGAGCTTTAATGTTAAGAATATGATTGAGTTAAAGATTGGGGGTTAGATGATGATATTTGGGAATTTGGGGAGTTAGGGTTCGTTCAAAATGGAAAAAGGGCCAAGATATCTGGTATGGCCGGTCGATCGTGGTCAGGGGGCGGTCGACCGCGCCCTAAGGGAAAAGCCTACTACATTCTTTGTAGGGTAGAATTTAGAACCGCGGTTGACCGGGGGTCTGGGGCCGATCGATCGGTCCTCTTCTTTTAGTCAAGAATGGGATTTTCTTTTACCCCTTTTATTTTGGGTTTTATTTTTTAGGGCCTTCTTAATGGACTTATTATGGAGGGTTATGATATAATATTAAGGTATTTGTGCCTTAGGATGAATACGGGCTTTCAAACTTATGTTAGAAATGGATTATGAGGGTAAGATGACTTTTTTTAGTAAGGAAATGATTGTGGGACTGAATGATAGGAGGATTATATTAATATAATGGTGGGGGGCTATCATGAAATAGTTATAAATTGTAGAGATAGTCCCTTTCTATTATGTTCATTTGAGGTCAAGAGGGATTGCGGTATATGCTTTAGATTATTACCGAATATAATAGTTATGTGTGTATTTCTACCCGAGTTAGTTATTACATATTTATTCGCAATTAATAATAGATATTCCGAGGTATGAAGGGGTTGTAAGAATGAATTTAGGATTGATCTTGAAGTTTGAAACTATTAGTTATGTGTGTACCTATAGACGGGATTATGATTGGATATATCCATGTGCATTTGGATATAGACAGAATGTACAGTGATGGTTACGTACATTAAACTTTGATTTGTCACTTTAATGTTGTATAATTGAAGACTATTCATATCATAGGGGGAATAGATGATTATGCTTCAAGTGAGGGATTATATTTATATAACGAATTAAGTTAATATGATTGGGGACGACGGCTAGTATATAGAGGATTATGTACACTTATAGCCGAGTTTATAAATTTCATGCATACAGACGAAAGAGAGTATGTATAGATTTAAATATATAGGTATGTGGATATTTCTATATGTGTGTATATATGGCGTGAATATATATATAGTGAATGTGAAAGTTCTATTATATGATGTGATCATATAGATGTATATATATAGTGTGAATGATATATATACTTATTGTGTGAGCATACCTGCACATGCTATCATGGGAAGTTGGACGACGAGGGTGAGCCCTTGGCTTGAGGAGCAGGGTGTGGGTAGTCCCGAGGTCATAGTCGTCCATTTTTATTTGTGTGATTTTATTATTAGGGTGAGAAGTCTTGGGTATGAGTTGTTCTCACTTTCTGGTTAGCAACTATGACCGCTTCCCATACGTTAGGATTTATTTTATCGCCATGGCGGTGTGATAATAGTTCGATAGGTGGTGACCCGGGAGAAAGTGAGTAATTCCTGGAAGATGATAGCATGGTGCAGTATTTTGGTATCCTATAACCGTTTATGTTATGTGTATTGCAAAGTGTACATTATGTGTGTTATGTATCCGTGGTTATAGGAATGAATGATTGCTCATATATATATATATATATATATATATATATATATATCCCTTATAGGTGAAGGTGATATGAATTTTTAGTATGTACATCTAGGGTGATTTGGTGTACTAGTTTATCAGGGTTGAAGGATCGTACTTAGAGACAATTGTATTTATATCAATCGCAAGGAGTTAGATAAAGATTATAATTATGTTCTTAGCTATAGTATTCAATAATTAAGTATTTGCTGTAATAGGATTTATGTAAAAGACATAATGGATCCCTACAATCAACATTGTCAAGGAGTAGTGATTTGGGGGGTTCCTTGTTTGGATTTCTCTTTGCGAGATGCCCTACGCATGAAACGCAGTGCAATATTGAGAGTGGGTAGAATTTTTGTCCTTATTAACCGTTTGTATGTTGTTTAAAGAATAAACTCTTATTTTGAAGCCTAATGTTGATGTGTGACGTATTAAGACTTATAACTGGTTTAAGTTAATAATTAGAACCACTAGAGCCTAGTAAGGCATATATATGTATTTATATATTGGTGGGATTAGAACAGAAAGGATTCTTGGGTTATGTTAGGATGGCAGGTCATGCGGGTATAGGCCATGAGGATGGTAACGTAGGTTGTCCTTAAGTGGGTGGGGTAACTTAATTAAGGTTCCAGGACACGATTAGGTGTGTGCTGTAGATGAGAGGTGAGTTTATGGTTTCAGGAGAGTGCGACTGCACTTTAATTATGAAATAGGGCATTTATATTTATTATGAACGGTTAACACACTTGTTGCAAACATTTTTTGACCTCGGGTTCTAAACCATTTATATTTCTCTTTTGCTATATATATATATATATACTGTTTACTACAGGTGTCCTGCCGCATGGATACCATATGCTTTTCTATTCAGAGTCTTGGGAGCCGTAGCAGTTACGGAATGTGGCGGGATTTAGATTGTAGTCGCTTTCTACTCCTTTGTAAATTTAGGTAGGATTCATGTGGTATTTCGGTTTTATACCCAAAAGTTATATGTAGTTGTTTATATTTCTTCTTTATGGATGTTGTACTGTCTGTGACCCGACAGCTTATTCGGGTATATTTTCATATGTACTCTTTTTATTTTAGTGTTTCTCACTTCTTTTATCATCGTTCTTGTGTACATTTTACCTTTGTTAGTAGTTGTACATTGTTGGTTTGATATTCATTGCATGTTTTTATTAAATTTTTGCATCTGCTTTTATAGTTTTGGGTAGTTAGCCTTATTTATTTTAGTTTCATCAGTTGATGCTAAGAGTGATCCATTTAAGATTCCTGTTTTAATTTAGTATAGGGATGGCCACCCGTTATTATTTTAAATGGGGTGTCACATTCACCAAGTAGTTATTGTATGCTTTATGCGGGGAATCAAATTATATTCTATCCAACTATGTAAAAATTAGGCTTATCTAATATGGTGATTTCGTGAAATTAAAGTTGGAGTGAAGTCGTAATAATTTAGTGGAATTAATTAAAATTAGATGAAAAAAGAAATAATTATGGGCGAGTAATTTAAGATTTCATTTTTCTATTTGGAAACAAAATTTAGGTATTAGCGTTGGGTACCCAATACAACCCTTATTTATCTGCGATCCCTATTTTGTCAGTTTCCTCATATACCATTAACTATTCTTAATCCCCTTTAAGTAGGAAGATTAAGGAGGATTTTTATAGGTCTTATGACTTATTCTATCACAAAATTAAGGTGTGATGTTGATGGGAGTTGGCTAAGAGTGGGTTATAGGATTGATAAAACATGTGTAGTAAAGAGAGAGGAATAAAGAAAAACATATATTGAAATTCTTCAGGATCTTAGATTTTTGAAGAATACCACTCTTCTTCTCACATCAAAGGATCATATATTTGAAGACAAAGGCTATTTTTTATTAGAATCTATATTAACATGGATTCACTTTATTGATCGATAAAAAGATCTCCAAAGATATCGACTCACATATCATAGTTTTCAGGTATTGATTATTTTATGCATTTAATTGGTTCTGATTCACTAAAGATTGAGAAAGATCCTTTGGAAATTATTTTTCAAAGGTTAATCCCATCAATATGTCCCCTAGAAGTACTCACACACCAAGATATTCTTTGAACATAAGGTAATTAAAGAATATCCAGGCCACTAATGAATTAATATAAAGTAATAAAAGTCTTTAATTAATTACTCTAATCAATCAAGAACATTGTCCAACAAATATGCCTAGATCGTGAACACATGGCTAATGCTTTTCGTGCACATGCTGCTATGCGCACAAGCCTTAACCTAGACGTGCATATGCTACCATTCACACGAGCTATTTAACCGTGTGCCTGACAAAGGACTCTAAACTTCATTATTTATAGGTTTTTTCTTCCCCACCCCCAAGTTATAAACCTATGAACCCTAAATCGCCTTGGATGGCCTAACCATTGTTAATAATACTTTAAAAACACCAAGATATAATATCAAAATCCTTATATATAAAAATTCCACAAGTAATTACAAGATTTAAGTTTTTTAACCAAAAATGCAAATTTAATTTCAAATTATGGGATAGAAAACCCTAGGTTCATAATTCTATTTAAATTAATATCAAATTCAATTCTATTATTAACTATACAAAAGGTCCTTTAGAATGTTTACCATAATGATTCAAATTATAACCAATTTTTCTAGATTATACGCTTAATTCATGAATTTTACAATGTACCCAACTCTAATACCCCTCACACACCTTCATAGGTTCCAAACACAATCCGTTAAACCCTCAGAACTTATACCTCCCTCTAAAACCCCAATATGGAGACTACCAGATTTTTTTAAGCTTCATTTCACCCTGTTCAACTCTCGAAATGAAGGGAAAAGAAATGAACTTTCATAGGTCTCTAAACACTATTTCTAACAGTCCATACAATGAACAAATTTGCTTTACTGTTCACATTTACTTGACATTTCCCCCTAAAAAACCTAATTTGGAGGTCATGGGCTGCTCTCGATATCCATTTGACTTTGGTAATCTCTCGAACCCATGAGTTCTCCAATGACCTTTTGAAAATATATGAATTCTCTTACCAGCAATCCTGAACGTGCACGATTCAGACTTACAGTTTGCATTTGATTCCCGTTTTATTGAAAAAATCAATTTTGGGCTACTAATAGGTACCCTGGCCCTCTACCTATCGGCATAAGGGTGCTTTACCTAGCTTTCAAGTTAGGGGGTATACCAATTGTCAAGCTTAGGCCTTTACCTATCGGCGGACCTCCCTAACCTTAAAATTTTCATAATTGAAGGAGTTCATGACCTCATTTGAAGTCACCCCTTTTCAAGAACCCAAGAAAGTTTTGCCTAAAATTAGTGTGTAATCTTTTAATCATCCATCTAAAAGCATTCTTCCCACATTCCATTACATCGCCCACACACCTAACCTTTCTTCCCTCACCTTACAACCATGACCCCGCGACGAAATTCACCCTACATCACCATCAATGTCAGAATTCAAGCTTCATAGAATTTCTAAATCCCATTCATTAAAAATTGTTATGTTAATGATAATATTCACTTTAACCTATTAGTGTATTGTTTACATTTAATTGTCATTTTCTCACCTTAATCACTCTTTACTATTTCTATATTCACGAAACTTATTTTCGTAATCTCAAAAAATAAAAAAAGTTTTTTGAACCTCAAACCCCAAATTAGAAATTTCCCTCCATTTTTACTACTCTTACCACACTAGCACACATCTTTCATCTAACCAAAATATGAAAATGATAGTTTTAAGTTCATGCACTAAATCCCATTCTTATGTGTTTTTGAACTAAATTGACTTTGACTCCATTTTCAGCCACATAGGTGTCTCGAGTTTTTGTCAAGATTCAAGTCCTCTTTTCCTTCTTTTTTACTTTATTCATTCTCACTTTTATTATTACTATTATTATTATTATTATTATTATTATTATTATTATTATTATTATTATTATTATTATTATTATTATTATTATTATTATATACATATATATATAAACACATTAGTTTGTATGTTCTTAGAAACCCCGTCACACATGCATATTTACTTCCTCATAGTGAATCATGATCCGATGTGTTGATCAAATTATATTATATTTTCATATTTTTTCCATTTCATTTTCTTGGTCCCATTAAAAAGGCATATCCGTTACCTAATAGTGGATTATGATCCAGTATATTGCATATAGCGTAAACTCTTCTCTTTTTTTTTCATTTTCTATAGCCCGTCAGACATGCGTATTCCATTCTCTGCGATGGATTGTGATCCGGTGCACTATTCACATTTGGCCACATTTTAGATTAGTTTCTTTCCTTTTATTTATAATCCTCAGAATTACTCACCCCTCTCTCTTTCATGATGTGGATTTGATGATACATTTTCTCAACTATTTTACTCCGCACTCATTATATACACAAATTTCATTTTGGAGAAAAAAATAATTTTATCATAGCCCATGAGAGAACGGAAAGGTGGAATGGTGCCCCATCCTGTAACTTAGTCCTCGAACCCGTGATCTATTTAGTTTCACATGCAACAGTTTGTCTTTGATTCCATTTCTTTGGGTAAGATGCATCTTTTGAATATTTGATCAAAATAGGTTGGAGACTCCATTTTCTATATTTTCTCCCCTTTGACGACAATCGATTTATATCAATGGGAGCCCCATAATCTCGTGCGAGTGGTGAAAAGAGGATTTTATTCCTCGATCCCAACATGCCAAATATTTTTTCATTTGGGGGTGAACCCCCATCGAGTCCCGCATGGCCATAATGGGTGAAGTTAATTTTAGAGGACCAAAATCTATTTTACATGGGCTATATTTTATTTTTCCTCGTATTCTTTATTTTTCTACTTGAATGTATGTATATCCACTTGGCTATTATTCTTACTCTCACAATCACATGTGGTATATATGCCTTTCTCATATCATGCTTATCCTTGTATTTTTTATTCTCCATCATGCTCCTATTTTCGTCACATGTTTATACCACCGTTTCTATCACATAATTCATGCTTTATCCACTTACCTATACTTATCACGCTTCACTTAAGTTACACATGTTCTTCACATATCACTTGTTGGTATTCGTTCTTATTACCAAATTTATATTCACATGCTTCACCTATCACATGCTTCACATATCACTCGTGTATATATCCACCTTACTCTCATTTGAACACCACTTCACATTATTCTCACTTGAACAAACTTTAATGATACTTTATTATCACTCACACATTTTATTCCTCTCTCACTTTGGACATATCTCTCTCTCACTTATGTACATTCGCATATCTCACACCTTGTATATATCATCATGATTTATACATGCTCCATGCTACTTGTACATACTCGTTATATTTACTCTCCTTGTGTACTTATCTCTTTTCCATATGCCACTGATGTATATTCACTTGTTGTACTTCATACTTAGTAAAAGCTACTCTCCTTAGCACAAAAAAATAATTAAGTCTCCTTCATATTTGCACATTATATCACGAGAGCATTACATTTTAACCAAAATTTTGTCCCGTACTGGGATCACTTTGTCATGGGTTGCTAGTTCTACGGGGTGCAGTTAGCATACGTCATATAATCCCACCTTCCATAGGGTTAGTACCTTTAACGTATATCAAACGGTTCCCCCACATCATACCTCTTGACTAAAATCATGATGAGAGGTATATATAAGGGAACTTGTTCATGTACGTTGAGTATATCAAATTCTCTCTCACACGTACCATTACTACGTGGTAAATCATGTGGCAATTCAATTACATTTAGGTATATCAAATGTCTTCTCAACTACTACACCAAAAATAGCAATTTCTCACACCCTGATATTAAAAATCTGGCACAGTTTAAAACTGTGCCAAATTCTGGCACGGTTTAGTAGCAATTTGACACACTTTAAAACAGTGCCAAAATTTGGCACTGTTTTAAAGTGTGCCAAAATTGAGTACACTTACTAAAATATATAATACGCCCCGAAAAAAACACTAGACATCCTTTCATTCCATTCCCGCTCATATCTCGCCCCTAGGGCTCTCTCTCTCTCTCTCTCTCTCTCTCTCTCTCTCTCTACGACGGGTCTCGCCCCTTCAGCACGGGCTCTCTCTCCGGCGCACTCTCTCTCCGACGCACCCTCTCCCCCTCAGTTCCATCTCTCCAGTGCACTCTCTCTCTCTGTCACACTCTCTCCCCTCAGCACTCCTCTCCTCGTTCCCACTAGTTCTCCGCTCTCGCCACTCATTCCAATCAGGTAATCTTTAAGCTTTATCACTTTCCTAAATATATATATAACATATTGACATTGTGCATTATTTTTTTTAACCTAGGTATTAGATTTGATTGTAGAGTTTATACAATATGTGATTTGATTTGTGTTTGCATTTTTAGGGTTTTTTGTATGCATTTTTAAATATTTATTGTGTTTTTTTAATGTGTGAGTTTTTGGTGCAAATTGAATGTTGATAATGAAAAAAAAAAATCAATGGTTTTTGGACAGAGCTTGGGATCTTTTAAAGGTAATCTATGCTTTTATGTTCTTACCTTTCTATTTAAAATGCATATTTGTTAGATTCGTATAGGTTACGAAGTTTTAAGAAAATTTAAGTGCTAAATATTCAATAATAGTGGAAAAACAACAAATTGAAATAGTAAGTAGACACCCCACTAATTAAATGGATAAATGAGATTTTGTGTTGAAAATTTAAGAAAAAGCAAAAAAAAAAAACTATTTAAATAGTAAGTAGACATTGATACTAAAACATTCAATAATAATGTTACACATGTAGAAAAACCTTAGACCCGTTCAAGAGGTCTCACTATAACTGTGGTGAGAACTCTTGAATGTTCCCATTCTTGGACAGTTTGTAAATACAAAAGTTTGTATTGTACATAATGTTTATGCTATCATATTTTGAAAAACTTGGGGGTATCTCTTTATGTTATTTGGGTGCATACTAGATTGATGTAGTGTTTTGTATTTTCTTGGTTGAAAAACTTAAGTAACACATGAACTCTCCCAATTTAAGTTGTGTATTTGAAGAACTATAGGGAGATGTTGAAAAAAAAATTTAGATTAGGACATGGCATGAGACATTATGAACGATACAAAATATGAATTTTCGAATGGGATAGGACCCTTACCCTGTAGAGGAGATGGAGAAAATATAGGAGCTAAAATATATACAAATTTACAATGGAATAAACTTAAATACATTTACACTAAGCGTTTATATTATATGCGTGTTCTTTAATCTTATCAGGATGTCTTTGGGAATCAACAAAGAGTGGATAAATGTGAAAAATATCGAGACCAATACATATAGAGATGGGGTGTTACAATTTCTACATTATGTGCATAATAATAGCTTGAATGCTAAATATTCATGTCCGTGTAGACGTTGTCGAAATGGTAAAGGACATGTTGTTATAGATGATATATTTGTTCCTTTAATGACAGAGGGCATGGAGATGAACTATATCTTATGGCATTTTCATGGTGAGACATTAGTTATTGATCAAGTTCAACCAACACCTCAATTTGTGACACCGACAGAACACGCTGATGTGCACAATATTCCAATTTTAAATGATCTTGTGGATGATGCTTGTGAGATGTTTATGGTTGAAGCGGAACCTAGTGAACCTAATTGTGTAGGCAGTGATGAAGCCCACCAACTTTTGAGGTTCCCAATGATTCGCACACACATAAATACAAAGGCAAGAAGTATGATCGTTTACATCAACTCGCACAGGAGACATTGAACCCAACTATTGGTTCTTCGCGTCATACCACGATGTATGCTCTTATAAAGTTGAATGAATTGAAAACACAATTCAATTTATCGGATGGTGCTACAGGTGGAATTCTTAGATTTTTAAATGAATTACTTTCTGAAGGGAACAACTTGACAACTAGTTATAAAGAAATGAAAAACACCGTTAGAGATCTCGGTATGGAATATGTTAAGTATGACGAATGCATTAACAACTATATGCTATTTTGGAAAGAGCATGAAAAATATACTAGATGTATAAAATGTGGTTCTTTACGCTACAAGTTTACTTGTCTAGACGAGGACATGGTAGAAATTCAGAATACTGATAGTAAAAGAACTTTAGGGTTCTTAAGAAGGTAATGCGACATTTCCCTCTAATCCATAGGCTAAAGCATTTTTTTACCATAAAATGGATAGCAGAGAAAATGACTTGGCTCGCTCGTGCAAGATTTTGTACGGAATTCTTGCATCATCCCCGAGATTCAGTAGAATGGGTAAATTCAAACATTATGTGGAGAGATTTTGCAAAAGATCCACGAAATATTCGACTTGCAATAGCAACTGATGGTTTCAGCCCGAATAACATGTTTGTCCATAAGTATAGTTATTGGCGAGTGATAATTCAACCTCTCAACCCTCTGCTAACTATGCGTATGAAAAGTGAGTTTTTAATGTTGTCTGTATTGATTCCCGAACCAAAGTCACCATAAAGTAATATTGATGTCTTCCTCCAACCGTTGGTCGATGAGTTAAAGATCTTATGGTCTAGAGTTGAGGCTTGGGATGCATAAAAAAATGAGAAATTTCAGTTAAAAGCCCTGCTGATGTGGGGTATACATGATTTTACAGCTTATGGGATGTTAGCAGGTTGTTCAGCTCAAGGTTACAATGGGTGTCCTATTTGTTCTACAAATACACCTTCTCAATATCTTCCTAAGTCAACGAAATGTTGTTACTAACGATCTCGTATGTTCCTTCCTAAAGACAATCCTTATAAGTTTGACACACCAAAGAAAACATTTAATGGTAAAATAGAGGATGCTATGGCTCTAAGAAAGTTAACAAGTGTAGAAGTTGAGCAG
This sequence comes from Sambucus nigra, assembly GCA_949130495.1. Taxonomy (NCBI): domain Eukaryota; kingdom Viridiplantae; phylum Streptophyta; class Magnoliopsida; order Dipsacales; family Adoxaceae; genus Sambucus; species Sambucus nigra. Next base: position 101,834,615 of record OX422220.1, on the reverse strand, counting down.
ATAGTGTCACTTATCGCTCGAGAAGGTGTTCAAAGAGAGGGAGAGGGAGACAAAAAAGGAAAGGGAAAGGTAAAGGTAAAGGGGAAGGGGATGGGTAAGGGGAAGGGGAAAGAGAGGGATGATGTCATAATTGAAGACAATGATTATCCAAGCGAGGGTGATGATGAGAATCTAGCGGGTACCGAGGGTTTCTCAAGGAGGTCAATTTTCTTTGACTTAGAGTACTGGAAGGATCATGATATTAGACATAATTTAGATGGTATACATGTTAAAAAGAATGTCAAAGAGACTCTTTTAGGTACAATACTCTCGGTGAAAGGTTCATCAAATAAAGATACGATCAAAGCACGTGAAGACTTGAAAGTTCATTTGAATCTTAAAAGGAAATTATGGATGAAAGATGTTGAAGGCAGTAACAAAAGGCTGATGCCAAAGGCACCTTTCACATTAGGAAAGGAAGAGAAAGAAGCCTTTTTTCGTAAACTAAAAACATTAAAGGTACCGATTGGATTTTCATCAAATTTCAGCAATAATGTTAACCTCGATCCACCTAGATTTACCAATCTCAAGTCCCACGATTATCACGTCATTATGCAACGGTTGCTTCCTGCATTGCTTATGCATTCATTTTCGGATCATAAGCCTTGGTTTAAAAATATACAATGGATAAGCATATTCTTTAATGTGTTGTGTGACAAAGTGATATTTAGGGAACATCTTTTGAAGGCTAAAAATGCATTGGTAGAGGCTCTTTGTGTCTTTGAAATTTATTTTCCACGTGCCTTTTTTGTGGTGATGATCCACCTCATGCACCATTTAGCCGATGAAGCTTTGACAGCTGGGACACCAAGATATCGGGCGATGTGGTTGTTTGAGAGAGAAATGGGAAGATATAAAAAGTGGTCACAACATAAGAGGTACATTGAAGGGAGCATTGCTAATGCATATTTGTTACATGAAGCTTCTTTGTATGCCATGGAGTACATATCAAAAAGAGGTGAAGGAACTCATAAGAGGAATCCTAAGAATTTTCTTGATGATGATTTTGATGACTCGGAATGCCAACGAGCATTGGGTAAAAGTAACAAATTGATCTTAAATAATGTATAATATGAGCAAGTGCGAAGATGGGTTTTATCTCAATGCGACAGTGTTGATAAATGGAGAAGGTACGCACTTAGTTCTATGTTAATTAATATTAGTTGATTGTAATGTGATATTTCTTAATTTTGAAACTAATTTATTGTAGAAAATTTGTGGCAACTGAGACTCAATCAAGGCATAAAATTGATGATTTCATCCCTTAGCTAAGGAACGAGGCAAGTCTTTATTTATACATGGACCTTTTTATCAACCGTAATTATTTTTAATGAAACTCTACAAAAATATCAATTCCTTACATGCCTGAATATTTAATGATATGGGAATTTTGCCATATGCCGATGGTCCGCTCCATAAGGTTACCAGTTATGAGAAATTTCAATGCAATGGGTACACCTTTTGTACTTCTGGACATGAAGAGAATCATAACTTTCAGAGTAGTGGTGTATCCACTAAGGCCTTTAATAAGAAGGGGCTTATGACAACCTTTTATGGAGTTATTAGACAAATACTCGACCTCCACTACATTGAGTTCACACATACTGTCTTTTATTGTGATTGGGAGGATGTTGATGATAAGAATGCTTGCAAAGTTGAACCCACCTCAAAATTGGTGATGGTGAATCTTAGTAAGCTCGCGAGTAAAAATACCATTCACGATGATCCATTCGTCCTTGCATCTCAAGCCAGTCAAGTATTTTTTTGTCAATATGTAAAGCTAAAGGGGTGGAAAGTTGTTTTACACTCTCCAAAGAGACCGACAAAAGAAATAGATGCCATTGATATTGACCGTACGATGTATGACTCCATTCTCGAGGAAAATGGTAAATTATTGGAGCTATTGGACACGGATTTCTAGTGCAATGATATCGTTCTGAACTTATTTTTGAATATGCAATATTAATTTTTTTTATTTTGAACGGGTAATATTCTATTTATTCCATTTGTTATTGTTGTTGCAAACAATTAATAGTTTATTGTTGTTTGAACATTTAATACATGTATGGCTGTTTGAACTTGTAATTCTATGTTTACTGATGTTTGAACATGTAATATACCGGTGTCCATTTGAACATGTAATCTTCTTTATATTGCTATACGAACATGTAATATTTTTGTAAATGTTTATTCTGATTATTTTGGTGTCCAATAGTCACTTTTTTCCAGATAAATGTCTCATATGGGTGATACTTCGCAACCGTCAATAAAAGGGGTGACACCTATATCAACCTCCCGTTCTAAGGTTGCTTCGGGTGCTTCAAGAGTAGGTGATGAATTTTTCGCTAAGAAATTAAAATTTAATGGGCATGACCTTCCAGTTGCTGAAGATTCATATACACTCTCAACTTGGTTGGGAGACTTAGAAAGGGCACATATTCCCATTTCTTATACGAGTTGGAAATAAGTGGATGTGCAATATAAGAACTCAGTTTGGTCATCATTAATGGTATACTATTCCTTTTATTCCAAAGAATGTAATAGTTAGTAAATCAATGACGTGATGTTTTAATTTTATTTCTTCATATATTGTAGAAAGAGTTCCCAGATGTGCGCGAAAGTTCGAAGCAATTTTTTATGAAAAAAGCGAACGATGATTGGAAAAAGTTCAGGTCAAAGATAAGGGTTAATTTGAAGGATGGTGATGTTGGAAAGCGGAAGGAGAAAGTTCCAAGAAATGTCGAATCTGAGGACTGGGAGGTGTTTTGCAATAATGAAGCTTTAGAGGTGCAAAAAAGTTTGTGAAGAAAGAACAAAGAGACTAAAAAAAATTGTGTGAGAAAGACAACTCATAACATAGGTCGTCATGGTTATGCCCGAGCTTCATAGAATTGGAGAAAGAAGCATGGGCGTGCACCCACTCGTGCTGAATTGTGGTTGGCAACTCATATAGTCAAAGGAGGTGGTTATTCCCCTCATGATAAAATATTTGCGGTAATTTTAATTTTTTAATGTTCGTTTTGTCTAAAAAAGGTATTGTATCATCAAACCTAATGTTAATATATTTTTGTAAAGGACCAAATTCAATTGCTTCTGGATGTGTACAAAGCGAGTGGTCAGGAGGAGACCTTGGATGCCAGGCCTATTTTTGAGGTTTTTGAAAAAGATACGCGAGGACATGTTCTTTGTGTTGGGTCCATAATTTTGAGAACCACTATATTAGGGTCGGCATTTGCAAGAGAAATGCTTGAAGAGGTGAAAGAGGACACCACAAATTGGAAGGATCGTGTTGATCACCTTAGGAGTGAAGTAGAGTGGATGAAGCCCTCATTATCAGAATTCATTATTGACTTCAAAACCGAAAAATTTTCATGTGTTGGACACAACGTTCAGGAGTTACCTACTTTAGGCACTAGAACTCCTTCGCGCTCTGTTTCCTCCCCTGCATTCGAGGTTTCAAATTTCACCTCTCTAATTGAATGCAAAATACTATCCCACACACATGAACTTGTTGGTTATGGTAGGAAAATGCAATTAGGAGTCGTCTCTACCGTTCACTTCCATACGTTGAGAAAGAATGAGGTGCGAGTTTTACTCGATGACATCAAAGCTCCCAAGTATCCAGTTTGGGGTGGAAAATAAGCTCATTGCGAGAACCTGGAAGATATTGGTAAAAATGGAATTATGTATTGGTTCGACGACCTTTGTCCTCCCATTGGTGACACCGATGAATGATGTAATTGAGTCAACTTTTGTAACTTGTGTGGTATTGTCTTTGATGAACATGGAGCTCTTATATCATTAAAATAGTTATTTGGATGCTAATTAGGTATTGCATCCACAGTCCCAAGTGTAAAAGTAACTATCACTACTAACATTATAACTGCTATCTTGGTTTTTTGTTTCTTTGCTTATTATATTTGCTTTTGTGGTGTTGGGATAACATATTATTATCACATCCTTTGTTTCTTTGCATCAAATATTTTTGTCATGGATGATGATTATAGCTTCAGTAAAATGAGAATTCGGGACTTGATTATGGATGCATTCACTACACCAAAATGGGCAAATTGTCACCTTTCAGCCGGCTAGCCTTGTCAAGGTCATTGACCGTGACAAAAAAACACGCGTTTTATGTCACGGTCATTGACCTTGACACGACCGTGACAACGACTTGTCACGGTCATCGACCGTGACAAGCCCGTGACAATTCAATTTGTCACGGTCGTGTCACGGTGACCCTTGACACGACCGTGACAACTTTTCCAGCAAAAACCCTACCCCCCTTCTTTTTTCCCTCCCGCGCCCTTCCCTCCCTCTCTCTCTCTCTCGACGCTGCTCTCTCTCTCTCTCTCTCTCTCTCTCTCAGGTCCAATTTCTCTCTCTCTCTCTCTCTCTCTCTCTCTCTCTCTCTCTCTCTCTCTTCCATTTATATATATATATATTTGTCTGTATATTTATGTGTGTATGTGTATATATATATGTGTGTATGTGTGTGCGTGTGTGGGGGGTGGGGCGGGATGGGGGTAGGGGGTGGTGGAGGGGGGCAGGGGGTGGGGCAGTGTGGGGGAGGGGGTGGGGGTATGTGTATATATATATGTGTGTATGTGTGTGCGTGTGTGGGGGGTGGGGCAGGGTGGGGATAGGGGGTGGGGCAGGGTGGGGGATGGGGGTAGGGGGTGGTGGAGGGGGGCAGGGGGTGGGGGAGGGGGTGGGGGGTGGGGCAGGGTGGGGGAGGGGGTGGGGGAGGGGGTGGTGGAGGTGGGCAGGGGGTGGGGCAGGGTGGGGTGGTGTGTGTGTGTGTGGGGGTAGGGGGTATTTTTTTATATTAACTTTGAAATCCTTAGAGAATAAGAAGGCCTAAGAAATGATTACAAAAATCAAATTGTATACTCATTATAATGTGTATGATTACAATAAATTAATGTGTTATGCTACAATTGAAATCTTGGAAATTTGGCTAATACACGAGAAACTGATAATCGTAAATATTATGAATAAAAATGGTACTTTCTTGGAGACTATAAATTATTATGTACAAACTTTGGTTCTAGACCTATGTTGTTGGATTTGGATGTTGGGTGTTGATTAGTTGATATTATTGGGAAGATTGGGTTAAGTTGAAGCATATGTTGTTGGAGTTGAAAATTATATGTTAATTCATTATTACTATTGGGGGATACAGTGTTGAAAAATATTGGTATTTATCGTAGATAGTAGAATTGTTTAGTAATTGGTATCGTTGAATGTTAAAAGATTACGGGTTGTGATATGTGCAAAAATTATGGGACTTAATTTGTTGAATGATAATATTTGTATTAGATACTTGCGTGGTTTTACCTACTTTGAATGAATTAATAAATGTTTCAGTAAAGGTTGAAGTGGACAAAAAATGCGTGAATTGATTAATATCCATAATGTAAATAAAAGGTAAAGTAAGTGTGTAAATGGGTGGTTGAGCAAGCTAAGAGGTCTAACCCATATTTAATACATAGGTGTGTTGTGAAAGGTTTTCAAAGGGTAATTAAGTATTTTCAAATAATGACCCCGAAACATATAAATTCAATCTCAAGAAATTTAATTTCAATCTCTACAAATTTATGCATGTATTCAAGGGATTTATGAAGGATTAATATTAAAATTCAATTCCTATACATAATTTAAAAATTATAACTCAGATTCAACTAGAAATAAACCAAACCAAAGTTAGTTAAACAAACCAAAGGATTAATATTAAAATTCAACTCTATTAGTTAAATTATAAATGTAATAGAATTAATCCATATAAATCAGATTTTAATCACAACTAGGTTTTAGAGTTACATAGATAGGCATAATCTAAATCAATTTCAGTCCTACAAATATTCTAATTAACTTGCCGGGTGGGTAGGGGTGGGGTGTGTGTGTGTGTGGGGTGGGTAGGGGTGGGGTGTGAGTGTGTGTGTGTGCGTAGGTGTGCGTGTGTGTGTGGCGGGGGGAGGGGGCAGGGGTGGGGCACCCATTTAATAACTCTTTAAATATTTGGAAAAAACATAATATTACAAAATTTTTATCTGTACTAATAACATTTTTTTTACAGCAAAAATGTCTCCTTCAGATGTTAGGGCGAAGATGATGATGATGTTTATGATGATGTCGTCGTCTGGGTTCGGTGGTAGCGGAGGCGACGAGGGCTCCTCCGCCCCTAGGCTCCCCAAATATGGAAAATTTAGGATTACCTTCGAAAACAAGTCGGAGATTTTAGCGAGATCCCTCGAGCTGCTAAAGACGGTCATTGGCCCGGGGTTTATGAGTTGGAAGGAGGTACCGTATGAGCTCAAGTTAGGTGTTTGGGCGGCACTACAGGTAATATTTATATGAATATTTCAATTTCAATTTCAATTTATATTTATATTTATATTTATTCGCAACTAACATTGTATTTGTTGGACAGGAACAATTCAACTTGGATCCAAAGCTACGCGATTCCGTCTTGGAGCAGTTGAGGGAGCAACACAAGACGTGGAAAAAAAATATGCGGACACGGTGCTTTGGAAAAACACGAGAGTCCATTTTACAATGGCGCGGATCCGTCCCGCCCAAGGAGCCGATCTCATTGGCACAATGGCAAAAGTTCATTGACAATGAGATCGAGGATCGACAATTGGCATCTCGCCAATCAGGGAGGGAAAATCAGGCTAAAAAGACGGACGTGCACTACTCCGGCCGGACCTCTTACGCTGAGGTGGAGCATAGGATGAAGGTAATATTTAATTTATCTATAACTACAGAAATATATTATTGGATATTATTGTACTTTGTGGGGACGATACTAATTTTACTTTACTTTATTTTATTTCAGGGGGTAGGGAGTGGGCCAGGGGGTAAGCCACATAGGCTCGACACTTATGTGGCTCTTCGGACGAAGAAGGGGAAGGACAAGGAGGTGTCCCCGAGCGTCGCGGCCACGATTGTAAGTAATCCGACAGTTTAATTATTGTTAATTACGTTATAATTTTTTAGTTTACTTATTTTACTAATCATGTGCTTTTTGTCATTTCAGGCAAAGCTTAAGGAAGTGCATGAGTCGCAGTCTGATGCCGACAAGGCATCTTTGTCCACAGACGCACTCAGCCAAGTGCTTGGCTCTGATCGCAAGGGGAGGACAAGGGGAGTGAGCTCGCGGGTGGCCAAATCTAGGATCATCGGATTGGAGACGAGCGACACCGGGTTGGCTCGAACTGTGGATTCACACGACGCGAAGCTGTCCCGTTTGGAGGCGACAGTCCAAGATATGTACGCATTCATGAAGCGTACGTTGGGTGGAGACCGTAAAGAGAAAGGGAAAGGGAAAGGGAAGGAGAAGGCGGTGGAGGAGGAGGTACGGGAGGACGAGGCGCAGGATGACGAGGATGTGGACCTCGCTGCTTCATCACCGACACGTTCGTACTTCGACGATCCACTTCCCTATTTGACGCCCTCCAACAGACCATTATCGACAATTGGTTGGCCGAGCATGTTCATATTGGACATATTTAATGGCCAGCGGATAGGACGGGGGTTGAGGGACCCGAATATCATCGAGGGTGGAATAGTCCATGGACGTGTGCTTCAACCGATGGAGTCCAGGTGCTCGTCACGCATGTCATACCCGGGAAGGAGAACTCCCTATTGTGGTTGCGCGAACAATGCGACACGACGTATATTAGTGGGTGCGTCAATTAGTATGTCGTGTGGCCTACTCACCTCCTCACATTTACCCAAGACATATAGTAACATTATTTTTAAGTTTGTCCATTTTAATTATATTTGGATTATATCGTCATGTATATTATTTTTACTTTGAAGATTTGGATTATACTGTCATGAATATATATTTGCATTATCTTTAGTTTGTGTTGGATATATGATGTTTGGAAGAGGTACAACGTTGCTATAACATGTACAAATATACTGCTGGGCAGTGGCAGTGGCCATACTGCCCAACAGATTTTTTTTAAATTCTGCCCAGAATTGTCACGGTCATTGACCGTGACAACATTTGTCACGAACTTGTCACGGTCAATGACCGTGACAATTTTTTTTAAAAAGGGTCACGGCTTTGTCACGGTTATAAACCGTGACAAACGTGTCACGGTCATTAACCTTGACCCGACCGTGACACAAAACGCGAGTTTTTTGTCAAGGTCAATGACCGTGACACGACCGTGACAAAAAAAGTTGTCTCGCCTCGAAATGTCACGGTCATTGACCTTGACAAGGTGAATTTGTCAAGGTCAATGACCTTGACAAATGGGCAGATTTGGTGTAGTGATTGGTCAGTGACTTCTAGTGCGATGATGGAAACAAATTCGGGACACTATGTCTCACTTTTTTGGTAAAATCATGTTTATTCTCTTAGTTTCCATTTCATTTTATCTTTTTCAGGTTATTGATGCAAGTAAGAATGGTATTTTTTTCCTTGGTTTCATCATCTAATTTTTGCAAGTTTTTCACCGTTTGCAGGTTTTTCAGCTATAAACAAATATCAGACCACCTGATTCTCCGACGACCACCACCACCAACTCTCAAACCAAATCCCAGTTAAATTATGAGATTTTTAATCATTGCCTCTTAATTTTGAGTTTTGTTTCATAGAGTTTTATATGCTTAGATATGTTTGGATTTTAGTTCAAATATATTTGACCGGGGTTTGTTTGACAATAGCCCGACCACTATTTTTTTTGGTTCACAATAGTCAGAGGTTTTGTTTGGGTTAGAAACTCAGTTATTGGTTCGGTTTGGGTTAGAAACTCAGGGTATTGGTTCGGTTTGACGAAATCTGGTTAGGATGGGTTTATGGCCGGCGTTAAGGTGAGGTTTAAGGATTATATCCTGCGATTTAAAGATTGATCATGCCGGAGTAAAGGTTGGGTTTTTTGGTAGGTCGAAAAATGGGAGAAAATGTCACCAGAGGGTTTGGGTTAAAGAATGGTTGAAATTGGTGCTTTGCATATGCATATGCATATATGCCATATGCATATATGCAATATGCATATATTGATATAGCATATATGAAGATTGCATATATGCAAATGAATATATGCAAACGCATATATGCATATGGCATATATATGGTTTAAAGATTGATCACACCGGAGTTAAGGTTGTTTTTTTTTGGCAGGTTAGAAAATGGAGGAAAATGTCACTAGAGGGTTTGGGTTAAAGAATGGTTGAAATTGGTGGCTCACGTATGCATATATTCCATATCCTTATATGCAGATGCATATATGCATACCTATGTATTTGCAAGACCCCTGCAGATTTAATCCTATCTACACTCAGAGCCAATCCCCTAGCGGTCCTGCCACCACGCCACAGAATGGGAGCTCGTGTTGAACCTTTGATTTCTGGCGTAATAGTGGCAGAACATAACATAATATTACGGCCGCCTAATATAGGTCCTGGAGGTACCCCCATTCGAGTAGGGAAACATATGACACCCGAAGGGCCCGGAACACATATATGCATAATCCTATCCTATCCGAGCAGCTGCATATATGCAAATTGCATATATGAATTCTCTATCGGACATTTTTTCATCGCCTAAATCATGCCATTTTTCTTCTTTCTCCGAATCGGTTCCTAGTGTCAGTCAATCAAGATTCGCCCTCCAGAGAGGGAAGATCCTTTACTTTAGGTTAGGGCAGTCTCGTCATTCATGCAATTCCCCCTCATCTCCTTTTCATTCTCTGGCCGATGATAGCTGATGCAACAAAAGAAAAATGAGTGTCTTGAGTGCACTTGTTGCTGGCTTTGTTCTCAACTCAGCTGGAAATCAAGGGCTTTTTTACCCCTCTTCCCTTGTCTGCTCCGCTGGAAACGGGGTTGTTAGAGACATGCTAAAAACTACAAGTCAAGTTTCATTTATTAAAGAGAGGATTTGATATTAGAGAATTGGTAAGAAAAGAGAGCGTGATTCAGACTCTCATTTTCCACGTAGCACAAAGGACAAGTGAGGGATTGGGAAATACCAAAGGAGGCTGCATATATGCATATTGCATATATGCATTAGCAATTAATGGGAAGTTGTTCTCATAAACCCGTTTGGAATCTCCTCTAAAATTGGTTCGGGCATTCTAATATTCAATATGAACGTAAATCAGTCCGGACATCCTTCTTTGCTCAAGCCTAATTATGTTAATCTCGTGTTGCCATCACGTCCTGTGTATAATCTTGCAACTTCATTTCATATTTTTTTTCTGTGTGTCAGATAACTTCATATCATATCATTTTGCTTTCGTTTTAGGTTTCTATACGACCAATTGCACCAATGCACAACTGTTGTGGAGTTGGACACACTATTTAGGCAAATTATCGTCACACAAAAATGAACGTTGATTCGGTATAATTTCAAATTGTATTCTTATAAATCGTTTGTCTATTGTTTTTGAAGTGGTACATAACACCAGTTAAAATGCTTTCCACTGACACGAGATTTAGGTGATATGCACTGGTATGCTTTCCACTGACCTTGGTTAGGTGCACAATCGACGTTTGCTTATGAGACCCATATAATGTAGCCTCTAGGTTCAATAAATAATATTACTATTGTTGAGGTTTGATTAGTTTTTAGTTATTAAACAGGGTGGATAATCCTATAAACAAAGGAAACTTTGCCCAATATTTGTAAATTGTTTACAAATTGTATGCAATTCACATATATCTCAACATAAAACTATGGAATTAGTTATGTAAAACGCTTACCTGCTACTTTCTTTATTTCACGAATAGTTTATGCATATTTTAGTCTTTTTCAGTTTCAAGTCATTGTGACTATACACACAATTTTAGTGTTAATAGCAGTTCTTACTTTGCATCTACATGTACTAACTCATTAGAGTTCACTCAAGTAACCTTGGAGATTATTGCAAGTGGTATTGAGATGAGTTTCATATGTATTGACATGATGATTGTGCATGTATTGAGATGAATTTCATATGTATTGACATTAATTTTATATTAATAGAATTTGAGCCATTAAGTTTTAGTGGGCTTATTGTATGTGTATTAGTGTTGTTGCGGACTATTTGTATTGTTGTATTATTTTTGCTATACTCGTTTTATATTATTATTGAATTTTTGTTACTGTAAAATAGGTACAAAAAAGAGTGAAAATGTTACTGATTTTTTTGGGAAATATTATATATAATATTTTTTTTCTTTGATAAAAAAATTTGGCACAGTTCAAAACCGTGCCAAAAGTGTATCAAATTTTGGCACAGTTTTGAACTGTGCCAAAAGTGTACCAAAATGTACTCAATCTGGTACAGTTAGAAATTGTGCCAAAAGTGTGCCAAAAATAATAAATTCTGGCACGGCTATAAAGTGTGCCAGTTGTGTTCCTGTTTTGTCAAAATTGGCACACTTTTAAACCGTGCCAGAAAAAACTGGCCATTTTAGAACACCTGATTCTGGCATAGTTCAAAACCGTGCCAGATTTGATCTGGCACAGTTTTAAACCATGCCAAATTGCTGTTTTTGGTGTAGTGAACATGTACCGATGAATGATAACCCTTATATAAAAGAGGTATATCGTAGAAGTTATGCTAAAGGGGTAACCCCTACACTAACCTCTGAATTCCTAAACCTCATATAGGCGTCTACCCTAGGATGCTCATACTTAGTTTTACGGTTTCAACATGAAACTTTTATTATTCAAATTTTTTACTCTTTCCCCCTTTTTAAAATAGGATCCTATTCATGGATCTGGAAATAATTCAAATCGTGTTTGGCATCGCGTCCCTAATCCTTTCCCAGACTCGGATCCTATACGACATTTCATTTTCACCCAAGGACGAATATTATACAAGTGAAACCCAATAATAACAATTACACTGGGGAATTTTCCTTCATTCTCTTCTAAAAAATACCAAAAACATATACCATTCTCTTTTAAAAAATACTAAGAATATCTCCATTCCTCTCTCAAAATACCAAAAAGAAAATTCTCCTTTTCTCAAAAATACCTAAAAATAAATTTTCTTTTCCCACAAAAGAATAAAAAATTTCTTTCCTTCTCACATGAGATCATATTCCCTAGTTTGGTTTGCCTCCCTAGTGGCTAAGATCTGCTATCAAGCCACCCAGAGTTATATACCCTAATCACCTTCCACAGAAATTGAGGGATCCTACCGGAGATTCGTTATGGAGAACCCAGATCCGAACAATAATGTCCAAGCCTACTTGATGGCATTACTTGATCAACTTGATGTCAAGATCGACTCTCTAAAAGAAGATGCCCATGAGGTGAAATGAAATAAGGACCATACGCTTGAAGTTCCTAAACCTAATGTTATCTTCCCTCATGCCATGGATACACAAGAACCATAACACATATTGGCTCCGTAAGAGATTCCAAAAGTTCCTCATGTCACGCATATTCTGTATATTAATGGGTTGCCACCTGCTAAGTTGCTGATGTTGAACCTTGCCCAACCACATGCTAACTTATTGATGTCTATTTTTGTTAATCCTAAAGAAGAAGAATTTAAAAAGGTTAAGGAATATCTTAAGTTGATATTAAAAAAGTTTGACCAAATCAAGTTATCAAGGAACACTGTGCATTACACCTACGTGTCTCCTTACCCGAAGGCCCGCCTGCCTAAAAAGTTGAAAATGCTGTACATCGAAAAGTTTGGAGGTAGAGGACTTCACCTCATTCATCACCGTAGCTATCACCACTCCATGAGACTATTTGATGGTTCTTATCATTTGATGAATCCCAAAGTCTCAATTAGGAGGATATGGCTTGAGAATTCATGGACCATTACAAATACAATGAATAGATGGAAATCACTTGCTAAGACCTCAAGCTACTTTTGTAGAATCTTGGAGAGTCAATAAATAACTTTATCAACAAGTGGAGAAAAAAATTTGTTACCATGAAAAACCGACCTTCTAAGGAGGAACATTTGAGTATTATGAAGAAGAATTTTTATTACATTTTTGAACCTCAATGGGAATCAAATAATACCCAAACACTAAAGACCTGAGGGAGGCAGGTGTGGAGATCAAGGATAATGATAACAATCAAAAAGTGCGTAAGAGTTGAAGAAGACAATATGATAGTTCACTCCTTGAAAATAAGATAATACCACTATTTCAACCATCAACAAGATTTCCCATTTTAGTACATCATGGGCTCCAGAAGATTATCCCGTCACATCTATAAAATAATACACTGAGCTCCATGATACCCTCTAAAAATTATATGAATCCATTTTGTCAAGGAACCACATCAAGCCTTTAGACCTTTGTCCATTGACAAACCCATTTCCAAGGAACTTTAAGCATGACACTCGCTGTGATTTCTATCAGACTGCCATGCATACCACTAAAAAATGTTTCTACCTGAAATAATGTTATTAAAAACCACATCGATAAGTGATTCATCTCTCCTCCAAGTAGTCTTAAACCAAATACCACTCAAAACCCTTTGCTAACACACACGATTAGTATAAATGCCATACTTCTCGATGAAACCCCAAGTTTTGGTCCTTCCACCAAATCCTGACCCATTAAGACTCTTGATTTATCTATGAGTCCCTTAAACCCATTAAAATATATATCGTTATTTATTTATGCACCCTAAAAATGATCTAAACCAAGCCCTATCGCTCATGACAAGGGCCTATATCACTGTCCGAAATTGCTTAGAAATGGGGGGCATGGGGCTACCACCTATTTTGGATTAACTTAGAGATTTTGGTATGAAAATTAACACTTAGGATGACCATCACGTGAAATAGTAAACAAAGAATCAACAACATATACGTGTAATCTTAAGAGTGGCCCCTTCAAATAAATGATTAGTTTGTGTCAAAAGAGGAGTTCAGCTTAAACAATATTCGGCATATCATATCGGATGGCTTTTTTTAAGGCGAAAGAGATGTGTACAACTTTTAGACTGGTCTCCATAATAAATCTCAAGGGATACTTAGCTCTCTCCTTTCAACACTTCTTCGTTTAATGGAATATTTATACAATGAAGCAATGGAAATCATGGAATGAATTAATTTCCAATCGAAAGATAATGTTGTTGCCATCGCGTGGGATAATGACTCAGACCCCACATATGAATTAAATGAGCACATGACTACTAAGGTGATTACCTCATGTTGTAGAATTATTTCTTTCGAAGAAATGACTGAAATATCATCCATGTAAGAAATGAACGAAGACATAAGGTTTATGTTCCTCCCAACATTGATAAATAATATGACCTAATGAAGATGATATTACACATACCTGGTTCTTCCCCTATCAAGTAGTCATGAAGATAAAAGGGAAAAGAGTTAATGAAGAACTCTATATGCCTACAATGTCGGTTGAAAAGAGTAAAGCTCTTGAATAGCTTAAGAAGAAAGAATCCAAAATTACTTTGTGCGGGCTTTTCATGTATTCCTAGTTTCTTATAAATAATTCGATTAATCTCCTCATAGGACCTACAATTCCTCCTTCTACTAAACCTAAAGAAATAATCTATATAGTGGGGAATCTGACTGAAATGAGACTCATCTTTTTTATTGATGAAAAGAATACTAAGATTAGGCATTATTATAACCAGTACCTTAATATATCGGTGAAGGTAATGAAAAAGATGATTGTGTTGGTACTTGTTGATAATGGATTGTCTTATAATATTTTCCTGTTGCGGACTCTTAATGGCCTGGAGATAAAAGTTAGTGATATCACTCCCACCTTTACCACTATTTACACCTATGATAACACCCAACGTGAGGTAATTAGTTCATTAAAACCCACAGCCTAGGCTAGTTCTATATACTCCCAAATCGAGTTCTAGGTCATTAATATACCATTGCGTTTGGATTTGCTTCTTGGTTGCCCTTGGCTTCAAAGATTTAGAGGGGTGTTATCTTCCCCCCATTATAATTTAAAATTCTTCACTAATAACTAGGTCATCACCATCATCGAAGATGATGATAATTCTAATGGCATTGACAAAAGTAACTCTGTTTTGGAAATCCAAAGCGAACCAAATGACATGTTGCTCTTAGGTTTCAAGATTGAGCCATTTCTGATCCAAATAGGGTATAACTTCAAGGATGGAGTGTTTTTAGTGTAAAATATGCATGAAAATACCAATGTGAACAAGATGTTCAAGAATATGTATTTCATCCTCGGAATGGGGATGGTTCACTGACAACAAGGGGTCCTTGAATCAATAGTCTTGAAATGAGATTTTCCTCCATATGGTTTAAGATATCAATCATACCGTAATGAACTCAGGGCTCTCTGCCATCCACATGGGAAGCAAGTACTAATAAGAAAAAAGTAAATTCTTATGATTCCTTGAATGATCAAAAAATGGGAAGCCTATCCTTATTGTGGCTTCCCTAAGCCATGCTACGAATCTACTGATAAGAAGTTAGAACCATGAGTTGAAATATTATTTGAATATAATATCACTTGGACGAAAGATCAGAAGCACACGGTAAAACCTTTAACCATAAAGACTTTAAACTCAAGTTCTTTTAACACTAAGAGCACCAATAACACTTAAGTCACATAGAATGGTAGCAATGATGAATCATTTGACTTCCACACATTGGGGATGGGTCTATGCATAATCAACACCAAGTCTGAGTCATCTGACCTATATGTGAAGATCGTCCCTGCTATCAAACCACTTCTTAACTGGCGCAATGTCATGTCAACCTAGATCTAGCTATACATAACCCTCTTGTTTACCTCTATAAAAATGAACCAAAACTTGTCCCTTCTTTTTCTGTTATTAATATGAATGTAAACATGACCGCCTTCCGTGAGGTTCTCAGTATTGTATTTTGAGAAAATGCTTCTAATGAAGTAAATAAATATTTTGAGTATTTTCTCTGTCGTATGTTAATTGAGTCGATTATATTTAAAAAAATTGATGGATATGTTCGAACAAATGCACAATTCTTAATGATCTCACTCAAGAGAAAATTAAACAAAATAAATACGTTCAAACTATTGCGGATGAGATTTTTGTCATTAATTTTGTTTCTAGTAGCAATCCATGTGAGATTAAGATATGGTCAACCCTTAATGGGCATGAGTGGTAATAATTTGAAGAAGTTTGAATTGAATTCATAAGTGTCTTTGCATGGTTTTACACATAAATGCGTGGCATTGAACAAGTGATTGTGTAGTATGAGATCCCTACTTATCAAAATTATAAGACAATAAAAAAAAATTGCGAAAGCTTCCCCCCAAGTAGTCTCTAAAAAGAAAAGATGAAGTATCAAATATCTAAACATGGATTTTATTTTCATAGTTGAATATCCAACATAGCTTGTCAATATCGTCCCTATACCAAAGTCAAATGGAAAAGTCCACATGTACATAGATTATCGGGATATGAAAAAAGCTTCTCCAAAGGACGATTAACCTTTGCGCAATATTAGCATGGCCATTGATAACTCTTTTAATCACTCCCTCAAGTCATCTGTCAATGGGATCATCACGTATAGCCAGATCAAGATGCATCCCAATCACTAAGAGAAGAATTCTTTCACTAGCCATTGGGATATATTTTGATACGCATATATGCTTTTTGGCCTAAAAAATGTTCGGGATACCTATAAGAGAAGATGAAACCATTTTGAATGATCTTGGGCACAAATAGATTGAGCTCTACATCAATGACATCAATATTAAGCTAAAAACTTAGAAAGGTCACATCCCTTCCTTGAGGAAATCATTTGAATGATTGTGGGAGTATAAAATGCATCTAAATCCATAAAAATGCATTTTTAACATTATGAAATGAAGGCATATTGTCTTTATGGTCAGTGAGAGAGGAATCGAGGCATAACCTTCCAAACTTAAATCCATCCTTGAAATGTCTCCTTCTCAGACAGAGAAAGAACTTCGTAATTTTTTGGGCAAACCCCAATATATCAATAGATTCATCATACAACTCTCATCTATATACGAGCCTTTATTTAAACTCTTATATAATAATTCAATCAAATTATTGAATGAGTTATGCTAGGAATCCTTTGGAAATATCAAGTAGTATCTCACTCGACCTTCGGTGCTCATGCTAGTACAACTCATTCTCCCCCTCCTTTTATACCTTACTATAGACACCCCATTATGTTACCCCTAACTCTACTAAGGTCCCTTGTACCTCCCTTAATCACTACAAACCCAGGTCATACCCCGTGTACTGACCTAGAAGCCGTCGGGCACACTCAGGCTCCGTTTGACCAAAAAGTCAAACTCTTCAGCTCGATCGAGGCTGAATGAATCTTCGAAGGGCACTGAATTCCATTTCCAACAGTCCAACTCGTGCGCAATTCTTACTTACCATGCGGATGAACGTTTCGTTTGCGTCCGAACGGTTACCCGTCCAATGGACCAACAAACGCTTTCGAGCCATATTTGACCCAAAGTTAACTCCCGAACCCGGGAGAGGTCCAAAGGAATTTCAAAGGTCTCTAAATTACGTTTCCAACGGTCTACCCCGTGCGCGATTCTGACCAACGATTTGCCCTCGGTTGCCAATTTTCCGAAAAGGCCTGAAACAGACTACCAAATGGAAGGTTCCAGACCCTGCCTATCGGCAGGTGCCGATAGACAGGACCAGGTCTATGCCGATCAGAATGACCTGGGCCTATAAAAGTAGGGCTTCACCTCATTTGCAAGGGGAGCCCAGATCTGATACAAATCGCTCTCAACGAATCCCAAAAACCTCTCTCGAAGGCAGCGCAATTTCAACATCCAAATCCCTTCCTAATTTCCACTTTTCATCGTCCTTTTCATCAAAATTGGTGAATTATCCACTCTCCATCATCATCTAACTGCAAGGGCTGCTCTCCAACATTCAATATCAAACTCAAGATCTTCAAGAAGGTCCAATTTTCTCAACTTTCTCTCCAAATTCTCTTAATTTCGCAATAACTTGTTTTATTACTTACAACTTTTAATTACCTCATCTCACATCCTAATATACTTTTTATTTAGTATTATTGCACATCTCCTACTTTCATATAGATAAAACCCAAAAAAATAAGAAAAAGAGGGTTTGCTCATAAATTCCAAATAGGGATTTTCATAATTTGCTCACACTTTTCTCACAACTAAAACACTTTTTCTACACACACACACACTCACAAATCAGAGATCCCCTATTTGGATTTATGGGATAAACCTCACCCCTCGTTTTGTATGCGAACTGCGTGAACTTTGATGCCTTTATAGGCTACATAGGCGTCTCGGGGTAAAACCCGAGACTCGATTCCTTTCCTTTCCTTTTCTTTTTTCTCACTTTTCTCTCATTTTCTATCTTCTCTAAATCCAATTTTCTTATATTCTATGTACTTATAATTAGTGATGTATTACTCCATATGCGTTATCGCTCGATTATAACAATCAACGTAGGGGTAATCACGTAAATCTTATTTTTCTAATATTATTTTTATACCTTCCTACGGATGACTCGCTTTATCTCTTCCATGATACAAGTCGAGGATTCCTATCTCCACTATATATATACATGCACACATATCACGGGGAAAAATAAACCAAAATAGCAAATATCCATGAGAGATCGAAAGGGTGGAATGGGTGCCTAACACCTTCCCATTTCGTAACTTAGCCTATGAACCCTTCTCGAATCATTTTTGTTTCCCATGCACCAGTATGTCTTTGGATGCCATCCTTCGGGATGGTTTCCCCTTTTTCTTTTGTCTGTTTGAGTAAAATTAACCGGCGACTCTGAAT
The DNA here is from genome assembly GCA_949130495.1 of Sambucus nigra. Classification (NCBI taxonomy): domain Eukaryota; kingdom Viridiplantae; phylum Streptophyta; class Magnoliopsida; order Dipsacales; family Adoxaceae; genus Sambucus; species Sambucus nigra. Next base: position 101,815,823 of record OX422220.1, on the reverse strand, counting down.
CTCTTAACATTTTTACACCTCATCTCAATTGACGTCGATCGAAGCACTCTCGAGAGGAATTACTATATTTTGAGGGACCCGAGGATCCTTACCCTCATATCGAGATAGACTCATATCGAGAGGGACCCAAGGATCCTTACCCTCGTGGACCCGCCCGCAGGCGAGGATCGGGGATGGCCATAGTGGCGAATCCGCTCGGGATAGTATATTTTGAGGGCTTGACTCCATTTTCATGGATGTTATATTTGTTTATATTTACCCTATATCTTAATGTTCCCCTTTTCCTTATGTATCCCATGCTTATGCATCTGTTCACACACTTGTAGAAAATTCTCCATGTACACTTCGCACCACGTGCACCTAGGATCACATATATCCACATGTTACACGCCCCATCCGTACTTGGTGTACCATGTTTGGAATAATCAAGAAAGGCATTCTCATCATAAGATACTAATAAGAGAATCATGCATGATTCACATGACATCACCAAAGAGCATTGTTAGTGACCAAATTTTACCCAGTAATTGGTGGGTCACTTCGTGATGGGCGCTGGTCCGGAAGGTCACAATTAGCCTAAGCGATATGACTCTCACCATCCATTGCCCAAGTACCTTCGACGTATATTGAACGGTTCCCTCGCATCGTACCGCTTGACCGAAGTCATGACGGGAGGTATATCACAAGTAATTCATTCACGTACGCTGGGTATATCGAATTCTCTCTCACGCGTATCGTCCCCACAAGGTATATAGTGAGGCAATTCATGTACACTCAAGTATATCAAATGGCTTGTCCATATGTATCGATTGCCCGTAAGAGCAAGACGTATATCATGGAAGTCACGCCAAAGGGGGAACCCATGTTGATTCACCCAACCAACTACATACCCGTATATAGGTGTCAAACCTAGGACACACACTTTATATTTCCGATTTTGACCCAAAACTCTGCCAAAATTCTGGGTCGACTTGCCGCCCAATTTTCACGCATTTTTTAAAACGGGACCCTATCCGTGAGCCTCGTTACAAGTTCAGTTGTAGCTTTGCATATATTAAAAACCCCAGTTTTCTAGGCTCGGGTCCCGTCCGGCATTGAATTTAGGATAATTAAATATAAGTGAGAACATAATAATCATAACAATCATGTTGAGTTCCGTCTCCAAAAACATTTTCCCCTTCTTTATAAAAAATTCAAAAACATTTCTCCCTTCTTTATCAAAAGACAAAAAATAGTTTCTTCCATTTTTCTTAAAAATAAATCCCATTCTATGCCTTTTCAGGTCAATCGCAAGCCCTTGGCCTGGCTCCCTATTGGCTTCAGTCTTCAGTCAAATCATCCCGGAGTTTCATCTGTTCCTATACTACTTCTTCCGAGTTCAGAATCCATCCACTTTCCATGGAGAATACAGATCAAGTACCAGTCATACGGCCAGATCTGACGGCAGTCCTAGCTCAGCTCGTTTCCAAGATTGACAACCTCCAAACAGAGGTTCGAAAGATGCAACGAAACTAGGTTCCTATTCATCAAGAGACTGAGGCCCTATTCCCTCGTGCTATGGGTCCGCCTGAGCCTATCTGGGTTCCCGAAGAATATCAGCAGGCTCCACGTGCCCCTCCTGTCAATGGGCCACCACCTGCCCAGCTTCTGATGCCAAACATTGCCCAGCCTGTGGCTAACATGCCTATGGATGATAATCCAAAAGAGGAGGAGTTGAATAAAGTCAAAGAGGATCTCAAGATGCTCACCAAGAAGTTCGACCAAGTCAGAATCTCTAGGAATTATACGGACTACACCCATATGTCCCCTTATCCTAAAGCGAGGTTACCCGAGAAATTCAAGATGCCAAATATCGAGAAGTTTGGAGGGAGTGGACCCCTGATTGTTCATCTTCGCAGTTATTATCGTTCCACGACTCTACTAGGGGCTTCTGAAGAAGTGATGGCCTAATTATTTCAGCAAACTTTGAAGGATAATTCCCTCCGATGGTTTTTGTCTCTCGAGGAATCCAAAATTTTTAGTTGGGAGGATGTAACCCGAGAATTCATGTCGCAACAAATACAATGAAGGGTTTGAGGTCACTCGTCGTGATTTAGCGCTGCTCAAATAGAACCCTGGGGAATCAGTCAGTAACTTCATAACGCGTTGGAGGGAACAAGAAGCTACCATGACCAATTGACCATCTGAGGAAGAATAAGTCAACATAGTGAAGAAGAACTTCTTTCCCCATGTATGAGCAATGATAGGAGGGCAATATTATCCCCACTTCCGAGCTCTTAAAGAAGTTGGAGTAGAAATCTAGGAAAGCCTTGTTAAAATAGAGGTTGAACCAAAGAAGGTGTCCGGACATTTCACCCCTAGAAAATATGACAAGCCTGCTAGTGATACAGTCTCAACCATCAATAACATTTCTCAACCAACCACGTCATGGGCACCAGAAATCCGCCCTGCCCGCATTCGAAGGGAATACACTAAGCTCCATGCTCCCCTCTCCAAAGTTTACCAAGCCTTTTTAAGCCTAAACATCATCAAACCCTTGGATCCCCATCCATTGCCAAATCCACTCCCAATAAACTTCAAGGACAATACTCTTTGCGCCTTTCACCAAACTGCTGGTCATACCACCGACCAATGCTTTCACCTCCAAAACATAATCCAAGATCTCATTGACTGGAGTACCATCGCCCCACTAGCCAATCCTAAGCCAAACACTACTCATAATCCACTCCCAAATCATACCAATGCCATATTCTTAGAAGAAAACCCAGATTTCGATCCCTTAACTCAAATCACACCCATATACTCTCATAAACCTCTTCAAATTTATCCATATTTCCTCCTACACCCTACTAGCCTCACTGATCAACACTGTCACTCCTTATCAGAGCATGCATCACTGTCCATACCCATTCTGAAAATGGAAATATGGAATTGTCAGAGGTGTTAAACCAAGTCCTAGAGTTCGGGCTGAAATTTCCCTCACAGATGGTCATCGATTGCCAAGGGTTCAGTACACTGTTCTTGGAAGAATGAAAATGGGCCAGAGATTCAAATAAGTGGGTGGTACCAACTGATGAAGTCAGCCTAGATGATATTGTCCACATTATGGCAGAATTATTCGGGCAAACCAATAATATTTGTAGTATCACCGGGTTACTTGATATTTTGAAGCTACAAGGGCGCTTGGTCCCTTCAACCATACATATCCCCACAGAATGGGAAGACCTGTATGAAGAAGCTGTTGAAGTTATGGAATGCATTGACTTTACATGGAAAGATAGAATTGTTGCCACTGGATGGGGGGGGGGGGGGGAGAATTCAAAGATTCGAGTGAAGAATAAGCTTCAGGAAGAACTGGGCCAGTGTCCGACATATGTGGGATGATATCATTTAAAGAAATCCTCAGAGAAATCAACATGGTAACAAAACAACCTGAGATTGACAAGGAAACGGGATTTATTCCATTCTTTAGTAAATCACATGACCAGATTAGGGGGACATTACCAGGTTCCAAGATCACTACCAGCAAATGACAAGGTCAAGGGTGTTGAAAACCTTCTTATGCCAGAGATGACCATCGCGGAGAGAAAGATCCTCGATCAACTGAAGAAAACTCAATCTAAAATCACTCTATGGGGGCTTTTTATATCTTCCCAGCTGCACAGAAATGCTTTAATCAAGCTACTCACTGGATCCATGGTCCCTGCTTATACCACACCAGAAGTAGCGATAAATCTGGTCAGATCCCTGATCTCTACCCATATGCTATCATTTTCTGAAGAAGAAATCCCCAGAATTGGGCCGAATCACAATCATGCACTCAAAATATCCGTCGAAGTTATGGGGAAGGTTGTGCCACTCTGTCTTGTCGATAACGGATCCAACTTGAATGTCTATCCACTAAGAACCTTCAAGTGTTTAGGCTTGAAAAAAGGCGACCTCGCTCCAACCCCTGCCTCCGTACGTGCCTACGATAATACCCGTCGGGAGGTGATGGGATCCATAAAACTTGTAATAAGGGTTGGACCTATAAACCCTATCATTGAATTCCAGGTCATAGACATCCCAGCTTGTTCAACCTGTTGCTCAGACAACCCTGGCTCCACAGTATCAAGGGTGTGTCTTCCTCACTCCATCAAAAATTGAAGTTCTTCGCCGACGGGTGAGTCATCACCATTTTAGGCGATGATGAAAATGTCGGGGGTGTAAGCACCAGCAGTCCAATCCTTGAGATACATCATGGGTCAATGATATGCTCCTATTAGAATTTCGAGTTGAGCCACACCTACTCCCGGCAGGGGACGGTTTCAAAGAAAGGGTTTGTCCAGAATATGACCCTCATGGCAATGTCAATGTGATTAAGATGTCCAAAAACATGCACTTCATGCCCGGACTAGGGCTAGGGAAAAGTCAACAAGGGATACTTGAGCCCATTGAACTGAAGAAAACGTTTCCTCCTTGTGGCTTGGGGTATCAACCATCAGAACAAGATCTTAGAATGATCCGCCAGTCTCGACCAATGAGAATATTATACTGTATCCCAACTATCCCAGGAGATTCCTTGAATGGACGATTCATGAAAGAAGGCAAAGACTTACCCTGCTGTGGTTTTCCAGAACCATGGTATGACCACACAGACAAAAAGATGAAGCCTGGAATGGAGATCTTTTTTCAAGATAGTTATCCATGGGCCGAAAGTTTCCAACATCGAGTACAACCGCTCATCAAAGATACCAAAGAGATTGAGGAAAGTGATTCTGAAGATTCCTTTAACATACAGACACTAGGGATGGCACTCTGCATGGTTCATTCAGGCGCGACATCAATGGATCCATCCCATCTGATTAAAGCTGTTGATACACCCCTCCTCAACTAGCATGCTGCGCCAGTTCTACCTCTTGAAATCCCCCTAACCCCAATGTTTACCCTATTTCCTCTTCTGTTGTCTATCCTTGTTCAAATGTAATGAAGACATCTTTTGATGAGGTTCTCAATGTTTTTTTTCCTATCAATGAAATAAATGAAGATTTTGAGTATCTTGTTATGCCTTACATTAATTGTTTGGATTCTAATCAAACTTTTGATGATGATGATTTTGCAAATGAACAATTCTTAACTGATCTAAATAAGGTTAATAATAAATAACATACCCGCGTTTAAGTTAATGAAGAAGAGACTATTGTTATTATTCTCGATTCTAGTAGCCAACTGCGCGAGATTAGGATAGGGGACACCCTTGACGAGCATGAGCGTGCACAACTCAAAGAATTGCTAAGACAATTCGTGGATGTCTTTGCATGGTCATATGATGATATGCCCGACATTGATCCTGAAATAGCTTAGTACGAGATCCCCACTCTCCTAGATTACAAGTCGTTTAAACAAAAATTGAGAAAGTTCTGCACCGAATGGTTGCTCAAGGTCAAAGAAGAGGTGGTCAAACAGTTGAACGTGGGCTTTATTCGTGTGATCGAATATCCCACATGGCTAGCCAACATTGTACCTTTGCTGAAATCAGGAGGGAAGGTTCGAATGTGTGTGGACTACCGAGATTTGAACAATGCTTCTCCAAAGGATGATTATCTTCTACCCAATATCGACATGATCGTGGACAACACAGCTAGTCATGCTCTCAAGTCATTCATTGACGAGTTTGTCGTATAGAACCAAATCAAGATGCACCCAGACCACCAAGAAAAAACCGCATTCATCACCCCATGGGGAACCTTTTGCTACACTGTTATGCCATTTGGTCTCAAGAATGCTGGGGCTACCTACCAAAGGGCTGCCACAGCCATCCTGCATGATCTGATTCACAAAGAAGTCGAGGTTTATGTGGATGATATGATTATCAAATCCAAAACTAGAGAAGGTCATATTCCCTATCTCCTAAAGTTCTTCGAACGACTGCGACGATATCAGATGAGACACAGTCTACAGAAATGTGTCTTTAGCGTTACAAAGGGAAAACTCTTGGGATTCATGATCAGTGAGAAGGAGATAGAAGTATACCCTGCAAAGCTGAAGGCTATACTTGAGATGCCACTGCCCCGAACAGAGAAAGAAGTCTGAGGTTTTCTTGGGAAATTGCAATATATCAGTCGGTTCATCAACCAACTAACCTCCATCTGTGAACCGATCTTCAAGCTCCTCTGAAAGGATTCAACCAAGGTTTGTAATGAGGCCTGCGAAGAAGCTTTTAAATGAATCAAATAATATTTGACCCAACCTCCAGTGCTCATGCCACCACAACCTGGTCTCCCTTTGCTCCTATACCTAACCATAACTGACACGACTGCTGGGGCTTTGCTAGCCTAATACCTTGAAGACCCCATCAAAGAAAGAGCCATCTATTATGCCAGTGACCAAATGGCTGGGTATGAGGTCAACTACACTATTTAGAAAAGGCATGTGTCGCACTTGTCTGGGTCACCCAAAAGTTACGACACTACATGATTACCTTCCCCATCAAACTTGTATCCCGAATGGATCCCATCAAATACCTTCTTGAGAAACCTGCCTTATCCAGTTGAATGGACCTATGGTTGATGCTCCTAACCGAGTTCCATATCGTGTATGTCATGCAGAAAGCCATTAAAGGAAGATCCATCTCTGACTACCTCGCTGATTACGCCGTAGAAGAAGCAGATGTCTGGATCTCCAAATTCCCAGATAAAAATATCCTCTGCACCGCTCAAGACAACCTTCGATGGAAATTGTTCTTTGACGATGCTTCTAACAAAAAGGGATATGGCATTAGGATACTTCTGATCGCCCCAGATGACTACCACACTCCCATCGCCATCAAATTGGATTTCCCTTGTACCAATAACATGATGGAATATGAGCATGCACAGTAGGCCTTAATATTGCTCTCAAGAAAGGTTTTCAATACCTTGATGTCTACGGGGATTCTGCCCTCATCATCGGTCAAGTTCTCAAAAAGTGGAAAGTCAAGGACGAAAAGCTCCAACCCTTCCATTCCCACTTAGAAGAGTTAGCCTCCCAATTTCGAAATATCACCTTCCATTACCTACCCAGAGAAAAGAATAACCTAGATGATGCTCTCTCTACCTTAGCCTCCATGATCGACATGCTCAAAGGAATAACAATGACCCCCTTCCTAGTTCAAAAGCAAGACAAACCAACCCACTGCTACCATATTGAGCTTGTCTCCACAGAAGATCTCGAACTAGACGATTACTAGTACTATGATATCTGGTGCTTCCTCAAATATGGTAGGTATCCCGAGGGTTCCAATACGAAAGACCGAATGACCCTTCAAAAACTGGCAGCCCAGTACATCATCTGTCATAAAGCTCTACTCAAGAGGAACTTCGATGGTGCTCATCTGCACTGTATCGCAGGGACTGAGATTGAGAAAATAATGTAGAAGATCCATAGAGGGTAATGCAGGCCCCACATGAATGGTCACATGCTTGCTAAGAATATCATCCGACAGGGCTATTACTGGACCACCATGGAACAAGATTGCACCGCCTATGTTTGGAGATGCCTCAAATGCCAACAGTTCTCCAATCTTCAGCACCTGCCTCCGTGAGAATTATACAACATGACCTCTCCCTATCCGTTCTCCACCTAGGTTGTCGACATCATAAGGAAGGTTACACCAAAGGCCTCAAACGGGCGTGAGTTCATCTTGGTTTCCATTGATTACTTCACCAAGTGGGTCGAAGCTGAGTTATACACAGTATTGAATGCCAAGAATGTGGCCAAATTCCTCAAGAAAAATATCATCTGCCGATATGGGGTCCCGCACGAGTTAGTGTCAGATAACGGGTTGCACATAGAAGCGGAAGTCACAGAAGTAGTCAATAAGAATGGGATTCAGAGACACAAATCTTCTCCCTATAGACCTCAGACCAATGGTGCAGTTGAATCCGCCAATAAGAACCACAAAGCCATCATCAGTAAGATGACCGAAAGCTATAGGGATTGGGCTGACCGGATCCCGTACGCCTTCTAGGGCTATCGAACCTCAAACCTCTACTGGGGCTACCCTTTACTCTCTGGTCTATGGCATGGAAGCAGTCCTACCTGTGGAGGTGGAAAAACCCTCGCTGTGCGTTATGCTCAAAAGCAAAGTTAGTGAGAAAGACTGTAAGGACATTTTTCTCATGTCCAACATGTTACATTTGTGTATGTCGTACGCCGCTACATTTGGCACGTCACCTCACGATCTTACATGACAGCCTCTATTCGAATTCTGGGAATCAAGCATTCAACATCTCCATTAAAGTGTCCCACATCTGCCTCAACGACTTCACGTTCCAAGATTTTAGGGACTTAATGCAAGTGGTACACAAGGGAAGTCAAAACAGTGAAAAAAAGCACGATAAGAGAGTTCAAGGGCATTTTCGTAATTTCACATCCATATTACTGAGGTCTGGTCAACTTTAAAGTTGAAAATATCTTCGTAACGAAGATACTGGAAGAAACGGCACCTCAATCCGAGCTACGGTGAAGGAGTTATGACATTTTGAAGTTGGAGAAAATTCCTTGAAGAATGCTATTTTTTTTAACCCCAAACCAAAAAGGTACCCCAAACCGATGTACCCCAAACCGCATAAGGTACCCCAAACCGGTTCGGGGTACCTGTACGCTGGATAAAATTTTAGAGTTTTAAGAACGTGGATCTCTTCATCTGTTTTCCTATAAATACCAACTTCGGGGGAGTTGTTTTGCAAGACTTTGATAGACGAATTTGAGAGTCCTAATACCTAAAGTCTTCATAATTTTTGAGTCCCAAGACTCATGTTTTGATTCACACATCCTTGCCAAATATTTTTGAATCCTTTTGCAACCCAATAACACAACTTTGGTTTGTTCAACCCTTGTGGAGAAGCCGTTTCTCTTTTCCATTGCAGCCCTACTGGAAAAGGGATAGTTCCAGCCGCGACTACAGAATCCAACACCTGAGGGTAATTCTTAGTCACTTGTATTTTCATTGTAATCCGAAATTGTATAGCCTACAATATTATAATGAAAATAAATGGTTTTGCCCCTTTGGGGGATTTTTCCTCAATTGCATGTGTTTGAATGTTCTTTCTTAGATTATCATCTTATTCAATCACATACTGTTGCATGTTTAGGGTTTGTTTGGGTTAAAAGGGTTTAATATATAATTTGCTCATTTCAACGCAAGCACATACGTTCTCAAATTGGTATCAAAGCAGGTTACGCTAATCTATCGTGTATTCCTATTTTCCGCAAAATTTTTCTAAGATATCAATTTTCTAAAAAAATGATTTTTGAAAAAGTACGTGTTCAAATGGAGAAGTTATATAATAAAATGCCTGTTTTTAACGGGAAAAATTATGCTTATTGGAAAGCCCGAATGAGGTCGGCTTTAAAATCCATTGATGAACGTGTCTGGATTTTGGTTGAACGAGGGTGGACTCCTCCCTCCGTGACTGTTGATAATGTGACCAACTTGAAACCTGCCACTTCTTGGACTGATGAAGAATTTAAATGGGCATCTTTTAATTCTAAGGGTCTAAGTGCTATTTCTGGGTCTATCACACCTGATGAGTTCAAACGCATAATGACGTGCACCACGTCAAAAGAGGCATGGAATGTTTTGCAACTCACCCATGAAGGAACTAATACTGTGAAAGAATCTAAGTTGCAAAATTTGACAACTCAATTTGAAACCATCACCATGCATGAATCTGAATGCATTGATGAATTTTATGCTAGACTTTCTGACATTGTGAATACTAGCTTTAATCTTGGTGAACATATTCCTAATGCTAGAGTTGTTAAAAAGATTCTTCGTTCTTTACCTAAGCGTTTTATCCCTAAAGTCACTATTCTAAATTCTATGGGTAATTTAAATACGCTAAAATTGGAAGAACTTGTAGGAGATTTGCAAACTTATGAAATTGATATGTTCCTTAAAACTGCTAAATCTAAAGATAAGGGAATTGCACTTAAAGCTCAAGAGAGAAGGAGTGAGGGTTCGGCTAGAAAAAGGTTAGAGTCGTCTAGAAAGAGAGAGACTGACACGTCAGATTCTGAGTGTGATTTTGACCTAGATGATTTAGCTCTTTTTGCAAAAAAATTCAAGAGGATTCTCAAATTTAAGAAAAATGGCAATTTTAAAGATAAAAAGAAATTTGAGAAAAATAAGTTTGAAAAGAAAAATGAAAAAGACTCCAAAAATCATCCTAAGAAAGAAAGTGAGAGATGCTTTGAGTGCGATGGTAGGGGTCATAGAGCCTTTGAGTGTGCCAATCGTTTGGATAGAGAGAAAGGGAAAGCTGTCCTTAATGCTACCCTTAGTGATGACAGTGAGGTCGAGACGGTGGATTCAGGAGATGAGTCACCGCATGAGTGTAACTTCACCGCATTCATGGCCAGTCAAGTGAGCACTCCTAGTTCTCTTCACGACGATGAAGATGATGCTTCACGGGGACACCTCGACAGTGAGATCGATGAGAGTGAGGGGGAGGATGACTCAAGTGAGAGCGAGAGTGATATTCAACGAGCCTACGCTGAGTTATATTCCGAGTCATTTAAAACTAAAAAACGTAACAAAGCGCTAGTTCTTAAAATCACGGGCTTAGAGGAATATTTAAGAAAGGCGAGAGAAAGAGAGTCCTCCACCGTCACCACCCTGAGAGAGAGAGAATCTGCCTGTGTCGAGAAAGAGATTCTGTTTAGAGAGAGAGAGAGTGTTTTAGAGAAAGAGAGAGGGTACTTGACTAAACAAGTGGCTAGTCTTACGAGTCAGCTCCATTCCTCCGTGGAGACTCGGAAGAAAATTGAAGCCCTTGTTGCCCAGCTGACTCATGATCTTGAGAAAGCACGGGAAGTCAAGGTACAAATCGAGGACAGATCTGGGAAGATGGGAAGGATGCTCCTCGGCCCCGCTTTAGGTTTTGGTGATCGGCAAAGAATTGGATATGATGGTGCCTCCACATCCCAAATTACACCTGGACCAGTTCCTGAGTTTACTACGAATCCTCATGGCCGTCGTAAAAAACCTCGAAGGAGAGTTCGACCAAGAAAAGCAAACCAAGGTCCGCCTTTGACTGTGCTCTTTTGTACTTATTGCAAAAGAAAAGGCCACCTTAGGGAATATTGCTATAGCATGGGTCGGACACGACGTACTACTGCTCCACCACGTCATACTGATGAGTTTTCCAGTCTGAGAGAGCGAGTTGAGTTCTTAGCTGCCACAACCCAGAGTTTAATGGAAGAATTCCGACGGATGTCTTTGCCGTTAGTGAATGATTCTCACATTCCAGCTAAAACCAACAACAACAAAGGCAAACAAAAGGTCAGCTCTACTTGGGTACCTAAGAAAGATAAAAAGGCCTTCGTTGTTCATGTTGCTCTCAAAGCACACAATACCTCACAGTGGTATTTTGATAGTGGATGCTCCAGACATATGACAGGTGATGCCTCATTTTTTACGACTCTTGAGGATTATCAGGATGGCAAAGTCACCTTTGGAGATGGGAGCAAGTCTAGCATTGTAGGACGAGGTACTGTTGAGTTACTTAGATTTCCTAAGCTAGAAGATGTTTTGTATGTCAAAGGTTTGAAAGCAAACCTTCTCAGCATTAGCCAGCTGTGCGACGCTGACTTTGTTGTAAAGTTTGACCGGGATACTTGTAAAGTCTATAATCAAGCCGGTAAACTATTAGTGCAAGGGGTGAGGACTGAGGATAATTGCTATGGGACTGAGCCCACATTCTCACTTGTCTACAACAGCGCCACGATCACTCCTATGGATCTGTGGCACCAACGTCTAGGTCACGTGAACGTTAGAGATCTTAATCGTTTAGCTAATAAGGACATAGTACGTGGCTTACCATCTCTTGGAAAGTCAACTTCGACCGTTTGTGGACCCTGTCAGTTGGGAAAACAAATTCGTAGTCCTTATAGGAAGTTACATTCCATTACCACCTCTCGTGTTCTTGAGTTGATTCACATGTATCTTATGGGTCCCACTCGTACTGAGAGTCTAGGTGGTAAGAGGTACATCCTCGTGATGGTAGATGATTTCTCCAGGTACTCCATTGTAGGTTTTTTGAGAGAGAAATCCGATGTTGTAGAATTTTTAACGACCAAGTGTCATGTCCTGCAAAATCAACACGGTGTCACTATTAACAGGATGCGTAGTGACAATGGCACTGAATTCACAGAAGCAAAGGTAGACCTTTACTGTGATAGCCTCGGGATCAAACATGAGTTTTCTGCTGTGAGAACTCCTCAGCAAAATGCGATTGTTGAGAGAAAGAATAGAACGATTCAAGATATGGCTAGATCTATGCTTCTAGGTCGTAAAATTTCTAGGAGATTTTGGGCAGAGGCAGTGTCTACTGCATGCCACACGGTGAATAGGGTGTATTTGCGTCCACACACACTTCAGACTCCTTATGAGTTTTGGACTGGCAAGAAGCCCAACCTAGCATATTTATGTGTTTTTGGGAGTAAATGCTACATCCTACGGGATAGAGAGCAATTAGGAAAGTTTGACTCCCGGAGCGACGAGGGAATATTTCTAGGATATTCATCGACTAGCAGAGCGTACCGGATTTTTAACCTGAAGAGCTCTAAAGTTATGGAATTAATAAACGTCACCGTGCAAGATGACGAACCTTCGACGATTATGGATCCTAACCTTCAGTGTGAGGATGAGGATTGTTCTGACAGTGATTTACCTGTTCCTCTCTCACACTCTGTGGACCCTACTCCTGTGTTAGGGGACACACCTGCTTGGTTTCGCAAGAGTCATGACCCATCTTCCATGGTTGGCGATCCCACTCTAGGGTTCAAGACTCGTGCTCAGCTAGAGAACGTTGTTAGCCATCTTTGCTACACGTCCAAAGTCGAGACCAAGAACCATAAAGAAGCACTCAAGGATGAACACTGGATATCTGCTATGCAGGATGAGTTGCTTCAGTTTAAAAAGAACAATGTCTGGGAACTTGTCCCCCGACCTAGTGAGACTAATGTGATAGGTACCCGGTGGATTTTTGAGAATAAAAAGGATGAAAATGGTACCATTATCAGAAATAAGGCTAGGTTGGTCTCTCAAGGCTACACACAGATAGAGGGTGTAGACTTTGGGGAAACATTTGTTCCTATTGCGAGGCTTGAGACCGTTCGTCTTATGCTCGCCATCGCATGTCATCTTCACTTCAAGTTATACCATATGGATGTCAAGAGTGCCTTTTTGAATGGCATTCTACAGGAGGAGGTTTATGTGGAACAACTAAAAGGGTTTGAAGACCCTTAGAACCCAGAGCACGTCTACTATCTTAGAAAATCCTTGTATGGTTTGAAGCAAGCACCCTGTGCTTGGTACGAGAGGCTTACTTCCTATCTCTTAGCTCGTGGCTTCAAGAGGGGGAGTAGATATGACGTTGCTCGTCAGGAGAGATGACAGTGCTATTTTGGTTGCCCATGTCTATGTGGACGACATAGTCTTTGGATCCACATGCTCCCAGCATGGTCACCACTTTGAGGAGGAGATGAAAAGTGAGTTTGAGATGAGCATGGTTGGTGAGATTACATTCTTCCTTGGTCTCCAGGTTCATCAGCTAGAGGATGGGATGTTCATCTCCCAATCCAAGTATGCTAGAGACCTAGTGAAGAAATTTGGTTTAGACTCCGCTAAGCATGCACGTACACCTATGAGTACCACAACCAAGCTTAGTAAGGACACTTCAGGCAAGGACATAGAGGAAACCTTATATCGGAGTATGATAGGTAGTCTTCTCTACTTGACTGCCAGTCGTCCCGACATCTCCTTTAGTGTTAGAGTCTGTGCGCGATATCAGGCGTCCCCGAAGAAGTCACATTTAATTGCTCTAAAACTTATTATTAAATACGTGAGTGGGACTCTATCATATGGTATTTGGTATTCCTTTGATACCGATGACCGTTTGTCCGCCTATTCGGATGCCGATTGAGCTGGGGATGTAGATGGTTGTAGGAGCACTTCTGGTGGTGTTTCTATTTTGGTTCTGCTCTTGTCTCCTGGCTGAGAAAGAAGAAAAAATCCATCTCTTTGTCCACTGCGAAGGCTGAGTACATAGCCGCCGGGAGTTGTTGCACACAACTCTTGTGGATGAAGCAAATGTTGGAGGATTATGGGATTTCACAAGACACCATGATCATTTCTTGTGATTACACGAGCGCAATACACATATCCCGTAATCCCGTCCAGCATTCACGCACAAAACACATCAGGATACGTGAGCACTTTATTCGTCAGTTAGTTGAGGAGAATATTGTATCACTGAGTTTTGTTACCACCGACCGTCAGTTAGCAGATATTTTCACGAAACCTTTAGATGCCCTTAGATTTGAGAGTCTGAGGTAGTCTTTGGAAATTTGCACAGTTGACTGAGGGGTTGGTCTATGTCTAGAATAGGATGTTTCTTCATGTTCATATCATATGCTTCCTATTGCTAGTCTGTTTTATATGTTCCATTGCTTAGTTGTATAGCTTTTATTTATTCTTTTTGCTTTTTATATTTCTTTTGAAAAATACAAAAAGATTTTCCTTTAAGAAAAATTTTAAGAAAAGCACAAAAAGATTTTATTTTGATAAAATTTTTGAAAAATCCAAAAAGATTTATGTTTTTGCTTCTTTTATGGATGAGCATGTAAGATAGCCAAGTCACAACTTCATTCCATTTATCCATGTGACTGTTTGATAGAGATTTGAGAGGCTACATCATTTCATCTATGTGCTTTACATTGGTTGGAGTCTTTGAGATGTAATTAGTGATATTTTCCTACATGTTTGACTCCTATATCCTTTATTGCACACTTGCACGACTATATTTGATTATTGCACTTGTCTATCTCATATTGGCTTGAGTGTTTTCATCTCAAATCTGTCTATACAATGTATAATATGCGATAAAACTTGACAAGATTGGAATGCATGTAAAAACCGTTTTGGTGAGACTGTGTGTTTTTGTATAACGTGGAGGGGCTGCGAAAGGTAATCATCTATCCTTTGCTCAAAAGCCACCGTTAAAAAGGACCTAAAAAATGGAGGAATTTTAATATCCGAGGTCCAAAGAGGTTAAAAGAGCCCGAAAAAATTAAAGGCAATAAAAAGCACTTCATGCCAAATATGGGCCACTTAGGTTTCACCATCAATTCTCCAAAGTTTGAGAATTTAGAATGCCTCTATTCAAAATTATATCTGAGGGAGTTTGGTTAGAGAATTTTTAAACGGGTTTGCACTTCCTTGAAAGTCCTGAAAAAGCATAAAATCGTTTTGGACGTTATTGGTGTGAAAATCACTTTGATCTTTGATTTGTTGATTTGATTGAGTCAATACCTTATATTGTCATTATTTTACACCAAAGGAAGCATTTGAGTTCATTCGCTAGGAATATCCAATATTCATCGTGCACATATGTCTTGTTTGTATGCATTGATTTTCCTATCGAATTTGATCACACCACTTCATATACGCTATCATCGACTTGGTTGCTTTGTGTTCAATTATGGTGTGGTTTTATCCTAGTGACACCCCGCACTTGCTTATTTGATTTGTTTCTCTCATTTGTGTATTTGGGGACATCATAAAAAGGGGGAGAATGAATTATCTTATTATGGCGGAGATTTGAAATTTGAGTTTGCTCATAAATTGATATATATATATGTTTATCTCATCATTTCAAACTCGATATGTCACTTGGTATTTTGCTTTGTCTCACGTATTTAGGTACTACATTGATGATCTCTGAATTGCACACCCTGATGAGAAAAGATTTGAGATTCCTGAAGATTTGAAGAACAAACGATGAAGACTATTCATTTGTACCTTTTCCAGTTTTGGGTTCATGGGAGGGTAGATTTGTATAGGCAATTTCATATTTGATAATTCAGATTTTTTATGTATGTACCGGCATAGACATAGGGGGAGATTTGTAAGGACATTTTTCTCATGTCCAACTTGTTACATTTGTGTATGTCGTACGCCGCTACGTTTGGCACGTCACCTCACGATCTCACATGATGGCCTCTATCCGAATTCTGGGAATCAAGCATTAAACATCTCCATTAATGTGTCCCACATCTGCCTCAACCACTTCACGTTCCAAGATTTTAGGGACTTAATGCAAGTGGTACGCAAGGGAAGTCAAAACAGTGAAAAAAGGCACGATAGGAGAGTTCAAGGGCATTTTCGTAATTTCACATCCATAGTCCAAAATTCTGGTCAGCTGGAAAGTTGAAAAGATCACCGCAATGAACATACTGGAAGAAACATCACCTCAATCTGAGCTACGGTGAAGGAGTTATGACCTTTTGAAGTTGGAGAAAATTTCTTGAAGAATGCTGTTTTTTTTAACCCCAAACCAGAAAGGTACCCCAAACTGATGTACCTCAAATCGCATAAGGTACCCCAAACCGGTTCGGGGTACCTGTACGCTGGATAAAATTTTAGAGTTTTAAGAACGTGGATCTCTTCATCTATTTTCCTATAAATACCAACTTCGGGGGAGTTATTTTGCAAGACTTTGATAGACGAATTTGAGAGTCCTAATACCTCAAGTCTTCATAATTTTTGAGTCCCAAGACTCATGTTTTGATTCACACATCCTTGCCAAATATTTGTGAATCCTTTTGCAACCTAAGAACACAACTTTGGTTTGTTCAACCCTTGTGCAGAAGCCGTTTCTCTTCTCCATTGCAGCCCTACTACAAAGGGATAGTTCCAGCCGCGACTACAGAATCCGACACCTGAGGGTAATTCTTAGTCACTTGTATTTTCATTGTAATCCGAAATTGTATAGCCTACAATATTATAATGAAAATAAATGATTTTGCCCCTTTGGGGGATTTTTCCTCAATTGCATGTGTTTGAATGTTCTTGCTTAGATTATCATCTTATTCAATCACATACTGTTGCATGTTTAGGGTTTGTTTGGGTTAAAAGGGTTTAATATATAATTTGCTCATTTGAACGCAAGCACATACGTTCTCAAAGACTGGTGCCAAAACCGTCTCGACGAGCTGACCCTCCTAGATGAAAGGAAATTGAAATCTCTTTACCACATACAGGGGTACCATCGCCGAATAGGGAGATCATTCAACAAGAGAGTTAAGGACCGTGGTGTCCGGGAGGGGGATTTAGCCCTCAAGGAGATAATAGAACCCATATAGGACCGAGAGGAAAATTTAAGACCAATTGGAGAGGCCCCTATATTATTAAGAAAATCCTATACGGCGGTGCCTCCATGCTCACCGACCTAGATGGGGAAGAGATGGATCGTCCAGTCAACCTGAACCGTCTCAAGAAATTCTACCCCTAGTCCAAAATCTCGGCGCGCTACGACTTTTCTCATCTCCCTTCTATTCTAAAAAAAACTCTCTTCATTTCCCTATACCCAGAACTATGTGGACCTGATGCTCTGTAAAAAAAACCATTTTTCAAGAAAAATATTTTTTTTAAAAACCCTAGAGGTACGTAGGCAGCTCATACATCTTACAGGAGCACGGCCCTTTCTTTTTCAAAATACTATTCTTTTCTTATCTCCGAGAACGACTGTTCATTATAATAAATTCTTGAACAAAATGATTGTGTATGCCTTAGTGATCGGTATAGATAATTCAAAAATACAAAATTCATCGAAAGGCGCAACTGGATGATCAGATACTTGCTTATTTCATTAATAAGAAATTACAGCACGAATTACATAAGAAAAGGAACGAATCACTCCCTTCCCCCTACTGCCACAAAAAAAACCAAATAAAATACCCACACCTATTCCTTATTACACAAATAAACTCTCCAAGAGTCCTACCCAAAGCTACCAGAAGATCATGCACCCTCATCATCTACATCCTGGGCCCCCCAAACTTCCCCTACCTGAATAGAATGCCATAAACACTCCATGGATCGATGAGCCTGAAACTATCTTTGAAAAGACCACAACACCCCCTTCCATGGTGTTAAATAAAACAAACCACCTTTTTCCAGTCTCCACTGCCAACACTTGATGACTTCTTTCGTCCACAACCATTTCATATAATCTTTAGAGACATGTCAAACTCTCCTGATAGACTGAGAGGGATGGGTCGACGGACGTCGATTTTCCCACAAGGTGCCAAGCAACAGACGCAAACGCTCAGTCAAATCTTCTACAGAAAAGAAATTCGAGGTCCGAGGTGGCATGACCTATGCCTAGCCAAATTGGCATAGAAGCCGACAAGGGAAATAAAAAAAAGGTTGCTTGAGACGAACCAACTGCACATACAAGTACTCTCCTAGATCTAGAACATGCAGCAATTATCCCCACCAAGGAACTGACTAGTACAAATTCCAAGCCCCATGATCCACAAACCAATTCTCCCAGCTCGCAATATTCAGGCTAATATAGAAGAGGTCACGCGAAAAGAAGTTGGGTACAACCGATAAAGGACATTCTGGAGGAGTCACCAGGAAGAGTATTTTAGACAGCCACATGAAAAGCATCACGGGGCTACCCCTCAGGAAGTCAGAACGACCTTCTCGCCAGGCATCCAGTCCATTCAGGGTCTCCGTCAGTATCACCGCCGTAGGATTACGATGGTATGACATCCACAAAATAATGACGGCAAGTTGCGGGCCCACCAGTAGTTCCCCAGTCACTAGCAGCAATTTTGAAACCAGGCCCAGAGCAACGACTCCAGCATAACTAGCACACCTACTTCCTGTAAATGCACAGACTGCAACACCTCTAGGAGGGTGATCATTCCTCCAGCAACCAGTGATCTGGCCACCGAAGGCGAAATATGAAGAAGCCAAGCCAACAAATCCCTAGGAGAGCGGGAAAATTCGGTCAAAGTCGTAGAAACACTTGGATTTACACCCATCATGATAGAAAATTCCTCGTAGGTAGGACAAACTTCATCCAACCTAAAGCGGAATATATGGTATTCGAGGTACTAGAATTGTACCGCCGCCATCAGCATGTTCCACTCAATCGACCGATTGCACCACAAGGAGACTCGACGCATGTTAAAAGCATCATATTCGACATTATAAGAGCATATTATTTCCAAGGCTTCGAGGTAGTTAGAAAACTCAATGCTACCAGGGAGAGCCACCTTGCAAGGCTAAGAGATAGTGGGTAAGTAGGTAAGATTGCAAAAGTGTGATGAAAACACTCCACCATTACCCCTTTTATACTTGAAGAACCCTCACAAGAGACATAATCCCTGCAGAATTCGGAGGGAATCCTACCCCACAAAGTACCCAAGGCTGAAGAGGGTACCAATCAAAGCTTTGAATTGATGGGACTGGACTAAACTACTGATAGGCAGGGCAGGGTACTTGCAAATAGGCAACCCCCCATTTTCAGAAATTTCCCCTTTTCCTCTTTTATCAAAACAGAAAACTCAATAAAAATAAATTGATATTCTCAACAGAATTTCAAAACCCATTGTCCTCCTTATATAATTTCCCCTTTTAAATAAAAACTTTCCTTCAAGAAATTCCAAAAATACTCATTATTACGGTCTCAGCAGCAAAGTAAAAAGCGCATGTGCATGCATTTATTCATCATTAATAAAAGATAATAAACAAATTCCACTGCATTGCGTCTATCTATTTTCTGTGTTACATCATTTTTGGAGGAAATAAAAAGAAAAAGAAAAAACAACGGGACTCAGCCCGAACCCACATTCTCTCTCTCTCTCTCTGTCTCTCTCTCTCACCCACCTTTATCTCTAAGAGCTTTTACCCCTGCGACATGCTCTCTTTCCCCTACGACGAGATGATGCACCGCCACTACCTGAGCCAGAGTCCTCTAAGAATGAAGAATATGGTACCAAGAAAGAAGGAACATGAACTGCATCCCGAATATGGACAGTCGCTGAGGATATCCAGTCTCTTAGCCAAGTGGTCGACACTCGAACTTGCTGCAATGAAAAGGAAAAATCTGTATTAAAGCAGAGATGACCAAAATAGGAAAAAAGAAAGAGAAGAACATAATGGTATACCGCATGTCAAAGGACCTCCTCTGTCAAACCTAACTCCTCCGAATCCATCGCATGAGGATGATGCAGCATAGGCACCATCCCTCCATCAGCCCGCCAAATGTTGTACGAAGGAGTGTGCAAATGCATGAAAGGAACCTCCGAGGTTGTAGCCGCCGCAGATGCCGACGGAACACCACCACTGTGGGAAGATCCCACCCCCTGACTCGAGCCTGCAGGAGGGAAAGGCATGGCATCATATATGCTAGGTGCCATCAACCGGATCATCAGAAAATCCATATAGTCATACGGCGCAGCCGTATTAGTGTACAACAAATAAGACTCACCAATCATCACCGCGATCCTCGCATCCTCCGACAGTAGTCACTCTCGCCTCATAGACGTAGGTGGCTGTGAAGGTGGCGCTACCACCTCCTCCTTAGCAATCTGGTGAACCACCCTCTCCCCGAGATACCAGGAATGGCCGAACTCATGCACCAGCAAATGCCTCGTCTGCGTGTTCACCTCGATCATCACCACATCATGAATGGTTGTCCCCCAGGGATAAAAGATCACATTAAAATCTCCAAACAAGAATAAATTATACAAGATCAGAAGGTGCAAAAACCAAGACTGAAAATGGCAAGAGTCTTACCCTACCACTGGTCAGGTCATTCAAGACCTGACGCACCGCCTCCAGGGAAAGAGATCCCTTCGACTTCCGATTGGCCTTACACCATCGATACAATCGGTAGAAGTACCCAACAGTGTCATCCTTTAGAGTGATCAGCAGGGTAATGTAACCAATCACCTCATAGAATCGCGTCTGAATTCACACGCAAAAAGAGCTGCATAAGGAAAATGCGAATGCATGAAAGGAAAATACGAATGCACGAAAGGAAAACGTGAATGCATGAAAATAAATGCGCCAAATGAAGAATACCTCAAGAAGGTACGTGGCTCCAGTAAAAGTATGCCATCAGCACCGGCTGAATGCATCCAAAGAAGAGTAAAGGGTCGCCAAAGTCAGACTCCCCCAATCATAGAAAGGGATGTTTGAAAACATCCTCAAGTACGACAAGAACCACAAATGGATGACGTCGCCGCTCAACGCCACAATGAAACATCACAACACTAGAAAAATAAATAACCGGGCCATCTGCCTCAATTAAAACCCATCCTCCACATCAATCATGTTGCCCAATAGAACATCCTTCAGCAGGGATAGCCGGATAGAATCCCCAGAAACTATCCTCCCTAAATCACCAAGCACCGCACGCACTGCCTTCGGTCTCACCCGTAAAGAGGGATCCACCTCTATCTACTCTCCATCACAATCCAACCCCAATAGATGTTGAACATCTACAGGAGTCACAGTCATCTCCCCGAAGCTAAAATGGAAGGTGTGAGTAGTATCCCACCACCTCTCCCCCAAAGCGCACGAGACTGTTGTCGAACGAGGCGTCTCATCTAGCGTAGATGCTGACCTCCCAAAACCCGCTGATGATACCACCCAATGTACCGCTAGTGGGAGATGCTTCCATACATCCCTGAGCCTCATCGTCCCGCGGGCGGCGCGCATGTTCTTTAAAGAAATATCAGACTGGAAAAAAGGAAAAATCTCATCAGAAGTCAAGAAAGAAAGAAAAATCACCAAAAAAGAATGGAATGCCAAAGGTCAGGTCACTTACATAACTGCCAGGATTCACTTTCGAAGAGCGATGATGCGACAACTCCCGTAACAAAGTCTGCTCATCTGCAACAGGCTCAAACGCATCAAAGGAGTTCTCACTCCCAAAGAAAGAGGCACCCTAGCCCTACACTCCACATTCGCCCAGTCATCAACAGTCAACCACTCCCTATGGACTGTGGTGCTCACAAAAGCGATCATTTTTTGAAGATCGGAATGCCCGAACGATTTGTAGAGGAATCGTAGAAAGAGAGAAAGCAAAGAAGCTGTGAAAAAAATGAAAGGATTCACCCCCTTTTTATAGGATGCCAAGAGCCATGCCGATCGGCACTTACCCCAGCCATACCGATCGGCACTAACTCCTTACCTTCCCGAGGTAGTCCAAAAGTACGTGCCACTGCCGAATGGAACCCCTCATACCATGTCGACCGACACCCCTCTTAAATTTCATATAGAAATTCCCAAAAATACAAGAAATCCCCGAAAAATTCCTAAAAATCCCAGGAAGGATTTAGAGCCTTTTCACAAGGAAAATTTCGCATTCCCTCAAGTGGAACCCCTCTTTCCCAGCAAAATCATAAAAATCCAAATGAACCTCTTCCCGAAAAAACTTCGGAGGATCTTTAAGGATCGCCTGATCACTTCCCCAATGAATTTTTTTTCACAGCACCAAAATTGGTTGCTTCCCCTTGCGAGGCCTCCTTAAGAGGCAAAAGCTTCCCCAGCTATCAGCTTCCCAGCTCAGATCAAAACCACAAAGCACTTTCTTCAGTAGAATCAGAATCCAATCTTTATCCATTCTTAGGTCAGAATTGACCTCGGTCTTGGATCGTCACCTGAGTTAGGTCAGAATTGACCTCGATCCTCGGTCGTCACCACTCTTAGGTCAGAATGGACCTCGGTCTTGGATCGTCACTTGAGTTAGGCCAGAATTAACCTCGGTCCTTGGTCATAAACATTCTTAGGTCAGAATTGACCTCGGTCTTTGATCGTCACCTGAGTTAGGTCAGAAATGACCTCAGTCCTCGCTCGTCACCTCTCTTAGGTCTGAAATGACCTCGGTCTTAGATTGTTATTTGAGTTAGGTCAGAAATTACCTTGGTCCTCGGTCGTCACCATTCTTAGGTTAGAATTGACCTCGGTCTTGGATCGTCACCTGAATTGGGTCAGAATTGACCTCGATCCTCGGTCGTCACCACTCTTAGGTCAGAATTGACCTCAGTCTCAGATTATCACCTGAATTAGGTCAGAAATGACCTCGGTCCTTGGTCAACACCACTCTTGGGTCAGATTTGACATCGATCTTGTAGCGTCACCTGAGTTAGGTCAGAAATGACCTCGGTCCTTGGTCGTCACCGCTCTTAGGTCATAATGGACCTCGATCTTGGATCGTCACCTGAGTTAGGTAAGAATTGACCTCGATCATCAGTCATTACCGCTCTTAGGTTATAATTGACCTCGATCTTGGATTGTCACCTGAGTTAGGTAAAAAATGACCTCGGTCCTTGGTCGTAACCACTCTTAGGTCAGAATTGACATCGGTCTTAAATCGTCACCTGAATTAGGTCAGAAATGACCTCGTTCCTCAATCGTCACCATTCTTAGGTCAGAATTGACCTCGATCTTGAATCGTCACCCGAGTTAGGTGAGAAATGACCTCGGTACTCGATCGTCACCACTCTTATGTCAAAATTAACCTCGGTTATTATATCTTCACCCTAAGCCCGCAGAATCGGCTTTGACCCACATAATCGGTTACCCTTATCACTTAATCCCATAGATTTGGCTTTGACCCACAAAATTCATCATCTTTGGCACACCCCTCAGGTCCTCAGAATCGGCCTCGGCCCTTTGAATCGTTCATACTCCCTCAAAATCATCATGTGGTGTCTATTTGACGATTTTCATTTGTTCTAAACTCACTCATCAAGGGGCTCTATAGACACACCATTATGTTTTCCCTTAACTCTCCTAAGGTCCCTAGTACCTCCCTTCATCACTACAAACCCAGTTCATACCACGAGTACTGACCTAGAATCCATCAGGCACACCCAGGCTCCATTTGACCAAAAAGTCAAACTCTTCAGCTCGACCGAGGGTAAATGAATCTTCTAAGGGAACTGAATTCCCTTTCCAATAGTCCATCTTGTGCGCGATTCTGACTTACCATGCAGACGAACGTTCCGTTTGCGTCCAAACGGTTACCCATCTAATGGATCGACAAACGCTTCCGAGCCATATTTGACCCAATGTCAACTCCGAATCGAGGAGAGATCCCAAATACTTTCAAAGGTCTCTGAATTACCTTTCCAACGATCTTCCTCGTGCGTGATTCTGACCAATGGTTTGCCCTCAGCAGCCAATTTTCTGAAAAGGCTTGAAACACACTGCCAAACGACAGGTTCCAGACCCTGCCTATCGGCAGGTGCCGATAGATAGGACCAGGTCTATACCGATCAGCAATGACCTGGGACGATAAAAGGAGGTCTTCACCTCATTTGCAAGGGGAGCCCAGATCTGATACAAATCGCTCTTAGTGAATCCCAAAAACCTCTCTCGAAAGCAGCGCAATTTCAGCATCCAAATCCATTCTTAACTTCCACTTTTCATCATCCTTTTCATCAAACTTGGTGAATTATCCACTCTCCATCATCATCCAAGTGCAAGGGCTGCTCTCCAACATTCAAGATCTTCAAGAAGGTCCAATTTTCTCAACTTTCTCTCCATATTCTCTTAAATTCGCAACAACTTCTTTTATTACTTAGCACTTTTAATTACCTCATCTCACACATCCTAATATACTTTTTATTTAGTATTATTTCACATCTCCTACTTTCATATAAATAAAACCCAAAAAAATAAGAAAAAGAGGGTTTGCTCATAAATTCCAAATAGGGATTCTCATACTTTGCTCACACTTTTCTCACAACTAAAACATTTTTTCTACACACACACACACACACAAATAAGAGATCCCCCATTTGGATTTATGGGATAAACCCCACCCCTCATTTTGTATGCGAACTATGTGGACTTTGATGCCTTTATAGGCTACGTAGGCGTCTCGAGGTAAAACCTGAGACTCGAGTCCTTTCCTTTCATTTCCTTTTTTCTCACTTTTCTTTCATTTTCTATCTTCTCTAAATCCAATTTTCTTATATTCTATATACTTATCCTTAGTGACGTATTACTCCATATGCGTTATCGCTCCATTATAACGATCAACATAGGGGTAATCGCGTAAATCTTATTTTTTTAATATTACTTTTATACCTTCCTACAGATGACTCGCTTTATCTCTTCCATGATAAAAGTCGAGGATTCCTATCTCCACTACATATATACACATGCACACATATCATGCGGAAAAATAAAGGAAAATAACAAATATCCATGAGAGACTGAAAGGGTGTAATGGGTGCCTAACACCTTCCCATTTCGTAACTTAGCCTCCGAACCCTTGTCGAATCATTTTGGTTTCGCATGCACCAGTATGTCTTTCGATGCCATCCTTCGGGATGGCTTCCCCTTTTTCTTGTGTCTATTTTGAGTAAAATAGACTGGCGACTCTGAGTTTCTCTACATTTTTACATCTCATCTCAATTTACACCAGTCGAAGCGCTCCCGAGAGGGATGCACGGGACTCGAGGATCCTTCCCCTTGCTCGCCCTCCCACAGGCGAGGATCGAGGATAGCCACACTCACTATCACGCATAAAAAAATAAATGTTATGATGGCACACTACATTAAGGAATCACGCAAAGAGAGATCCATATATTATGCCAATTCAAAATTATAAGGGTACGATGTAAACTACACTGCGCTGGATATGGCCTATATTAGTTTCGGTTACTCAGAAGATTTGACACTACATGCTTAAGTTACCCATCAAGTTGTTATCTTTAATGGATCCTGTGAATTACCTATTGGAAAATCCCACCTTATTCAGTTGCATGGCCTATTAATTACAGTTATTAGTTGAGTTCAACACCATACATTTCATGTAGAAATCTATAAAAGGAAGAATCATTTCTCACAACCCTGTCGATAATGCCATGGAAGAATCCGTTGTGTGGATTTTTGAGTTCTAGAATGAAGATATTCTTCGTACTTCTAAAAAATATCTCTGATGGAAACTGTTGTTTGGTGGAGATTCCAATAATAAAGGATACGACATTGGGATACTTCTGATTGTTCATGATGATTCTCACACTCCCATCGCCATTAAATTGGATATCCCTTTCACCAAAAGAATGTTAGAGTATGAATCATACACTTTAGGTCTCAATAATTATCTCGAGAAAAGGAATCCAACACTTTGACATGTATAGAGGCTTAACCCCCAACATAAGACAAGTTCTCTAGAAACAGAAAGTTAAAGATGAGAAGCTCCTACCTTTTCACTCTCACCTTGAAGAACTTGCCTCCCAATTCAAAGATATAACCATCCACAATTTTTCTCTCTATAAAAACAACTTTGGCAATCCATTGGCAACTTGGAATCCATAGTCAACATGCACGAGGAAATGAAAGTCGTCGCCTTTCAAGTCTTGAAAAAATCTATGCCAACTCCCTATCACCACGTCGAGATCAAAATATGTGAGGATTCATACAAAGCCACGTTATGATATTTTGACATTTAGTGCTCTTAAAGTATTATCGATATTTTCCAAGGGATGATAAGAAAGACCGTTTAACTCTCCATAGGATTTTAGCTCAATACATTATTTGTGACAAGTCACTCTGTAAGAGAAACTTTGATGGAATCCGTTTGTAATAAATAGTAGAGGTTGATGTTGAAGAAATGATGCAAAAGATCCACAACAAAGAATATGGAACCCAGATGAATGGTCCTATGATTGAAAATAATATAATCTATTAAGGATACTACTGGACTACTATAGTTTAAGACTATGTTGCTCATGTAAGAAGGTGCCTCAAATGCCAATAATTCTCTAACCTTCACCACCTGCCTCACCAAGAGTTACACAACATGACTTAAATTTGAACCTTCTCAACCTGGTGCCTTGACATAATTGGGAAAGTCGCCCCCAAGGAATATAATGTGAATGAATTCATTCTTATTGCCATTGATAATTTTAACAAATGAGTTGAAGATGAGTCATATGTTGTGCTGAATGCTAAGAAACTATCCAAGTTTATTAAAAAGAACATCACTTGTCATTACGGGTCCCCTCACGAGATTATACCAGATAATGGAGTCCACTTCGATGAAGAATTTATAAAAGTAGTTGACGAGTACAAGATTTAGAGGCACAAATCTTCTCCCTATATACTATAAACCAATAGGGCTATCAATGCTGCTAATAAAAGCCTGATGACCATAATCAGTAAGATGACTAAAAGTTGGTGAAGTTGGGATGCACTCTGAGGCTACTGCACATACGTTAAAATACCAAATGGGGTCCTTTGTATATGGCATGAAGCAATCCTACCCATTGAAGTTGGGATACCCTCTCCACGGGTTATGATTGAAGGCCAAGCTAGAGAAGTTGAGACAAATGTTGTAACTGCAAATTGATTCAACCACTCAAATCACAAACAACAACTTAACTAAATTTTTTAAAAAAAATAAGTAAACAAACTAAAGGGGCCACCCTAACAAAACTAAAGGTACAAACCTTCAGTCATTAGATAGGAGATAGACAAAACATAATCGAGTTCGTGTTAAAATCACGCCCGTTTTCCATTACAGATTGCTTCTACTTGCTCATGGATAATAGAGACCTTCAATCTACAGCTCGAAGAGAGAGAAATCAGAACTCGAGTTAGACAATAGAAGCCGAACGCTTTGGAGAAATCATATCTCGGGTTAAATCCTGTTACTATTTGATCATGGATAATAGAGGTTGGACTATAGAGCAATAGAGAAAGACGGTTGTACTTGCAAGAGACAAAGGGTTGTGAAATGTTAAAATCTGGATGCTCTCAAACCAACCCAGTCTAAACCACAACAAACCAACACTAAAACAAAAAAATTGAATCAGAAAACACAAAAAAACCAAGTGAAAGCACCAGGAAAAATAAGAACGTGGGTTATAAAAATCGGTGCAAAGTCGGTACAAAAATGGATCTAAATTCAGTGAAAATCTTCCAGATGTGGTTATGAAAGGTGCATAGAGGTGTGGATATGTGACATAGGCGATAACTTTGATAGATAGAGAGAGACCGAGAGAGAGAGAAAGAGAGAGAGAGAGAGAGAGAGAGAGAGAGAGAGAGAGAGAGAGAGAGAATTAGAGTGGTAGAAAGTGGGTTGTGATTGTGAGCTGTATTGTAGGGTGAGAAATGGGAGAAGTTACTAAAAGCACACATGGCTCGAGGTCCTGACTTGAGAAGCGTGACTTTTACCAGCACTTTTTCTTGAGCCTTGTGTTTACAGGCACGCATGGTGTACTATTTATATTAATTAATGCTCTATTCTTTACCCCCATCTTGAACTCTTACATACAAACTATCGTATGATATGCCACTCGAAGGATTTGTGTTTGGTTTATATGAAGTGGAAACATATAGGTACAAAATCTGTTTATATAGATTTTGTATATAAAATTTTATATGACATGGCATGAATAGTAAAAACTCCCCCCTCCTTTATTTTATATATATATATATATATATATATATATATATATATATATATATATATATATATATATATATATATATATATCTATATATATCTATATAATAAAGTAGAAAACTTATGTATGTCACAAGATCAAAACATGATGTCATCTTAATGAGTTTTTCCTGCACTACCCATTTTACCCTTGAAAATATTAGTTTCCCCCTCTTTTGATACACTCTAATTTATTTGTCCTCTTTTTTCAAAATTCAAAAATATGGGTAAATTGGTAATCTTACCCTCATTATCCCTCTCTCACCTCTCACATACGCAAAATCCGCCCTCCCTGTATCAAACACACGACTCTCATTACCCCTTTCTCCCATCTCTCTCCTCTCAAATTTCTCCCACGATGCCTCTCAATCCTACATTTCACTACCTCTTCTGTCTCCCTCTTCTTTACCCACGATGCTTCCCTCTCATTCTTATTCCCTCACCCCCCGTGTTTCCTCCCTCATCCCTCCCCCATTACAGGTGATCTCTCTCTCTCTCTCTCTCTCTCTCTCTCTCTCTTTCTCTCTCTCTCTCACACACACACACTCGCACACAGGCGCACATACACATGTTTAGATTTGTCTTACACACACGTCATACCCGCACATTCAAGACCTGTGTGCATATTTAGGGCTTTTTATTTGCTGATAAATTTAGGGCTTTGTGTACATATTTTATGCATTTTTGTTTAAGATCTATTTATGTTCATGCTTATGTTTATATTTGGGGTCCTAATTGTATTTTGTTGTTTATTTTTTCTTTTCAGATCAGGATCTGTTTATGTTGGATTTTATATTTATATCAGGTATAAATTTTATCTCTACTTCTTGATTTATTTGTAAATTAATTGTTTATTTTTCCTTTTTACCATTGTCAAGTGGTTTATATTTATTTAGATCTATTGTCAAGTGGAAGTGTTTTAAGTATTTTGAAACTATGTTTTTAAGTATGTATTTTTGAAATTGGGATTCGGATATGCTGGACACTCTGTTTTTTACTATGTAATTTGAAACACTTTATCTCATGTTAGTTTCAAATTATTTAAACATGGCTTTGTCTAAATTAGTGGTTTACTCATCAATCGTGTGATTTTTTTCGGAATAACTCAAATATGTGCTTTATTCATCAATCATGTGATTTTTTATTTATTCATCTAAATCTGTGCTTTATTCATCTAGAACAACGGAAAAGAAACTATATCTTTAGCATTGTGTGGGCCAAAATTAAATTTCTGTCATGGCTTTAGACACGGGAAAATATGATTTAAATAGGCCATTTTTTCTTCGATATAGTTTTGTGGTGTTTAAACGTAAACTCAACTGAGAGGTACAATTTAGTATATTTTGGTTGCTACATAAGATATTCTTTCAGACATTTTTACTGATTTTGGGATCCAAGAGTTTTTTACAGTGAACTACCTGCAAGCATGAGAACAATGGGGATAGCTTCGTATACAAGTGTTTTGGGGAAGGGTATCTTTTTAAGTGAACTCCTTATTATGTTTTTAAGCATTACATTTTAAATCATAATTCATAAGCAGTATTATAAAAATCTCTGCCTAGCTCTGTCTGCCTAACTAGGTTCTAGGCGCAGCATATGTCGTTTTGCCTAGGCCTTAATACATAATTGAATTCTTTATCTATGTGTTACAAAGATTTCTGACTCTTTTCATAAGTGATACAAGTGAAATACAATTTGAAGTAAGGGAAAAAATCGACACGAAATAGAAATGAGATAGGAAGGAAGGTCATAGTTCATTAGGTGTCCTCTTCATTTATCAAACGAGGTGTCACTAAAATCTAAGCCTCATACTGTAAATACCCACATGGAATTCCAATTGATTTCCCTGATGAACTACTCATCATATTTAAAGAGACGGTCACAAAATTCAAGAGGAAGACGTGGACATCACTTTCGTGAACTCTCTGTTTTGTACAAGCTTCAATCGTTTTCACATATTTTTGTCACCACTAATTTCTATGTTCTTATTATCTCATGATCTATATATTATAATTCTGAGATTTTCTCTTATTTGATTTTGTATTTATGCGCATGCTATACACAACAGTTGCACTTATCAAGTTTCTATACCTAATCAAGGGATGAGCATTTTTCAAATCAATCGCGTCGGAAGAAGGGAATACATACCTGTTTCATACAAGGGATGGGTGATTTTTTTTCACAGATACATCAATAGGAGTATATACCTATTTCAAACATGTATACACTTCTATTTCAAATAGGTATGTACTCTATTAAGCTATTTTGAGCAATTGTTCTATTTCAAACATTAGTGATTTTGAGCGATTTTGAGCAATTGTTATATTTCAAACAGGTATATCTTGAATGTGTCATAATTTCTTGGAGATGAAATAATTATTCTTATCTGTGTTGGATTATTTTTTGTATATCAGTGCTGCAATAGGGGAAACAATGTAGATGGGCTAGGATATAGCTTGCTTCAAAAAGTAGAGCAGGGCAAGCATCGACAAGCATCTAACTGCGGGGCAAGAATTGGAAGGCATCTAACAGTAGGATAAGGCTTGCTTCAAACCCCCACTTATATTGAATAGAGGTTCACAAAGCACAAAAATCATGCTAAAACAGCTTCTGTCGAATATGAGCGGGTCTAAGAAATTCAATAAAGTAGAAGAGGGATTGCCCGCTCAACAAAAACAGAGGCGAAATTAAAGGTATAATATGCTGAATATAGTTTTGAGCGACTACTTATGTGTAAACAATCTCAAACAGAGTTGAGTTTGAATATTTTCAATTTTCAATTAGTACAAATACTTTGAGCGACTACTTATGTTGATTATTTTCGATTGGTATAAATACTTGATACTGCTGCTACTTTGAATATTTTATTTTCCCTTTACATTTGGTTTGGAATTAGAGAAATAATTTATATTGTGAAAGTAAGAATGTACACTGCATACATATACAGGTTGTCTCGAAGCTACAATAATTTATTTCTTGACTTTGTTCATGGGAGGGATAGTACATGAATGTGCCTTGATGTTGTATGAGGTATAAGATCATCCTGATGAGTTTATTTTAATGTAACTTAGTAAATTCATTAATGAATCTTTTTCAATTTTTCAGGTAATTGGGCCCTTCTTCAATTTTTAATGAGCTATCATCCTCATCCTCTTATGTATGTCTTTTTTAGAATCACCTATTTTTAGTTTGTATGATCCATTCGTTCAAGTTGAGAAGAAACATGTGTACTTATGATATGAGGCAACATAAGGAAAATGTTGAACTCCCCATACCTAACGCTAAATTTGGGAATGAGGATCGGTACGATTAGCACAATTTTTTTTGCTAATGGTGACATTTTTCATAGATGTTTTTATAATTCTTATGATGTTATGGGTTTTTAAACTCAAATGGTGACAAATCATGTATTTACACAATTCGTGTAAAATAGACATGAACACATCGCTCTTTCACGCTTCTCTGTTCAAATAGATACTGCTCCTACACTACCTAATGTGGCAATCATCCCCAGCACCTGCTATCCACACATACTTCACATGTTATAGAGGCACACGTGTTAATTTATCTCTAAGCTGATATTTGACTATTTTTGTCATTTGTTTCCACTTATTGTGCTCCCCCATTTGTCCTGCTTGGATCTGTGCAGGTTTGTTGCTCGATAATTTTGCTGGTAATGCACCTGGAGTGGGCCCAGGGGTGTTATTCCTGCAGGTTCGTAGTAAATTTCGGTGTGTATGCTAATTTATGGTTTTTTAATTACAAGTTGAGCATTCACACAATGTGTATTCTAATTTCATTTTTATCTTGAAATAAGCGTGTTCTGTTATTGACATGATCCGACATTGGTTTTTCTATAGGTCACCAAAAGTGATGAATTAATGTGACTTAAGATGAAAATATCTTCACAAAAGTTGTGTTTTCAATTCACAAGAGGTGTTTTTGTTATGATATGACATGAATACGATTAGGATTATGATTATGATCTTACGATTACATTATGATTACAATACAAGAGTTAATTATAGTATGAGACAAGAGTTCCTTATTTGGCAAACCTGTGAAGGTTTAGATTTTGCGATGGTGCTCCAATATTGGGAGTTTTGAATTGAATTTAATTCATAAATGTAAGTAAGTTGAACTATTTAGAGATTTTTGTACTTAGTTAATGTAAGTTTGAATGGCTTCTATAGATCTTATACTTGGATTTCAGAAATCTTTCTATTAATGTGAATTTACTAGAGTGTTATTTTATATTTAGAGGTGAAAGTTTGCAATTTCACTATTTGACATATCAAATGTTTTTCAATCTCGGCATTTGACATATCAAAGAGGCATTACTCCCAATGTTTAATATTAGAAAACATTTGTAATCCTTATTTGTCACATTTTAGTATATTGTTTTGAACTTAATTTTCCTATAATGGGTGAAGTTGAAATCCTTAATTTTCCTTTAGTCTGTTACATGTTTTCATATACATTTGGATACTATTAATTATTACTCCTAGACTTCATATACATTTGGATACTAGCCTTGATCTTTCTAAACTGGATTTGTCACTCCTAGACTTCTGCTATGCATGTCTCAAAAACGTATTCTTCTCACGCACTAACCTTCAGTGCTCGAAATTACAGGATTTGGATTTTGAGGGTTCAATTTTTCACAATGCAGCATTCCGCGAATGTGAATTTACTGGTGCAAATCTTTGTGGGGCTGTATTAGCTGGAGCTAATCTTTAGAGTGAAATCTTACAAGATGCTTGCTTGATTCGATGTAGCTTTTGGGGGGCAAACCTTCGTTCTGCACATCTACAGACTGATGATCTTAAATTATCACACTGAAGGAGATAATTTTGCACATCTAGCTGGAAGGGTGCACATCTAAGGGTTTAGTACCGTGTGCACATCTACAAAGGAGCTAATATAGCTCAGTCTGTAGATGTGCTTAGTACAGTGCACATCTAGCTAATACAGCTCAGTCTACGGGCTTAGTACACTGCACATCTAGCTTTTCCTTGCTTTATTGATTAGCTATAGCTTTTGAATGATCTATATTAGTTGTATTAGCACACTGTATTACCCCAAATCAGAGTTAACAAATAGGATGAGTATGATACCTCAATAAAAATTAAATAGAATGTGCATTATACTAAGTACAAACGCTTAGAAGCAATCTTTATGACCCCCTTGACAAATAATTAGCAGTTATGTTCTTTAGGCAGTGTTCTCTTAATGCTTATTCTTTATGACCCCATTATTAGTTTTAAACTTACATACTGGCTCTTTTTCTATCCTACTTCTAGCTGGCCTACTCCAATGTGTTGAAGATTCAACATAACTCCTGCCCATATTCACATCCGTTGCTCCTATTGAAGATTCAACATAACTCAGTTGTCTCCGCGATAACGATTTATAGAGTTCACTATCCAGGTATACTCTAATTTTTATTTTCTTATGTAATGTTTCCAGACTATTTAGAGTTCCTTTCTTTATCTCTTGATGTTCCGAATCAATGAATGGCCCTAGCAGTGTAAGAAACCGAGGTTACTTTCTTCGTGCGTATGCCAGCATCTCATCTAGAGGTTGTCTATTGGACAAGTCACTGAGAGTGGACTTCACCACAAAGATATCCTTTCGTTGCCCAAAGGGTGTCACTAATTCTAAAGCTTTCCCAGAAGAAAAAATGCTCCCAGTTAATTTATGTGTTGAATCAAAAGTATCTACATAAAGTGTGGGCAATCTATCTACAGAAGTGTCACGGGCAACATCTTTTGTATCCTCAAGTTCATATTTTGTTCTTTGGTTTTGTTAAACTCCTCAATTATAAATATTGTGTTGGTATAACGCGTATTAGTTTATGGATGTGAAAACATTATATGTAATTGAGTGGATCGTTGGGGATAAAAGCAGTTCATGCACAAAGTGATCATTCACTATCACGAGTGATTTTTAAGTTCAATTTTAATGCACATTCTTATTTGTGTAAGTTAAGAGTAAATGAATGATTTTTTTTTCTTTTTCATTTGGTTACAATGTTGGAATTTGAAGATTAAAAAATAAATAAATCTGTAATGACTCCCATGCCCCATTTTCCAATGTTCCTGTCAGTTTTTCGGTCACAAGTTCCGTTATAGTATAATTTCTCAAAAAGTTATGATGGTTCATAAGTTCCGTTTGGTAGTGTTATTCCCAAATAAATTTTGGCCAACGAGCTGGTGACCCTGTTCAATCATACATGTCGAGAGAATGTGCTATATTTTCAAGTGCCTTCGGGCACGGGCATCCGCCAGGAAAGTGGTACAAAACTTCAGTCAACCGCATAAAACGACAGTTAAAGCTTTCTCAAAATGTAAAAAAATTAACATTTTATATTCTCATAAATTATTTTTACTAAACATTATTACAAATTTTGCGGTGTCTCTAATTCATACCTTTATTATTATTATTATTATTATTATTATTGTTGTTGTTGTTGTTGTATTATTATTATTATTGTTGTTGTTGTTGTTGTTGTTGTTGTTGTTGTAAAATTCATTTGTTACATGTCTTATGTATACAAAATTAGCTCTTTGTACGATGTACTAACACTTTTACATCAGTAACACGAGTCAATTTTGAAGCGAAAACAACTCTTTCATGTTAGAAAATTATGACAAAAATACATCATAAATGCCAATTTCAAATTACTGTGTTTATTTTCCGTTTGTATATAAATAATCAACTACTCTATCATGATTAAAACAAATAAATTTGAGGAATAAAAAAATAATCATCCGGTAACAATTGTATTGAAATAATGTTTGTCATGCGATGTAATCATGTAATAGTTAATAATATATGATAACAATTATATTAAGTACCACACAATTAAATGTATGGTGTAAAAGAGTTAAGCTACATGTAACAGTTATGCACCTATATATAATGGGGAACGATATGTAGATATTTTGTTGGGGAGCGATATTTTTGTCGTTTCGATTTGCGATATTTTTGTCGGTTCGCGATTACGTACTCTGTCCTTTTTTGCAATTATGTACTTTGAAATTTTTTGCCGTTTTTCAATTATCAGCGTGCCTTCAGGCACGGGCATACCCTAGTATATATATATATATATATATATATATATGGAGAGCTTTAGAAGTGAACATAAAAGATGAACATTTTAATGAACCTCAACAAAAAACACTTAACACCTAATCAATTTTAATTAGTATGTTGTAATTGGTCCGCGCTACGGCAACGAACATGCGTGTGACACGCCCAGCAACAACGGACATGCGTATCACACGGGTGTATTAAAAAACACGCGTGTCCGTTGCCACTGGCGCAAACCAATTACAACAAATGAATTTAAATTGATTGGGTGTTAGGTATTTTTTGTTAGGGTTCATTAAAATGTTCATTTCTGAACCTCTCCTTATATATATAAACATTATCTAACTGATTATTAATAATCTAGGCTTTATTGCCCAAGGATAGAAGAATATTAGTACAGTATGGATAAGACATGGATGGCTAAGCATAGATAATCCAAAGAATATATGAATGGTGTTGAAATATTTATAAGATTTGTTGAAGATAGCACGGATGATCTTAGTTCAATTCGGTGTCCACGCACTAAGTGCAATAACATCTTCAAGATGAGTGTAAATGATATAAGGTATCATTTATATAATAATGGAATTCATCCAAGATACATTACGTGGGATTGGCATGGAGAAGATGAAAATAACGGAGAGTCGTCAAGTGTGGAATGTGATGAGCCTATCGATCAAGACCATGGAATTAATATTGATGATGTTGTAAACACAATCGATATGGTCCATGATTTAAATGAAGACCTCATCGGAAATCATAAAGATTTCCAAAATTTTCTTGGAGATGCTGAGAAGCTCTTGTATAAAGGTTGTAGAAAGTATAGTAAGTTGGAAATAATAGTGAAACTATTCAACATAAAAGCTAAGAGTGTCTGTTCTGACAAGAGCTTCTCAAATGTGCTTACGTTATTTGTAGATATGCTCCTAGACGATAATGAATTGCCTTTATCTTCTAGGGAGACAAAGCGTAGTTTGTTTGAATTTAAGATGGAGTAATAGAAAATACGTGCTTTTACTAATGATTCCATACTTTATAGAAAGTAGTATGCGAATGCTATACTATGTCCTACTCTTGGAACACTAAGTTATAAAGTCAATCAGAATTTGACTGACGGGTGGGGGTGGGGGTGGGTGGGGGGGGTGTACCTGCAGAACTACTGTGTACTTTCCATCTATCTCAAGATTCAAAAGGTGGTTTCAATCCACACACACAACAGAAGATTTGGCGTGGCCCATGCTAATGGAAGAGAAATTGATGGTCGATTGCATCATCCAGCAGATTCACCACAATAGAGGCTAATAGATGAGAAGTGGGCTGATTTTTTTAAGGAATCAAGGAACCTTCAGCCTTTTGACAGGCAAACTAATAGACATGATATTCTAATGGAAGATAAATTAATTTTTAATACTCAAAGTTAAATGTGTCTGAAGTGGTTCCTTAGGCCTCATTTTATAGGCAAACTGCTAGAGGTTTAGGGTAGATCAGTCTTTTGATAGGATGGTCATCCTTAGATCACTTTCCAGGGGATGGGATAGTCATGGACACGTGTTTTGAATATGGGTATTATTTATGGGCTTATTTAGAGTGTTTTTGCGTTATTCATTCGTCTAATAAGGCCTTTGAATGAGATATTCTTTGGGTTATTCCTCAGGCTTCCAAGTCTTATGAATTTTTTTAGGATTAGAGGGGTGACAATTTATTTCATATTTCTCTAGTATTTTGAGGGAGTGGAATGTGGTGATGTGACACCCCGCTCAATGAAATACCGGGTGATTAGTCCTATATCAAATTAAAACAGGAATCTCATCTGGTTCATTCTTAGCATCACTGTCGAAAACTTTTAAAAACTTACTAACCACCGAGTATTCAAAAGCTGATGTCAAAACTTTAATCGTTTTATTTAACAACAATAGCCATATAAATATCAATATGAACCATTCACACAAACCTTGAATCTAAAGAAATACTGAATAAATCAATAAATGACCGGCAGAATAAACCATCGACAAATAACTAATATCCACTAATATAATCCAACAAAGAATAGTAACCAGTACAAAGTCCGACTGAAATGAAAATAGCTGGGGCAACATGCCCGAAAGAAAAACCAAGTTCCATCCCACTTTAGGAATGAAATGACTGAAGCGTCTATGTCCAAATCCTGCAACATCCACACCTATTGCAACTACGCATCCTTGGAACAAATCTTTAAGTTTGACATCCCTGTGGCTGGATACCTAAATGGTTTTGAAAATATTTTGCAAGTATGGGTCAGAGCCCAAAGCCCTTTTGAAAATATTTTTCAAGTGAATTAAAATGCAACAATTAAAATGTATGAATGCTCTTCATATTTAAGTTAGTGTCTCATTCCCTTGAGATACATCTCGCCCATCCTCTAAAGTGCACACCTAACGCTTTCTTCCTGACCCTCCTAGTTAAACCACCCAGTCTAACTTGTCTTGTCATGAAACTTGCTGAACTCTACTCTAACCTGAGTAATTTGTATCTTTACTTCGTAAGTTATTTATCACATTAACTTAATTAATGATTTCTTAAAAGTCATATAACATTAACTAGTTATATAAGTAATACAAATTCTCTTCATGCATTTGATTACCCGTATATAATTATCTACTCCATTATATACGTAAAACTATATTCCACAATTATTCATATGTTGAATATAAATAAAACCGTTCTTATAAGCCATATAACATTCACTAGTTATATAAGTAATACAAATTCTCTTCATGTATTCAATTATCCGTATATAATTATCTACTCCATTATATACGTAGAACTATATTCCACAATCAAACATATGTTCAATATAATTAAAACCATCCTTCGGAGTAATACCTCATCGGATGCATTCTCGAAAGTGTTATCTTCCCAGGTATACTCAGTCCTACCCGGAGTTGTGATACATATAGCCAACGCCAAATCAGAACATAGAAATATAAACGTATAGGAGGCGATCATATTCCCCCGAGTGTGAAGACAATCATCTTAATGCCCACCTCTATTTGGATGCTATGACCTGGGGATATACTCGCCCTACTCCTCAAGCAAGGAGATTCACCCACATCACGCAACCTCCCCCGATTGCCCTAGAGCATATAATTCTAAATAAATACCTAGCGACTGGTATTTATGAGCACACGATATATATATACTATCACACTACCGTATATATATAATTTAATCCTAGATTTACCTTGTAAAAAGTCCGTAACACTAGCCAACATATTCCAGAGTCTATGGTCCGACTCTAATTTAATTAATTTACCCATTAATTAAGTTAATATCTCCATGAGTCTACGATTCGACTCTAATTTAATTAATATGCCCATTAATTAACTTAATATCTCCCAAAGTCTATGGTCCGAATCTAATTTAGTTAATATACTCGTTAATTAATTTAATATCTCCCTGGTGTCACACACCTAATGCACCCGGACTTGCTCACCTGACCCGAATTTCCATCTCTTAAAACGTACTCCTCAAAATTCCATTATAAAGAGAACGCTCCTAATTAAATAATATTTAACAATTTAATATATCATCCTATAATAAATTGTTCCATCTATAAGCTTTAATTAATTATTCCCCCATTAATTAATCTATTATAATAGCATCAGTCAACCAAAATATCCGGACACCCCCTTGGTCCATAATACAATATCCCCAAATCTGAGGTTTTCAATTTACTCAATCTGCC
Organism: Sambucus nigra; assembly: GCA_949130495.1. NCBI lineage: Eukaryota > Viridiplantae > Streptophyta > Magnoliopsida > Dipsacales > Adoxaceae > Sambucus > Sambucus nigra. The sequence continues at coordinate 101,776,709 of OX422220.1, read as the reverse complement.
CAGATTTTTAAAATGCCGTTTTGGGGAATTTTGGGGCCATTTTGGAAAAAGCGTATTATAGAATGAAAGTTAGAAAACTCCATTTTCTAGAGCGCATCGCGGACATAATCAACATTAACAGCTTCTGTGAAGCTTTTTACCCAGAATTATCCACTAAAATCCTTACGAATCAAAACCAGTCCCAATAACTTGATTCGTAACTTCCCCGAATCAAAACCCAATTTGTATTAACTTAATCCAAAAATCATTTTTATAACACCTACCATGATATGAATTGAATATCACCAATTTATATTGACGCAATTTAACCATTTGCCTTATAAATTCGTAGTGTTTGATTATACTTTGGTGTAGAGATCGTTGTGTGATGAAGAACACCTTCCTTGTTCTTCCTCTTTGGCTCTCAAGAGTCCTCCCTCTTTGTCCCTTATGTTCTTAAATTTCTCCCAAATGAGTTATGGCTTCCCACATCTCCAAAACTTAGGTTTTTTTTATCTCCAAATATCGTTTTTAATTATATGGGCCCAATTAAAATGGCCCAAATACCCCCGAGCGAGCTCGATTATGCCCACAAATATCCCGTGACTCATTTGCCACCCCCGGGTACACTTTTCTGACTATCTCGGCCCATCCGAACTCAATTGTGCACTCCGCAATGACATCCGAATTAATTTATAAAAAGTCCCTATCTCACACCCAACTTAGTCTATATCTGACTTCCGGCTGAGATAAATAAATACCATGTCACTTATACACGTTATGACATAAATAAATTAATGTTATTCACTTAGTAATTTAATTTCCTTAAATATTCACCATCTTCTCTCCGATTAATATTTAAATAAATATTAACATAATTAATTCAATTAAATTACGACACACAAGTAATTTATAATTTTCTCGAATTAATTAAATATTAAATGCACAGAAATACAGGGTGTTACATGTGACTAAAGAGCTCCTCAGTAATAGAATTCATTTTGACCAAATGTTGATGTCAAAAGCGACACCCGTTCTCCAATAGTTTTACTTAATCAATAATTGGTTTTGTTAGTCGGGAGCTCAAAGTCTTGGCTAGGAGTTTGGGGAGTGTGTAAGCTTCAGGGGTACCATTCTTGAGTCAGGTCAATTTATAGGGTAATGGGATCCTATAAAGATCAATTTTAGTTAGATGAGTGGTCATGAAAGAAAATGGTATCATTTGAAAATTGTGAGACCCATTTTTTATCACCACATAAGGGTACATTTTTATTGGAAAACTATCAAACTCTTTTTGATGAGTCAGGTCATCGTACGAGATAATGGAATCATTAAAAACATTTAAAGATAAATTGGGATAAGTCATGACATTGTGCCACTACAGTGAATCTTATAAACAAAATAAGGACCCATATGGAATAGTTGGGCCATCATGATATCAGACGAAATCATAGAAAAATGAAATGACTAATTTCTGATGAGATAGATCATCATGCGAGTGCACTTGATCTTATAAATCATTGAAAGACTCATTTGTAATGAGTCAAATCTTCATTGAAGATCCCAAGATCATATACTTATTTAAAAGACTCATCTTGGATGAGTCGGGTCATCCTGCAAGAGTGCAAATTTGAAAACATGTTTGAAAGACTCATTTTAAATGAGTGAAATTATCGTGCGAGAGATAATTATTATAAATGATAGAAAGAATCATTTGGAATGAATAGATTCTTCATGCAAGAGCATGTGACACGACTCCGAATGTGTCTCTAAAGTGTGTACTCTCTAGGCTCAAGTGCAAGCCTGTCGTTCAAGTAATAATCCGACAAGTCGGGTATCGATCCTCAGGGAAAAAGGACAACGGGGTTGTGATGACGGGATAAGACGGAGGAATCCTAACGATGACTTTAAAAAGAAAGGAAAAGATTTGATTTTGGTTTTTGGGATTGATTACACTAAATGCAATTATGAAACTATGATAAAATATGCAACTAACTAAATTATCTAAATGAAGAATGAAGAATTAAATTGAAATTGCTAAACTTAAATGATGAGAAAATAGGATGGGAATACAATCCCCCAACCCTAGTGTAATGCAGTGACAACGTCGATCATATATTTATCTGATTAATTCAAACTCGGAATTTAGTACTCCCAAGCATTATGTATACGAGGTTCAAGCCCGCGTCATACCTAATCTGAGGATGAGTAAATCGGTATCGCGGTAATTACACTCAAATTGTACTCTAAATCATCACGAGTACCCATAGGCAAACGAGATATAAAGATCTACAATTCTTATGAAATTACGCGATACGATCAAAATTAATCATTAAATTCAGCGGATCGACGTTATACACATGCACTAACACATCAGGTTGGGTTCATGCATCCCAACCTTGAAAAACCTAGCCGGACATGTTACTTTGACTAATGCATGAAATAATAACGTTGCATGTGTATGAATTCATGATAAAACTAAATCTAAACATGTAAATACGTATTATGAATGCGAAAACAAGTTGAATCTAGTGGGAAAACAAAGCATGCAAGAACAATAATAAGAAACAAGAATCTTGAATTAAAACTTGCAAAAACAAACCCGAAACAATGAATTCTTGAAGAAATTTATGCCCTTGATGTTCCTAGATGTTCCTCCCCTTTCTTTCTATCAAAACTCTCTAAAAAAACCCCTAAAGGCTGCCCCTAGGTTAGTGCCTTCGTTCCCCACAAGTTTGGAGTGTTTAAAACCTATTAGGAGTCTTTGGGACAAATCAGCACAAAAGGAAAAATTCGCGTGTCAGGTACATGCGAACCGGTTCGCATGTACCTGGTTGGGGTTCGTGTGTACCAGGCTGGTCTTGCCTTCAACACTTAGATTTTTTTCTGGGTTTTCTCTTCTTTTCTTGGATTTTTCTTCAACTTCAACTGAGCATAACTTTTCAACCGTATCTCGGATTTGGGTGCTGTTTCTTCCAGTGTTCTCGTTGTTCCGAGATCTTCAACTTCTAAGAAGGCTCCACCTCCAGAATCGGGCTGTAAAATTACGAAAATGCCCTTGAACTTGCCTTCCTAGCCTTTCTTCTATGATTTTTCCGCAACTTCAAGGGGTCATAACTCTTTCATCGTAGCTCGGATTGAGGTGCCGTTTTTTCTGGTGTTCTTGTAATTGAAAGATATTCAACTTTATAGTTGGACCCACTTCCGGACTAAGGCTGAAAAATTACGAAAATGCCCTTGAACTTGCCTTCTTAGATTTTCTTGCACTGTCTTGCTTCCTCTTTTGCACTGCTTGCATAATTAACCTGTAAAACCAATAAGAGAAGCACGAAACATGAAATACACACCAACGAAGGTTAGTATCATAAATGTGAATCAAATCCATATCTGTTACATCACTCGGGTTCACAAAAGTGCTGAAATTAGGGGGATAAATATACAATATTTATGCTCAATCAGCATGGAATCATAGAATTGATTGAACTACTCATTTCATTTGGAATGAGTCGATCCATCATGCAAGAGAAATAAATTACAAAAATTATTAAAAAAGTCATTTGGAATTAGTTGAGTCATCCTTCAAGAAAAAATATTATTAGAAATGATTGAAGTACTCACTTGGGATGAGTCCAGTCATCATGAAAGATTATGGAATCATACAAATTATTGAAAGACTCATTTTGAATGACTAAATTCATCATCTAGAGCAAAAAAAATATTGAAATGATTGAAAGAGTCATTTTGAATGGGTCGAGTTGTGACACCCCACCTAATTAAATACCGGGTGATCAGTCCTTTATTAAATTAAATCGAAGTGACCGGTTAGTTCATTCTTAGCATCACTATCAAAAATATTTTTTCTTCATTTATCACCTCATACATAATTAAGCTAAGTGTCAAAACATTTAATTTTTATTGTACTCCAAGAATCCATTAAATAATTTCCATTCTTTAAGATATAATCAATTTACACTCCACATAAATATAATGAATATTGGACATGAATCAAATACTAAAATAAATAAGACTGGATAAAACATTATAGTTTAAAGTCTCAAACTAACAAATCATAAAATCCTCAAGTGCGACAAAAATAAACTACTAAAGTCAACTGAGTACACTCTCAAATAAAATGACTAAGAATGGGCGAAACATGCCTCATTTGAAATGTCTGAAAAGAACTGAAGGAAATGGTAGAGGTGTCTAAATGCAAGGACCTGCAACTCCCACAACCACTGCAGCTCGCTACATGATCCATGCATCTAAGCTTGGTAACCCTGTGCTGGGCACCTAATATAATACATATATATATAGCAAAAAAGAGAAGAATAGCAAGAAATGGGTCAGGGCTCGAGTTGTAAAAATATTTGTTTTAGCAAGTATTTAAAATGGAAATAAAGCAAGTAATACGTGCATGTTAGTTTCGAACTCTCACATGAGATTCTCGCCTCTCCACTATTGTTCACGCCTAACATACACCTAACCTAACCTAGTTATCTATAAGGTTCATAACTAGGTCATAAGTTTATACTTCTAACTATATCTCACAAGAGTAACCCGTATTGTTCATACAATACGTTAATTAAATCGCTTACACCAAAACCACATTTCATATACACTATTCTATTAGTTAATATTTTACCTACCATATTTTTATTTATTTATCAATACTACCATGTCAACTAATTTCACACAGTAGAATTTATCCCCAAGCCCCCCCCCCCTCCCCCCCCCTCCCACACACACACATATATATATATATATATATATATCAGATCCTTAGGTTAAGACCACTTGGCGCAATGCATATTCTACTATCATGTCCAGGTGCATCAATCACTGTATAAATGACTACTGGTTCAATCTCTCACTAACCATAAATTCAAACGACAAATATTGGAGAGGAGTATATTCCCTAGCCAAATGGGTCACGCACATACCTACGCTCCCATTCAGCCGTCGAAACTATCCTACATCTCATATAATACGTAATTAAGTTCATATACTCTTGGGTACAAGTCAAATATCCCCCCATTGGGTCAGCCAGGATAAGACTGTCCACTGCACGAAAACCTCCTCCTGATAGCAAGCAGTGTAAGTATGCTACACACAAAATAATAATAGGCATTCCCACATCCTATTAAAATTTAAGGTATTCAATAGGCCCTTATGTGTATTTTCAATATGTAGTATTCTCTCATTACTACTTATAATAAAGTTATTTTCGTTACTCACTCTCTCAAAAATTCCAAGGTTAATTCACCTTTCGAAATATTTAAAGTATTACTCTACGAATACTTCCTAACAATTCTTCACAATGCTACAATAACCCAATGATTGTTTCCTATCTTAAAATAACCTAATTGGGCATAAATTGGAATTTTTCCAAGTTTTGGACCTATCGTTAGAACGAGGTTAGATGTCGTTTGAACAACATCACGTGAGATCCTTTCTCATTCGAATGAAGCTCAATCTCGTTCGAACAAGATTGAACAATATTCTTTCCCACCAGACCTGTTACGTTTTACATCCTTAACAATTTTGTTTTCCACCATTTTAAAGCCTAAAACCTCTAAAATAATTAGCCCAAAAACCAATCATTCAATTCAAATCAACTAACTAACATCTATATAAGACTTCCAACAATATATCATCATTAAATCATCACTAATCATCATCAAAATTTGGAATCCCAAATTTAAAGGTCAAGAATCCTTGTTATAAAATATACATGCAAAACTCTAAATTAAACCCAGATTCAATCAGAAAATTATCATAAATTCATGGACATAATCCTATCTACATATGGTAATCAAACTTTATTCAAATCAGACCCAATTTATGACTAATGCTCCCAACTTTTCCATCAAATTTAATCGTTATAACAAAAGGAATTTACCTAGTCTAACATGAACAAAATTGTTGCTAAGGAAAGCAAGTAATAAACCCTTGCCTCAAATTGATGTTATGATCCACTAATGAAATTGGTATATTCTTGCTCCTCGTCTTTTGATCTATGCAAAGATGGTTACGGTGGTGGAAGATGATGGGTTTTTCACCAAGAACACTTATGGGTTCTCTCTTCCTTCCTCTGTGGTTCTCTCTTTCTCTTTCGCTGGTTTGGAACTGACAGACTCCCCTCTTACCCACGTACACTTTATTTTATTTTCCTAATTTTGTTCCATTTTATTTCCTCAAAAATTCAATGGACAAAAATACCCCTACATGGTGCCGGTTAGGCCTAAAAATATTCCGGAGTCCAATTAAAATACATGAGTAGAGTTTTCTGACTATCTCGACCCTTCTAGACTCAATGGTGCACTCGAAATGACCATAAGAGTTACTTAAAAATAATTTAATATTTTAATCCATTAAATTTGTTCTGACACGACTGACACGAACGTCTTGACTTAATGTACCAAACTGTCGTATTTCTCACTCTCGACAATTTATAAAATCTCATAATTCTATATTATGTATTCACACGCTAATATTCCATAATTCTCAACAATAAGTTTTAACCCTTGTCTAGCTAGTTAATATTTTTTTTCTATTTTTTTTAATCCTAAATAATTAATTTCTCACATTTTTAATTTAATTAATCCAACAATAATAATTAATCCCATAATTATTTAATATCATACAATACGGTGTGTTACATACTTCCCCCCTAATAACGGAATTTCGTCCTGAAATTTGAAAAGTAAAGCATACCTGGTAAGAATAAGTCTGTATATTTCTCGCACATATCCTCCTCTCACTCCCAAGAAGACTCCTCTACATTATGATGCTGCCAATGGACCCGCATAATTAGAACTACCTTTGACATAAATCTCCACTTGCTACGGTCTAAGATAGCCACAGGTCTCTCCTCATAAGAACAATTGGGCTGAAAGTCAATCTCCTCAATCGCAGTATGGGTGTGGGCTAACTCATTTATAAGATACCGCCTCAATGACGAGATGTTGAACACATCATGAATACGGTGCAAGTGCTACGGAAATCCAAGTCTATATTCCATTGGTCTGATCCTCCCGATAATGGGAAATGTTCCTATATATCTTGGTGCCAATTTTTCTTTCTTCCCGAACCTCATCACTCCTTTCATAAGAGACATCCACAGTAATACTCGGTCCCCAATGATAAACTCCCTCAAAAACCATTTTTCATCATCGTCCGTTTTTTTCCTGTCTTGGGCTACCTGAATACGACTCCTGGTCATCTCAATCCTGGATGACGTGTCCTGAATTACCTCTGGCCTGAGTAACTTGTTGTCCCCCACCTTTAGCCAATAAGTAGGAGATTGACAAGGACTGTTGTATAACGCCTCAAATGGGGCCATGTCAATCGTAAACTGGTAGGGGTTATTATAAGCGAACTCCACCAGTGGAAAATACTTCTCCCAACCCCCTCCAAAATCAAGGACACACATACACAACATATCCACCAGCATCTGATTAGTACGATCGATCTGCCCATCTGTCTGCGGGTGGTACGCCGTACTCAATCGTAGCTCAGTACCCATAACCTCCATAAAGCTCTCCCAAAAGCGTGACACAAAAATCTTATCTCCGTCAGAAATGATATCCAGGGGTACCCCATGAAACCTCACTATCTGAACAATAAATAACTGGGCATACTATTCCGTAGTGAAGTCTTTCTGCACCAACAAAAAATAAGCTATCTTGGTCAACCGATCCACTACTACCCATATAGAATCGTGACCCCGCTGCGATGTAGACAACCCACTGATGAAATCCATGGAAATGCTCTCCCATTTCAACATAGGGATTTTTAGAGGCTCTGATGGTCCACCTTTACAAGCTGACATGTGGCGCACTTGGACACGAACTCCTCATTGTTATTCTTCATCCCACTCCACCAGTATTATTGCCTCACATCCTTGTACATCTTATCCCCTCGGGATGTACCATGAATCTAGATCCATGCGACTCTGTCATCACTGCATGACGTAAGTTCTCCCCCTCTGGGACCACTATCTCCCATTAAATTGAAAACCCCCATCTGAACTCATTGAATAGGACTCTGCACCCTCGTCTAGGAGCCGTACAATCTGATCCTGGAAAAATGAATCACCAGCTTGGGCCTGGATCACCCTCGTAACAATCTCTTGTGTGACTATCATGATGGACATAAAGGATCGGGATATTGTCTCCTGATGTCCCAACTCTTTTCGCTTCCCCTTCCACACTTCCACCACCTAACCTACTGGCCTACGGCTCAACGCATCAACAACTACGTTATCCTTCCATGGGTGGTACTATATATCGAATTCATAATCTTTCATAAACTCCATCCACCTGCGCTTACGCATGTTCAACTCCTACTGAGTGAACAAGTATTGCAGTGAATTATGGTATGTGAACATGAAATACTTCTCCCCCAAGAAGTTGTGTCTCCAAATCCTCAAGGCAAACACGACTTCTTTTAACTCCAAGTCCTGGGTGGGGTAATTCTTCTCGTGAGGCTTGAGCTTATGGGAGGCATAAGCTATAGCCTGTTCCTCCTACTGAAGTACTACCCTAATTTACTATAGGGAAGCGTTAGTATGCACCAGGTACTCTACTCCCTGAAGCACCCTATATCTTTGACTCATTTGAGTCTACATTATAAAGGCGTTCATCTAGTTTGGAAATAGTGACAAAATTGTGTCTATCCCAAGATGAACCAAAAATCCTCGAAACTTTCATAGCTTCATTGATATTACTCTAAGAGTTTTTGAAGGTATATCACATACACCACACACTCAGACTTCATACATATAATGTCTTATTCATGTGATGACCTTGTGTGAATTAAATCCCATTAAAATGATTTTTAAATAATTTTTGGGATTTATCTAATATTTTCTAAGAATTTAAATATTTTTTGGAAATTAAAATTCCAAACATAATAAACTTTTAGGGTTGATTTGTAAATAATTCTTATGCCTTAAAACTGTCTTGGGTAGAAACCAAAAGCGGCAGATAATAATGTGAATGAAACTAGAATATTTAGAAAATAAAAAACACACGTTTGTAAGTTAATCTTGAGACTACACGTGTTGCTCACACAACGGTTTGACTTATGTTTCTTATCACTCATATACCTGTGACTTATTCTGGACCATTTTATCATCTTAATCTACGAGCTGCATGTTTTTCGAATCAATCCAAGTGAATTGGTTTTAACCAATCCGAGTTAGCTTTTGCACCGCTTCTTGAAAACCCTTGGAGTTAGATCGTTTTAACTTCTTTTAATCTAAACCTTTGAATTTGAACCATCATTACAGATCCTTCGATCTCTAGTATAAATAGATGCCTTGGGTGAGGAAATTAGAGACTTTTGTGATTTCCTCATTTAAGAGAAAAAGAGAGAATAGAGAGATGAGAGAGAGAAATAGAAACCCTAATCCAAACTTCGTCAAACCCTAAACCAGAAATACTTTTCTAAGAGATTAAACCTAAGTGCTTAGATCGTGTTTTCAGAAGTTATCCTCTCTTGTTCTTGATCATCCTTCCAACTTAGTCACGTTGGTAGAGTTTTCAGTTTCTCTACATAGAAACTTGAGATCTCGTCTTTATGATACAAGTCACATAGATAGTTTTCTGTCTTGATTTCTTATTTTGAGAAATCTTACTTGTTTGTTAATTTAAAACTGATTTTATGTTTTCAAATCGTAAACCAACAACTTTCATTCTGATTTCATTTTACTCAAACTATCAGACTCAGATCTAGTTTTGAGATCTTGATTGGGGTTTGCACTTTCTAAATAATATTTTCAAAACAAGAAAGTGTTAGAATCTTGGATATTTCACAACAAGAAAGGTCTAAAAGTCTGATTTAGTTTTGACTAAACTGATTTTGGAATATCTTGCATATCTAGTGATTCTATAATTTTTTAAATCATTTTGTCTGTATTAAGTGTGAGTGTGTTGCATGCATACGTTAGAGAGCACATATCCACTACACTTTCACTCTACCACTCTTATGTAATACCCCGTTCTTTTGGCTATATTTATTTTTGGGATTAATTAATTAAATGCGTATTAATTGGAAATTAATCCGGGTTAAAAATACTAACGAGATGCGAGTTGGTATTTGATTATGTGCATACATGTTTTTATATGAATACTGGATTATGAAAAATTTGTCGTGAGATTGATATACGGTATTTTAGAAATTTTGTTGAGACGCGTGTGACCGCCGCGTCACGGTATAATATTTTAATTATAAAAGTGAATTTAAATTCTATAAACCGTATGGTCGTTTTGAGTGCACCAACGCATCCGGAAGGCTCGAGATAGTCAGAAAACACTAGCCGGGGGTGTAGGTTGGATTCCGGGGTATTTTTAGGCCATACCGGCAACTTAAAAGGTATTTTGGTAATTTTGTATTTTGAGGAATTAAAAGTGACGAAAATTGGGAGTCTTAATCTGATGTGGATTTAACCCACTAAACCCACCAACCAACCCATATTAACCCATTAAGCTACGGAGGTTATCATTTAGGTTTCCAACTTTCCCAAAGAAAACCCTAGCCACCATAGCCACCTTTGGAGAAGAAGCTTGGAGAAAGAGAGAGAGAGGGAATTCTGCAGAAATCTTCACCAAACCAACACCAAAATCAGAAATCGAATCGAGGCAAGTGATTTAAATTACATTCTTTATGCAGTGAATGCTTCTTCCATGTTAGAAATCTTGTTAATCTATCTTAATTAAGAGTGAAAGGAAAACCCATGAAATTGGAAGTTATTAGCTTAATTTTGGGTATAGGTTTGCATGTAGAAAAATTGCTTGAAGATTGAATTCAGAGATTTTATTTTTATGGTGTAAAAACGGATTAAATTCGGGATTTGATGATGATAAAAATCTAGGGTTCATGTTCGTGAAAAATTGGGGAAAAGTATAGAATCTTGTGATTTAATAATGTTTAGGATGCATTAATGCCTTAAAAGATGTTAGTATATGACCTTAGCATGTTTGAGGATGATTAGAGAATTTAAAACATTGTTGGAACGAACTTTGGAGAAGATTTGAGGAGTAAGAATGGTGAAAAACGAAATTTAGAGAAATCTGGGACGAAACTGGTAGGTCGATAGAAGCCCCTCCCCAGGTCGTTCGAACGAACTCGTTCGAACGAGCTTCTAACGAGTTGACCAGTCGCTTCTAACGAAAGGGAACTTCATTCGATAACTTCGTTTGAACGAGATCTCATTAGAAGGTATAGTTCATTCGAACGAAATGGATCTCATTCGAACAGTCTCGTTTGAACGAGACTTCTAACGAGTTGACAGTGTAATCTCGTTCGAACAGTCTCGTTCGAACGAGACTTCTAACGAGATGGCAGTCTGGGCCTTTTTGGACTATTTTGATTTTTGGAGTCCCGTAAACTTGTTCGAGGATATAGATAACATTCCGATGATGATGTAATGATAGAATTGGGACTTTTGGGTATTTATGAGAAGGAAATTATATAAGAGAGTTAAATTAAATGGACGGTTTGGGTTGAGACGTGAGTGTCTACTACGATGAGAGAATAAATTATGGCACGCATGATTATAAATCGGAATAGTATAAATTGTGATAATTATAAGTTGGTACGAGAATGCGATATGTACTACGATTAAACTGCGGGATTACAAAGACGTGTGTTTGCTTAGTATTGGTATATGAATTGTGTGTATGACATACCTACCATACTTGCTATCACGGGAGGTTTGCGTTCGCTTAGGGCCCTCTAATCCTTGTGTTGCCCGGATTTAGACTGGTTACCTCGATGAACATAGGTCATAGAAAGACTTATTGGGATATTAATAAGTCCGCTGATCGTGGGAGCGTAGGTATGTGCGTGACCCATGTGATGTGACTGTGTTCGTCTCCATTATTTGTGATGTTGTTATCTGTGAACTATTCCTGAGAGATTCGGAATATGTAATCCTTATGTACGTGATGTACCGGGATGGATTGCAGAGTATGTGTGCACCGCAGCTTAGTTCTCGGGGTGCTTGTATTGTATATTTATGATGTGAATAATATACACTTAATTAATGGGGACCTTCATGTTAATGTTATGAATATAATTACGGTATTGTTTCGAGAAAAACATAACGGGTTAGCTGATAGTGTAATATATTGCATTTTGAGCATCTGAGTTTACGTTAAACCCCTATTTAATTACGAGCGTTATAATGTTAATAGAACCGAGTAATAAGGGTAGGACCTATAACAGTCTAGCTAGATATGAAGGCACTTAGCTAGTGGTTTGTGTCGTTGTAGATGGATACTTACGTTAGGAGTGCACAGTTAGACGAGAGGTGAGAATATCATGTGAGTGCACGTCCTAACATGTACTTTGCATTTAATGTTTTAAATGTTTTTAAAGCACTTGCAGGTTTTTAAAATATCTCCACATTCGGGCTCTGACCCGTTTGCTTTCAAATCTATTTTTCTTTGTAAAACCATTTTAGGTGCCCAGCCACAAGGACACCATGCATAGGATACTCATTCTGGTGACGAGCTGTAGCTGTTTGTGGAAGCTACAGGGATTTTCTTATAGACGCTTATATCACTTGGATTCCAGATTCATTATCTATCAGTTGTAGGGCATGTCGCCCATATCTATTAGAGTTACTTTTCCATTACAGTTTTTAGATTTTGGCATGTATTGATTTAGTATTCAGTTTACTTATCAGTTGTGGGTGTTGTAGTGAGGAGTTTTCCTCCAGACTTTATTTACGTTATGTGATGGTTATTCTATTTACTTCATTATGGTGAATGGTGCTATTATTCTTCATTACACTTGTTGTATGTTAATCAGACTTAAATTAAAATTTGTCAACTTACTTTTTAAATACTAGGTGGTTAGTAATCTTTAAAATGTTTTCGACAGTGATGTTATTAACTGGACCAACTTGGCATTTTGAATTAATTTAATAAAGGAGTAGCTACCCGGTATTTAATTAGTCGGGGTGTCACAACTTATAGTGTTGGCTGTATGATATTAAACTTGTTGGAGTCAACGTAAAGCTAGAATCGAGTAAAGTTACAAAGTTGGAGAGAACATCAACAACAATAACTTTCAGAGAAGTCAGATCTAATCCAAAGGAGTTGGTACGGATTCTGAACTTAGTTTAGGTGTGTTTGTGTGGTTTGATTATTAAATAGATTGTAATTTGTTACTCTGATTTTAGTGATTTTTTTGTTTTGTGACGTAGAGGTCACCGTGGCTGTTTCCCCAATTGGGTGGGGTTTTACCATATTAAAAATTTACTTGTGACCGATTTCCCCTAGTTTTTTCAAATCCCACAGGGGCCTCAGACAAGGGGATCCTATTTCCCCTAGTCTTTTCATTGTTGCAGCTGAATATCTAAGAAGGGGACTCAATATGCAGATGGAGAAAGTCCTTATAAAGCATCATTATGTTCCTAGTGGCAGCCCTTTTATATCTCACCTAACTTTTTCCAATGACTTGAGTGTGTTTTGCAGGGGTGACAAGATATCCCTGAGAAGGATGGGTGACTTTATTCGCCACTATAGTTGTTTATCGGGCCAAAAATTTAACACCTCATAGAGTTCATTTACAGTTGATTCTAAGCAACCCTTTGTCTTGATATCTAAATCAGAAGATATTACAGGTCTCAAGCACAAGAATTTCATAATTACTTATCTGGGATGCCCTCTTTTTAAAGGCAGGAACAAGGTGAGATATTATGACCCCTCATCAACAAAATCAGAACTCGAATTGCTAGTTGGAAGTCAAAAACTTTGTCTAGCGGAGCCAGACTGATTCTTCTTAAACATATCCTCACATCAATTCCCTCTTTTCTTTTATCCTATTTGTCTACTCCTAAAGTTGTCCTAAAAAAAACTTCATTCTATCCTCAACAAATTCTTCTGGGATGGCACTAAAGAGCAAGGTTGGAAATATCAATGGAAAAAGTGAGATTTCATTAGTAGAGATATCAAGGAAGGAGGTCTTGGATTGACGAATTTTCGATATATTTCCAAAGATTATTCTACGAAGTTGTTTTGGAAACTCTACACTGATAACTCTCTTTGGTCTAAATATATGTCTAATAGGTATTTCAACAATGGTGCTCACAATCTTATAGGCTCTCTAACTTGGAGAAACATGATGCTATTTAAGGATGTATGCCTTGATAATATGTTGAAATTAAATGGGCAATGGCTTTGGTGTCCTGATATTAAAGGAGAATTCAGTTTTTCATCAGCTTATGCTTGCTGTAAATCAAATCAACCTTTCTCTTCCATCAACAACTTCATCTGGGACCTTCTTATTCCAAAGAAATGCTCTCTTCATATTTGGAAAATGTTAAATAATTGCATCCCTACTGATGAAAGCATCCAATCTTTGGGTATTAGAATGTGTTCTAGATGCAATCTCTGCCTCAGTGATAGTGAGTCTATTGATCATCTTTTTCTTCACTGTCCAAAAGTTATTCCAATTTGGAATTATTTCTCCAACATTATGGGCATTGTTAGGAGCTTCATTTCAATTTCTTCAATCCTGCATAGCTAGGGGATCAAAAGAGGGCCTAAAGACTTCTCTAAATTCCTTGATAAATGTATCCTTGTTATTGTTTGTTGGGAGATATGGAAAATGAGGAATAAAATCTTATTTTAAAGTGCATTATTTGATGAGATATTCATCATCTCTCAATCAAGCTTTTTGATCTCAAATATTTGCAAGCTGAAATGCTTCACAAATAATCCTTCTCAATTTGATGTTGGCATTCAATTTATATTTAAGCTCTCATTTAAAAGGCCAATCAAATTTATTATGCCTTTTAAATGGTCATTTCCCTCCGAAAATTGGTTCAAGTTAAATATAAATGGTGCTCCCAAGGGTAATCAAGGAATGAGTGGCATAGGTGGTATCTTGAGGAATGACAAGGGCGACCTATTCTTTGCTTATGCTCATTCTATCGATCATGATTCTAATTCCTCTGCTGAGCTTAAAAGCTTATAGGTGGGGATTAATTTATGTTTGGATTTTAAAATATCAGAAGTGCTTATAGAATGAGATTCATCCTTTGTGGTAAACCTGATAAACTTTCAATGGAAACCTCCATGGAAATTGACTAAATGTGTGAATGATACACGATCTACTTTATCTTCTCTCAAATTATCATTAACTCATTGCTTTCGAGAATCTAACATGGTTGCTGATGCTCTAGACAATTATGGATCTACTACGCAAGGTCTTTCAACCTTCAGAAACTTCAACGATCTTCCTTCAATAGCTCGTGGTGCCTTCAAGCTTGACAAAATGGGATGCTTCTACCTTTGACATTTTTAGAATTGATCTTTATTCAGTTCTTTTGTAATGGGGCTTAAATAAAATCCCATATTTTCTTCTTTTCTAGTTCTATAGTTTGTATTCTTCTCTTCTTGCCACTTTGGAGAGGCTTTTTCTCCTTATTCAATAATAATCTAGGGGGTCCTATCCTTCTGTCATAAAAATATTACTTGTGCACTTCCTAATACTCTCATCACCTTCTTCTAAGCTAAACTGATTTAATAGTTTAAGTTTTATTTTTCAAAACTGGTTCATTCTAGATCTGAATTAACTCATTCAAAATATTTTGATAATCCTTTTAAAAACATCTTGTGTGAAGTTTTGTTATGAATTAAGAGTTTCTCCAACAAACAGTTCAGATCCATTTTAACAGTTTAATCCCTGTATTAAACCTCTTAAGTGGATTTTTTTCAATTGGCATCAGAGCAAGGCTGTTTTAATTTTTTTTTTGATCTTGTGTTTCTAAAATTATTTTTTAAAACCAAAGTATGGACGAGAAATTTGAGAGACTAGGTAACTTGTACAACCCCCTATCTTTGATGGAACCAATCTTCCTTACTGGAAGGTAAGGATGGTTGCTTTCATTCAAGGAACGCTGGGAGATGATGTCTGGGAAGTTATAGAAAATGGTAACACTTTTCCTAGTAAAACAGTTGTTGAAGGAAGTATTGTGAGAATTAGGAAGTTACTAAGTGAATTCACCAAAGATGAGAAACAAATTCCACTGTATAACAATAAAGGCAAGAATGCCATATTTATGTCTATTAACGAATATGAGTTCAAGAGTAGCTCATCTTGCACAACTTCTAAGTAAGTGTGGGATAATCTTCTAACTGCACATGAGGGTGATACGAGAGTAAATGATGCTAAAACTCAAATGCTTATCCAACATTATAACTCTCTAGTCATGTTTGAGACTAGATCCTTTGATAATTTCTACATTAGGTTAAATGAGGTTATAACTAAGTTGTAAGAAAACGACATAACCTATGATAAGAAAGAGATTATTTCAAAAATTCTAAGATCACTACCACAAAAGTTTGATAATAAGAGATATGCTATTGAGTAAATGGATGATCAAAATCTTACCCCAAAACTCCTCAGTAGTAAACTAAGAACTATGGAAATGGAACTAGAATTCAAGAAACAATTAATCCAGACCAATAAAAAATAAGGTAATTCTAATCTTCTTTTTTCATCAAAGTTGATTAAACCCGACCTTAACCTTGACTCTGATGAGGACTGTGACTTGGATAATTAGATTTCACTTATGTCTAATCAATTAAAAAAGATAATAAAATTTAGAAACAAAGTTTCTTTAGACAAAGGAAACCTAATTACTCCATCCCTTCTAATAATAGGCCTCATGAGAAAAGACATGACAAATAAAAGACTAATGATCACAAGAGACCGTAGAAAGACCTTAAGAATGTTGAATGTTATAGATGTGGCAAATTAAAACACATGGCTAGTGACTGTAGGGTTCACTTAGACAAAAATCCCAAATATAATAGGGCACAGCTATACAAGACTTGGAATGACTCAAGTGACTCTGAAAATGATGAACCTGAGTCATCCAACTCTTACGACCCTTGCATGTCATTCTTTGCTAAGATAATCTACAATGATGATGAGGAAATTGATCATACCATGACTGATGTTGCTTATACTAATGTGTCTGCCTTAATGCTTGAGAATGATTGTAGTATTGAAAACTGTATGTGTGAGTTAAAGTGAATGCCTTATTGATGATGCCAATATGTGTGTGAGTCATAAAATTGAATCGATAGGGGACACACCACACTCCTCACTTAATGACTCCAATAATGAGTACCTTCCTAACTTTCACACACTTTACACTAAAACACTTAAGAAAAGAGCTAGACTAGAGAAGCTTGTCAAAGATCATTCCAAGAAATTAGAGTCCTTAAACCAAATAGTTAAACAAAATGCTGAAGAGTATACGTTTCAATGTTTAACTCATGATAAAGAAATCAAAGCTTTTGAACAAAGAGTGAAAGACTTGACTGAATCCAGTAATGTTTTGGAAAAGAAGTATAAAGGATCGTTATTAGAATTGGAACAAACAAAAGAAATGGCTTCATCAGTCTTCAAAAAAATTTCAAAATTTGAAAGAAATTCCAATTGTTTTGAGGACTGTGTTGTTGATAGCAAGACAAGTTCCGACGACAGATCTGGAATAGGCTTTTACACCAAAAATATCAAGGAAACCAAACCTTTTGAAACTATAAAGTTTGTTACTGGTGGGAAAAGACCTATGGAAATTTGCCCAGACTTTCAATCTTTGAAAAATGATTTTTCTAAAAACCATCAACAGTTAAACATTGGTGAAACAAGTACCTCTAAGCATAATTTTCAACTTAAAGCCAATTGCGTTTATCCTCCCATTAGAAAGAGTGATACCTCATTTCAAACTGTTCCCTCTAGAAATAGTGCCAAAAGTCATAATTTAGGGAAACCTATGTTCAATAACTTTCCTAAAGATATAACTGCAACAACTTTATTAATCATACTGTGATGTGTATGGACATTCTTTAGATGGTTTCTACTCCAAACGTCTATACCAATCTATCTATCCCTCTTTTACCTATTAGAATTTTAAATATTCTAGGAGAAGCTGTAATAATTATGTCCTTCCTAAACCACCAAACAGAAACTCTAACATTCGAAAGAGAGACAAGATCTAATACTAAAAGACAAGCGTTAAGAAATAATCCTAGAGTCCTTTCTCGACCAAATGTTCAAAATGTTTATAACAAGAATAAACCTGCACAAAATCTGTATAGACAAAAATCTGAAGCTCGCAAGTTTTATCAAATACGAGCAAATAAGCACAAATTGAAAACCAGAGCTATTTGGGTAAGAAAGGATGATCTAGTACCCCAGATGATATGTAACATAGTGATCTGTGCTTTGAAAGCTGAACTCATGATGTCTGAACGGGGATGAATCTAAACTTTCAAACAAAACTAACTTCTCTAGAGGAAAAGTCTTGTTTGGAGATGGAGTTTTAGCCTAGATCGTTGGCAAAGGAACACTCCATGAAGAAGGATTACCTCTTCTTTAAGATTTTTTATTAGTAAAAGGTCTTAAGGATAATCTACTAAGTATTTCATAATTTTGTGACTTCAATCACACTATCACCTTTTTGAAGAACAATTGCAAAATTTTAAATGAAAATGGTGAGTGTATCATTATAGGACTCTGTACTCCAGATAACTGTTACATAGTAAATCTAAGTACAGAGGTCTGTAACATTGCCAGAATGGATGACAATGAATTATGGCATAACAGAATGGGTCACATAAATTATGACAGCCTTAGTAAATTGTCCTCTTAGGAAATTTATGAGTTATTCCTAAAAAAAGCTATTTCTAACATAGTATGTGGTCCTTATCAAGAAGGAAAAATAGTTAAGGCATCTCATAAAAGAGTTAAAGACATTCTGTCCTCTAAACCTTTAGAACTCATCCATATGGACCAAATGGGTCCTTCTTATATTATTAGTCTTTGTGGAAATAGTTACATTCTAGTTATGGTTGATGGTTACACGAGATTCACTTGGGTTTCTTTTTTAAAGAAGAAGTTTGAAACCTTTAGAGCATTTTTGAAAATCTTACTTCGTATAGAAAATGAAAAGGACTGCCAAGTAGATAGAATCTGGAGTGATAAAGGAGGTGAATTCATAGATTCAGGTGTCACTGAATATTGTGACTATAATGGTTACAAACATGAGTTTAGTGCTCCCAAGATACCCCAACAAAATAGGATTGCCGAGCGAAAAAATAAAACAGTTCAGGAAATGGCAAGAGTTCTAATACATGACAAATATTTACCTAAATACTTTTGGGTTGAATCAGTTCGTACTGAATGTCACATTTTCAATAGAGTCTACCTTAAGAAAAATTCTAAACAGTCCCCCTATGAACTTTGGTATGGCAAGAAACCAAATCTTAAATATCTTAGGACTTTTGGTAGTACATGTTATGTCTGTAAAGACAGAGAACATTTATCTAAGTTTAAAATAAGAGGAGATAAAACTATATTTTTTGGTTATTCACCTTTCAGAAGAGCCTACCGAATTTACAACTTGTGTACTAATACCATGATGGAATCCATTAATGTGATTGTAATTGACACTTTTTTAGAAAGTAAAACTACTAAACCAACTATTGTGGATGAGTTTGAAATCCTTTTAAATTATAACTCTCCTGAAATAACTTAGTCTTTACCAACTGAGACCCCTGAAGTGCCTAATTGAGTTTCCAAAGACCATCCTGTAGATAACGTTGTTGGTAATCCTACAGAACCTGTTCATACAAGATCTCAACTTCGCAACATTGCTCATTTTGCATGTTTTTTATCTCTTATTAAGACCAAAAATGTAAATGATGCCTTGAATGACCCCTTGTGGATTAGTGTAATGCAAGAGGAACGTATTCAATTTGCCATTCATGACATTTGGTATCTTGTACCCAGGCCTGAAAATAAAAGGGTTATTATCACACGTTGGATTTTTAGAAACAAGACTGATGAGTCTGGGATGATCGTTAGGAATAAAGCTAGATTATTTGCCCAGGGCTACTCTCATATTGAAGGAATATATTTCAAGGAAACATTTTCTCCTGTCACTCGCCTCAAATCTGTTCGCTTACTTTTTACCATAGCATGTCATTTACATTTCACGCTTTACCTAATGGATGTTAAGTCAGCATTCTTTAATGGAATTTTAACTGAGGAAACCTATGTTGAACAACCCAAAGGGTTTATTGACCCTCATCACCAAAATTATGTTTATCATCTTAAGAAAGCTCTTTATGGGTTAAAACAAGCTCCTAGAGGATGGTATGAGCATCTATCCACCTATCTTTTAGATAATGGATTTAGGAGAGAAGGAAATGACCAAACCGTGTTTGTCAAACATTTTGACAATAACATCACTATTTCTCAAGTATATGTTGACGATATAATTTTTGGATCCACCTCCCCTTCAAAAGCCAAGTCCTTCTCAAACATTATGGACAAAGAATTCCAAATATCGCTTATGGGGGAGTTGCAATTTTTCTTAGGTCTTCAAGTTATACAAAACTCATAAGGTTTATTTGTTTCTCAATCTAAATATGCATTATAGATTGTAAAAGAGTTTGGTCTGGATACAACTAAAGAATCTAGAACGCGTATGAGTACCTCTCTAAAACTCTCCAAAGATGAAAATGGTAAATCCATTGATTCTACCTTATATCATAATATGATAGGAAGTTTTCTTTACCTAACTACCTCATGCCCAGATATCATGTACTCTATTTATGTATGCACCCGTTATAAAAATAATCCTAAAGAGATCCATTTATTATGTGTAAAGAGAATAATTAAATACATAAAAGGCACTCACAATTTAGGGCTGTAGTAAACTAATGACAAATCGAGCACTATAGTAGGATACACTGATGTTGATTGGGATGAGTGTTCCAATGATAGTAAAATTACTTTTGGCGCATGTTACTACATCGATAACAACTTGGTTGGTTGGAACAGCAAAAAATAGAAATGCACTTCTTTATCCACTGCAGAATCTGAATATAATGCAGCTGGAAGTTGTTGTGTCGAATTATTATGGCTGCAACTAATGTTGAGAGATTATGGTATAAAATAAGAAAAACATCATATATATTGTGATAACCAAAGTGCGATCAACATCTCTAAAACTCCGGTTCAACATTCTCGCACTAAACATATTAAAATTCGATATCACTTCATACCGAAATTATTTGATTCAAAAGAATTGGAGATTAATTACCTACCTACTGATCTACAATTGGATGATTTGTTTACAAGACCTTTGGATTTTAAGCGTTTTGAATCTTTATGTAAATCAATTGGCATGGTTTTGGCTTAATAATCCCTTGCTTAATTTGTATAACTGTCAGATTTTCTCTTGCTTATAATCAATCTCTGAGGATGTAAGGCATGGATGTTAGAATAATGAAAAAAAACACCTCTTATATCTACTTTATGTAGGATATTCATGTGAATCCTCCTTGTTTATTCAAGTTAATCCTTATCTACATGTTTATAAATCTTCTGTTTGATTCTTTCCGCCCTTCGTCCATTTGAGACAGAATGGGGGAGAAATTTGAGTGCACTTGGACACTCTTGTACATTCTCATCTAATGAATTTGATCTTAGGTATCTTATTGCAGATTTCAATGCCTCTTTATTACATCAAGATTTTGATATGGTAATGGTGTGTACATAGTTGAGTTATGTATTTTTTTCATTTCTAGGAGATTGGGAAGATAGATTGTTAATATAAGAATAGGATTTTCTTATTTCTTTTTGTATACCTATGAGTCCTAGATGACTCAAAGGAGATTTTGCCTCATATTTCAAAATGGGTAGATTGAAGCACCCTATCTCTATGACTCATTTGAGTCTATATTATATTGGAGCTCATCTAGTTTGGAAATAGTGACAAAATTGTGTATATCCCAAGATGAACCAAAAAGACTCAGAACTTTCATAGCTTCATTGATATTCCTTTACAAGTTCTTCAAGGTATATCACATACACCACACACTAGGACTGCATACATATTGTGTCTTATTCATGTGATGACCTTGTGAGAGTTAAATCCCCTAAAAATGATTTTTAAATAATTATTGGGATTTATTTAATATTTTTTAAGAATTTAAATATTTTTTGGAAATTAAAATTTGGAACATAATAAAGTTTTAGGGTTGATTTTTAAATATTTCTTATGCCTTAAAACTTTCTTGGGTAGAAATCCAAAGCGACAGAAAATATTGTGGGTGAAAATGGAATTTTTAGAAACTCAAAAAGATGCGTTTGTAAGCTAATCTTGAGCCTACACGTGTTGCACACACAACGGTTTGATTTGTGTTTCTTATAACTCACATACATGTGACTTATTTGGACCTTTGGATCGTCTTAATCTACTGTTTGCGTGTTTTTCGAATCAATCCAAGTGAATTACTTTTAACCAATTAGGGTTAGCTTTTGCACCGCTTCTTGAGAACCCTTGGATTTAGATCATTTTATTATCTTTTAATCTCATCCTTTGAATTTGAACCATTGTTCCAGATCCTTCGATCTCTAGTATAAATAGATGCCTTGGGTGAGGCAATTAGAAACTTTTGTGATTTCCTCGATTGAGAGAAAAAAAAAGAATAGAGAGAAGAGAGAGAAAGATTTGAGAGAGAAATAGAAACCCCAACCCAAACTTTGTCAAAATTGAAACTATAAATACTTTTCTGAGAGATTAAACCCGAGTGTTTAGATCGTGTTTTGAGAAGTTATCCTCTCTTGTTCTTGATCATCCTTCCAACTTAGTCACGTTGGTAGATTTTTCAGTTTCTCTACATAGAAACTTGAGATCTCGTCTTTATGATACAAGTCACATAGATAGTTTTCTGTCTTGATTTCTTATTTTGAGAAATCTTACTTGTTTGTTAATTTAAAACTGATTTTATGTTTTCAAATCGTAAACCAACAATTTTCATTCTGATTTTATTTTACTCAAACTATCAGACTCAGATCTAGTTTTGAGATCTTGGTCGGGGCTTGTACTTTCTATATAATATTTTCAAATCAAGAGAGTGTTAGGATCTTGGATATTTTACAACAAGTTTCCTTCTTGATCTGCGGTTATTTTGAAAGGTCTAGAAGTCTGATTTAGTTTTGACTAAACTGATTTTGGAATATCTTGCATATCTAGTAATTGTGTAATTTGTTAAATCATTCTATTTGTATTAAGTGTGAGTGTGTTGCATGCATGCGTTAGAGAGCACATCACCACTACACTTTCACTCTACCACACTTAAAGTGTTGGTTGTATGATATTGAACTTATTTGAGTCGACGTAAAGTTAGAATCAAGTAAAGTTACGAAGATGGAGATAAATTAACAACAACAACAACCTTCATATGAGTGAGATCTAATCTAGGGGAGTTAGTAAAGATTCATAACTTAGTTTAGGTGTGTTTGTGTGGTTTGATTGCCAAATAGCTTGTAATTTATTACTCTGATTTTCATGAATTTTTTTTGTTTTGTGACGTAGAGGTCACTGTGGATGTTTCCCCAATTGGGTGGGGTTTTACCACCATAAAAATTTACTTGTGCACTTCATCATACTCTCATCACCTTCTTCTAAGCTAAGCTGATTTAATAGTTTAAGTTTTGTTTTTCAAAACTGGCTCATTCTAGATCTGAAATAACTCGTTCAAAATATTTTGATAATCCTTTTAAACCCGTCTTGTGTTAATTTTTTTTTGAATTAAGAGTTTCTCCAACAAACAATTTAGAGCCATTTTAACAGTTTAAGCCTTGTATTAAACGTCTTAAGTGGCATTTTTCACTCGCGGCCTGGGTAAAGCAAGCATTGGAACTAAAGTCAACTTATCCTTTATCTCATCCAAAGTCAACTGACAAGCATCATTCCAAATGAACTTTTCCCCTTTGCGAGTCAAATTTGTCAATGGGCATGCAATCTTCTAGAACCCTCGAATGAACCACCTGTAATATTCGGCTAACCCCAATAAGCTAGGCACCTCCTTCGGTGTCTTGGGATGTCTCCACTCCCTCACCACCGACATCTTACCCGGGTCCATGGATGTCCCCAATTCTGACACCACGTGCCCCCAAAACTGCACCTCTTGTAACCGGAATCCACACTTCTGATACTTGGCATATAGCTGATGATCTCGGAGAATCTGAATAACCCATATCAAATGCTTAGCATGATCCTCCTCTGTTTGGGAATAAATTTGGATGTCATCTATGAAGACAATGACAAACTGATCTAAGAACTCTCTAAACACTTGGTTCATCAAGTCCATGAATACAGCTGGAGCATTTGTCTGCCCAAATGGCATGACCCAAAACTCATAGGACCCATACCTCGTCAACAAAGTAGTCTAAAGCACATCCTGCTCCCTAATCCATAGCTGGTGATATCCCGATCTCAAATCAATCTTTGAAAAGAAGGCTGCTCCTCTCAGCTAGTCAAATAAGTCATTGATTAAAGGCAACAGATACTTATTTCCTATCATGACCTTATTCAACTCATGGTAGTACACACACAACCTCAATGACTCATATATTTTCTTTACAAAAAGTATGGGAGCACCCCAAGGCGAGGTACTTCTACGAATGAAGCCCTATTCCAACAACTGCTCAATATGGTCCCATAATCCCCTCATCTCTACCGAAGTCATACGGTAGGGTGCACGGGCTATAGGTCGAGTTACCGACATCAGATATATAACGAAATCTATCTCTCAACCAGGCAGTAATCCCAGTATATCTTGGCCTCGCTGGCCTTGTCTGTAGCCACCATAGCCCTGATGGGAATCCTGGTCACCCTAATAGACCTGACCCTGAGCTGGTGGTGCCTCACTAGCACTACTACCTCATGTTCGAAACTAATGGATGGATTCTCTGGCTTGTTTTATACCCTAATGGTGGAAGTGGTGGTCTTGGAAATGCAATAGGGCGGCGTTGAATACATCCGTATAAGTACCCAACGACAGATTACCCAAGAGGTGCTGGAGAATCCTCCAGGTCAATCCATCCATGAACATATGAATCTTCTTCTCTAAGGTAGGAAGATCATCTTGTACTATCATAATAAATATCATGAACTCCTCTTCATACTTCGCAACAGTCATACCTTCCTATTTGAGATTTTACAGTTTTTGCCTCATCTCAGTCTGCATGAAAGAAGGAAAGTATTTGTGGTCAAACAGCACATAGAAACTCTGAATCGTCATACTGTCCCTCTCCTCCAGAGTGGTACTGGACTTCCACCACTATAAAGTGGCACCTACTAGCTTGAAGGAAGCCAGTAATTGTCTCTGAATGTTTATGCACTCGTACATGCGAAGATGCGTTAGGATGTCTTTCTTTCATTGGCTCGTGATGACAAAATTAGAACTAACCGAGAACTCTGGGGATGTTCCATCTGAAAGGCATCTCTAACCTTTTCGCATGCAGTGGGAAACTGAGGTAGAACTGGCGCTACAACCTAAACCTAGGGTAGGGCCTACTGCACCACCGCTAAAGCTGCATTCATTGTTCCCTATGCCTGATCTGGTAGCTGCTCTGGTTGGGAAATCTATTTCTCAGAGCTCGCCTCGAAGGAATCTGAAACGAGAAGGGAGTTATTTGTCCATAATTTAATAAATCTTAACGTAACTGAAGACGTAAAAATTTTGAGTGCAATAATCCTAATAGTAGGGATTTATATCAAGGACGCTAAGCTGGAAGCATAATAAGCCATACAGATCCTAAAGGACACTAGAAACTTATACTCTAATACAACCTGTGACACCCCGCCTAATTAAATATCGGGTGACCAATCCTTTATTGAATTAAACCGAGGTGACCGGTTTGTTAATTCTTAGCATTACTATCGAAAAAAAAAATTTCTTCATTTATCACCTAATAAGTAATTAAGCTATGTGTCAAAATAGGTAATTTTAATTATACTCCAATAAACCATTAATAAATTTCTATTCTTTAAGATATAAGCTATTTACATTCCACATAAATATAATGAATATTGGACATGAATCAAATACTGAAATAAATAAGACTGGATAAAATATTCTAGTTTAATGTCTCAAACTAACAAACCATAAAATCTTCAAGTGTCATAAAAATAAGCTACTAAAGTAAACTGAGTACAATCTCTAATTAAATGACTGAGAATGGGCGAAACATGCCCCAAATGAAATGTTTGAAAAGAACTGAAGTAAGTGATAGATGAGTCTAAATGCAAGGACCTGCAACTACCACAACCGTTGCAGCTCGCTAAATGATCCATGCGTCCAAGCCTGGTAACCCTAATGTTGGGCACCTGATATAATACATATATGTAAAAAAATAGAGAAGAACAATAAGAAATGGGTCAGAGCCCGAGTTGTAAAAATACTTGTTTTAGCAAGTATTTAAAACTTTAATAAAGCAAGTATTATGTGCATGTTAGTTTCGAACTCTCACATGAGATTATCAACTCTCCACTATTGTGCATGCCTAGCGTACATCTAACCTAACCTATTTATCTATAAAGATTCCAACTAGGTGATAGGTTTATACTTCTAATTATATCTCACAGGAGTAACCCGTATCACCCATACGATACGTTAATAAAATCGCTTATCCCAAAACCACCTTTCATATACGTTGTTCTATTAGTAAATATTTTACCCACCAGATTTTATTTATTTATCAATATTACCATGTCTACTAATTTCACATAGTAGAATTTATCCCCAAGCACACACATATATATATACATAGTCACAACATCCCTATATATATATATATATATATATATATCTTGCACCCTTAGGTTAAGACCACTTGGCGCAAAACATACTCTGCTATCATGTCCCATTGCATCAATCACTGCATAAAGGACTACTAGTTCAATCCCTCACGAACCATAACTTAAAAACATAAATCTTGGAGACGAGTATATTCCCCAGCCAAATGGGTCACGTACAGACCTACGCTCCCATTCAACCATCTAAACTATCCTACATCTCAGATAGCACGTAACCAAGTTCATATACTTTGGGTACAAGTCATATATCCCCCCATTGGGCTACCCATGATAAGACTGTCCACTGCGCAAAAACTTCCTCCTGATAGCAAGCAGCGTAGATATGTTATACACACAATAGTAATATTCATATAATAGGCATTCTCACTCCCTTTTAAAATTTAAGGCATTCACTCAACCCTTACATTTATTCTCCATATGTAGTATTCTCTTATTACTACTTATAATATAGTTATTTCCATTATTCACTCTCTCAAAATTTCCAAGGTTAATTCACCTTTCCAAATATTTAAAGTATTACTCTACGATTACTCCCTAATAATTCTACACAATGCTACAATCACCCAATGATAGTTTCCTATCTCAAAAGAACTGTGTAAACCTAATTGGGAAGAAATTGGAAATCTTCCAAGTTTTGGACCTATCATTCGAACGAGGTCAGATGTCGTTTGAACAACATCTCGCTAGATCCTTTCTCATTCGAATGAGATTGAACAGTATTCTTCCCCACCAGGCCTGTTACGTTCTACATCCTTAACAATTTTATTTTCCACCATTTTAAGCCTAAAGCCTCTAAAATAATCAGCCCAAACACCAACCATTCAATTCAAATCAACTAACTAACATCTATATATGATTTCCAACAATATATCATCAGTAAATCATCATTAATCATCATCAAAATTTGAAATCCCTAAATTTAAATGTCAAGAATCCTAGTTATAAAATATACATACAAAACTATAAATGAAACCTAGATTCAATTAAGAAATTATCATAAATTCATGGACATAATTCTATCTACATAAGGGAATAAAACTTTATTCAAATTAGACCCAATTTATGATTAATTCTCCCAACTTTTTCATCAAATTTCGTCTTTATAACAAAGGGAATTTACCTTGTCTAACACGAACACAATTATTTCTAAGGAAAGTAAGTAATAAACACTTGCCTCAAATTGATGTTTTACTTCGCTAATGAAATTGCTATAGGCTTGCTCCTTATCTTAAGATCTACACAAAGATGTTAAGGTGGTGGAAGATGATTGGTTTTGCACCAAGAATACTTATGGGTTCTCTCTTCCTTCATCTGTGGTTCTCTCTTTCTATCTCACAGGTTTGGAATAGACAAAATCCCCTCTTATCCACGTAAACTTTACTTAATTTTCCTAATTTTCTTCCATTTTATTTCCTTAAAAATCCAAAGGACAAAAATACCCCTACAGGGTGCCGGTTAGGCTTAAAAATATTTTGGAGTCCAAATAAAATACCCGAGTAGAGTTTTCTGACTATCTCAACCCTTCCAGACTCAATGACGCGCTCGAAATGACCATACGAGTTACTAAAAAATAATATACTTCTTTAATCTATTAAATTAGTCTCGACACGACTCACACGCGTGTCCTGACTTAATGTACCAAACTGTCGTATTTCTCATTCTCGAAAATTTATAAAATTTCATAATTCTATATTACGTATTCACACAGTAATATTCCATAATTCTCAATAATAAGTATTAACCCTTGTCATGTTAGTTAATATTTATTTATTTTAATACGGATTAATTAACAATTAATTTCTCATATTCTAATTTAATTAATCCAACAATAATAATTAATTCCATCATTATTTAATATCATAAAATTATGGGGTGTTACACGAGTCATCGTATGTAATCCCGAAATCATTGAACTGATTGAAAGATTGATGTAGAATGAGTTGTCTCTTCGTGCAAGAGCACATAATCATAAAAGTTATTGAAAGAGTCATTGAAATGAATCGAGTATCACGCAAGATAATAAAATCATAGAAATGATTGAAAGACTTATTTGTAATGAGTCGAGTCATCATTGGAAACCACGTAATTGTAGAATTAATTGAAAGGCTTATTTGGAATGAGTCAAGGTTAAAGGAATTAGTCAAATGATATAAAAGAAACTTTTTATAAGAGAGTGAAGGAATTTAGGGTGGGCAGGGTAGGACCGATCGATCATGTGTTTTAATGTTCAGTCGATCATGGTGCCAAGACTTCTATAAAAGGGATAGTTGTGTTCATTTGGTTCATTAAAAAAATATAACTATCGCTAGATTTCATACTTGAATTTTTCTAATTTTTTTTCAAGTTTCTCTTGGTATGTTTAGTGATGGCGAAGAATGATGCGGGAGAGATTTTAGAGATGTAGTTGTGTGATTTGCCAAAGGTGAGTCCAGCCCCTTAGGTAGGAGAGCCAGGTGATTGGACGAATATTTAGGTGTCTATGGAATCTCTGGTTAGGTAAGCAGGCATGCGTAAAAATATCCCTTCTTCTTGTGATCGAGCTAACATTCTTGGGGAGCGAGAAATCCACATTTCCTCCGCTATTTAGAGATGAGGTATGTATTATGTCCTAAGTTTGTTTATTGTTAACGTATGTCTTTTTTAATCTTGCTGTGACATTAGATGTTTATTTTGAGAAAAATTACATTTATTCACGTGCTTATTTATTGATTACTGTAAATTATTGACTGTGTAATGCCCCAACCCGGATTTATGGTTACTCGTGAAAAAACTCGGTTCGAATAGTGTCGTTATGTGTGAAGTGCAATGAAACATCCTGGATAATGTTGTTAGTCCAATTTTATTTTAAACTAGAGTTTCAGTTGTTTAGCAAGCGAGTCCAATTTCAAGATAAAATACGTGTGGGACTCATGGGGAGCACCCCAAGTCCAAGTAAACAGTGCTACTAACGTAAACTAAATAAGTACACTTACCTGTATAACACCCTCAAAATATGAACATGCACCCAACCTGCTATAACAAAGCGAGGGTGTGAACCTATGCCCATTGAGAAAATATAAACTAGTATAGAAACGAACGACAAGTAAGAATACCCACACACTACAATCACATGCTTGAGAAGATATATATGTACCAACATACATATAGATTTACCTTCGAAAATACATATTCAAATGCATTAATCGTTTACATCCAATACTTTACTATTAGACAAATTTACCTTAATCTTGGAAAGACTTCCTTTGTTCATACTTATTTCTCACGTTATTTGACACACCCGGTCCGACACATAAACTATTACGCTCGATTTATTCCAAACCACTCCCTTACCAGAATCACCAATTTATATTAATTTAGAATATACTTTAGTATTTTTATTGAAAAGTACCATTTCAACACACGCGTACACCGTGTTAGGAAATATTTGTTTATCATTTGAAAACGTTAAATTCATATTTATACAAATGATGTGTTTAACAACTTACGCTACTTAACCACTCATTTGCCCACTTTACTTTAGCCCTTTTTTCCTCAACTTTTGGACATTAATAGATTTACGCATTTACTTTTCCATTTTATTTGCACCGAATTACATTCATTCAAGTTAGGTTGTATTAACACATTTCACCACACAACCCATTTTTTTGACATGTTCCTTATTCCTTTTATCTATTATTGGAATCATCCTTTTCACCGCATACTTACACGGGCTCCACACCGACGGCTATGCGCACCATATGCTCTGGCCAGTGATTTAGGGCTTTTCACCCAAGGTCTTCAGGCCCTCCTATTTTATCGGTTGCATACGAGTCCTCATTTATGTGTTTAACATTTTTTCCATGTCCACATTATTCCATTTCCTCACTTTTACCAGGCCGAAGCCAAAACCCGGACTTAACTGTCCGTTTTTTCATTAACACTTGGAATTTTTTTTGTTTTCCTCCTTAAGTCCCTTATCCACACACACGTGACTTATACTAAATTCATTCATACTTAGGACTTAATTCATTTACACGTGTATTAGTGTAAAGATATACTTTAACATTTTTATTCAACAAAAAATGTTCCACTTTAAGTAAATTATCAATTTACCCTTTTGTTTACAAAGCTTGCAATTTATCCCTTCAATAAGTATCATTTCCCAAAATTGGTTATTAAGTTTTCACCTTAGCATTTAATATACTTTAACTATTTTAACACTTGTTTATTATCACACTTCTGCTTAACTTTCACACTTGTCACTTACATTTTTTACACATAAAATAACACCCTTTGCGTTCTAAACTCCAAATTTCCATTTGTCTAATTTCATTTAACATGACTGTTAACGCAAAAATTCTCCATCTACGAGGACCAATCATAAAAGGACACATGTCATCCTACGTGGCAATATTCAACACCCGAGGAGAGTTAGTCGGCACCCGAGGAGAGTTGGTCGGCACCCGAGGAGTGTTAGTCGGCACTCGAGGAGAGTTGGTCGGTACCTGAGGAGAGTTGGTCGGCATACCAACCAGGAATATCAAAGGATAACTACGCATTTAATGATCATTAATGTACATTTATATTGTAGATGACAACACATAGCATACCAAGCAATTCAACAGTTAGATTTGTTGAATGTAGACATAATGTATAAATGTCTACATACAATGAATCTCTTTATCTCCCATTACTATAAATACATGTATTCCCTTGGCCAAAAGGGACAACTATGAAGAGAGATCCAAGAGAGAGATCCAAGAGATCCAAGAACCGAGAGACACAATACACAAGATCCATACCTTTTTCTCTCTCTACACCACATTGTGCTATTGTAAAGCCCTGGGAATAAAATAACAGTGGACGTAGGCTTTTCCTTATAGCCGAACCACTTTAAAAATCTTTGTCTCTCATGTGCTTGATTGGATTGCTTTTATCTATTTATCTGTGATCATAAAAATGGGATTCGGTCCAGTTTTTTGCATCAACAGATTGGCGCCGTCTGTGGGAACGTGTTACAAGCATTGTTCTCCATCAAAAGCTAAGTTTTTTATTTTCTCTATGTATAATCAATTATATATTATACGTATATCTTTTGATTCAATCTTGATTTTTATG
Source organism: Sambucus nigra (assembly GCA_949130495.1). Classification (NCBI taxonomy): domain Eukaryota; kingdom Viridiplantae; phylum Streptophyta; class Magnoliopsida; order Dipsacales; family Adoxaceae; genus Sambucus; species Sambucus nigra. The sequence continues at coordinate 101,744,926 of OX422220.1, read as the reverse complement.
TTTATATACATAAATTAATTGTCCAATTTTTATCTGCAAAATGTTGCATATCATGATTTTTAAATCATAACTATTAGATTTATCCTTATTTAGAAATCTGAAAAATAATGGATTTCATAAATCATAAATTGTTTGTTTGATTCTCAAGTTTCAATTTTATATCATGGAATAAATATTTTAAATGATTACATATACCAATATATGTGACGGTGGTAAGATTTGATAATTTTCATTACAAATTTTGTAAGATCTTTGATGTCTATTCATATTCCCATCATATTTTTAATAAAAGAATGGGAAAAGGTTAAAGACAATAAAAAGTCTTCTCATGGAAATCATGACCCAGATCTATTTTCTCTCTCTTCAAGTTTGAGTCTCTTTGCATTCACTTTTATGAACTATATACTTAATTTGGTTCATCTTCCATCTATGTAAATAAAGTCTCATTGATTGATTTTTGATATAAATTTGATAATAATTTCTATCATTCGGCATATTTTTATCTCTCCAAATAGGAAATATGAAGGGACCAATATAAAAATAATTTTCTCTCACCTGAAAAATCATTACCCACCTCTTGTAAAAGAGGATCAGTAAAATAATCATGACCATATCAAGACTCTGGGCACAAATTTGATATGTTGGCCCCTCGTTCATCACATCACAAGGTTTCTTTGTCGAAATCACACGATCTAGTGGGTTATATATTTATTCATTTAATTAACATTCTTAAGGCTTAAATTTTACATTGAATGTTATTTTTTGATCTAAAGATTCGATATATTCTGGTCATCCAACCATATTTTCTATAATTTGAGATATCCTTAAATGTTGGTCGTCAACATCCATGTTGTTTGTCGGCAGCAGTAGAATCTTGGGGTATTAAAAAATGCTAAGCACCCCTGATATTTCTTTAAACACGAGTTCGGCTTGGGAACACGCAGGGGGCTTAAGTTTTTTTTTTTTTTTTAACTTATGATCACCCCAAAAATATTTTTAAAACCAAGTGATAAATAATTTTCAAACAACAACTTATACCTGATTAGTTGTTGGAGATTAAATAAATTTACAAAAAAAATTTAAGTCTTATTTATGATGCATATTTGATAATAATTTGCCCATCTCACACACATTTGGCATATTATTTTATATTTTGAAATTAATATTTTTATTTCTCAAGCATATACATATCATATATTGATTGGATGAGTAAATTATTCTCATGACTAATCAATTCAGCCTACACAAATGGTAGAGTAAGATATTAATTTTTACAGGTACAAGATTCAACTCCGACGAATGCTCGAAAATAATCTTACTCTTTTGAAAAATAATATCATAGCTCGGCAGTATGAAATTTCACCTCAGCGAGGAACTATTGATTTTATTATTGCTATGATATCTGCTCAAGCACAAATCATTCTCAATATCCATTCGGATGCATATTATATATTCATCTCATCATGGAGCTCAACGAGATACTTATTCAGTTCTGAAGGAAAAGCTACAACATTTATTATATTTCACCCCCAACGGATAGTTGGTCGGGGTAATTCTTATTTATATTCAGGCCCATATATATTGGCTCAAGCACAAATTATTCTATATATCCCTTGGGATTCATATTCTATATTCATCTCAATATGGAGCTCGGCGAGATACTTATTATCATATTCAGCTCTGAGGAGAACTATAACATTTATTATATTTCACCCCCAACGGATAGTTGGTCGGGGTAATTCTTATTTATATGCAGGCTCAGCAAAGTTCTCGGCCATATTCTTATGTTTTGGAAAATATTATTCTTATTCGGCATTCTGCAATTATGCCTCGACAAGATACTTATTCAGCTTTAAGGAGAATTATAACATTCGTTCGAATAATTCTTATTTATATTCAGGCCTAACAACGTTCTCGGCCATATTCTTATGTTCTGAAAGATCTTATTCTTGTTCGGCATTATATGATTCTACCTCGACTGATCGGCGAGGCACTTTATTATTTTTAATTATTCTTTATCTCTATTTGGATGCATATTCTATTCTCATTTCACCATGGAGCTTGACAAATATTTATTATATCTTATTCAGCTCCAAGGATATCTCCACCATTTATATTATCTTATTCAGCTCCAAGGATGTCTCCAGCATTTATTATATCTTATTCAGCTCTAAGGATGTCTCCAGCATTTATTATATCTTATTCCCAACAATCTGTTGGTCATCGCCGAGGAGGTATCCTGCATTTTTATTATCTTATTCCCAAAAAATCTGTTGGTCAGCGCCGAGGAGGTCTCTAGTATTTATATTATCTTATTCCCAACAAATCTGTTGGTCAGCGCCGAGGAGGTCTCTAGCATTTATATTATCTTATTCCCAACAAATCTGTTGGTCAGCGCCGAGGAGGTCTCCAGCATTTATATTATCTTATTCCCAACAATCCGTTGGTCAGCTCCGGGGAAGTCTTCATCATTTATTATCAATTACCACCAACTCCAATTGGTAGATAAAATCCAACTCCGGTGGGTAGACAAAATCCAACTCCAGTTGGTAGATAAAATCCAACTCCGGTTGGTATTGGTCGATAAATCTCATTCAAAGTTCACATTCCACAGCTGGGGGCTTCTATTACAGATATATTTGTTCATTTGGTGGCACATTCTTATAACATCATGCAGTAGAGCATCAAATTCAACTCCAAAAACTCACACGGTCGGGGCCCCGACTAATCATCATTCAGGAGTTGTTTTTCTTGCTCAGGAATTACTTTTGATATTGAAATTTAGGAGGTATATTGAAGTTCAGGAGGAATATTGAAGTTCAGGAGGTATATTGAAATTCAAGAGGTGTATTCAGAAGTATCAGGACATGATGAAAGAAAGCGACGAGTATTCCACCGAGGAACTCTGTCAGACCAGAAATTAGAAGACAAGTTGCCTATATGGAGGCTCTATGTAGATGGCTCATCTTGCACTACAGGCTGTGGGGCAGGGATCGTTTTGAACAGCCCAGACGAGGTCGACATGGAATATGCCCTACGTTTCTAATTCAAAGCTTCTAATAATGAGGTTGAGTATGAGGCCATGATTGAAGGTCTTAATTTGTCAAATACTATGGAGGCACAGCAGGTTATTGTCTTCAGTGATTCTCAAATGATCGTAAACCAAATGTTGGGAATATATGCAGCCAAAGGAGAATTGATGATCAAGTATCAAGCAAAGGTGATGGAGTTGGTATCAGAGTTTGTTGTTGTTCAACTGGTAAGAATATTAAGAATGGAGAATCTGAGAGCATACGCCTTGGCCCGATTAGCATCAGCTACTCGTACCGAGTTGCGAAGAACGATACCAATTGAAGTATTAGAAAGTCGGAGCGTAGATGAAAACATGACGATGAATATTATTACCCTTGATTTAGGACCATCTTGGATGGATCCCATCAGAGCATATATTGAGGAGAAACAATTACCGGAGGATAAGCTCGCTGCCAAGAAATGGAAGTTTAAAGCTGCTCGGTATGTACTAATTAATGGTATTTTGTATAGACGAGGAATTATGGCAGGTTTGCAAAGATGTGTACATCCTTCCGAGGTGAAAGAATTGATTAAAGAGATCCATGAAGGGTCCTGTGGAGCCCATGTAGTAGGTTGGACACTTTTGCAAAAGGTGATGACGCAGGGATACTACTGGTCGATGATGAAAGCTAACTATATAAGCCTATGCCAAGAAATGTGACAAGTGCCAACGCTTTTCCTCCATCCGAAGAACTCCAGAAGCATTGTTGACACCCATAACTTCCCCTTGGCCATTTTATGTGGGGGATTGATTTGGTTGAACCATTGTCGACGACTCGAGGAAGATTCAAATACCTCGTCATCGCAGTAGATTATTTTATTAAGTAGATAGAAGCTGAGCAACTTATTGACATGACATACGAGAAGGAAAATGTACCAGTTTGTTTGGAAGAACATCATCTGCCGATATGGTCTCCCTCATGCCTTCATCACAGACCATGGAACACAATTTGATAACGAGGAGTTTGCTACCTATTATCATCAGTCAAACATTTTGAAGGTTCATTCAGCGCCAGGATATCCTCAGAGCTAATGGACCAGATAGTTCGAAAGAAAAAAAAATACTCCTTTGGTTAGGAGGTGACACTAGTGTGACCAACTACGGTTGGTAAGATATCTAGTGGACAGTTCGAAAGAACCAAAAAAAAAATACTCCTTTGGTTAGGAGGTGACACTAGTGTGACCAACTACGGTTGGTAAGATATCTAGTGGACAGTTCGAAAGAACCAAAAAAAATACTCCTTTGGTTAGGAGGTGACACTAGTGTGACCAACTACGGTTGGTAAGATATCTAGTGGATAGTTCGAAAGAACCAGAAAAATACTCCTTTGGTTAGGAGGCATACACTAGTGTGACCAACTACGGTTGGTAAGATATCTAGTGGACATATAGTTCGAAAGAACCACTACTACTCCTTTGGTTAAGAGGTGTACACCAGCATGATCAATTACAGTTGGTAAGATAAAAATATACTCTCACATTACAACTTATGTTGGTCGGGAGGTAAGATTATTACAAAAGTTCTTTGAAGAACAAAATATTCCAAAATACACCAAGTATGGTTGGTCGGGAATAAAAACCCACTAACTGTAATTGGTCGACAAGAAGAATTTATTGACCTTGGTTGGTCGGATACATTTTATAAAGACAAAAATTTACCATGTATGGTTAGTCGGGGATAAACTCTCACTAACTATAATTGGTCGACGAGCACAATTTAACAACCTTGGTTGGTTGGCAAAATTTTAAACATTTTTATACTCATTACTTTATTATTAAGTGAACGAACAACATTTCTAGTACTTGTAAACTTTTTACTAAGTTGGTCGATGAACAACACAATATTGTTATCTTTTTAACTTATACATATGCACAGATGTAAAGTATTTTACAAGACAGTAGCAATTAAGATTGCAAACAAAAATGAAAGTCTTTCATTAAATCCAAAAAACAAAATACATTGAGAATGAAAATGTATACTAACTATTACATTGAGATTCCTACTCTATTGGTTTCTTTCCCTCTTCTTTTGAAACAGGTTCCTCGCCAGGAGGAGGATCATCCAAAGCATAAGGGGAGTTTATGAAGTTAAGATCTTTTAGCATTCTGATGTTCATCACAGATGGTCTGTCCGAGTAGCTCTTGCTCGTCCCCGAGCATAGGTAGAAGTCAAAATCAACATCTGCAGCACTGAGATCTTTTGCTACTACTGTCTCGACGAATAATGAAGAAGAAGTTATGTGAAAATGTTTCAAAGTCCACCACTAGCTTGGTACTAATCATATTGAAGAGTTGGGTTCAAAAGCTAGTATGTTACTCGAAAAATTATTCAGAGGATCATAAATCAGAAAAATCAAGCACGTGAAGTTAGCACTCAGTTGCTCGACACAGGAAGCAGTTGGTCGGCTGGCAAACCAATCAACATATTTGAAGATTATGACAAGCTACAAGTTTCATACTATGGCATGGCTGCATCCAAATTCCCAGGGGTGATACATAGTACACGAAGTTCCTCAAAAGAAAGATTAGCAACCATCGATCAGCCTGCATCATATGTCGTCCAGGAGATAATGCACTTTATGTTGAACAAATCAAGAAGGTAGATCAAGAATTTCACGAGCACCGAGCAACACTGCAGAATAAATACTCCATCCTTTCAAGTAAACCATCAAGCATGGAGCATTGGGGGCTTCTGTTAACGCAAAATTCTCCATCTACGAGGACCAATCAGAAAAGGACACATGTCATCCTACGTGGCAATATTCAACACCCGAGGAGAGTTAGTCGGCACCCGAGGAGAGTTGGTCGGCACCCGAGGAGTGTTAGTCGTCACCCGAGGAGAGTTGGTCGGTACCTGAGGAGAGTTAGTTGGCACCCGAGGAGAGTTGGTCGGCATACCAACCAGGAATATCAAAGGATAACTACGCATTTAATGATCATTAATGTACATTTATATTGTAGATGACAACACATAGCATATCAAGAAATTCAACAGTTAGATTTGTTGAATGTAGACATAATGTATAAATGTCTAAATACAATGAATCTCTTTATCTCCCATTACTATAAATACATGTATTCCCTTGGCCAAAAGGGACAACTATGAAGAGAGATCCAAGAGAGAGATCCAAGAGATCCAAGAACCGAGAGACACAATACACAAGATCCATACCTTTTTCTCTCTCTACACCACATTGTGCTATTGTAAACCCCTGGGAATAAAATAACAGTGGACGTAGGCTTTTCCTTATAGCCGAACCACTTTAAAAATCTTTGTCTATCATGTGCTTGATTGGATTGCTTTTATCTATTTATCTGTGATCATAAAAATGGGATTCGGTCCAGTTTTTTGCATCAACAATGACAAATGCCCATTTATTCATAAAGTCTCCATTTGCAAGAAACTTAAAATACTTGTTCCATAAATATTTCGACAACATTAACATTAGTCCTCATTTTTATTCATAAAAATGTCCATCATTACTTTGACTAGAAATACACTAAACAATATTTTCTTATATTTTATTTCATGAAAATGTCCATCACTTACTTTTCACTAGGAATATACGCCAATACTAAAATACACCGAAATGACAATTCTTACATTTTTACTCCATAAAAATGTTTATTATTTCTTTTTATTAGAAATACAGCAAAAAAATGTCATGACACATTTTTATTTTATAAAAATGTATATTGTAAGATTTATTAAGAAAACACACCACAATAATATTTCCTAGCATTTTACTCTATAAAAATGATTATTTTCATATCTAATAGAAAATACAAAACAATAATATTTTCTAGCATTTTTATTCTATAAAAATGGTTATTTTTAGATTTAATAGAAAATACCCAACAATAATATTTTCTAGTATTTTATTGAAAGAACCCATTCAACATCATCCTTGTAATACTATTCAATACAATTACTATAATGGTTATGTAAGATACAAGCACATAAACTACACACTTATATTTAATCCAAATATATGTAAATATCATACTGAATATACTACTTATTGAATTTAAGCCAAAGTTAGTCTATCCCACCTAAAAGACTCCAATATGATTGTGGTGATGAAGCTGGGTGACTCCCCCACCTCCAAAGATGGCCCTAAATGGGAGTCATAAAAGCTTTCTCCAAACAGGATCCAATGGAAGATCCGTAAATGTTCAATAGTACATCTTATTCTCCCAAGCACATCCTCATCAAAAACCCCAACAATGTGTATATATTTCATAAAAATTTCCATATATCCTCTTCAAACTCTCATCAAGAAATTCTTTTCTTCGTGGTTATATCTTGACAGTAAGGAAACTAATTATCTTATGGGGTGAGTGCTAGAAGTTTGGGCAAAGGCATTTGCTTTATGGGAGCTCTAAAGCTTAGAGTGAGTGAGTCTAGAAATCTTGTTGAGTTTTCCCTCCCACTACATGAATTCTCTTTTTATATTTCAAGTAGATGAATTTTCCACCCAAAATAGAGACATTATCACTTCACAAAAACCCCCATATCAGGGAAGAGTTCATTTTAAGTTGACAACACATCTGATCGACAACTGGTAAGAAGACAGCGTTTTGGATCGTTTGTACATCGCACGTCCTTCTCTCTCTCTCTCTCTCTCTCTCTCTCTCTCTCAATATATATATATATATATATATATATATATATATATATATATATATATATATATATATCTCCTCTATTAGACATCTCACAAATTCACTCAAAGAAAACCACCTTACTCATCCAATAGTTAAGCTTCTATGAACTGAACCAAGGCACTGATCCACTCCTGGAAAGGTGACAACATAAAGTGTAAGTGCCATTCTCTCTTACACGAAATCTCCATAACCTTAAGTTAACGAAATTTCTTTGCGTTCTGAGTTGGAATCACTGAGCAAAAAATGAGAGCCTGACAATGAAATGGGCTTGTCAGATCTAGCTGCATCGTTCAAATGACAAGGCTCGTCATTTAAAGGACAACTGTTCTCTATTTGAGCGACCCCTTTTGTGGTTCAATTAAGGAAAAAGGAGGGTCAAATTTCAAGTTCTTATATTCTCGCCATTTGTTTATATATATATATATATATATATATATATATATATATATATATATATATATATATATATATATATATATAATAATGCTCCTGTGCGGACTAGTCCGCATTTTAAGAATGCGGACCGGACATGTGTCACCTAACGGTGCGCCTAGAAATTATCGCCTAAATTATACGCACGCTCTCTCTCTTTTCTGGGCTCACCGCCAGGTGACACATGTCCGACCCGCATTCTTAAAATGTGGACTAGTCCACACAAGAGCAGGACTGTATATATATATATATATATATATATATATATATATATATATATATATATATATATATATATATATATATATATATATACATATATATTCCCTTTTGATTTACACGTGAGGTAATAATTTAAAAGAGATAATAGGGTTTCATACTCAAATCTCCTTTCTTTTGTTATCCAATCCTTCTAAACCTTACACATTTGCCCCAAGATCATTTCCAAATCACACAAGGCCACATAAAGCATAATTATTTGTCACCTCTCTTTCTATAATCCACATATACTCTATTAATTCTCTTAAATCATAATTTATACCTTACCATATATAATTCACATATATTATTTATTTAATTTACCAGGGCGGGATACGACAAACTTCCCTCCTGAAGGAATTTCATCCTCGAAATTCTTGGTTTATCACGGTTTATACTCTAGTCATCTATGACCAGTTTCTAATCCTAGGCATCCTCAATACTATGGCCTAACCCCAAATATTTCACTTTAAACAATCATCCTTGTTAATATGATAGTGACTAACTATAAGTCTTATTGTTAGTCTTTCAAGGATACCTAATATGTCTTTTTAAACGAAACCTCGAGATTGTTGATACTTGTTAAACACCGCAATGTCATCAATGAATTCATTAACATGGATCATTCCTACATTTGGATTCACCACCTACATTTCCTCAAATAAATTATCAGATCACGTCTAGCCTAGATGGATATAATTTCACACTCCTTGTTACACATTACTAGTTCTCAAGACAATTACCTTATCACATATTTTTACACGACCGATATCCCCTACAAGGTCCCTGTGCGGACCTAGGGCCACCTTGAGTACCATGACACGAACACATACAACGCTCAATTTCTTAATTCCTAAAATCTCGAACCGAGTGCAATACTACCATCTAATGTTTTATCAGGTTCCAATGTTTATAATATTCGTGAGTTACACCCGTGGGACACATGATTAAGTTGTAACTAGTTTTACTGGTTACCTAACAACATGTTAACCTAAATAAATTAAGTAAACATGAAAACTATTTGTAATAGTGCGGGAACATGCTCACACAAAGACTAGTGTAGAATAGAGGTGCATCCTAAGAAGAGCTAACTCACGTACCATGATGCATCGACCATAACAGGCCTAACTCGCTTCACTACTGAGCTTGCACATTGACATGCCCAAATAAAATGAATCAATAACTTCCCATTATCAGGATCACATAAGGAACAAAAGGTAAACAAATCAGGATACTTTCATGCCAAAGAAAGCAATCTAATTTCGATGAGAATTTGAACCATACCAAGCATGGACCCACGACGTACTCTTGAAGTCTCTAATTTTTGTCACAATCTTCTAAGGTCTTAGCCTTACCACGTGACTGGGGTTGGCTCACTAACCATGACGGGTCATTAATATGAATCATCCATCGTTGGCGGGTGAACAAGGTATAAAGCCAATTTCCTTGGGAAGATAAAATCCCAGGCTCCCCTCCTTAGAACTAACGCTACTTATCTATCACTGGTAATAATAATGATCCCAATTCAGGGCGAAGTTATTTATCTTATCACTCATAATTAGTTACCGACCTACACAATCTATGCCTCCAAAATTCCAATATACGGTGGTTAACCTTAGTTTTTGAGGTCATTATCATCAATGAAACACAATGCTCACATAATTTCAGACATTCAATCCCTGAACCATTTCTACCACCCTTAGTACTGTCTATATGGTCCTAATCATAATTTTTCTAATGGCATCTCAACTTTTGAATCTCATTCATGCCGAATGATTTCCCTCAGTAGAGTCATTACTGACGATGTGAGAAGTACACTTAGGTGCATTACATCCATGATGAACACCGCCGTGTTCTAAGTCTCCCAGGTGCATTACATGTGACACCCTGCTAAATTAAATATCGGGTGATCAGTCCTTTATTAAATTATAACCAAGGTGAACGGTTGGTTCATTCTTAGCATCACTGTCGCAAAAATATCTTTTCAAATTAAGCACCCTAAATAATTAAGATAAGTGTAAAAACAATTTAAAACATTATTTTCATATTTAATTTAAGCCCAAAAATAAAAACTTTCATAATTCATAGTTTAAGAGTCACACAGTAACTAGACTCACATAACTAATTCCAACTTTAAAACTTCAAAGGAAAAACCTCGTGACAATAACAAATCCCAAAGTAAAAATAATGAAAGTAAATGAATCACATTCTCTGACAAAACCAACTGAATAAGGAAAAAGGGCTACACATGGCCAACTTGATAAAACAGAACTAGGAGTGGAATCAATAATGAGGTTGTCTAATCAAAAGTCCTGCAACTCCCACTTAAACTGCAGCACATTCCTTCAAAAGATGCTTAAGCAAGACACCCCTGTGGCTGGGCATTTGTAATATATATATATATATACACACACACACAAACACACAAGAGAGAAGAGATAACAGGAAACGGTTCAGAGCCCGATTGTAAAATAGTTTAAAAATTCAATTTAGCAAGTATTTAAAATGTTTACCGGCTAATGCAATAATCATATTAGTATGCGGCACTCTCTTGAGAAATTCTCACCTCTCTTTTAATGTCCACACCTACAGCACTATTAATCCCCATAAGTTAAGCTTATCTTAAATTCCTCGTAATGTTTCATGCCGACCATTACTAGGGCTAAGACAATTAATTTTTGAAAATAAGGTTTTTACATAAATCTCATTTCATTATAAAGTCTTTCAGTATTTCCTCAAACTTTTCAAACATTAACAATGAAGTCGGAATATTTATTAATTACTTACTACTTTAAGTCAAAATAGAAAGTTCCTAATTTCAAGTATATATATATATATATATATATATATATACATACTATCGGTACCCCACATAAAATTTACGGTGCTGGCATACTCACCTATCAAGTCTCCGTATCACTCGTACTAAGGGAAATACTAGTTCAGAATCACTTTCGAACTGTATTAACACAAAACACACACAAATTGAGACGAAGAATAGTTCCAAGTCACTAAGAGGTCAGCACATACCCTCACGTCTCTTAGGACCGTATGACTATCAATCAGATAGCCTGTACCAAGGATTCCTATGTTCTAGGGTACAAGTCAATATCCCCCATAAAGGTCCCATCGAGATAAGACTGTCCCGACGCGGTAACCTCAGGGATAACAAGTAGCACAGGCATGATTTTTACACATATATAGTATATGCAGAAACACAGTCATATATATGTATACTACCATTCCCATTTATAAATTAGGTACACTCACGACACATACTTATAATATTCGTTCTTAGTACACATTACTAGATTGTCCTATATAACGGCTCGTCTCTTTTATTCTTATTTATGGGATCATCCAAAACTTACTTCGCATCACTCGTAATATCTTATCTCCCTAAGTATAATTTCAGTAGGTACTCTCTTATTTTACAACGTAACTTCTTTAAGAGTCTCACTCCTTTAGACACACGTTCCCATTATTCCTTAAGTGTAAATCACTCCCCGTTAACACTAATTTCGTCTTTACATTAAATGCTCCATTTTTACAAAGTCCTACTGGTCCTCTTTATGTCCCAAAATGTTGTAACAATAATGTTAAAAGGTTACCACTCATTGTAATCGAATAAAACTATTCAAAAGAGGAATATGAATTTTCTAGGAGGGGTCGATCGATCGATGGAAGTGGGTCGATCGATCGATCAAGCGGTTATGGAAAAATTACAGAAATACCAGTTACGGAAATCCTATACCAAACTCATCCAAATCATCATTTTTGACTCCCAAACTCCCAATAAATGATACTACAAGTGTTATATACCCAATTAAATAATATTTTACGCAAAACATGTGAGTTTCCAGCAAGTATAACGAATTAAAAGGCCAAAATCTATGTAAGTCTCAAGAACCCTAATATTTTCTTTAACTTAGTTCTTCCCATTATTTTTCCATATTTTTTACTCCTAACTCAGTGCAAATTCGTGGTTCAACCTCTACATATAAAATAGATTTTCAGAATATGATTTTCACCTCTACAACATGTAAATTCTAGTCTCCCATATGATTTTCTTTCACGAAAACTAGTTCTAATCAACCCTAGACTAATATAATTGAAGCATTAGCTAAAATAAAGCACGATAGATACTTGCCTGGAAATCTTGGTTTCTGATTTGTGGAAGAAATTGGTGTGGTTGTGATCCTCGTCGCACGATTTACAATTTGGCGGTGATGGCGATGCAAACGGTGGAGTTCTTGGCCTAGAACTCCTTGGAAAGCTTTTCCTCTTCCTCTCCAACGGCCGTTCTTGGTTCTTGGTTATGCTAACCCTAGAAGACAACCCCTAACATCTGATAAAACCTTGGAAAATTCGTGGGTTTCCATGCCCAAAAGTACAAAATGCCCTCCCGGGATGCTAATTAGGCCTACGAACGCCCCGAGACCCAAACTAAATCCCCGAGTACATTATTTTGACTATCTTGACCCTTCCGGACACATTGATGCACTCAAAATGAGCATACGGGTGATTTATAATTTATTCACTTTTTATAATGCGAATTTAATCTCGACACGACACAAGCGCGTCCCGATAAAATTTCCAAAATTATCAAATTATATTCTCATGATAATTTTACTAAATCTAATTACACATCTTACTTTAGCCATAAAGTAATTTACAACAAAATTCCAATAATTACTAACTCTCATCACGCTAGTAAATACTTAAATGATTTCTGGATTAATATTAAATTAATATCTCAATTTAAATCTAATAAATCCCCAAATTTAAAAGCCATAAAAATACAGGTACTTCCCCCTAATAATGGAATTTCATCCCGAAATTCGAAAAATAAGGCATATCCGGTAAAACAATTTTGGATACCTTATTAGTATGCAAACTAACTTCAAAGTAAGGCGCCCAATCACTAAAGCCCTCGTTTCACATCAAGCTTTTTTAACACTCTCATTAACGACACTTCCACAATATGCTCCTATCTGACAACATTTGCATAAGATGAGTCTATACATCATTGACTTCCATTATTTCAACATTATTGGGAGACCGCATCTCACTACATGACAACTACTCGTATTTATCTGAACACAAATCTCCCATTCTGAGAGAAACCACACGAACATCTGACCACAACTTGCTTTCCTAAAACAGCCGTGGTAATTCCACCATAAACATCAGATTCTAACTCAACCAATCCAAAATTTTGATTACCCGCCCATCTCTTAACATTCATAGTATTAAAAGTTAAGGTTTTTCACACCAAAACATGAATAAGCATCTTGTTCATAATAAACAGGTACAAGTGATCCCACAGAACCCTACCATTAGGTAATATCCACCCCAATTACCGTACTATACTCCACTTGCTACATAGAACCGCTGTGGAAAAAGAATGATCACCATGAATCCAAAATTATTTTCACACTGCTCTACTAATGGTCAATCGCTCGCTTACTCCCCGAATCATGGGTGCTATAACCAGCTTAAAACAAAATGATATCCCCGCTGCTTCTTGAAATCCCATATTAAAGGTGGGGTCCAAAAATCTCAACCTAATTCGAAAAAATATCGTGTAGAACCACGTACCGGTGCGATCCTTCCTCTCAAAGGAAGACTGGGGCACACTAGCTAATATTGCAAATCACTCCAATGAGTGTCAATCACCTCCTTATTAGGTATCTTATTGCACATGTTCAAAGGAATTCTTGATCTTACCTTGAGGTTGGTAACTCATCCAAGAAACTTTAAGGACTTTACTGGCCTCTTCCGTTATAGGAATTGTCGATAGCCATAAAATACTCTGGTTAATCCGCTTGTTTTAACCGATTTCTATCCATGAGTGATGTATGAGGAGACCACTCACTATGCCCCGCTCAACATCAACTTCTATTTGAAATGTCTCACCTTAAGTGATACTTAATACTCTCCTTTTTTCCCTTGCGTATACTGAATGTTCTGATCCGCGCACTTTTCTCCATGATGTGCACTTCTGGACCTTTTATACCATACTAACATCTTCACTCTTGTACGCGTCAGTCACTCTCAACATTTGACTAATTACAACTCCACTTCGAGTGTTCTCCATAATAATCGGGATATACTAAATCCAAACCCACAACCAAAGGACCCAATATGTTCCTACCATATGACGAACACTGGTAAACACATTAATCCTTATGGTCACTCCGTCACTCCACGCAAGGCTAATACGATATACTCTATGCCAAAAATCACTAAGGCATTCCCCCACAAGGACAATATCCTATCAATTATCCATCAATTATGGTGTTTCCCCAACGATCCAACTTACCTAATCATAAAATTGATAGTGGCCACACAGAAGTGACGTACCTAAGGTCATGCTAAATTTTGAAATCACAATAGTCATTACATAGATACAACATTCCAAATATCAATATCTACACTTGACTATACACAAATGTGCTACCTGCCCCATGGGCTTCGTCTCATTCTATTAATATCTCCAAAGATTCTACGTCATCAAATGTTAAAACAAATGTAGAGATTGATAGTTGGAAAATATATACAAGTATTTTCCCATGTTTCTATACTACTGCTGGTGTGAGCCTATTCCTTGTGGGAATAGTCTCACACATCGTGGGTCCTGATGGTGTGGCCTATTCCTAGTGGGAAAATATATATAAGTAGTATAGAAATGAACGGCAACAAACAATACTCACAGGATACAATCACATGCATGCGAAGATATATATGTACCTACACACACACACACACACACACACACACACACACACATATATATATATATATATATATATATATATATATATATATATATATACCTATACCTTTGAAAATACATATTAAAATGCATTAATCATTTACTTCCGATACTATACTATTAGACCAATTTACCTTAATCTTGGAAAGACTTCCTTTGTTCATACCTAACATTTAATATCACATCCCAAAAAATCTGGAGTGATTTGGGGATTAGGTTTAGAATTGTAACTGGAAAATAAATATATATA
The DNA here is from genome assembly GCA_949130495.1 of Sambucus nigra. Lineage (NCBI taxonomy): Eukaryota > Viridiplantae > Streptophyta > Magnoliopsida > Dipsacales > Adoxaceae > Sambucus > Sambucus nigra. Next base: position 101,729,468 of record OX422220.1, on the reverse strand, counting down.
TATTGCGAAAATAAAACATGTTTAAGATAGTGGCATTTCTTAATACTATATGGTATGGAATTACAAGTTTCTTACATCAGAAAATAAAATAAATCACAACTTTATTACATATTCTCATAGGAGAGTAAACTTAAAACTAGGAAAGGAAAGTACGACATAAGTTTAGGACTACACATAACACGTCCACTTATACATAGTAACACAAGATATTAATACAGGAGCTTCATTTCCTCAGTTGATTTTATGGGTGACCATAATTCTTAAGGTAAGGCGAGAAGAAGCATTATTATTGTGAGAAGTAGTATTGCCTGCTCTATCCCCCGGATCCATCTGGAATTTGAAAAAACATAAAGCAAATTTTTCCAAGTAGATAATTCTTATTTTATACAGTTCAAATATAACTTAAAAGAGTTAGTATAAGAGTTTCAATACAATGAAGATTCAAATAATACGATATGAGAATGTGTTACTGAAATTGGATAACGACATAGGGGTAGAGTTAGTAATGGCTAGGTATGGTTTCCAAACAAATAACCCATAATTATCTGTCCAAAGGCTTAGCGAAATAACAAATACATCCAACTAAATCAATCAAATTAAATTGGAGATAAAAGTAACCGTGCTAAGTCATTAAATGACATTTCATATGGTAGCAATAATCCAGGCCCTCAATCATCTGAGTCCTTTAGGCCAAATAATACAGTCGTGGGTATAACGAAAGATTATTCCCTGATTGTAATGTTTGCTATAAATATGTAACCGGGATAACAAGCATTATATGAAATAATATGATCGCATAATCATTCAAATAAATGAATCAATTGAACGTAAACAGTTTCAACAACTCAAATGAGTTCCTCAATGAGAATATAGTATATTGGGTCTAACACAAAGTGATGTCAACGATAGGCATAAATCAATAGCATTGCGAGAAAATAATATTGAATAAGAAATCACCTACTTAGTGTTTGAAAATATGTCGTCGAGTTCTTAGTAGAGTAAGGTATTTCGTGCACGTCTGTTTAGAATGAAAACACATATATGTAACACCCCGAGTTTTTGATGATTTAAATAATTATGTGATTAATTATTATTGTGGTAATAAGTATGTGATTAATTATTGTTGTTAGATTAATTAAATTAAAATATGAGATATTAATTTGTTATTAATTCGGATTAAAATAATTATTAACTAATGTGCTAAGGGTTAATACTTATTGTTGAGAATTATTGAATATTACTGTGTGATATGTAATATGGAATTATGAAATTTGATAAATCGTCGAAAGTGAAATATACGAAAGTTTGGTAATTTAAGTCTGACACGCGTGTGAGTCGTGTCGGGACTAATTGATTGGGATAAAAAGAGAATTTATTTTTATTAACTCATATGGTCATTTTGAGCCCTTCGTTGAGTCCAGGAGGATTAAAATAGTCAATAAACACTATCCGAGTATTTTATTTGGACTCCGAAATACTTTAGGCCAAACCGGCACCTCGTAGGGGTAGTTTTGTAATTTGGATTTTTGGGGGTTTAATTAATGACGAAAATAAGTAATTAAATAAGAAAGGAATGTGGGTAAGACATAAACCATCAAATTCTAAATCAAAGTGAGAAAGAGGGAAAATCTAAGAGGGAAAAGAAGGACTCCACATGTGTTCTTGGAGAAAGGCTCAAGATTTTATATAAAAAATTCCACCAATGCGTAGATCGCGAAAAGAGGAACGCATTTGTACCAACATCACTAACGGATCAGACCATCATATTCGAGGAAAGTATTTATTACTTGCGTGTCTTAGTAATAATTTTGTTCATGTTAGAGTAGGTGATAACTCCTCAAATTTATGAGAATTAATTTGATGAAAATTTGATGATTTGATTTATTTTGGGACTGAAATTTTAAGAGATTAAATTCTTTCATTAAATAGGATTACATTCACGGATTTATGATAAGTTTCCATGAACAAATCTGGGTTAAAATGGTTCTTGAATTGAAATTGGAAGAACTAGGGTTTTGTTGGCTTAATTTAGGGATTTCGAAATTAATTGATGTATGGTGAGGATTTAATGATTCTAGGTTGTTAGAAATCATCTATATATATTAGAGCATCAATTAGATTTGTTGTTTGGGAGTTTATGTTTGAAAAATAAAGGTTTTAGAGGTGAAAATGGTGGGAAAATGTTGAAATTTGGGGGAAGAAGACGAGACAAAGAGTCTCATGCGAAGTCGCACGTAGGTCGTTCGAGCGAGATAAGGATCTCGCGTGAAGTCATTCGAATGAAATGTGGCATTCATTCGAGCGACAACCCTTTCTGGTTCGAGTGGTATGTTAAAATTTATGCGAATTTCCATTTTACCCCCAGATTAAGTTACGTAATAAATTTGGGTGAGAAAACTGCAATTCGATGGACTTAGTCTAGCACAGAATTTTTGGGAAGTATTTGGGAAATAATACTTTAAATTATTAGAACGGTATGTTGGCCTTGGAGATTACATGAGCGATAGTAATCGAATTAAATATATTTTACGTAGCGACGAGATTAAAATACATATGAGAAGTATCTAATTAGGTAGGGTAAATGCCTATGAATTTTAATAGGATGTGTGTATGCCTATTATATACTATGATTATTAAGTGTACTAATGGGTGATAACCCGGTGGTACAAGAATATTATTGTTAAATGTACTAATGGGTGATAACCAGGGGGTACAGGAAAAATATTGTTAAGTGTACTAATGGGTGATAACCTGGGGGTACAAGAATATTATTGTTAAGTGTACTAATGGGTGATAACATGGGGGTACAAGATATTAGTGCTAAGTGTACTAATGGGTGATAACCCGAGGGTACAAGAATTACGTGAGTGATAGTAATTGCATTTAAAAATACCATACATAGTGATGAGAATAAAATACGTATGAGATGTATATAATTTAGGTTGGGTGAATACCTATGAATTTTAATAGGATGTGTGTATACCTAATATATGATATTGTTATTAAGTGCACTAATGGGTGCTAACACAAGGGTGCAGGATTATTATGGTTAGGGGAGCTAATTATTAGGTCTCATCCCGGGGGTGTAGAAATAATATATGTATGTATAGGGATGATGTGACTATATGTATATAAGAACTTCGAAATATTTCTACATTGTGAAATTGTTAGATATAGTGATAATAATAAAATTCTCTGTGCCAAGTGGTGTTAACCTAAGGGTTCAGGATTGATATGTATATATATAGGGGTGATGTGACTGTATATATTTATGAAAATAATTGGGAGCATTCTACTTTATGAAATTAGTAGATTTTGCATAAATGAGAAATAAAATAATCTTAGTGAGTAAAAGATTAACTATTCAAACGGTGAATAATGTAACTTTTAGTTATGTGAGATAAACTATTTCTTTTACGTATTGTATTGGCGATACGGGTATACTACTGGAGGTTGTAGATGATAATATATGATTTCGAGCTAGTTAAGTCGGGTAGCTGAGCTAGTGTGGGTTAGATGTCCATTAGGTGTGACAATAGATGAGATATGAGAATCTCATGTGAGTGCGATATCTAGCATGCACATAATACATGCTTCATTGCATCTTTAAATACTTGCTAAATATATCTTAAACATCGGGATTTGACCCGTCTCTTGCATATCTTCTCTCTTTTTCTCTCTATATATACATGAATTATATCAGGTGCTCAACCACAGGGATACCAAAAGTAGAGATTTGGATTCCTTTACGTGTTGCAGCTGTTGTGGAAGCTGTAGGTCCTTGCATTAGACGCATCCATCATTTCCATACTGTTATCTAGACATCACAATTGGGGAATGTGTCGCCCATTCCTAGTTTTTATTAGAGTTATTATTCAGTTTACTGTACAGTTCTTTTAGTTGGATGGATTTTACTATGAGTATGTGAATTGAAATTTGGAACTAGGAGGTTTTACCCAATATTATTTATTTTACTGTTTGATTCATGTTCAGTGTTTAGAATATTCATGTGTATGATTAATGGTTTACATTTTTATAATTAAATAGAGAAATGGTTTTATCTGGCTATATGTGAAGGAAATTTTTTTGACACCTAGCCTAATTCTATATTAGGCGATTAATATGTTTATAAGTTTTTCGACAGTGATGCTTGGAATGTGACAACTAAACATTTTGTTTTAAATTTGGTAAAGGACTGATCACCCAATATTTTATTGGGCGGGGTGTAACAGGTGGTATTAGAGCATCAGGTTCTAGAGTCTTTTAGGATTTGTGTAGCTTATTACAATTCAACGTAGTGTTGTTTGATGTAGAGACTTATGATAGGAATGTTGTGTTTCCTTACGCATGCGACTTACGTTCTCCTGCTACGAATTATAATGCATGTGACCCATTATACAAAATTTTGTGTGACTCGAACACCGAATATTTTTTTACGACCAGCGAAGGTCGTAAGAAGGACTGCAGGAGAAGAAACTCGATATTAGACATAACATAATTTGAGAATGGTGATCGTGAAAAATGTCGCCATAAGTATTACTTAAATAAATGATAATGAGATTGTCACTCGGTTGTAGTAGATTCCTAGGGAACGGTCGTAGGTAACGGTGGAGTGACTTCAAGACCAACTATCATAATCGACAAGGGAGAAATTGGAGGGACTCTTTTCAAAACCATCAGTCAAGATGCGTAGAAGAAAGAGAGAAAAGTTTAAAAGGCCAACGGAAGTTGATAATCCAAAGGAAATTATGTAGAGTGAAGTGTAACGGCACTCACAATTAGATTGGTAGCTCTTAGGAGTCATATAAAGTTATCAGAATCAATCACCAGGTGTAGAAAGTGTGCTTGAAATTTAAAGAGAAATTCGGGTACGAGTTGACTGTGAGGTCTTCCATTCGATGTTGTAAAAGAGATGCAAGTCAAAACACGAAACTCGACATAGTGAGTAAGCTAGAGACCGATCACGAGGGAACGATTGAATTGTATAATGAACTTCATACCTGACAGAAGGGCATAAACTATCCAAAGGGTCCATAGTTGAAAAAGGACCCATGAGTAGAATACAAGCATGGATGAGAAATCTAGCTAAGATGACTAATGTTGATGTCGTCAAGGTTATACGGTTACTGGTTATTGAAGTCTTTCCAGAATAAGTGATCCAGGAGGGTTAGAAAATACGGTTGGAATGCAAGGTTGAACTTAATGGTGTTAGTGAAACACCACGTGAGAGTGTGCCCAATAGGGAAATCATTTAGATGATTTTGATTGATTAACTTCCTAAAAAGTGACGATGAAGTCAATCAGGGTTGTGGAGGCCAACCAGAGTTTCGAAAGGCCAGCGTAGCCAAAGGGACAACAGAAGAACAATTATGAGTTAAGACTGTCGGTCTGGGGAAGGACATTCCAAAATGGAAAGTTGGACTAGTAATGGGGAAGTGACTTATGAAGTTACCCATGAGAAGAAAGTAGAAATATAAGCTATAAATGTGTCACAATTTATAAGTGAGTCCGAAGAGATTAGAAATGGTAAATCATGCCAATTAGGAATAGTAACTGGAGGAGCGAGACTTCTAGCAAAGGAATTTGGGTCAAGAGAATTTGGCCTTGGAGATTTAAAAACCGAGAGTGATGGGTTTAGGTTGGACCCGTGGAGCCCTAGATAAGAGTGGCATATAGTATGTCAAGGTCAACGGGGCTCGAGATGTAAATGGGAGTTCAGAAAAGCCATAATTGAGGCCTGGAGATTTTGGGCTAACGTTTCATTAATGGGCGTGAAATCCACATGATGGAATAAATTTTCCGCAATAAGAGGGGAAAAACTATTGGATGAAATCCTAGATGTATAACGATTACAGATGTTCATGGGTCAGGTTGTCATCCATGTGCTGAGACCTCATGATTTAGCGAGACTGGTTTGGTTTTTCTTTTTCCTTGTGAATAAAGGATAAATTCTAGTGACATGTGTGTGTCACAACTTATATGTAAATTGGAAACCCTAAAACTCACGTGCGGGTCGAGTTGAGTGGGTGTGTCACAACTTATATTTCTCATTGATAGCAGAGCATTTTTTGATGTCGCCCGTGAGTGAACCGGGTGATCCCTAAGGGTATATTTTGTTGTTATAATTTACTACTGCATTGAGTTAGCAGTAGTAGAGTATATTATGGTAATGGGTAGTGATTAAGTACCGTATGTTTGAATGACAGTAAATTTAGTGTTATGACTATCGTGCCGGGTACTCCGAGAGAAGTAATTTTTGTATTGTGCGGCACCACCTGAAATAGGGTTGGGCCAGATATGTATATATATGAAACTTTCATGATATTTTTAACACACCGCCTAATTAGATACCAGGTGATCAGTCCTTTATTAAATTATCATCAAGATGGACCGTTGGTTCATTCTCAGCATCACTGTCATAAAATAATATTTCCAATTTGAACACCGAAATAATTAAGCTAAGTGTCAAAACAATTTAAAGTCTTATATTCAGTTTATGAAGTTCCATTACAAAAACCTTTTTAATAACCAACAGTTTAAGAATCACATAAATACTAAGGATGGCAATTAACACACAAGAATTAAACCATCTATATAATCCAATCCAAGTTTAAGAACCATAAATGAAATTATCCTAACACTATTTAACTCCTAAGGAGAACTGAATACTGGAAATATATATGAACATAAATCTCTGACCAATCCAAACGGAATAGGAATTCGGGTGACACATGCCCTAACTATGATAAAATAAAATAGAAACTAAATCAATGAAGAGGTTGTCTAAAGCAAAGGCCTGCAACTTCCACATAAGCTACATCACGTCCAATCCAAAGAACCTATGAAAGATTCCCCTCTGGCTGGGCACTTGTAATACATACATATATATACAAGAGAGAAATAAATGACAGAAAACGGTTCAGATCCCAAGTGTAAAATAGTTTTAAAAATAGTTTAACAAGTATTTAAAATTCTTACCGGCTAATATCACAACCATGTTAACAGGCGACACTCTATTGAGATTCCTCACCTCTCATCTAGTGTGCACTCCTACCATCCTACTGATCTCATAAGTCTATCTAACTTATATTCCATAAATTTCTATCTCGATATGTACTAAGGCCATAATATTTAGTTTTAATAATCATTCTCTTCCATATTATTTCATTACTTAGAATCACTTAGTACCGTTACCAAATTCACTAACACTTGTTATAAAGCTGAAGCATTTATTCATTACTTAACTACTTATACACACACAGTAGAAAGTTTCCATATATATATATATATATATATATATATATATATATATATATATATATATATATATATATATATATATATATATCAATCACTCATATAATATATATATACTATTGGCACCCCACATAAATCTATGGTACTGGCATACTCTGCTATCAAGTCCCCGTATCACTCAAACTAAGAGAAATACTAGTTCGAATTCACTCTCGAACTTTATTAACACAATACACATAAAAATATAGGCGAAGCATAGTTCCAAGTCACTAAGAGGTCAGCACATACCCCTCACGTCTCTTAGGACCGTCTGACTATCATTCTCAGATAGTCTGTACCAAAGAATCCTATGTTCTAGGGTACGAGTTAGTATCCCCCATAAAGGTCCAATCGAGATAAGACTGTCTTCGCGTGAAAACCTCCATGATAGCAAGTAGCCCGGGTATGATTTTTACGTAAATGCATAATATATTCACAATCACACAATAATATTTGTAAATATTCACATTTTCCAAATTAGGTTCACCCACGACCCACAATTATTATTATCCGTTCTTGGCACAACTTTTACACAACTACCTCTCATAACGGATTCGTCTCTTTTATTCTCATTTATAATCTATTTCAGACTTACTTCTCATCTCTCAAAGTATTTCACTAAGTATAATTTTAGTAGGTATACCCTCACTTACCTTCTAGTCTAAATCTTTCATGAGTCTCCATCTTTTAGTAAACATACGCACAATTTCCAATGTATGAATAACTCCCCGTTAACCCATAATTTTATCTCATATTAATTTCATTCAACGAAGTCTACTTAGACCCTACTAGTCCTCTTCATAACCCATTATACTCCATAAATAATAATCAAGGGTCCCTGCGTATCTTAATCAGGTTAAACAAAAAGAAGAAATATATGCACTTTTCCATGAGAGATCGATCGATCATGGAATGGGGTCGATCGATCAATCGATCGATAGATCGATGCTCTTGGTCGATCGATCGATCAAGCAGTTTATGCCCAGTTTTCTGAAATTTTCAACCTACGGGTTCCATCATCCTAACCACTCCAAACCTCTATAATTTCATTCCAAACTCCCATCAACGTAATCAAAATGTTTATGCAATATGAATAAACAAGTTCTAACGTAACGACATCAATAAATCCTCAACTAATCAATCAAAAAGTGGTTTAATCTCAGGTTTCTTTATAAAACCAAATTTTGCATGAATAATCAAAAACCTCTATTTAAATCCATATTTCCTTCCCAAATATCATACTAAACTCGTTGTTAATCCTCTACATATGATCAAGATTTTAGACTACATGTATTCTCCCTACAACACATACAAATTCTCTTCCAAAACATATAAATCTTCAATTAAAACATATGATTTTCATTCCTAGACTAACATGGAATGTATATTAACTTGGAAATTAGCAAGATAGAGACTTGCCTAGGACTCAAGGATCTGATTTGTTGATGAAAAATATATGGTTGCGTTCCTCCTCGTGCGATCTACATTTTGGTGATGGTGACGGTGCAATCGGGTGAGTTCTAGGCCTTGGATTGCTTGGAAACTCTTCACCTTATTCTCTAATCTCTTCACCTTCTTCTCTAATGGTTTGGCTTAGGTTTTGCATTTGTTAATCCTAAGAGACAACTCCAAATGGCTAATATATACTAAGAAAATTCGTGGGTTTAATTACCAAAAAATACAAAATGTCTATAATACCCTCCCGGATGTCAATTAGGCCTAAAAATGCCCCGAGACCCAAGCTAAATCATAGGGTACACTTTTAGGACTATCACGACCCTTTCAGACACTTTGGCGCACTCAAAATGATCATATGAGCGTCTTATAATATATTTACTTTTATAATAATAATTTAATCCTGACACGACACAGGTGCGTCCCGACTTAACTTTCCATAATTGCCATATTATTCACTCGTGACAATATTAATATTTCAATATCATATATTACTTTACTCATCTAGTAATATTCAACAAATTTCAAATAATTACTAACTCGAATCACGTTAGTAAATATTTAAAATAAATTTCCCAATTAATATAAAATTAAAATCTCAATTAAATTTAATAAATCCCCAATTTTGAAAGCCATAAAAATACGGGGTATTACGGTATTATAGACCTCAGTGAGTATGTTGTCTAATTATATGTGATTCCGGTGTGTAGGAATTTATTTCACTAATATGACTCAGGATACATTGTGTTCTTTATCGGGCAACAAAATATAGCTCAGTATATATTTATAGCGCCAAGTACTTGGAATAGTAAGAGCGCCATGCTTCATGTTACATTTTTGGGTCATGAGAAGGGACGAGTAGACTTTTATGTCAAAATACGAATATAGTGGAAAAGTACATAGTATGGACTTAAGGCCTTACGGACCTCGACAAGCGACTAGGTTAGGTAGTAGTGTATCAAGGGGGTTCCTTATTTGGATTTCTCTTTGTGAGATATCCCACACATGAAACTAGCGAACGTCGGGTGTTGGAGAGAAGTTTGGTCGATAGGACATAAGTTTTATACGTTGGTTATTGTACCTATAAAAGAATATAATTAAGAGCTGATAATTACATTATGACTTAAGGCGAGTAGGGTCTCCTAGTCTTAGCATCATTTTGAATAGGGCAAGGATGTCGTTGAAGGATTGAATAAGTGATGACTAGTGGGGTGGTTGAGTGCACTCCTACTACATTAGCATACTAGGTATTCGAGAATCAATTGTACAATGTTCCACGAAGCATAGGGTTTATGGGTGCCCTAGGTGATTAAATTAAGCAAGTGGATTATGATTATCATGTGAATTCGAGAACATGTAGTTAGGTAAGCTGAAGCTTATTCAGAAACATTTGTCAGAGATTTACGTTTTAATATTTGTGTAACACTGTGCGGAAAAATCACATGTATCACGATTAGAAGTACATTCGAGAGAGTATAAAACGTATCAGGTTCCAAATAACAGTGGTGAAGTGTTATGATGTAGAGTAATATTGCAAGGTTAGTCTTGCAGTGGGTCACCTGACTGTTGGAAAAAGGGGTGCGCAATCCGAAACCAGTAAGGGCTTCTTCCACTAGAGAATGGGAGAGTATCCCTAAGGATCTTCTCATGTAGATGAGATGGTGAGATTATGGGTGTTGAAATGTGATTTAGTATGGCCTAATATCCACAGAGGGATGGGCAGGATAGGTGGTCTAATAGGATGCGGGAGAGCAAATTTTATGTGCAGTTTAAAATCTTCGGGGAGGATGAGTGTAGTACCTTCCACTAGTGGAGTTGTGTTCAATAACTCCTATGAATTCACATTTGGGCAGAGTGCCAGTAGAGGTATGGCATGGTGAACTTGGTTATTTTCCTACTTGATAGTTAGAGGAGGGGGACCAACTATAATTGTAAATATCGAAGAAGAGTTGTGATTATCATGTATATTATGTGTGAAATATATATGGCACAATTAATTTACTCGTAAGAACGAAACGAGATGAGGTCATATGTATCCTAAAGGAGGATAAATCTACTATGGTGTAATAGTAGAAGGCTATATAGGGAATATCTAAAATAAAGTTTAAGTAGTGGAACTTGAACGGTAAGGCTTGGGCAAGAGCCTATATGACAGGGTAATCTGGAGTTTAAAACAAACACATGTCAAGTTTTCATTATTAAGGGTACTTGATAGAATACTATATGAGTGGTACGGAGTAGCTTACTTGGGAGTGCAAGGATGGGATGCACAATATTTTTATAGCGGTGTCTATTCCTGGTATACTTTTTTCGAATTTCGGGATGAAATTCTGTTGTAAGGGGGGACGTATGTAACACCTGATTTTTTTATGACTTAAATAATTACGTGATTAATTATTATTGTGGGAATAAGTACGTGATTAATTATTGTTGTTGGATTAATTAAATTAAAATGTGAGAAATTAATTTGTTATTAATTCGGATTAAAATAATTATTAAGTAGCGTGCCAAGGGTTAATACTTATTGTTGAGAATTATTGAATATTACTTTGTGATATGTAATATGGAATTATGAAATTTAATAAATTACCGAGAGTGAAATATACGACAGTTTGATAATTTAAGTCTGACACGCGTGTCAGTTGTGTCGGGACTAATTGATTGGGATAAAAAAAGAGTTTATTTTTATTAACTCATATGGTCATTTAGAGTGCGCCGTTGAGCCTAAGAGGGTTTAAATAGTAAGAAAATACTACCCGGATATTTTATTTGGACTCCAGAATATTTTAGGCCAAACCGGCACCTCGTAGGGGTAGTTTTGTAATTTGGATTTTTTGGGGGTTTAATTAATGACGAAAATTAATAATTCAATAAGAAAGGTACATCGGTAAGACATAAACCATCAAATTCTAAACCTAAGTGAGAGAGGGAAAACTTAGGAGGGAGAACAAGGACTTTATAGGTGTTCTTGGAGAAAGGCTCAAGCTTTTACACTGAAAATTCCACCAACGCGTAGATCGCGAAGAGAGGAACACATCTATACGAACATCACGAACGGATCAGACCATCATATTCGAGGCAAGTGTTTATTACTTGCGTGTTTTAGTAATAATTGTGTTCATGTTAGAGTAGGTGATAAACCCTCAAATTTATGAGAATTAATTTGATGAAAATTTGATGATTTGATTTATTTTGGGACTAAAATTTTAAGAGATTAAATTCCTTCATATAGATAGGATTACATTCACGGATTTGTGATAATTTTCCATGACAAATCTGGGTTAAAATGGTTCTTGAATTGAAATTGGAAGAACTAGAGTTTTATTGGTTTAATTTGGTGATTTCTGAATTAATTGATGTATGGTGAGGATTTAATGATTCTAGGTTGTTAGAAATCATCTACATATATTAGAGCATCAATTGGATTTGTTGTTTGGACATTTGGGTTTGAAAAAAGAGGTTTTAGAGGTGAAAATGATGGGAAAATGCTGAAATTTTGGGGAAGAAGATGAGACAGAGAGTCTCGCATGAAGTCGCGCATAGGTTATTCGTGCAAGATAAGGATCTCGCACGAAGTCGTTCGAATGAAATGTGACAGTCGTTCGAGCAACAACCTATTCTGGTTCGAGCGATAGGTTCCAATTTCTTGGAATTTCCATTTGACCCCCATATTAAGTTACACAATAAATTTGGGTGAGAAAACTGCTATTCGATGGACTTAGTCTAGTGTTGAATTTTTGGGAAGTATTTAGGAAATAATACTTTAAATAATTGGAACAATATTTTGGCCTTGGAGATTACATGATCGATAGTAATTGAATTAAATATATTATACGTAGTGATGAGATTAAAATACGTATGAGAAGTATATAATTAGGTGGGTTAAATGCCTATGAATTTTAATAGGATGTTTGTGTGCCTATTATATAATCTAATTGTTAAGTTACTAATGGGTGATAACCCGGGGGGTACAAGAATATTATTATTAAATGTACTAATGGGTGATAACTTGGGGGTACAAGAATATTATAGTTAAGTGTACTAATGGATGATAACCCGGGGGTACAAGAATATTATTGATAAGTGTACTAATGGGTGATAACCCGAGGGTACAAGATATTGATTGATAAGTGTATTAATGGGTGATAACCCGGGAGTAAAAGAATTACATGAGTGATATTAATTGCATTTAAATCTACCATACATAGTGATGAGAATAAAATACGTATTAGATGTATAAAATTTAGGTTGGGTGAATACCTACGAATTTTAATAGGATGTGTGTATACCTATTATATGACATTGTTATTAAGTGCACTAATGGGTGCTAACCCGAGGTTGCAGGATTATTATGGTTAGGGGCACTAATGGGTCTTAGCCCGGGGGTGCAGAAACAATATATATATATGTATAGGGATGATGTGACTATATGTCTATATGTATATAAGAACATGTAAATATTTCTACGGTGTTAAACTAGAAGATATAGTGATAATAATAAAATGCTTTGGGACAAGTGGTGTTAACCTAAGGGTGCAGGATTGATATGTGTATATATAGGGGTGATGTGACTATATATATTTATGAAAATAATTGGGAACATTCTACTTTGTGAAATTAGTAGATTTTGTATTAATGAGAAATAAAATAATCCTAGTGGGTAAAAGATTAACCATTTGAACGGTGAATAATGGAACTTTTTGTTATGTGAGATAAACTATTTCTTTTTTGTATTGTATGGGCGATACGGGTATACTACTGTAAGTTATAGATGATGATTTATGATTTCGAACTAGTTAGGCTGGGTAGCTTATCTAGTGTGGGTTAGATGTACGTTAGGCATGCACAATAGATGATAGGTGAGAATCTCATGTGAGTGCAATATTTAACATGCACATAATACTTGCTTCGTTGCAGTTTTAAATCCTTGCTAAATATTTCTAAAACATTGGGCTCGGACCTGCCTCTTGCATATCTTCTCTCTTTTTCTATATATATGTATTATATCATGTGCTCATCCACATGGATACCAGAACTAGAGATTTGGATTCCTTTGCATGCTGCAGCTATTGTGGAAGTTGTAGGTCCTTGCATTAGACGCATCCACCGTTTCCATTCAGTTATCTAGACATCACAATTGCGGTATGTGTCGCCCATTCCAAGTTTTTCTCAGAGTTATTATTCAGTTTACTTTACCGCTCTTTTAGTTGGATGGATTTTACTGTGATTCTATGAGTTGAAATTTGGAACTAGGAGGTTTTACCCAGTCTTATTTATTTCCGTGTTCGATTCATGTTCAGTGTTTTGTATATTAATGTGTATGATCAATGATTTACATTTTTATAATTAAATAGAGAAATGGTTTTATTTGGTTATATGTAAAGGAAAAAGTTTTTGACGCCTAACTTAATTCTACAATAGGTGATTAATATATTTATAAGTTTTTCGACTGTGATGCTAAGAATGAGCCAACTGAATATTCTATTCAAATTTGGTAAAGGACTGATCACCCGATATTTTATTGGGTTGGGTGTCACCGGTGGTATCAGAGCATTAGGTTCTAGAGACTTTTACACTACACCAAAATGACAAAATTGTCACCTTTCAGCCGACCACCCTTGTCAAGGTCATTGACATGTCAAAAAACATGCATTTTGTGTCACGATCATTGACCTTGACAAGACCGTGAGAAAGAATTGTCACGGTCATTGACCGTGATAAGTTTGTGAAAAATTTACTTGTCACGGACTTGTCACGATCAATGACCGTGACAATTCTTTAAATATTTTTCACGGTCAAGGACCTTGACACAACCGTGACAACTTCTTCAGCAAAAACCCTTTCCCCTTATTTTTTCCCCCGTTGTTCCCTCCTTTATACAACTCTCTCTCTCTCTCTCTCTCTCTCTACGCTGCTCTCTCTCTAATTTCAAGTTAATTTCTCTCTCTCTCTCTATCTCTCTCTCTCTCTTCCATTTATATATATGTTTGTGTGTATATATGTGCGTGTGTGTATGTGGTGGGTGAGTATGTGGAAAATAGGGGGTTGTTATATTAGAGGCAAAACATTGATGATTATGTATATAAAATTAGCCTTGTATGGGTATAAGCTAATTTAGATTAATATTGATGATTATGTCTATAAAGATTGACTCATTTTCATTCGAATTAGACAATTCACATGTTAATATGTTGTTGCTTAACCTATACTTTTGTCTTAGGTTTGATATCATTCATGAACTTTAGAATATTAGTGTTATCGACTTAATTCCACATTGAAGATATTTGTACTTGTATATTTGTGTCTAATTTTAATTTCAAAGGGAAGATTACGATATTTTGACTATGGTTAAAGATAAAAAATAATTCGTTGTGATTTTATTTCTAAGTGATTCTAGAATTTTTATTCTTGGAGTTAAAGAAATCAATGCATTCTTTCTGTTGGAAGATATTTATTTTTTAATAATGCAGGTTATTTTGAACTTTCCTTCACCATTAAAACATTAAATTGGTAGCATTTTTCTCCTACCAATTTTTTTCATCGTGCATGTCGCCAAATTCTTAGTAGATTAGTATTTAACAAACAAAAGCGAAAGAACCATTATTGTTCACTAAATGTTGGCAAAAGTCTTACTGAAAATGTAAACATTTGTATTATATATAAATTGGCTCTCTCATGTATCAAAACGTTTGAGTCTATCAAGTTAAATAGACTTGGTTCGTTATGAGTGAGACACAATATCGTTTAGGTCAGATGAACCTTAAGGACTAAATATTGAAGATCATGCACTATCTCTCATTGGAGCCTTCCATGATTAAATATGAGGACTATATCCTTTCGAGAAGTTTGATATAATATTGGCTAATGGCACACACTAAGATGTTTTTTAAATTGAGAGAATTTTTTCATAAAATGTGTTTTAAAAACCCTTTGAAGTATTGAAGAGTTTTTTTTTTTGAGTTGTGTATTTACCTTTTGAAGTATTGGGATCTAGGAACAAGTTTTAAAAATAATTTTGGAATTTTTTATTTTGAGGCGTTCGAACGGACATAATATATAACATATATTCCATGCTTTACATCTATTCCAACATATATAATATATATAATAATAAACAAAACCTCTTAAAAATAATATATAGCATCATCCCATTGTAACATATATAACATACAATAATGGTAATAATAAGTTTTTCAAATATAAGTAAAATCTCTCTACGCAATCAACAATTCTAACATCATATCCACCAACCTAAATCAAAGTTACTT
Source organism: Sambucus nigra (assembly GCA_949130495.1). Taxonomy (NCBI): domain Eukaryota; kingdom Viridiplantae; phylum Streptophyta; class Magnoliopsida; order Dipsacales; family Adoxaceae; genus Sambucus; species Sambucus nigra. Next base: position 101,713,449 of record OX422220.1, on the reverse strand, counting down.
CATTCAAAACATTAATGGTAATAATAAGTTTTTCAAATATTTCACTCGTCCCAACAGAAAAAATACATAAAACCCCATCTACTCCTAACATAAAATGATATCACCGAAGTAAACCTGTGATCTTGAAGCATATGACCTCCAACAAAATGACTTCAATGATTTTTTTTGTCCAAAAAATGTTTTCACTTGCAATAAGATTTATTAAGTGTCAATTACCTTAAACAAAGAAGAATTTTTTTTAATAGTTCCAATAGATGACATAAAATCTTGATACATGTATCCACGTTAGATGTTTTCAACTAATTTAGACATATTTATGTGTGTATGTGTATATGTGTGTGTACATGTATGTGGTGGTGTGTGGTGGGGGAGGGGGGCAGGAGGTGTGGTGGGGGGAGGGGGTGTGGTGGTGGTGGGGGGGGTGTACGTGTACGTGTGCGTGTCTGTGGTGTGGGTGGGGTGAGAGGGTGGGGGCAGGGTTGGGGGGTGGGGTAGGGGTGTGTGTCTATGTGTACTAATAATTTTTTTTTATTTGTATTAATAACATTTTTTTATAGAAAATGTCTCCTTCAGGTATTAAGGCGAAGATGATGATGCTGTTTATGATGATGTCGTCTGGGCTCGGTGGTAGCGGAGTCGACGAGGGCTCCTTGACCCCTAGGCTCCCCAAATATGGCAAATTTGGGATTACAATCGAGAAAAAATCGGAGCTATTAACGAGATCCCTCGATCTTCTAAAGACGATCACCTGCCCGGGGTTTATAAGTTGGAAGGAGGTGCCATATGAGCTCAAGTAAGCTGTTTGGGCGGCACTACAGGTAATATATTTATATTTATATGAATATTTCAATTTCAATTTCAATTTCAATTTTGATTTCAATTTAATTTTATATTTATATTTATATTTTTTCGCAACTAACATTGTATTTGTTGGATATAAACAATTCAACTTGGATCCAAAGCTATGCGATTCCATCTTGGAGAAGTTGAGGGAGCAACACAAGATGTGGAAAAAAATATGCGGACACGGTACTTTGGGAAAACACGAGAGTCCATTATCCAATGGCGTGGATCCGTCCCGCCCAAGGACCCGATCTCGTTGGCACAATGGAAAAAGTTCATTGACAATGAGATCGAGGATCGACAATTGGCATCTCGCCAATCGAGGAGGGAAAATCGGGCAAAAAAGACGGACGTGCACTACTCCGGCCGGATGTCTTGCGCCGTGGTGGAGCAGAGGATGAAGGTAAGATTTAATTTTTTTATAACTACATAAATATAATATTCTTCATTATTTTACTTTGCGGGGCCGATACTAATTTTACTTTATTTTATTTCAGGTGGTAGGGAGTGGCCCAGGGGGTAAGCCACATAGGCTCGATACTTATGTGGATCTTCGGATGAAGAAGGGGAAGGACAAGGAGGTGTCCCCGAGTGTCGCATCCACGATTATAAGTAATCCGACACTTTAATTTTTGTTAATTACGTTATAATTTTTTAGTTTACTTATTTTACTAATCATGTGCTTTTTATCGTTTCAGGCAAAGCTTAAAGAAGTGCACGAGTCGCAGTCTGATGCCGACAAGGCGTCTTTGTCCACAGACGCACTCAGCCAAGTGCTTGGCTCTGATCGCAAGGGGAGGACAAGGAGGTGAGCTCGCGGGTGGCCAAATCTAGGACCATTAAATTGGAGACGAGCAACACCGGGTTAGCTCGAACGGTGGATTCACATGACGTGAAGCTGTTCTTTTTCGAGGAGAAGGTCCAAGATATGTACTCATTCAGAAAGCGTACGTTGGGCGGAGACCGTAAGGGGGAAGGGAAGGAGAAGGCGGTGGAGGAGGAGGAGGTTCGAGAGAATGAGGCACAGGATGACGAGGATGTGGACCTCACTGCTTCATCACCGACACATGCGTACTTTGACGATCCACTTACTTATTTAGATCCCTTCCCCAGACCGATGTCGACAATTGGTTGGCCGAGCGTGTTCATATTGGACGTATTTGATGGCCAACAGATAGGGCGGGGGTTAAGGGACCCGAATATCGTCCAGGGTGGAATAGGTCATGGACGTGCGCTTCAAGAGATCGAGTCCAAAGTGCTCATCACGCATGTGATACCTGGGAAGGAGAACTCCCTATTGTGGTTGCGCGAACAATGCGGCACGATGTATATTAGTGGGTGTGTCAATTCGTATATCGTGTGGCCTACTCACCTCCTCACATTTACCCCAGACATGTAGTGACATTATTTTTAAGTTGGTACATTTTTATGATATTTGGATTATATCGTCATGTATATTGTTTCTATTTTGAATATATATTTGCATTATCTTTAGTTTCTTTGGATATATTATGTTTAAATAGGTACAATGTTGCTATAAAAATTACAAATATGCTGCTGGGTAGTGGCAATGGCCATATTGCCTAGCATTTTTTTTTTAAATTCTGCCCAAAATTGTCACGGTCATTGACCGTGATAAGTCCTTGACTAATATGGTTGTCACGAACTTGTTCCGGTCAATGGCCGTGATAATTTTTTAAAAAAGGGTCAAGGCTTTGTCACGGTTATGAACCGTGACTAAACTTATCACGGGCCATGACCCTAACATTTCTAACGAACTTGTCATGGTCAATGACCGTGACACATTCGTGACAAAAAAAGTTGTCTCTCCCCGAATTGTCACGGTCATTGACCTTGACAAGTCCAACTTGTCAAGGTCAATGACCGTGATAATTAGGCAGATTTGGTGTAGTGTTAGGATCGGTGCGACTTATTACAGTTCAGCATAGCATTCTTTGATGTAGAGTCTTATGATAGGATTATTGTGTTCCCTTACGTACGCGACTTACGTTCTCCTGCTACGAATTATAATGGATGTGACCCATTATATGAAATTTTGTGTGACTCAAACACCGAAAATTTTGGTACCGCCAGCGAAGGCTGTAAGAAGGATTGCAGGAGAAGAAACTCGACAGAAGATATAAAGTAGTTTAATAATGGTGTTCGTGACAAATGTCGCCATATGTATTACTTAAACAGGTGACAACGAGATCTTCACTCGGGAATAGTAGATTCCCAGGGCACGGTCGTAGGTAATAGTGGAGTGACTTCAAGACCACCTCACATAATCGATAAGGGAGAAATTAGAGGGACTCTTTTTAAAACCATTAGTGAAGATGCGGAGAACAAAGAGAGAAAAGTGTAAAAGGCCAACGGAAGTAAAAAAATCCAAAGGCAATTAGGTCGAGTGAAGTGTAAGGACACTCAGAATTAAATTCGGAATTAAATTGATAGCCCTTAGGAGCGACATAAATTGATTAGAATCAATCCCCACATGTAGAAAGTGTGTTTGAAATTTAAAGAGAAATTTGGTTATGAGTTGACCATGAAGTCTTCCATTCGATGTTCTAAAAGATATGCAAGTCAAAATTTGAACCTTAATATAGTGAGTAAGCTAAAGACCGATCGTGAGGGAACAGTTGAATTGTATAATAAACTTCGTACCTAGTAGAGGGGCATAAATTATCCAAAGGATATATAGTTGATAATGGTCCCGTGAGTAGAATACAAGCATGGATGAGAATTCCAGCTAAGATGACTAATGTTGATGTGGTCAAGGTCATACAATTACTGGTTATTGAAGCCTTTCCAAAAGAAGTGATCCAAGAGGGTTAAAAAATATGGATGGAATGCAAGGTTAAACTTAACGGTGTTAGTTAAAGACCACGTGAGAGTGTACCCAATAGGGAACTCATTTAGATGATTTTGATTGATTAACTTCCTACAAAGTGATGATAAAGTCAATCAGGGTTATGGAGGCCAACCAGAGTTCCGAAAGGCCAGTGTAGCCAAAGGGACAATGAAAGAACAATTGTGAGTTAAGACTATCGGTCTGGGGAAGGAAATTCCAAAGTGGTCAGTGGTTCTAGTAATGGGAAAGTGACTCGTGTGCATGGCATTCACGCGTCTTCAACCTCTGGACATTTGACCTAGGGTTTTAGAAACTTTGACTTCAAATTAAACCTTCCACATGAAACCATTTTACTTCATTCAAAAGTCATTTTCTCTGAATTTTACAAGGATTTCAAATATATACTTTTTTGGTATCGAAAGTTGTACGATATACTTCTGTGAACTGGAAAAATAAAAAAATTTTAGAATAACATTGCTGGATTTTGGTTCAAATTAAAATAATGGCAGTACTAAAGTTTTGGTGGGAATGGTAGTCACCATATTTAAGGGAGCAGGATGTTTTGCTCATAGAGGGATCTTACAGATGGTTTTAATCGCAAGTTCCTTTGGTTTATCAGAAATGAAGAGAATGTGGTTTATGGACTATTCACATAAGGATCGATCAGAGGCCGACAGTGAATAAAGAGTGATATGGAGAAGTGAACCTTGTACCGATGTAAGGTAGGTACAGTGAAGAGAGAGTCCTTCAGTGGAATGATAGGCTCACTAGTAAGTGTTTTTAACACTTATGGAGTTGTTGTGTTCGTAGAACCCCTTTGGTGGACATCCACCTGGGGAATTCTTTAAAACATGGCTGTTGAGGTCGGTGATGGAGTTTCCTTTTGACAAAGAAGTTAAGGTGACTATGAAGGTGATTATCAAGATCGAGGCTATAGTGTCTAAGATACTGATAGCTTAACATGGCCAGGATTGCGAGAGATTGGAAAGGTTGCAATGCAGCGTGTACAACCACATGCTTTGATCTTATCCAATAAGACTTAAAGAATAAGAATAAGGTGATGAGGTGGGGCATCGATTAAAGTAATTTTTAGGTTCAGTTAGGACAAGTGTGTTATGTCAAGTAACCAATCGGAGCAGCCGGGGATACTGGCAAAGTTATTGTTATGAGTTTCACCTCAGATGGAGGTATTTTCTAACCCAGATTCGTTTATGTAATTCGACCATTTTGGCAGTATCGATAACATTAGATATTGTATGTATATATGTTTTTCCGTGGTAGCGGGGTTCTATTTTGAAAATTGTATCTGGTTTGTACTACTCGTTGTGTATATGTTATACGAATATGGTATTATTCTGAGTATTCTATGTTCCTTATTGATCGTAGCGATAGCAGGCTAATGATTTCAATAATATCGTGTCCACGATTCCAGGGTGGAACAGGTTTTTATTGCAGTATCTCATCTGGATACAGATTAAGCTCGCTTTGATTTTACGTTTAAGTGGAACTTCGAAGAGTAGATGTTTCATTATCATGATTGGAGTGTGTGGCGACCTTATAAATATGATTCAAGGTATGTAGGATTTATTGTTAAGCTATGATTTTAAGCTTATTATTGTTTGCGCAAGGACTTAGTGTTAGTATGAGCGCTTGGTGGTGCGGCTTCTGGAAAGAAATAGGAGTTTAGACCACCTTTTGTTGAAAAGGGGGATAGGGTTATCTCGATTGCATATTTGAAGCTAACGGACCTCCACGACCGACAAGGTTAAGTAGTACTGTATTGGAGGGATTCCTTATTTGGATTTCTCTTGCGAGACGCTCCACGCATGAACCTTAATGGCGTCAGGAGTGGAGATATGTTATGGGATGCGAGGATATTAGTTTTGATGATAAGTTACATAGTTTGGAGAAAACACTATAGACTGAGAGTCGTGTAGTGATTGTATATTTATGGGGATGGAAGTGCTGTGGAAAAGCACTGAAATGGTTCTCTCACCACAAGTATGTGGGTGAGGCAAGGTAAAGGAAATTGATTTAAGTCTTATAGCTAGGCCTTGATGAGAAGGATAATTCGGAGATAATGTGTTTTGGGTGTGATGTTCGTAACATGTTTGAAGAGAGTAGGTGCCTCGATTAGTTAGATTTTCCATTTCGCCAAGGTGGAAGGATAGAGTGGTAGAAGAGCATTAGTAGGTTAGTGAGTTAGGACTTAGGGCATCTCCCTGATGTGCCTCTGGCCGTTATATCTCGATGACCCACGATGTAAGGAAGTAGTGTAAGAGGAGGGTTCTTTGTCTGTATTTCGCTTTTTGAGATGTACCACGCATGAAACCGAGCAAATGTCGAAAGTTAAGCGAGGCCTTGGGAAATAGGGATATAGTTAGGATAGTACTCGTTTAACGTAGGTAGGAAAACACATCAAAAGTAGGGTTATTTGGAAGTAAAATCAGTAGGACAAGTGGCGCCGATATAAGGAGATTGTTGTGAGTTGACCTCGAGAGGAGTGGCAGGTTAACTTTATTGGGGATTGGATTTCTAGGTATAGGAAGAATTGAATTTTGTGGGTTAAGAAAACCCATGTGTGAGTATTACTCCGAGGAAAGGAGGCCCATTTTTAAGGGAAAGTGTTACACGTCGGACGTTTACAATGGTCGCGCATTTGGGCACGGGCCATAAAGGTGTATGGGCACCTTGGTAAGTTGGTTTTATATACCATCTCAAATAGAAGGGGGCATAATATATAAGGATGCAGTATATTCTGTGAGGCAGTTATACGTGTGATTGAAGGTCGTTAGATGGAACACTGTAGGAGATACGTGACAACCCTAGGGTGTAGGTGCAAGGAGAGTTAGTACGCTTAAGATATACAAGTACATGACGGGAGTAGTCGAACATTAAGGTAATGTCCTTTTCGGTAGGAGTTAAATGTCATGACGTAGATGAGTGGACACCTAGAGTAGCGGGTCTCCGCTAGGATCAATAAAATAGAGCGACAGTTATAGGCTCGTTTTCCTCATATGTGGTTATAGAAACATTAGTTGCAATGTGACGTGAGAGTGAACCTTACGTCCGAGGTAACGTTGTAGTACATGGGATTTAAATAAACTTGTAGTTAAGCTCGTACATTAGAGCATATACCTTGAGATGGGTGGAATATGGTAGGTGACCATTGTGTTAGTACCTTTCGACTTGGGTGTACAAGGACGTAACATAACTAGCAATCTTAGGGTGGTGGTGCAGGTTATATCCGAATTTCGTGGACAAAATTCCATTGTAAGGGGGGGAGTATGTAACACCCCGTACTTTTAAGGATAATTAAATTACATAAGTGGGCGTAATCTGGAGATCAAGGAAAATTAAGTGAATATAAATTTTGGGATTCATGAGCATTTGATTATTACCGGTGCATATTACAGTTACATTTGAGACTGAGTAAATAAGTCGAATCATTTTAATTACATGTCGCATTTGAGTAAAGAGAAAACGGATAATATTTTAATTGGAAAATCCGTATTGAGAAGTGTTGGGTTTAATTAGTATATTGTACTTAAGTGACTCAGATGGAAATTTCGAGTGCGAGGTTGGTTTAGGAATGGTCGAGATAGTCAGAATAAAGTATCCGGGGTAGTATTAAGGTTCCGGGAATTTTTGGGCTAATAGGGACTCGTAATTGAGTAAATGAGTCATTGTTGGGTTTATAAGGGATACACCCTTATTCTCCCATATAAAAGACATGAGAGGGAGGAAAGAAGAAAAGAAAAGAGGGAAAAGAGAGAGAAGAGGTGAAAGGAGAGAAAAGAAAGAAGAAAAGGGAGATTTCATCCAAACTCCATAGGATTCGACTCGAGGTCGTCGGATTTTATCCTCCAGGAAAGTGTTTACTTGCTTTATTTAATTTAGTGCGTATATCTCATATCATAATTCGTAAATTATGTGATTTTGGGTTATATCCCTTAATGTAAGTTTGGGAAAATTTGAGTATGAGTTTACAAATTGATGTATTGTAAACTTTAGAGGATTTCATGGGTAAAAACCATGTTAATGGAGTGTAAAATTGAATTGAAATGGGAGAAATGTCAAAATTAGGGTTTTTATGGCTTTAAGGCTTAAACCTAAGAAAAATGGTTTAAATATCCCAAATTTATTGAGGTGTTAGTTATAAACTAGTGTTAGGATGATCATAGGATTGTTGGTTGAGAGTAGAAACCACAAATATGGAGGTTGGGTTGTTATTTGGGTATTTTAGAGATTGAAAATCACCCAAACAGTTCCCCTCGAACAGGCCGAATAATTTCTGATCTAGGTCGAATCGATTCGCCTAAGGGGATCTGTAGGGTAGCCTTGGGTCGAATCGATTCAGATTTAGACCAAATCGATTCGCCTTTGAGGACCTGCTTGGAGTGTACTTTCTAAGTCGATTCTGATTGGGGGCCAGATCAATTCTCCAGCCCGAATCGATTCTCAATAAGGGCGAATCGATTCGCCTGGGCCAGTTTTGTTAGTCTTCTTCCCTTAAGAATATGGGAGTCAAATTTCATTTTGGGATTTTATATTGGGGATCCTAGTTATGATATTGGGAATCCTCAATGATGGTTTTTTAGGGTAATTAGACCTTGACATGAAGGAGAGAACTTTGGATTTATTTAGGGTGTAATTCGGGGAACGGACCTAGTGAATATTCGAGACGAAAATCATTTGAGGGAGAGGTATATATTTATGCGGCTTGTACGTATATTAGCTGAATTCATCCGAGTAAATCCTAGGTTGTGATTATTTAGAATTAGGGTATTCAGGTTAATTTGGCTATCGCTTCTTGTGATTGACAATTATAGTCGTATATGAGTATAATTGAAAATTATTATAGGACTCGCATATATTATAGGATTATAGTATATATAATATAATACAAATACATATATACCTATATGTGATTGTTGTATTTGTATCTTAGAGGCTGGTTCTACGGGCTTTCCTTTAGTGTAGGATTGGAACAACCATATTATATTTCTCTAGTGCGATCTAGGGAGGTTGTGCGATGTTGGTGAATCCCCTGTCTTGAGGAGAAGGGAGGCTATATCCCCAGGTCATCTCGTCCCGCGTTTGAGTGCGATGTGTGTATCCCACTTGCAGAGGAAAATGATCGCCTCCACTATTGTGTATTTTTACCATGACCATGAGTAAGTCTGGCTTGTTACCGTGGTATAGTGAGTAAAGTCGGATTTGGATGGGCACTATAAGACTACATCCTCGAGTTATAGCTCGATGGGATGGTTATCATACTATGATATGTATAATTATATACTTGTTGTGTATAGTATATTGTTTCCATATGAAGGTGAATTATCATATATAGTAAACGGATATAAGAATGGAAACTATGATAAAAAATTTATTCCCTTTCCGGTAGTTATGTATATCCGGATTTATACGATTATGATTCTAGGGTTATTATGATACCTGTAGTTTTATATCTATGCGTAGGGTGCTTAGGGCGTAATGGATCTCGATGAAAAACAGTGAAAAGTAGTAGTGTATCGGGGGGGTTTCTTGTTTGGATTTCGCCTCGCGAGACACCCCAGGCACGAATTTAGTGCAGTGTTGGGAATGGGGAGAAGTTTAGCCCTTATTACTCAGGATAATTAGGATTTTTGAAGATCGGGTGAGGGGTATCTAGATGTATTAGTTAGTCAAGGTAACTGACTAGTTTATTTAATAGGTACGTGTTAGCTGTGCACTGTTAGAAGAGGTGTGAGTGGTATCTCATGGGAGTGCGATACCAATTGAAATATGAGGTAAAGCATATTATAAATAATATAACATTTATGCACTTACAAAATATTTTCACAATTCGGGCTCTAAACTGTTTATCTATTTTCCCTCTTTTGCTATATACATAAAAATTTATATAGGTGTCCACACACAAGGATGCCTAGATGATGATTCCTTCGAGTCAGACGTTTACTGCAGCAGCTGTGGATGCATGAAGGTTTCTTATAGACACTTCCATCCTTGAGATCTTGATTGGAGGTAATGTAAAATAATTCGGGCTAATAGTCCAACTGCATTTATTTATTCTTTTCCGCCTTTTTAGTGCGACTTTTGATCTGATTGTTTTAAGTTAAACCGAGTGTTCAATTATTTTATTTCATTTTAGTTTCATATTTATAAATTATGTGGATGTTTTAATTGTATGGTTTGTTTAAAAAGATTAGTTAAATAAAAATTTTGATGCCAGCCTAATAGGTTATTAGTAATAAAAATGGTTTTCGACGATGATGCTAAGAATAAACCATATGAGACTCCTATTTTAATTTGGTACAGGATTGATCACCCGGTATTTTATTAGGCGGGGTGTCATATAAGGATAATATACTAGAATTAACTTCGAGGTTTGGATACTATGATCATAGGGATAAGGTTTCTTGGCTTAAAACAGGTTTAAAGTCAAAATTTTAAATTCCACCATGGGAGCTCAAGCTTTCACGGTGATTTTCGGATTTTGGTTCTTAACTCAAGGTTTTCACGTGTAAAGAAAGCATGGGAGTGTTGGTTCTAACTCTAAACTATTGCAGAAATGTAATCAAAGCAATAATAATGGAATTTAAACATAAAATTATAGAATACCATAAATGGATGAATTTTGAGCTTTGAATTCCAACACCGTTTGTACTAAATTCTTATCCCTAACGTAGGTGTTTTATAGGGGGTTAGAGGTGATTTCATCGGTTGAAATAAGGGGTGGTAGTTTGTGGTCTAATAGGAGCAATTTTCAGGAGAACCTATATGGTGGAAGAATTTCAAGGTTGCCAAACTTTCTATTGGTCATTCCAACGGTTTGTTTGTAAAATCTTATCAGTTATATTAATAAAGAAGATAGGTAAGTCTTTGTATTTAGTCCCTTGAAAGTTTATATTAAGTTTTAAGGTGTTTAAGCCTTGTTTTCCATTTTTGAGGGGCTTTTGTGAAATTTTCAAAAGTTTAAAAAATGTGGGGTTGGGCTGGGTTGTAATTTCAAAAAGTAAGGAAGGTTTTAGTAAAAAAATTTGGGGCCAAATTGGATATTTAAATAGTTAAAAAATCATTATAAGTCTTTAGGGGGTGATTTTGTAATTATAAAAAACTTAAGGATAGCTTTGAAACTTCTCATTTCCTAGTATTTATGTTAATAGTACTTAATAATTTATTCTCAAGTCATAACATACTTCGTCTTCCATTCACGGGGTTTTAATGAACTGTGTAGGAGGGTAGTGAGACTGGGGTCTATGAATAACTAGAAAGGGTGAGGCGTGACCCACTCTAATGGACGATGTCTGCAAGGTTTTCAAGAACTACTGGAGCAGCTTCTGATGAGACCTTCTCCTTTTGGTAAAAAACGGAGCTCAAGCTGGAACTCCCTCCCTCCAAGAAGATGAACTTTCACAGCAAATATAGTAATTTTCTCAAGAGGAGCTCCTGAGAGTGATGGCTGTCAGTGGGGAGTGAAAGAACAAGTCATTTAACACTTAAAGATAGCAGGGAGAGAATACTAGAGAGGTTCTGGTGTGATTTTGACAGAGTGACTTTGCGATTGAGTTTTTTCTCTCCTATATGACCTTGCCCAGGGGTCTTATTTATACTTGGGCACTAAGGCTGGGTTGGCACTTTTGGCGCCAAAATATAGAGGGTTGGTGAGGGACAAAGTCTGCAGTGTACTATTTGTCCCTACTTGCAGGCAGCTCTGCCTGTCCCCTCTGGCAGATGCCCCCTGGTGCCAACCAAAGTTCAAAAGCAAATATGTCTTCTAATGGAGACAAAATATCTGATTTGCTAAATATCTTTTGAAATGGTAACTTTTGGTACAGACTTTGTAAACTTGAGAGGGGGGGGGGGTCTCGAGGACCACCTCCTCTAAAATCTTTGTAAGCTTGAGGGGGGTCTTGAGGACCCCCTTCTAAAATCATTTTTCTTAAGAGGGGTTTAGAGGACCCTCTCCTTTAATAGTATTTTATAAACAGTTCTTTTCTTGTGAGCAGCCAGCCCTTTGGCTGCTCACTTCACTTGTGACTAAGTGTGAAGTGTGTGTAGTCTTGAGTGACTTATGGGTCTTTCTACTAGTATTCTCTCAATCCTATACTGCTAAGTGGTTGGGCTTTCCCAACATACCTTGTCCTTCAGCCGCCAAGCCAAAACTCCCAAGAGATCCCAACTGGCCTATTTGAGCCCTGCTTGCTCAACTAGGCAACCTGTACAAGAAAGCAAAGTGTTAATACTATTGTTCTTTTAAAGAATGACGTTTCATGATGAGGAGTTGCTCATGGTAGCCACTCCTCACCCTGGCCACCCTGGCTGGATTCCTTCTCAATATGAGTTTCTGTCCGAACCCTAGAGGTGGCACTTCTCAATCTTGAACTTCTGCGGAGGCCCTTATGGGTCACCTCTCGAATGTCATTGTTGGAGTGACCATTGCAGTGGCAGTGACCCTTATAGTGGCACTTATCAATCTTGGACTTCTGCGGTGGCCCTTGCGGGGAACCTCTAGGATGTCATTGCTGGAGTGACCTTTGAAGTGGCAGTGACCCTTGCAGTGGCACTTCTCAATCTTGGACTTCTATGGTGGCCCTTGCGGGGCACCTCTCGAATGTCATTGGTGCAGTGACCCTTGTGGTGGCACTGAACCTTCTAGTGGCACTTCTCAATCTTGTACTTTGGACTTCTTTGGTGGCCCTTGCGGGGCACCTCTCGAATGTCATTGTCGCAGTGACCCTTGTAGTGGCAGTGACCCTTGCAGTGGCACTTCTCAATCTTAAACTTCTGCGGTGGCCCTTGTAGGGCACCTCTCAAATGTCATTGCTGCAGTGACTCTTGCAGTGGTAGTGACCCTTGCAGTGGTAGTGACCCTTGCAGTGGCACTTCTCAATTTTGGACTTCTGCGGTGACCCTTGCAAGGCGCCTCTTGTATGTCATTTCTGTAGTGACCCTTGCGGTGGCCCTTCTCAATCTTGAACTTCTATCGAGACCCTGGGGGTTTCCTGCTCAATATGAGTTTCTTCCAGGACCCTGGGGGTCTTGCTCAATATGCGTTTTTGCTGAGACCCTACGTGGGTTTCTGCTCAATATGAGTTTCTGTCGGGACCCTGGGGGTTCCTGCTCAATATGAGTTTCTGCTGAGACCCTAGGTGAGGTCCTGCTCAATATGAGTTTCTGTCGGGACCCTAGCTGGGTTCCTTCTCAATATTTCCAATAAAAATATTTTTATATTTTTTGTAAGTAGACACCCTTCTACAAACTGAATTAGAATATGTTGTATTACCCGGGTCTTACATTTATCACCTTGTTTGACATACTCAGTCTAACACATAAACTGTTACGCTTGATTTATTCCAAACCATTCCCTTACCGTAATCACCCCTTTATATTCATTTAGAATATACTTCAGTATTTTCATTGAAAAGTACCATTTTAACACACGCTTACACCGTGTTAGAAAACACATGTTTATCATTCGAAAACCTTTGAATACATACTTATACAAATGATGGGTTTAACAACTTAGGTAACCACTCATTTTCCCAATTTACTTTTTCCCTTTTCACCTCAACTTGTGGATATTAATAGATTTGTGGATTTACTTGTCCATTTTATTTTCACCAGAATATTTATTACATTCATTCAAGTTTGCTTGTATTAGCACCAGAAATTATCGTACCCTTTATTTATACATAGCAGTTGCTCAAGACTATGAGTGATCTGATGCCCTTGGAGCCTTAGGTACTAAACAGTTGTACCTTATGTTTGTACTTGGCCTTTGCTCAAGACTGTGAGTGCTCCGGCTCTCCTGGAGCCTTAGGTGCTAAACTGTCGCACATATACTTATACTTGGCAGTTTCTCAATATTGTGAGCGCTCCGGTGCCCTTGGAGCGTTAGGTTCTCAACTGACACACCTTATATTTATACTTGGCACTTGCTCAAGACTGTGAGCGCTCCGGTGCCCTTGGAGCCTTAGGTGCTCATTTGGAGTATATTGTGTTTATACTTCACACTTGCTCAAGACTGTGAGCGCTCTGGTGCCCTTGGAGCCTTAGATACTAAAGAGTTGTACCTTATATTTATACTTGGAAATTTGCTCAATACTGTGAGCGCTCCGGTGTTCTTGAAGCCTTAGGTACTAAACTATCATACCTTATATTTATATTTATATTTGGCAGTTGGTCAATATGATGAGCTCTCTGTTGCCCTTGGAGCATGAGGTACTAAACTGTTGTACCTTATCTTTATACTTGGCAATTGCTTAGTACTGTGAGCGATCCACTTCCCTTGGAGACTTAGGTGCTCCTCTGGAGCACCTTATTTTTATACTTGACACTTGCTCAAGATTGTGAGCGCTCCAGCGCCCTTGGAGCCTTAGGTGCTCAACTGGCGCACCATATATTTATACTTGGCAATTGCTCAATACTGTGAGCGCTTCGGTGCCCTTGGAGCCTTAGGTACTAAACTTTCGTACCTTATATTTATATTTGGCAGTTGCTCAATACGATGAGTGCCCCGGTGCCCTTGGAGCCTTAGGTACTAAACTGTCGTACCTTATATTTATATTTGGCAGTTGCTCAATATGATGAGCGATCCGGTGCACTTGGAACCTTAGGTAGTAAACTGTCGTAACTTATATTTATATTTGACGCTTGCTCAATACTTTGAGTTGCTCTATTTTATGTGAGAACTTCAAGATTGAACTTCCCCCTTCTAACTGTGGGGTATTTGCATATGACATGATAAAGTTAAAAGTTTGAATTTTCCCCTCTAACTGTGGGGTACTTGCATATAACTGAACAAGTTAAAATTTGGTAGCTGCCCCTCTAGCTGTAGGGTACTTGCATACAACTGAGCAAATTAAAATTTTGAAGCTGCCCCTCTGACTGCGGGGTACTTGCATATAACTGAGCAAGTTAACATCTTGGAAGTTGCCCCTCTAGCTGTGGGGTACTTGCATATAACTGATCAAGTTAAAAAATTTGGAAGTGGCCCCTCTAGCTGTGGGGTACTTGCATATAACTGAGCAAGTTAAAATTTTGAAGTTGACCCTCTAACTGCGGGGTACTTGCATACATGTTAGCAAGTTAAGATTTGGAAGCTACCCCTCTAACTGTGGGGTACTTGCGTATAGGTTGAGAAAATTAATATTTTTAAACTTCCTCTCTAACTGCGGGGTACTTTCATATAGGCTGAGCAAGTTAAAATTTGGAAGTTTTCCCTTCTATTTACGGGGTACTTGCATATAGGTTGAGAAAGTTATGACTTTTTAGCGTAGTCCCACATGATTGTGGGGTACCTCCTAGCGTAACCCCGTGTGACTTTGGGGTATATTTTTTTATGCAGATTCATTTATTAGGGAATAGCTAGGAGAAGGGGTTAGCCTTTCTCCTTCCCATAAAATTTGTATAAAATTTCACATATATCATAAGTAAAGAAATAATTATTTCTTTATACTGAAAATTTCCCTTGGTCTCCATGGTCTTTGTTCCAAATTTTTCTTAGGAACCTTTTTGTCTTATAAAAATAACAAGTTTAGATAGGGGGTAGATCCGCTTCTCTCTATTTCTGAAAACTGGTCAAGTAAAGTTTTCTCTAGAACAGAGGTTAGGACTTGTTCTCTAGGCTATAAATCTGTATTGAAAAATAAATAAAAAATGTAGTGAATTTTTTTTATTTTTATTATTACTAGGAGGATAACCTCCTGCTGGTCCTGTCGGGTCTTAAGGACTTTACTCACTATAGTTTAACTTTCGGGATATCCCCCCAAGTATGATGAGGAAAGTTACTTATATCATGGGACCTCTTCTAATCTAGTAGAGGTTCTACCCTTCTTTTAAGAAAAGAAAACATAAATCTGGTGTACCCACAACACAATGTAGGTAAATGAGTCATGTACAAAATTTCAAGTGCCAACAAAAATAATGAGTATTACTTTTCTTCATTGCAGTCAGAGTTTATATTTCTTACAAGAAGTGTACTCATAAAACAAAAGTGGGCTATTCAAACTTTTTAAGAAAATGAAACTTGGCAGGAGTTAGGCATAGTACCTTCTCAGTCGTGGTGATGAGAATGCCTGTAGATGACATATTGAATTTTGGGGTGAGGACTTGTACGAGTCCCTTGACACTGCCTTTAATGGCGGGGGTTCCTTACGTGAAAGTCCCTATATTGGAAATGAATTTATTGTGGGCTCCTCGCACCCACAGGTTATTGAGGAGGGCTCCTCGCTCCTGGGTTCCTCACTTGTCACTGTGAATGAGGGGGTTGTTTGTTGATGAGGGTTCTTCTCTTGGAGTCCCCAAGCCCCTTCTTCACTGGGTTCCTCGTTGGAACATAGAGCTACTGGTAGTTCCATTGGCGAGGTGCCACCCAAGGGGTTTCATCACCTGGAGATTGTGCCCGTGGGTTCCTCATCTTAGGAATAATTTTTTTTCATATAAGCGTTCCTCTAATTTTGGGACTTCATTACTTTTGGGTTCCTTAACCGTGGTATCTCATCTAGAGAGATGAGTTTTGATCCCAAATCTTTAGGATCCACTGTTGGTGAGACATGAGGAACGAGGGTCCCTCTTCGGAGGCCGCTGTTGACTCCATTCTAATTTCACCACAATTTGGGACTTCGTTTTTTTATGGGTTCCTCGACCGGGGGTACCACGTCTAGAGGAACATATTTTTTTCCTAAATCTTTAGGGGTCACTGTTGGTGAAACCTTTGGTTTTGGAACATTATCTGGCATGGGTTCCTCGTTGAGGGGTGTAATTGGCGAGGAGGTAATATCTGATTTAGTTCCTCGTCGCATGTATTTTTACAATTAAGGGTTTCGTCGGTTGAGGAGGCGGTGACTTTGGGTTCTTTGTTAATTTTTTTTTCAAACAGGGGATCTTCTTGGGCCACTCCTAATGAGGCATCTGACTTTGAGCTCGAGGAGGGGGTAAGATTGTTACTAATTTGATGTTTGGGGCTAAGACCATAGAGGGTTCCTCGCCATTAGCTGGAGTGAGGGGCGAACATTTGCGTGGGGGTTCTGATCTGGCCTTGGGTTCCTCGCCAACTGCTATCACCGTGGGGGTGCACTCTCAGTCGTGGTTCCTCGTGCTATTGTTTCCATGAGGGGTATGCCATCAATCGAGCATTCCTCGTGATCCACCTATTGGTGGGTTCCTCGCCCACTACTAATTCCTCGCACTTTTTTTTGTCAAGGGTTTACATTCTTTGAGTTCCTCAAGAAAAGAAATAATTTTTTTATAAGTGGTCCTCGCGCGTCGTTTGTATCTTTGAGCTCAGCTCGTCGCATGCTGTTTGAGGGCTTGGTGAGGGTACCATCAACGATTTGTGTTGTACGAGTTCCTCGCACGAGGCCCTGAATACATAGGCTTCCTCGCTTCTGTTCCTCGTTCGTTGTTCCACACATGGTGGGTTCCTCGCATCTGGGGTTACTATTGCGCGCACCTCACTTGGGTTTTTTTGTCCACCATATCTATCTCCTCTACAGTCTTGGACTCATTTCCTAATGCCCCCATGAGGGGTTCCTCGAGCGCCGAGGGTTTCTTACGGGTTCCTCGCCCCAAACAATTATGGTAAATTCTAGTTCTTTGACCGCTTATAGTACCTCAGGTTCCTCGTGTTCCGCCTCAGCCTTGGGGGTTCCTCGTCTATCAGACCATTAGGGATCAGGGGTGTCTCGACAACCGATTTAGTCTAGGGGTCCTCATCTATTAGACCATTAGGGATCACGCGTGTCTTGACCTGTGACGAGTGTCTAGATGCGAAGGGTTCCTTGTCTGTTGGAACTAGTGTTGGAGAGAGGTGGGCCTCGACAGCCGTGATTTTTCTTGAAGAGAGGGGGGTCTCGACCTATGACAGCATGGTGGTCTCCTCTTTCCAGACCCATTTAACTAAGGGTTCCTCGCAGTCTGTCGTCGTGTCCGTGGGTGACTCGTCAGAAGATGGGGGTCTCGACATCGGTGAGAAGGGGGTCTTGACGTCGACTGGTGGTTTCATGCGTGGTAACGCGGGTGGGGGTTCCTCGCGAAATGCGTTGTTTGCTGAAAAATTCTCTCGAGACCCTTTTTATTCTGTTGGTTCCTCGCCGAAAGCGTCATTGGCACTTGGTATTTTAGGTGAGGGTGTCTCGACCTCTTATCACTTCGAGAGTTCTGCGTCCCAGGGTGTCTCGCCTAAGTTGGCGTTATAGAAAGTATGGTGTTGACCGCGGGTTCCTCGCTACCCACTTTGTTGGTGGGTTCATCCTGTGCTGGTGATTTGGGGATTAGAAGTTTCGCACCTTTTGAGATTTCCACTATGAGACCCACTGCTGAGGGTCCCTCGTCGTTAGCTGTTGCTGCCACGGGTTCTTTTCTTAAGGGTTCCTCATCGCTATCATTGAGCGAGAGGAGTTCCTCGACCATACCGAAATCCTCGCCAAACACTTAGGGTTCTGGGGGTTCTGCCAGTGAACTTGATGATTGTCACAACTTGCTCCGGCGTCGTCCTTCGCGGCTAAGCTACTTCTGCTGGAACTGCTGTCGGAACGGCTGCCCCTCTAGACGGGGCTGCTGCTGGTGTTACACAATCTTGACCCAAATATGCCAAGTCTAAAAAAAACATACTCATAAGCCTCTTCCACCAGAGCTGCTACCGGTGAGCTGGTCTGCCCTCCCGCAGGAGTTGGTACCTTTGCTCCGATCACCATCACATCCACCTGAGTGGCCTAGTCTCTTTGAGCTCCATTCCCACATGAAATGTCCTCAAACACTAGCTACATAGAAACATTAAAACATTCTTTGTCCATGGAAATGAGTATACCTCCCTAGAAGAGTCGCCAAATGTAGGAGGGTAGTGATACTGGGGTCTATGAATAACTGGAAAGGGTGAGGCGTGACCTACTCCAATGGACGCTCCCTGCAAGGTCTTCAAAGTCTCCTGGTGAGCTTCTCAAGAAACTTTCTTCTTTTGGTAACAATGGAACTCAAGCTTCGACTCACTCCTTGCAAGAAGATGAACTTTCACAGCAAAAATAGTAATTTTCTCAAGAGCAACATCTGAGAATGATGGCTATCGGTGGGGAGTGAAGAAACAAGGCACTCAGCACTATGAGAATGAGCAGGGAGAGAATACTAGGTAGGTCTGGTGATATTTTAGCAGAGTAACAGTGCAATTTATCAAAATGTCTCTCTCTTGACCTTGCCCAGAGGTCTATTTATACTAGGGCGTTAGGGGTGAGTTGGCATTTTTTGGGCGCCAAAATTAAGAGAGTTGGTGGGGAACAATGTCTGAAGTGTACCATTTGTCCCTACCTATAGGCATCCCTTCTCGATATGAGTTTCTATCGAAACCCTATCGGTAGCACTTCCCAATATTGAACTTCTGCGGAGGCCCTTGTGGGGAACCTCTCGAATGTCATTGCTGTAGTGACCTTTGCAGTGGCAGTGACCCTTACAGTGGCACTTATCAATCTTGAACTTCTGTGGTGGCCCTTGCGGGGCACCTCTCGGATGTCATTGCTGCAGTGACCCTTGCAGTGGCAGTGACCCTTATAGTGGCACCTCTCAATCTTGGACTTCTGCGGTGGTGGCCCTTGTGGGGCACCTCTCTAATTTCATTGCTGCAGTGACCCTTGCAGTGGAACTTCTCAATCTTAAACTTTTGCTGTGGCCCTTACGCGGCACCTCTCGAATGTCATTGCTGCAGTGACTCTTGCAGTGGCAGTGACCCTTGCAGTGGCACTTCTCAATCTTGGACTTGTACGGCGGTGGCCCTTGCAGGGCACCTCTCGAATGTCATTGTTGTAGTGACCCTTGCAGTGACAGTGACCCTTGCAGTGTCACTTCTCAATCTTGAACTTCTGCGGTGGCCCTTGCGGGGCACCACTTGAATGTCATTTTCCCAGTGACCCTTGCAGTGGCAGTGACCCTTGCAGTGGCAGTGACCCTTACTGTGCCACTTTTCAATCTTGAACTTCTGCGGTGGCCCTTGCGGGGCACCTCTCAAATGTCATTACCGCTGTGACTCTTGCAGTGGCAGTGACCCATGAAGTGGCATTTCTCAATCTTGGACTTCTACGGTGGCTCTTGTGGGGTACCTCTCGAATGTCATTTCTGCAGTGACCCTTGCGGTGGCCCTTCTCAATCTTGAACTTCTACCGGGACCCTGGGGGTTTCCTGCTCAGTATGAGTGTCTGTCGGGAACCTGGGGGTCCTTCTCAATATGAGTTTCTGCTCCTTCTCAATATGAGTTTCTGTTGGGACCCTGGGGAGTCCTGCTCAATATGAGTTTCTAGGTGGGTTCCTGCTCAATATAAGTTTCTGTCGGGACCCTAGGTGGGTTCCTTCTCAATATTTCCAATAATTTTTTTTTTATATTTTTTGTAAGTAGACACCCTTCTACAAACTGAATTAGAATATGTTGTATTACCCGGGTCTTACATTTATCACCTTGTTTGACACAGTCCGCCCAACACATAAACTGTTACGCTTGATTTATTCCAAACCATTCC
Source organism: Sambucus nigra (assembly GCA_949130495.1). NCBI lineage: Eukaryota > Viridiplantae > Streptophyta > Magnoliopsida > Dipsacales > Adoxaceae > Sambucus > Sambucus nigra. The sequence continues at coordinate 101,693,250 of OX422220.1, read as the reverse complement.
CTTGCCGTAATCACCCCTTTATATTCATTTAGAATATACTTTAGTATTTTCATTGAAAAGTACCATTTTAACACACGCTTACACCGTGTTAGAAAACACATAAGGAAAAAATATATGCACACATCGAAAATTGGGAACCTGCAATTGCTTATCATTCGAAAACCTTTGAATACATACTTATACAAAAATGATGGGTTTAACAACTTAGGCTACTTAACCACTCATTTTCCCACTTTACTTTTGCCCTTTTCACCTCAACTTGTGGATATTAATAGATTTTCGCATTTACTTGTCCATTTTATCCGCACCAGAATATTTATTACATTCATTCAAGTTTGGTTGTATTAACACATTTTACCACACAACCCATTTTTTTAACATGCCTCCTTATTCCTTTAATCATTTCTTGGAATCTTCCTTTTTTACCACATACTTACACGGGTTCCACACCAACGGCTTTGCGCACCATATGCTCTGGACAGTGATTTAGGGCTTTTCACCCAAGGGCTCTAGGCCCTTCTTTCTTATTCCCGATTTCATCCGAGTCCTTATTAATGAGTTTAACATTTTACCCATGCCCACATTATTCTATTTGCTCACTTTTACCCAACCGAAGCCAAAACACAGACTTAACCGTCCGTTTTCCCATTAGCACTTGGAATTTTGTGTTCTTCTTTAAGTCCCTTACCCACAGACACGTGACTTATACTAAATTCCTTTATGCTTAGGAGTTAATTCATTTTCACACATATTAGTGTAAAGACATATTTTAACCATTTTATTCTATAAAAATGTTCCACCTTAAGTAAATTACCAAATTACCCTTTTGTTTAACAAACATGCAATTTATCCCTTTAACAAGAATCATTTCCCAAAATTGGTTATGAAGTTTCCACCTTAACCATTTTAACACTTGTTTATTATCACACTTCTGCTCAACTTTCACACTTGTCACTTTAACATTTTTGATACATAAAATAGGACCCTTTGCATTGTACGCTCCAAATTACTATATGTCTTATTTGAGTTAACACGAGAAATGCCCATTTATTCATAAAGTCTCCATATGCAAGAAACTTAAAATATTTATTTCTTAAATATTTCGATAACATTAACATTATGCCCCATTTTTATTTTATAAAAAATTCCACCGTTACTTCATAAAAATATCCATCGTTACTTTGACTAGAAATACGCTAAATAATATTTTCTTACATTTTATTTCATGAAAATTTTTGTGACTTCCTTTTTACAAGGAATATACGCCAATACTATAATACACCAAAATGTCATTTCTTACATTTTTACTCCATAAAAATGTTTATTATATCTTTTCACTAGAAATACAGCAAACTAATGTCATCACACATTTTTATTTCATAAAAATGTCTATTTTTAGATTTATTAAGAAAACACACCACAATTATATTTCCCAGAATTTTTTTTCTATTAAAATATTTATTTTCAAATTTAATAGAAAACACTCAACAATAATATTTTCTAGCATTTTTATTCAATAAAAATGGTTATTTTCAGATTTAATAGAAAATACACAACAATAACATTTTCTAGCATTTTTATTCCATAAAACGGTTGTTTTCTGAAGCACCTTATACCCTTGACTCACTTGAGTCAATATTCTATAAGTTCTCATCTAGTTTGAAAATAGTGACAAAATTGTGTCCTATCCTAGAATCCAAAGTGCCTTAGAGAATTGTTTACAATTGATTCCTCTTGTTTGATTGATCAAGGTATATTCACCAATCACTCACACTTAATTAGGACTGCATACATGGGTCTTTTATTTAATAAATTGATTTCATATATGTTTGTGTGTATTAATTTCCCTCAAATTGATTTTTAATATTTTTTTGGGAATTTTAATAATTTTTAAAATAATTTTTATCTTAATTAAAATTGGATTTATAAAGTATTGGGTCTTTATATAATTTTGGATTGTTGGTTTTATTGGCTAAAAGTTCACCTGGGTAGAATCTAAAAGCGCTACAGACATCAGTGTGTGTTGGCAATTTCTTTTGAATGCGCGTGTGGTATCCAGTCACATCCATACACCTGTCAGGTTGTCATTGAACCATTTTATGTTTTCTCTCTGAGACCTTAGCCTTGCTTAGTTTCATCCCTTGGATTGTTTTTAATCGACGATCTTCATGCGTCCTTGAACAATCCATGTGAACCTATATCAAGCCAATCATAATCATTTTAACCCACCGCGTCTTTTAATCCTTTGGATCAAAGTCAATCTACATAGACCAAATCATAGCCATTGATTTGGATCTGCCTTCTCGATCCTTCTCAGCCCCTATATAAGGAGACCTTCCCTCATCCAAATGGAACTTTTTCCACTTTGTTTTATTCGAGTGAGATAAGAGAGAAGAATGAGAGAGAGAAACAGAGTTAGGAAACCCAAACCCTAAATCTTCCTAAACAATTTTCGAACCATAACCTCTTTCAAAACTAGTTTATACCAAGCACAACCTTGAGTGTTTGTGAGTTTTGAGTGGTGATTTGTTAATTATTTGATGTTATAACCTCTTCTTTCTCAGATATTATTTTCAACTTAAACATTTGATTAGATCTGTGTTTCTACTTTTATAGAAATCTTAGATCTAGTTGTTGCATGTTATATTACGCATAGATCTGCATATTTTGTTTCTCATCTTGAGAAAACTGTTGTTGATTTGTTTCTGTAAATGTTTTCTACTTCAAAATCAACAAAATCATTTTTTTTTTGTAGTTCTTTTGAAACAAGACCTTCGAACGAGTTGGAATCGCACTTGGTGATTTTCAATCTCAAAAATATTTCAAACCCTGAGATTGATTAAGATCTTGATACGTCTTCTGAGTAAGATAGCCATGGATTCTGGGATTATAATAAAGGTCAAATAAGGTTTAATTTTTCTAAGAAGAGAGAAATAGAAAATCACAACATATAGATCTTATATGTAATTTGATAGGACTATTTGTATAAATCAGCGTGAGTGTGTGCAAGCATTTGTTAGAAGGCACCTTCACAAACACTATCACCCTACCACACTAAAAGTGTTGGTAATAAGATCTCAAGAACAAGAGTCGACATAAAGAACTGGAGAAAATTGGATGTTAGCAAACTGGAGAACAACATCAACAAACAGAACTGCATAATAGTTAAAAGGACACAAGTGGGTACATTCATAAACTTGTATAGGACTGTTTTATGTGCATATGTGTTATATAGTTTGAAACTGTTATAATTTGTTTTAGTGGAATTTTTGGTTTACTCCGTAGAGAGAGTCCTGGATGTTTCCTCAGTTGGTTGAGGTTTTACCACGTAAAAAATCCATTGTTCTTAATCTTTCTACATCTCCTCATCTAATTCTTATGGTAGTGTTGAGTTTAAGTTTTTAAACTGATTTGCTAAACCTGTTAACCAATCTTGAACAAATATCGTACATATTTTGTTAAACACATCCTGTGATTAATTTGATTTGATTTATGAAAAGAGTTTCTTCAAAAAATAGTTCGGAGTTACGTAAATTTTTTGATTTTATATTAACGACTTTAGTAACAGTATTTCAATTGGTATCAGAGCTTTGCAAACTTCTTTTAAAAGATCCTGTGTTTCTGAAATTATTTCCTGAAAATCAAACATGGGCGAGAAAAATGAAAGATTTGGTAACTTGACCAGACCTCCACTCTTTGATGGAACCAATTTTGCTTACTGGAAAGTAAGGATGATTGCTTTCATTCATGGAACCTTGGGAGATGATGTCTGGGACATTGATGAAAATGGATACATTTATCCACTAAACAAGCCACTGAAGGAAGTAATGAGAGGATTAAGAAAGTGTTAAGTGAGTTCACACAAGAAGAGAAGCAAGTTTCTCGCAATAATAACAAAGGAAAGAATGCTATATTTATGTCCATAAATGAACACGAGTTCAAAAGGATATCATCTTGTGCCACTTCTAAGGAATCTTGGGACACTTTGGTTACTACTCATGAAGGTGACACTAGAGTTAAGGTTGCTAAAACACAAATACTCATTCAATAGTATAACTATTTAATTATATCTGACTCTGAGTCATTTAATTACTTTTATATGAATTTGACTGATATTGTGACCAAACTTCATGCTAATGGGATAACATATGACATACATGAAATGTTATCTAAAATTCTAAGATCATTACCATAGAAATTTGACACAAAAGATATTATATTGAGGAAATGTGTGACCAAAATCTCAAGCCTGAATTGCTCAGTAGTAAACTAAGACCTGTGGAAATGGAATTAGAATTTAAGAAACAATTGACCCAGTCCCATAGGAAATAGACTAGTTCCAATCTGAGTTTTTCTTCTAAGCTGATTAAGCCCGAGCTTAATGTTTCCAATTATGACTCTGATGAGGAATTTGACATAGAGAGTTTGGACAATCAGATTGCCTTGATGTCAAAACAGTTTAAGAAAATTGTAAAGTTTAGAAATAACAAGGAAAACAAACAAGGCAAGTCCAGTTATCCAACTCACTCTAATCACAAACCTCTTGAGAAAGGTCAAGACAAACATCACAAGGACATTCATACTAGACCTAAAAAAGACCTTAAGAAGATTGAATGTTTTAGATGTGGAAAACTAGGACACGTAGCACAAGACTGTAGAGTAAAACTGAACACTCACAACAAGCATACTAGGGCCAACATTTGCAAGATATGGGATGATTAAAGCAACTCTGAAAATGAGGAACCTGATTGATCTGATGTTTTTTATCCTTGCATGTCTTTCTTTGCTAAGATAATATACAATGATGATATGCCTATGTATGAGAATGATTATAGCATCTCTACTCCTGCTGTTGTGAATCATGCCGCTACTGGTTTAGATTCTTTACTTTCTGAGAATATTGATAGTTTAACCACGGGGTGTGTGAGTCAAAGGGAATGTGATAATGACGATGTCCATGGGTGCGCGAGTTTAAGAAATGAATCCTTAGGGGTAAATTCACACACCAAACTTAGTGACTCGGACACTGAAGACCTCCCTGATATTCACACATTTATGCGAAAACTCTTAAGAAAAGCACTAGACTAGATAACATAGTGAAAGATCTCACTAAGAGACTAGAAGATCTAAGCCTGATGGTCAAACTTAATGCTGAAGAGTATACTACCCAATGTCTTACTCATGAAAAGGAAATCAAAATATTTGATCAAAAACTGAAAGATTTGACTGAAATAAATGAAACTCTGGAGAAAAAATACAAAAGGACATTGTTAGAATTGGAACAAACAAAAAAGAAGACAACAACAGTTTTTAAAAAATTTACAAAATTTGAAAATAACTCAAACTGTTTTGATGGTTTTGTTGTTGATTCAAAAACCAATTCTGATGATCGAACTGGAATAGGGTTTTGCCCCAATTTAAATACAAAAATAAAATCTTTTGAATCTATCAAGTTTGTGTTAGGAGGCAAAAGACCTATAGATACTTGCCCAGACTTTCATTCTTTAAAAACTGAGTTTGATACAAAACAAAAAAAAAATTGATATTGGGGAACCAAGTTACTCTAAGCACGAAAATTCACCTAAGGCTAAATATGTTTGCCCTCCAATTAGGAAGAGTGACTCTACCTTCAAAACTGATTTACCTAGGAATAGGGTCCAACCAATAAATTCCTTAAAGCCTATGTTTAGAGACTTTTCTAAGAAGATACCCTCTTCGAGCAATATTTATTGCTCCTACTGCGATACATACGGTCATTCTTTTGATGGCTGCTATGCTAAACCTATCTGTAACCCTCATGTTTATCAAAACTTTAACTATTCTAGGAGAAGCCATACAAATTATGTTATGCCTAGACCATAAGACAAAAACTCTAATTAGAAGAAAAGAAAGAACAAACCTAAAATACCATTTCCTAGAAGGATTCCTAAACACATTCCTAAGCCAAATGCTCATATGTTTTATAAAATTCAAAATCATGCGCAAAATATTTTTCAACAAAAATCAAATGCTCACAAATTTTATCAAATGAGAGCATATAAGCGTAAAATGAAAACATGAGCAGTTTGGGTTTGAAAAGATGATCTATTACCCCAGATGAAGTGTTACATTTTTATTACTGCTTTAAAAGCTGAACACACATCTTCTAGTTGGTATTTAGATTCTGGATGTTCAAAACACATGACTTGTGATGATACAAAACTTTTAAACAAAACCAACTTTGCTGGAGGAAAAGTTATTTTTGGTGATGAGCTATCATCCCAAATCATAGGTAAAGGAACTCTCCAAGAAAAAGGACTACATGTTCTTGAAAATGTTGTTCTAGTCAAAGGTCTTAAGGCTAATCTACTTAGTATCTCGTAATTTTGTGACTCAGATCATACAGTTACCTTTTCAAAGAACAATTGCAAAATTTTGAATGAAAGGTGTGAATGTATAATTACGGGATTCAAGAATCTTGAGAATTGCTATACTATCATGAATAGTTTTTAAATCTGTAATGTTTCCAGAATGTATGACAATGAGATATGGCATAACAGGATGGGTCACATAAATTACGATAATCTTAGTAGACTGTCTTCTCAAGAAATAGTTAGAGGTATTCCAAAAATCAAACGTATTTCTAATATTGTCTATGGTTCCTATCAGGAAGGAAAAATTGTTAAGGCACCTCATAAGAAAGTCAAAGATATCCTTACCTCTAACCCCTTGGAGCTTATCCATATGGACCTAATGGGTCCCTCTCAAACTGTTAGACTCTGTGGACACAGTTAAATTCTTGTTATGGTTGATGACTTCACTAGATTTACTTGGGTAGCCTTCTTAAAACAAAAGTCTGACAATTTTCAAACTTTTTTAAAAATACTTCTTCAGATTGAAAATAAGAAGGACACTCAAGTAAATAGAATTCGTAGTGATAGAGGTGGAGAATTCAAAGACACCGGTATAATAGAGTATTGTGACTATAAAGGTTAAAAACCTGAGTTTAGTGCCCCTAAGATTCCTCAACAAAATGGTATCGCTGAGAGAAAGAATCGTACTCTTCAAGAGATGACACGTGTTATGTTACATGCCAAATTTTTACCTAAATATTTTTGGGTAGAATCTATTCGTACTGCGTGTCACATTGTCAATAGGGTCTATCTTAGAAAGAACTCAAAACAAACTCCTTATGAACTTTGGTATAGGAAAAAACCCAATCTTAAGTACCTTAGAACTTTTGGTAGTACCTGTTATGTCTGTAAAGACAGAGAACACTTTTCCAAATTTAAGAGTCATGTCGATAAAGCTATTTTTCTAGGATACTCGCCTAACAGTAGAGCCTACCGTGTTTATAATCTTCGCACTAAGTCCATAATGGAATCGATAAATGTAATTGTAAGTGGCACTACTATAGAGAGTAATACTGGGGAATCAACTATTGTGGAAGAACCTACAAATGTTTTAGAAAACAACTCTCCAAAAGTAGATGATTCCTTACCAATTGTGACACCTGAAGTACCTAACTGGGTTTCTAAAGACCATCCCCTAGACAACGTTGTTGGTAATCCTAGTGAGCCTGTGCGTACAAGATCTCAATTAAGAAATTATGCTCATTAAGAATGCTTTGTCTCCCTTGTGGAACCAAAGAATGTAAATGAAGCTTTGAATGACTCTCACTGGATTTCTACCATGTAGTAAGAACTTCTTCAGTTTGTCATTCATGATATTTGTTATCTTGTACCTAGGCCTAATCACAAAAAGGTTATTGTCACACGTTGGATATTTAAAAATAAATCTCATGAAAGTTGAATAACCATTACAGACAAAGCTAGATTAGTTGCTCAAGGATATACTCAAATTGAAGGAATAGATTTTAACGAGACTTTTGCTCCTGTTACTCGTCTAGAATCTGTTTGACTTATCTTTACCATAGCTTGCTACATGCACTTTACACTTTACCAAATGGATGTTAAATCTGCATTCCTTAATGGAATATTGACTTAGGAGACCTATGTAGAACAACCAAAATGGTTCATTGACCCTCAATATCCAAATCATCTGTTTCGTCTTAAGAAGGCTTTGTATGACGTAAAACAAGCGCCTAGAGCCTGGTATGAGCGTCTTTCCAACTTTCTCTTAGATAAAGGTTTTAAGAGAGGTGTAAATGATCAAACTTTATTTTTCAAACATTTTGACAAACACATCATTATAGCTCAAGTTTATGTTGACGATATCATCTTTGGATCAACTTCTCCCTCAGAAGTTAAATCTTTTTATGAAATTATGCATGAAGAATTTCAAATGTCTCTTATAGAGGAGTCGCATTTTTTCTTGGGTCTTCAAGTCAAACAAAATTCAGAAGGACTATTTGTTTCACAATCTAAATACGCATTAGAGATTGTTAAAAAATTCGTCCTCGAGGGTTATAAAGATGCTCTACGGTAAAACTATCTAAAGATGAAACTGGAAAATCTATAGATCCAACTCTATATCGTAGTATGGTAGGAACCTTGCTATACCTTACTGCCTCGCATCTTGAAATAATGTATGCTTTTTGTGTATGTGCTCGTTATCAAAACAATCCTAAAGAGAGCCATCTATCTTCTGTTAAAAGAATTATAAAATACGTAAAAGGCACTCTGAATCTAGGACTTTGGTACACTAGTGATGCACCTAGTACTATAATTGGGTACACTGATGCTGATTGGGCTGGGTGTACTGATGATAGTAAAAGCACATCAGGAGCATGTTACTATATAGGTAATAATTTGGTAGGATGGAGTAGTAAGAAACAAAACCACACTTCTCTATCAACAACTGAATCTGAATACATAGCCGCTGAAAGATGCTCTGCCTAATTACTTTGGCTTAAACAGATGCTAAGCGATTATGGTATTCAAGAAAAACAATTGCATCTCTATTGTGATAATCAAAGTGCGATTAATATCTCTAAAAATCCTATTCAACACTCGTGAACAAAACAATAAAAAATAAGACATCACTTTATACGTGAATTGGTTGAAACTAGGGAATTAGAAATTAATTATCTTCCTAATGATTTGCAACTTGCATATATGTTTACCAAACCTTTGGATTACAATAGATTTATTTTTTTGCGTAAATCAATAGGCATGGTTTGTGCCGATTAAATTCTTTAGCTTACATATTTTTTCCTTTATCTATTTGAGACAAAATAGGGGAGAAATTTGAGTCTTTATAAGTTCATTTTTACTAAATATTTCAAAAGTCCTTGATATTAGTGATTATTTGCAGGATTCTGTACAGTTATTCTCAACAATTGTAATAGGGTGTTTAATTGTAATTAGTTGAGTTATGTACTTTTGTTTTCGAGGAGATGGGTAGATAGAATTTTTATAGGAATAGTTTTTTCTTATTTTTGTTTCCCTACGAGTCCTAGATGACTCAAAGAAGATTTTGTCTCATTTTTCAAAGGGGGAGATTGAAGCACCTTATACTCTTGCCTCACTTGAGTTTATATTGTATAAGTGCTCATCTAGTTTGGAAATAGTGACAAAATTGTGCCCTATCCTAGAATCCAAAGAGCCTCAGAGAATTGTTTACTATTGATTCCTCTTGTTTGATTGATCAAGGTATATTCACCAATCACTCACACACAATTAGGACTACATACATGGGTCTTTTATTGCATAAATTGATTTCATATAAGTTTGTGTGTATTAATTTCCCTCAAATTGATTTTTAATATTTTTTTTAATAATTTTTAAAACAATTTTTATCTTAATTAAAATTGGATTTATAAAGTATTGGGGTCTTTATGTAATTTTGAATAGTTTGTTTTATTGGTTGGAAGTTCAGTTGGGTAGAATCTAAAAGCGCTACAGACATCAGGGTGCATTTGTAATTTCTTTTGAACGCGCATGTGGTATCTAGTCACATCCATACACGTGTCAGGCTATCATTGAACCATTTTATGTTTTCTCTGCGTGACCTTAGTCGTGCTTAGTTCTAGACCTTGGATTGTTTTTAATCGACAACCTTCATGCATCCTTGAACAATCCATGTGAACCTATATCAAGCCAATCATAATCATTTTAATCCACCGCGTCTTTTAAGCCCTTGGATCAAAGTAAATCTGCTTAGACCAAATCATAATCATTGATTTGGATATGCCTTCTCGATCCTTCTCAGCCTCCTATATAAGGAGACTTTCCTTCAGCCGAATGGAACTTTTGCCACTTCATTTTATTCGAGTGAGAGAAGAGAGAAGAATGAGAAATAGAAATAGAGTTAGGAAACCCAAACACTAAATCGTCCTAGACAATTTTTGAACCATAACCTCTTTCAAAACTAGTTTATACCAAACACAACCTTGAGTGTTTGAGTGTTTTGAGTGTAGATTTGTTAATTATTCGATGTTATAACCTCTTCTTTCTCAGATCATGTTATCAACTTAAACATTTGATTAAATCTGTGTTTCTACTTTTATAGAAATCTTAGATCTAGTTGTTGCATGTTATATTAAACATAGATCTGCATCTTTTGTTTCTCATCTTGAGAAAACTGTTGTTGATTTGTTTCTGTAAATGTTTTCTACTTCAAAATCAATAAAATTATTTTTTATTTCTAGTTCTTTTGAAACAAGACCTTCGACCTAGTTGGAATCGCACTTGGTGATTTTAAATCTCAAAAATATTTCAAAACTTGAGATTGATTAAGATCTTGATACGTCTTCTGAGCAAGATAGCCATGGATTCTTGGATTATAATAAAGGTGAAATAAGGTTTAAGTTTTCTAAGTAGAAAGAAATTGAAAATCACATCATATTTATCTTATATGTAATTTGATAGGACTGTTTGTATAAATCAGCGTGAGTGTGTGCATGCATTTGTTAGAAAGCACCGTCACAAACACTATCACCCTACCACACTAAAAGTGTTGGTAATAAGATCTCAAGAACAAGAGTCGACGTAAAGAACTGGAACAAATTCAATCTTTGCAAACTGGAGAACAACATCAACAAAGAAAACTGCAGAAAAGTTAGAAGGACACCAGTAGGTACATTCCTAAACTTGTATAGGGTTGTTTTGTGTGCATGTGTGTTATATAGTTTGTAATTGTTATAATTTATTTTAGTGGAATTTTTCGTTTACTCCGTAGAGGGAGTCGTGGATGATTCCTCTGTTGGTTGAGGTTTTGCCACGTAAAAAATCCCTTCTTCTTAATCTTTCTACATCTCCGCATCTAATTCTTATGGTAGTGCTGAGTTTAAGTTTTTAAACTGATTTGCTAAACATGTTAACCAATCTTGAATATATCTCGTACATATTTTGTTAAACACATCTTGTGATTAATTTGATTTGATTTGATTTTAAGAACATATTTTCTTAAAAAAACAGTTCGGAGTTACTTAAATAGCTTAATTTTATATTAAACGGCTTTAGTAATAGTATTTCATTTTCAAATTTAATAGAAAATGTATAATAATAATATTTTTTTGCATTTTTATTCCATAAAAATGTATTTTTAGATTTAATAGAAAATACACATTAATAACATGTTCTAGAATTTTTATTGAAAGCACCCATCCATTCAACATCATCCTTGTAATACCACTTCATACAAATACTAACATGGTTATGTAAGATACAAGCCAATAAACTACACATTTATGTTTAATCTAATATATGTAAATATAATGCTGAATATACTACTTATTGAATTTAAACCAAAGTTAATCTATCCCTCCTTAATGACTCTATGATGGTTGTGGTTATGTAGATTGGTGACTCTCCCACCTCCAAAGGTGGCCCTAAAATGGAGTCACAAAAGCTTCCACCAAGCACTCTCCAATGGAAGATCCACAAATTTTCAACAATCCATCTTCTTCTCCCAAGCAGATCCCCATCAAAACCCCCAACAATATTTTTATATTTCATAAAAAATTCCATATATCCTCTTCAAACTCTCATCTAGCATCTCTTTGCTTCGTGGTTATATCTTGACAGTAGGGAAACTAGTTATCTTATGGAGTGAGTGATAGAAGTTTGGGCAGAGGCATTTTCTCCTTGGGAGCTCTAAAGCTTACAGAGAGTGAATCTACAAATCTAGTTTCGCTCCCCATCCCACTACACGATTTCTGTTTTTATAATTCAAGCAGATTAATTTTCCACCCAAAATAGAGACATTATCACTTTACGAAAACCCACATATCCGGTAAGAGTTCTTTCTAAGTTAAAAACACATTTGATTGATGGATGGTAAGAAGACAACGTTGTGGATTGTTTGTACACTACATGTCCTTGTCTTTATATCTTTTACATTCGACATCTCATAAATTAGGTCAAAGAAAACCACCACACTCATCCACTGGTTAAGCTTCTACGAACTGAACTAAGGCACTTATCCACTGCTAGAAAGATGACAACACAGAAGGTAGGTGCCATTCTCTCTGAATACGAAACCTCCAAAACCTTAAGTTAACGACATTTATCTTCAGTCTAAGTTGAAATCACTAAGCAAAGAATGACATCCCAACATTGAAATGGGTGTGTCAGATCAAACGGCGTCCTTAGAATGACATGCCTCATTATTCGAGCGATAAATGCCCTTCATTTGAGCGACCCCCCGTGTTGTTTGAGCGAGGAAGAAAGCGGTTCCGATTTCTAGTTCTAATATTCTTGCCATCAATTTCTTTAATATACTATAGAAGGGTTTTATCAACAGAAAAAGCAAACAAAATAAAAAATACTCTCTTATTAATGACACCCGAGAGGTACCCGCGAGGGTCACCAAGAAGCCCAAAAGCCATTACGAAGTAGCAGCGCCGCTTCAAGCATCAGCGCTACCTCAGGCGTCAGCGCCACTTCAAGCATCTACGCTACTTCGTGCGTCGGCGCCACTTAGAGCATTGGCACCGCGACAAGGGTCGGCGCCGCCTCACATGTCAGCACCGCGACAAGGGTCGGCACCGCCTCAGATATCAGCGACCACTTCAAATGCCAGCGTCGTTTCAAGCGTCAGCGCCACTTCAAGCGTCGGCGCTGCGATAAAGGTCAGCTCCGCCTCACATGTCAACGTCGATTCAAGCGTCAGCGCCGCTTCAAGTGTCGGCGTCGTGACAAGGGTCGGCGCCGCCTCAGGTATCAACGACCGCTTCAAGCATCGGCGCCGCTTCAAGTGTCGACGCCGCCTCAGGTATCAACGACCGCTTCAAACGTCAGCGTCACTTCAAGTGTCGGAGCTGCGACAAGGGTCGGCGCCGCCTCAGGTATCAGCGACCGCTTCAAACGTCAACGCCACTTCAAGTGTCGGCGCCATCAAAAGGGTCGGCGCCGCGACAAGGGTCGGCGCCGCCTCAGGTATCAGCAACCGCTTCAAGTGTCAGTGCCAATTCAAGCGTCAGCGCTACCCCAAGTATCAGCGCCATTTCAAGCATCGGTGCCGCTTCGAGCGTCGGCTCCGTAATGAGAGTCGGCGCCGCGACAAGGGTCGGCGCCTCCCCAGGTATGAGCGACCACTTCAAGCGTGGGCGCCATGACGAGAGTCGGTGCCGCCCCAGGTATCAGCGACCACTGCAAGCGTCAGCGCTACCTCAAGTATCAGCGCTGCTTCAAAAGTCAACGCCACTTCAAGTATCGATGTCGTTGCAAGCGTCGGCACCGCGTCACGTGTCGACACCACTGCAAGTGTCGGCGCCACTTCAAGTACCGGCGCCGAAGCAAGGGTCCGTGCTGACGTAAGGGTCGGCGTCGTTTCAAGTGCCAACGCCTCTTCAAGCCTCAGTGCCACTTCAAGTGTCAGCGCCACTTCGAGCATCCGGTCCGTTTCAAGTGCCAGTGCCACTTCAAGGGCCACTGCAATAGCGACAGTTGAGACATCACCGCAAGACTCAGCGCCACTGCAAGGGTCACTGCAGAAATTTTATTCGAGAAGTGCTGCTACAGGGGTTTTGACAGAAACTCATATTGAGGGAGTAACTATCGCGAACAACCCCCCATCATGAAACATCAGTCTCTAAATGAACAACAACACTGACACTTTACTTTCTTGTACAAGTTGCCTAGTCGAGCAAGCAGGGATCGAACAGGCGCGTTGGGACCTCCTGGGAGTTTTGGCTTGGCGGCTGAGGGACAAGGTATGTTGAGCAAGCTCAACCACTTAGCACTATAGGATTGAGAGAATACTAGTAGGAAGACCCAAAAGTCACTCGAGACTACACACACTGCACACCTAGTCACAAGTGAAGTGAGCAGCCAAAGAGATGGCTACTCATAAGAAACATAAACTCTTTACAATAAAATGACTTTTCCAGAAGAGGGGGTCCTCGAGGTCCCTCTCAAGAAAATAACACTTTTAGAGGAGATGAGTCCTTAAGGTCTCTTCTTTCAAGATATGCAAAATTGCACCACAAGTTACCGTTTCAAAAGATAACTACCAAATCTGATATTTTGTCTCCGTTAGGGGACATATGTGCTTTTTGACCTTTAGTCGGCACCAGGTGGCACCTGCAGAGGGGACAGGCAGACTGCCACAGGTAGGGACAAATGGTACACTTCAGACATTATTCCCCACCAACTCTCTCAATTTTGGCGCCCAAAAAATGCCAGCTCACCCCTAACGCCCATGTATAAATAGACCTCTGGGCAAGGTCAATAGATAGACAATATAAATTTCACTGTTACTCTGCTAAAATATCACCAGACCTACCTAAGTATTCTCTCCCTGTTCATTCTCATAGTTCTGAGTGCCTTGTTCCTTCACTCCCCACTGACAGCCATCACTCTCAGGTGTTTCCCTTGAGAAAATTGCTATTTTTGCTGTGAAAGTTCATCTTCTTGCAGGGAGTGAGTTAAAGCTTGAGTTCCATTGTTACCAGAAGGAGAAGTTTTCTTCAGAAGTTGAACCAGGAGACCTTGAAGGCCTTGCAGGCAGCGTCCATTGGAGTGGGTCACACCTCACCCTTTCCAGTTATTCATAAACCCCAGTCTCACTACCCTCCTACATTTGGCGACTCTGCTGGGGAGGTATCCTCATTTCCATAGACAAAGAAGGTTTCAATGTCTCTAAGCAGTAGGTTTTTGAGGACATTCTGTCTGGTAATGGAGCTCACAGTGACCAGACTACTTAGGAAGAAGTGGTGGTGATCGGAGCCAAGGCGCCAGCGCCTCAGGGAGGTCAGACCAGTTCGCCGGCAGTGGCTCCAATAGCAGGTATGAACCTTATGGCAATGTTTTTTGACTTTTTAAAGAAAAACAACGTGGATCTATCAAACTTGGGTCAAGGTTGTGTGACACCTGCTGCTGCCCCTTCCGGAGGGGTAGTCACTCCTATTACGATTCCGGCAGAGACGATTCTGTCTCGGAAGGCGGCGCCGGATTAGGTCCTGGCGCCGACAGGTTCTCCAGCTCCTAAAAGCACATGTTTGGAGGAGTCACCCTCTAAGACTGTTACTATGGAAGAAGTGAGGAAGCTCCTCTCCTCCACTCAAAGAGAGGGTTCCCACCTATACGAGGAGTTACAAGACCCCTATCCACATGAAGTAAGTGAGAAGCCATACCCTGAGGGGTATATTCCACCAAAATTTATGAAGTTTGGCGGTAGGGGGGAGAACCCTAGAGAACACGTGAAGAGGTTTGTCGAGTACCTGGGAGTACACGCTGGCGATAAGAACCTGAGGTTGAGGGAGTTCTCTAAAACTCTCACTGGGAAGGCTTATACATGGTATTCCCACTTGGCGCCTAACAGCGTCCCTACTTGGGAAGAGATGCACAGGCAGTTCCTTCAGAAGTTTTTTGTAGCGGAGGATGAATTTACACTGAGGCACCTGGCGCAAGAGGTCCAGAAGCCAGGAGAAGAGTTTATGCATTACATCAAGCGTTTTCACGAGAGGGCCTTAGATGTTCACGAGGACATGGCGGAGGCCAGGTTGCTGCAGATATGTCTGGAAGGACTCTTGGAAGAGTACAAGTTGCACTTGATCAACGAAACTAGAGATGGAACTTTCATAGAATTCACTAGGGCCGCCAGTAACATAGCTATGATAATCAAACCGAGAGCCCCGGGTTGGAGGACACAAGTTCCTCTGACTCCCGGGAGGTTTCAAGTTGCGAGGAGGCAAGCGGTTACCTATGTGGATGGGAGTAACAAAGGGAAGAAGGGAGGCTCTGGGGCCAAGACTGACAGTCCCGGCAACAAGAGAAAATTTGGTGAAGATGCCCCGCCGCCACTACCGTGCAGCGTAGCGGAGGCTATGGATTGTTACCGCACCTTAGTGTGAGAAGGCGTAGCAGGACCTCCCCACCTAAAAGGAGAAACCCCCACTGCAGCTGACAAAGCCAACCCAAAGTACTGTGAATTGCACTAACGAGTGCATCACTATACCAATGATTGTTACTACTTGAGAAGGATCATTGGTGAGCAGATGGCCAGCAGTACCTTGCAGATACCCCCTGTGGACGTTAACGAGAGCCCACTTCCTGCGCATCACTTTGGCACTGCCAACATGGTAGTTGCCTACGACGAAGAAACTATGAGAAGTCTTGTGAAGCGGGAGAGTGACGAGCAGTTATGCGAGGAGTTAGGAAATTTGTCACTAAGCAGACTTCAGCTAGAAAGAAAGCAAGAGGAGTGGTTCTTCACTCCGGAGCATGAAAGTGGGAGTGGGGAAGTTGAGGAAGTCGCTTTCTCAGAAGGCGAGGTAGACGTCATCCTTGCTCTAGACGAGGGAGGGACCTCCGAAGCGGAGTATGTTTGGAGTGCCCATACGTACGAGGTAGACTTAGATTCTGAATGTGAGGCCATAGCGAGGAGCCCCAAGTTCAAGTGGTTTTTCGATCAGATAGGGGTGAAGTACGACACGAGGGTGTCCATCACGAGGAAAGTCTTGGAGGCGGTGCAGCAGCAGGGAGACCCTTCGCTAAATTGGCAGGGGCCAATCAAAAGGATGATTAAGAAGTATACCTCTGAAGTGGTGTTTTCAGAAGAGGATAGGGTGGTGCCCTACTTCCACAACCGCCCGTTGTACGTCACAGCCATAATTAATGGAGTCTCATTTCCTAGGGCGTTGATGGATGGAGGAGCATCCATTAACATCATGCCCATCAGTACATTATATGAAACAGGAATTGACCAGGAGAAGGTGGTTCCAGTACCGCTAGTAATTTCTGGATTCGACAACGCCGGAATGCAGTAAATTGGATACGTGAATGTGGGAATTAAGTTGGGAAATTTCACCTCCCATATCAAATTTCATGTTATTAACGCTGACACCAGCTACCAATTACTCATTGGAAGGGTATGGATGCACACTCATGGCGTAGTGCCTTCCACCTACCATCAGTGCGCGAAGGCAAATATTAGAGGTACAGAGATAATGATCAAGGCCACGCAGAGACCCTTCGCCATTAAGGAGGCCGACCTGGTAGATGCTGCCTTTTACACCGAGTTGGACGGGGAAAGAAAGGTCTCTACAAGAAAGCTAGCAGGAATCTTGGTAGCTGAGGGAAGGGTCCCGCAGAAAAAATCCGTTCATGACCGTCTAGGGGAGAGGATAATCCCCCACATGGCAAAAGGCAAGAGGAAGGTAGAGGAGGTAGCTAGACCTCCTCGAACTTGTAAGAAAGTAGTTTTTCCCAATGGAAAAGTCATCTACCATTTATAATGGTCTGCGCGGGCGATGTTCTGGGACGAGAGCATCGACCCGAAGCCCGAGTGTTTTATTGTTGAAGAATCCCATATTGTTGAGCATGTCGAAGAACCAGAAGAGGTGCCAGAGTGCATGCAAGACGGGCCCAGAGACCAGCTGCAGGAATTAGAGGAAATCAAGTTGGGGTTAGAAGAGGGCGAGAGTAGACCCATTCTAATTTCCAAGTGTCTGGAGCCGAAGTAGAAGGAAAAGATCATTGAGCTACTTAAGGAGTTCACTGATGTATTTGCTTGGAAGTACACGGAGATGCCAGGAATAGACGCAGAAGTGAGCTCTCATAGATTGAACATCCTTCCCAACGCCCTTCCGGTAAGGCAAGCCACACGCACATATAAAGCAAACCTTAATTTGAAAATAAAAGCTGAGGTGGAGAAGTTGTTAGCGGCAGGGTTCATCAAGCCTATTCAGCACCCCATATGGTTGTCCAGCATAGTGCCAGTGGCAAAGAAAGATAAGACCCAAATCAGAATCTGTGTAGACTTTCGCGACTTGAACATGGCGTGTCCTAAGCATGAATTCCCACTACCCAGCATAGACAGCTTAGTGGATTCCACCGCGGGACATGAGATGTATAGCTTCATGGACGAGTATGTTGGATATAACCAGATTAAAATGGACCCCACCGACGCAGAGAAGACTGCCTTCCGCACACCGTTAGGGAACATTCATTATATAGTCATGCCCTTCGGATTGAAGAACGCTGGAGCCACATACCAGCGGACCATGATGGAAAATTTTTCACGACTTATTTCATGATATACTAGAATTCTATGTGGATGATTTGGTGGTGAAGTATAGGAAAGAAAACAAGCACATTCAGGATCTCAGGAGAGTATTCGAGAGGTGTCGTCAGTATAAGATGAGAATGAACCCCTTAAAGTTTGCCTTTGGGGTTACTGCAGGGAAATTCTTAGATTTCGTGGTAAATAGACAAGGAGTGCAAGTGGACGCAGAGAAGATGAAAGCCATTGTGATGATTCCACTACCCAAGAGTCAGAGACAACTTAAGAGCTTCCTGGGAAAGGTATCCTACCTGAGGAGGTTTATACCTGCGTTGGCAGAAGTAACTCATCCGTTCGCACCTCTACTAAAAGACAAAGCCAAGTGGGTTTGGGGAGAGAGGAAAGAGAGTGCGTTCAAGAAGATTAAACAAATCCTAGCCTCTCCGTCCACGATGATTCCCCCCTAAACCGGAGCGCTGCTGCTGCTATACCTCACATCTACAGAGAGATCGATAGGGGCCCTCTTGGCGCAAGAGAAGGAAGGAATGGAAAAGTCGGTCTACTACTTGTCAAGAGTAATATCCAGAACAGAATCGAGATACACCAGCGTTGAGAGGCACAGCCTGGAGCTGGTATTTATAGCCCAGAAGTTTAGACACTACCTTCTAGCCTTAACCATTCACATAGTCACCAAGTGTGATCCCATCAAGTACCTCCTCGCGCAGACTATACTCGTGGGACGAGTAGCAAGGTGGTTTTTGATCTTGTCAGAATATGATATAAAATGCGTAGTGCCTAAAGCCATTAAGAGCTAGGCGGTAGAAGATCTGCTGGCCCACTTCCCGAGTGGGGTTTTCGAACCACCTAGTGAAGAGCTACCCGGAGAAAGTTTCCAAGGATGCATGGCAGAGGAGGTGAAGAAGTGGTTTATGAAGTTTGATGGTTCCAGTGCTCAAGGAACAGGTGGGGCCGGCGTCATACTGTCAGACGGGAAGGAGAAGATTACTCTCTCTTTCAAGTTAGATTTTAAATGCTCAAATAATGAAGCTGAGTATGAAGCCCTCATTCTGGGGATGTTAGAAGCACTCAGAAGAGGGATCAGGGTACTATGTATACGAGGGGACTCCAATCTGGTAGTAAGGCAGGTCAATGGAGAGTTTTCCCTTAAACATGCCAACCTCGCGCCATACAGACACATCATCCAACAACTGCTCAAACAGTTCTTGGAAGTAACTGTGGAGAGGCAGGAGCGAACGATGAACAGGCACCCTGACGAGCTCGCCACCATAGCCCAAAAGTTGGATATGGAAGAGTCAGAAGCAACCATAACAGTGAGGCGGAGAACAGTACCTACTACCGTAAGGTCCTTATTCCCAAGTAACGAGCTGGAAGATTGGAGGCGTCTGGTAGAGAAGCAACTTGAAACCAGGGAAGGGACAATGAAAATATTAGAGTTTTCTAACTATCATGTGCTACAGGGAACTCTCGACTTCAAGAGTCCTGGAGGGTTTCCGGAAAGGTGCGTAGGGGAGTAAGAAGCCAAGGAGAGGTTAATAGAAATGTACTAGAAGCACTGTGGAGATACGGATATCCCCCATGTACAGACGATTGCAGCGAAGCGGGTATTTTTGGCCCACCATGAGCGTAGAAGCAGCCCGCTTGCAACAAAGTTATTTAAAGTGCCAAGCTAATTTTGACCAGCCGATGGAGGCTAACTTCGTGGAGGCCTTCGAAGATTGGAGATAGTCGTACCTAGCATATCTAAAAGATGGGGAGCTGCCCTCCGAGAGAGTGGATGAAATTTACCTTAGAAAAAGGATAGCACGTTTCTACTTGGTCAAAGGAGAGTTATATAGGAAAGGGTACAACGAGAAGGCGCTAAGGTGCGTAGCCAAAGAGGAAGTGGAAAGGGTACTGAAAGAAGCTCATGAGCCCTCCCACATGGGAGGCGCCAAGATGTATAATCAACTGATGACGCTGGGATACTACTGGCCGACCATGGAGGCTGACTCCATTGGATATGTGAAAA
This sequence comes from Sambucus nigra, assembly GCA_949130495.1. Taxonomy (NCBI): domain Eukaryota; kingdom Viridiplantae; phylum Streptophyta; class Magnoliopsida; order Dipsacales; family Adoxaceae; genus Sambucus; species Sambucus nigra. Next base: position 101,672,831 of record OX422220.1, on the reverse strand, counting down.
AGTGTAGAGCATGCCAGGTGCATGGAAACATGGTGCACGCTCCCTCCGTCAGCCTACAAAGCTTGGCAACCCCCTATCCCTTCCACACATGGGCGTTCGACCTGGTGGGTAAGATCGCCCCAGCATCTCACGGCAAGGCTTTTATCATTGTGGCTACAGAATTGTACACCAAATGGGCGGAGGCCATTCCTTTAAGGAGAGTCACTGCCCAAGTGGTAACCCAGTTTATAAAGGAGTATATCATATGTAGGTTTGGTATACCCAAAGTGATACTAACGGATAATGGGAAGCAATTTGTATGCAAAGAGATGGCCCTCCTCAGGGACAAGTATAAGATTGTGCATAATAGCTCAACCATATCCTACCCCAAGGGCAATGGCCAAGCAGAAGATACTAATAAGACCCTGATAAATATTTTGAAGAAAATGCTAGAAGACATGCCGGGAGCATGGGATGAGAAGTTGCCTATCGTGTTATGGGCCTACCGTACGTCAAAAAGAAAGCCAACAGGGTTCACTCCCTTCTCTCTAGTATACGGGACCGAAGCTGTCCTACCAGTGGAACTAGCGGTACCTTTAGCCAGAATTTCTCTTAGCAATGGGCTCATCCCAGACCCAAGGCATGTGCAACTGGAGGCATTGGACGAGCACAGAGACAAGGCGAGAGAGAATTTCAAAGTCTACACTCAGCAACTGTCCAGGTCCTACGAAAACTTGGTTAAGCCTAGGGAATTCCAGGTGGGAGATCTAATCCTGCGAGCATCAACTCACCATCTCTGTAGCATGTCGGCATCAAAATTCAAACCTAACTGGGAAGGCCCTTTTGTTGTCAGAGGAGTGGGGAAGTCGGGCTACTGCCAAATATCAGAACCGGAGAGTGATTGCCTCCAGTCCATCAACTGCAGGTGGCTGAAGAGGTACTATGCTTAGTAACAACTAACAAGTTTTGTTTGTGTTTTGCATGTCTGTAATGGATGTCAAGGATTGCTCATATACCAAAAAAGTTTTTTTGTAATTTTTTTTTTAAAGAGCAATACTACACTGTAAACAACACACAAAGGTAAAGAAATGAAATAGCAACACTTTTGACCATTGTTGTCATTTGCTTTGCTTGCTCATTTATACATACATATACACTCCCTATTAAGTTAGAAGAGAGTACAAAAAAAAAAAAAAAAAAAAAAGATCGGGAACTTTGCTCACTACACTTGGGAGGTAAGTCCATCCTAAGAGAAAGTATACTGAGCAAAGTCCCCCAGACATAAATTAATACAGTTTTTTTTTAATAAAATCAGGCTTTCGGAAAGGGGCAGGGGTCACCCTCCTCTCCGACCTAGCCTCTATGACTATAAGCAACAATATGCAAGAATTACCCCACAGACAGGAGGGGAAACCCAAGAAAGTTACATGCCAATACCTCACAACTACAAGAGGTGCATTTTCAAAAAAAAATATATATATACAATATGATAATACATAACTTTTCATATCAATGCAAATACCCCGCAGTATATGGGGTAGCCACCAGTAGACTAAATGCTCACAGAAATTAGAGCAAGTCACATAAAAAGAACACCCACAGCATAAAGGGAGAACAAAAGAAAAAGAAAGTGCAGAAGAAACAAAGTGTCTCATACAGGAATGATAAGTGATGTACACATAGAATTCTGAGCACTACAATGCAAGAAGTAGCCTATCGGCTAGAAACCACAAAAAATAAATCATCACGCGCGATGGCGCCAGCATATGATGGACCAGACTCCCGCAGAAACTCTTCCTCCAACCTGACAAATTTAGCCTCATCCTCCTCATCGCCAGACTCGAGTCTGGCAAGCTTCACATGCAGTAGGGCGATCTGATTCCGGATCCTCATAGCCTCAGCGTGTCGTTGCTCAACCTTGGACTGCCGGGAAGTGTGAAACCTCACTATCTTTCGGAAATGAACACTCAGAAAGGGGCGAACCCCTGCGTCAAGCCAATCCAAACGAAAATGATAGAACTATTGTAAGTGGCGGAGAGCATCCAAAAATAGCAAGATAGAAGAGCTAGTTAGCTTAGCAGGGGAGGTAGCCAAGAACTCATGAACATGGCTGGCAAGAGCCCTCAGGTTGAAGGCCGTAAGACTGTCAACCTGGAGTATACTCTGAGAAGTGAACGTCTCGGGATAGTGCTCCAAGATGAGATCCAAGAGCTGACGCTCATGTACCCTGAAGCGGCCTGGTAACTCCTCACGCCATAGCCTACTAGAAATAGTCGCAGCATCCTCGGCTTCATCATCGCCCTCGGAGTGGCGAGACCCCGCCTCAGAAGGAAGAAAAGAAGACTCCCCACCAGAATCAGCGTCACCGACTAAAGGAGTGAACTTAGAACTATGATCTCCCTCCACAGTTGCCCCACTACCAGCCCGCACAGTTATCGAAGTACCCTCATACACCTAGAAATAATGAGGCAAGGGTAAAATGAGAATGCTTGCACAGTATACGCAAGAAGAAAATAGGGGAATAGTAAAAAAGGGGGTATGCCAGTCTAATACCTCTCTCGCAGTTGCCCCACTGCCAGACTCCACAGTCACCGAAGTACTCTCATGCACCTAGAAACAATGAGACAAGGGTGAAATGGGAATGCTTGCACAATATACGCAAGAAGAAAAGAGGGGAATAGTAAAAAGAGGGGGTATGCCAGTCTAATACCTCTCTCACAGTTGCCCCACTGCCAGACTCCACAGTCATCGGAGTACTCTCATGCACCTAGAAACAATGAGACAAGGGTAAAATGAGAATGCTTGCATAGTATACGCAAGAAGGAGGAAAATAGATACTCTTATACACGGCACCTGAACAACACCCTCCGTAACGGTCATAGAAGGAGGAGCAGGGGCTCCCGTAGGGGCAACAACACTGATCTATGCTCCAGAAGGGGTTGCCTCAGCAACCAATGCTTCCGGAGAAGCTAACTCAACCTCGGGCACCTCCGGAAGAACAATCTCAGCGACAGAGGCCACGAGGGGTAGGTGAGTCTGCGAGTGACAAGAAAGGGCGACATGTAACAATCAGTTATTCCATGAATGATAAATACCTCAATTAAAAAGAGGGTGAGGGAAGCTCCTCAAAAGGGCACCGTAGAGATAGCTACCTGAAGAGGCGCAACAGCAGGACAAATCGGCCCATGTATAGGGGCTACCGAAGCGACAGTAGCAGGAGCCACACTCGAAATAGCGCCGAGGGATAACTGCCACGAAGTAAATAAAGGGGTTACGATAAATATACGCCAGATAGAGAAGAAATACATAGCTAAGAAAAAAAAAGTACCTGTGCCCCATCCAAAGGGGAAGAGCGGAAAAGGACGGTCGGCGCAGTAGGGGCTGTAATGGTAGCCTGTAAAGAATGAAAATACGTTGTTCATTGCATGTTCGAGGAAAAGGAGATCCCATTGCTTCAACAGAAAGGACTGACCTGAAGTGTGGGCTCACTGGTTGAGGCCACAGTATATATTGGGCCACGAGAAATCGCCTGAACCAAGGGTCTACCGTCCATAGATACGCGGACCCTAGGGATAGAAATCCTCCCCGAAGAGGATAGGCCTGGGGCGATAATGTCAGGTAAGGGAGGAGCACCCCCCTGAGAAGAAAGTCCAAAAGCCATTATGACTCCTATTAAGAGGAAACAAATATTCAAAGGTAAAAAAAAAATATGTACCTCAGATGAAGAGGAGCCCAGGGGCTCAACTGTAGAAGTGCCCACCGCCAAGACAAAAGAAGATGATGTGGCAACGCCCGAAGACACAACTCTCTATGCATGATAAATGGGTAAATAAAAGGAAGAAGTAAAAAGGAAAATGGCGCAATGAAAGTTTTGAAAATAGCAAAGCATACCTGAGGAGAAGGGAAAGCCACAGGGGTGGTCCTGGTGAGAGTAAAGTGCACGGATGAAAGCTGCGAGGAAATGACAGTGTACGCAACCAAAAGGCAGTTAGAAGACGAATAAATTACAACAGATGTTAAATGAATTAAGGAGACATCAAACCTCTCTAAACAGGCCTTGGGAGGAAATGAGCATGGAGTTCCTCTCCCGCTGAAAGGGCGTCGGTCGTAGTGGGGGAAGAGGAGAACTACTCGCCTCTACGGAAATGACCTGCACAAATATGACAAAAATGCTTTACTTGACAAATAAAAAAATATATTATGAGGGGAAGAAAGAAAATCATATGCAAAAAAAAAAATATAGACAAGTAAAGGGAGAACGCTTACAGTAGCAGGGCGCGTAGTCTGGCTATAGGGGAGATGGGTGGGGGTAACCCCCCCAGGAGAATGGGATGCCTCATCATCGCTAGAAGACTCTCTCGAGACTGATAACAAAGCATAAGTGTCAGTAGTGCTTTCGCTATGGAAACCCAGGCCGCCCATATCACCCGAAGAAGAACTATGGTCTTCATAGGAAGGGGTGCTTCCATAATCAACTAGTTCCTCTTCCAATGAAGGGGAGGGAGATGAAGAAACTCCATGAGAACTAGTTTCACTAAGTAAAGGATGTTGTGATATAGTACCTTCTGCAATAGGAATAGACACGACCCGCGTCTCCTGGGAAGTAAGGCTCGGTGAGGAGTAACCTTTCCCTTTCACTACTTGGGAAGTCCCCCCTGCACCAAGGTTGCCAGTATTGGACTCTTGATCCACCGTAGAGGAAGCAGCTATGCCAACGCCATCTCCTTTCTTTTTCTTCGCAGCCCGGGTCCTCACAGGAGAAGAAGGAGGAGAAACAGTAGTAGCAGGAACAAAATTCGAGACATCGGCGTCAGGATGTTTCCTTTTGCTGATAGTAGAGGTGCCCGCCTTCCTTCTTCCTTTTGGTTGGCTTTTATACTTCACAGGGGGAAGCTCAGTCGACGGAGGCGGAAGTGACTCGTCAATGAGAGGTTTCACTAAAATAGGGATGGCCTGCTCCAAGGGTGGCGTAGAGGTGGTGATGAGAAACCAAGGATCTTTTTGCGTCCTCCTGACCAAAAACTTAGCTCTGGTATATTTAATGGGGTTAGTCTCGTGAAGAGGGCCAACTATGCACTCTTGGATAAGACGAACCTGCTGCTGCCAAAGAAGGAACCAAGACGAAGTGAATGAAGGATGATAATCGCAGGGAGGCACATAGAGACCACCCAAACCACTGACTCTGCGAAATAATCCCTGAAGAGTAAAGCTAGTACACGCCTCCGAGAATGCCTCAGAATGACTGTTGTAGGTAGGAAGATGAGGAGTGTGAACGCCCTGATCATAGCCAAACTGTCGTCTTGCCCTCTCAGAATGATAAGATTCAGCACGCGGACCTAACTCGGTCCAATAAGGGAGGTGACACGGTAAGAGCATTGTCACCACATTAATATGAGGACACATGGAAACCGACCCCACTACTGAAGGGCAATAGAAGGTCCCGCCGTCGCCGGGGAAAGAAAGCCAGCTGAAAGTACCCCAGGGCGCCTGGTGTAAGGCTGAAACTGAAACTCCTGGATATCATCAATCAAAATTCCCAGAGACTATTTGGGAGTTTTCTTATGCCACCGAAGAAGTCTTGCAGCGTCGCTATGACAAGCGTGAGCCCCTGAAGTAAAGTGGGGGAAATGCTCAAACAAAAAGGCCATCAAGAGAGGGGCCTTGACATGATTAGCAACATCATACCGACCGCAAGACCTCTCTACATCTATGTGTGCTCGGTCTATCCAGGTGTAAAGAGAACCCAAGGTCAGGGCATCCATGGGTACCGACCTACCGCGAGACAATCGTACAACCAATCTAAAAAGAAGTTCGCGAGGATAATCTTCAGGCTTACCTGGTAGAAGGAATCGAGTCAGGAACGTAACGAGGAAAGCGGCTAAATGTGCAGGAGAGTGGAGCTTAGGTCCATCCTGGGATCTGGGGGCTGCACGAGAAGTCTCCCCCTTCTGCAACTGCTCAAAGTCCCTGAACCAGTATCTTTGCCATTTGGCAAAGGAATGCTTGGAATGACCAGTTATATTTATGGCCACATACCTCGAGCACTCTCCGAGAGCTGACCGTAACTCCCCCACCAGCTCCTTCTCTAGGGAGTCCTCGCAGTCATCAGAAAAGACCTGCTGCCCAAAGAAAGGAAGGGCGTAACAACTCACATATATCTTCTAGGGTAATGGTAAATTCCCCCCAGCCCGTGACAAAGGTGTGAGACTCCATACTCCACCGAGACAATAAGAGATTGAGCAAAGGACCATGCTTAAATATGGTGCAGGACTTCAGGCTGCTGACGGCGTTGAAGAGTCCCACCTCCCTAAGAATAGCCACATAATCAGGAACGCTCAGAACATAATCAACCCAACTATCCCACTCCTCTGTGGATCCACCCGGGGTTTTAACTTCAACGTTGGAATAAGGAAAGTCACCACGGTCAACTCGGACTCAGAGAATGGAATCCGAAGAAATAGTAGGAAGATCAGTAGACTCAGTTAACCCCGCATGAGAACGTTCGAGAATAGCACCCAAAAATTTTTCCCCAAAATCATAAAGTGAAATCATGAAACTGTCAGCAGGACCAAAAAAAGGAGCACGACGATAAATACCAAAGTCTCGCCCTTGGCGAATGTGCATATAGTCCTTCCATTCCTGAGAAGAACTTGGCGTAGCTCATGAACCACCTAGAACCATTGGCTCAAGAAAAGAACTCACCCTAGTGGGGACTCCGAGCGAGGGACCCTCGGGGTCCCCTGTCGTGAAAAAAGAAGTTGAGGCAGAAACCCCAGCAAAATCATGTGAAGAGACCCTGGTCAGTGGCATGCTCTCCATAACACCAATAGTCGGCGAGACACCCTGGGTCACGGAACCCCCGAGGTGACAAAATGTCGAGACACCCCCTTGCACGAACGAGAGACCCGTGGACGCGAGGCCAAGTCTCAAGGCCCCCTGCTGCTGATGAGAGGTTACCATACTGCCATAAGCTGAAATACCCATTTCAGAAACAGTCAAAGGCATCGAGACACCCGAGGTCGAGATGCTTGCGTCAGCGCTAATAACTGTCGAGACCCCCTTCCTCCAAAATCATCTTCAATAGACAAAGAACTCCCCGCGCCTAGCTCAACGCGCGAGGAACCACTGTCGGCGCCAGAAAATTCCGAGATACCCTTATCCAAATCAACTGGATAAACTTCATAAATAGAGGTCGAGATACCCCTCCCAACGCAACTGGTTTCCTTATAAGGGTCCAAGGCGACAAGAGAGAGACCCCCAGACGAGAGGTCCACCCACAAAGGGCCCTCGTCAATAACCATATCAAGGGAGTGGGGCAAGATACCTGAGATTGGAGCACCATCTAGAAATCGCAAGGAACCCGGGGATGCAGACCCTAAGTGCGCGAGGTCTTCGAGGGAGCAAGGCAAGTTCTGCGGAAAGGGGGTAATGTCGCGACACCGGGCAGAAGGTGAGAGACCCTCCGATGGAGGATCTGTTGACGAGGAACCTTGGTTGGCATCTTTCTCGACCAAAAAATTAAAACCCATGCCCAGAATGGGCGAGACCCCATGCTCCTCGTGCACACCGCAATTGGGCGCGAGACCCTTAGCGGTCAGAACAGCTTCGGTTGAGACCCCACGCTCTTTGCGCACACCGCAATTGGGCGCGAGACCCTTAACGGTCATAACAGCCTCGGTCGAGACCCCACGCTCCTCGCGCACACTGCAATCGGGCACGATACCCTTAGCTTCCAGAAGACCGTCGCTCGAGACCCCCCGTACCGTGGAAGAACCCATGACAGTCGCTCGAGACCCCCCATCGCTCGAGACCCCCCGTACCGTGGAAGACCGTCGCTCGAGACCCCCCGCAGGTGGCGGCTGATAGGGCGAGGAACCCATGAGGGTTCTCGACCCGAAATCTGCAGAAATAGGTACCGTCCGCGGGGCGGCAACGCCGCTGGCCGTATGGGGCAAATCGTTGCCGGCGGCAGCCATGTCGGTCACGGAGGCGATGGGAACGACGGATGGAGACGGTGTGGAGTGTAGAACCTTGGGTGCCTTAGGTTTGTTTGCATTTGGGGAAGCATTCTTTGGTTTGGAATCCATGGATGAGAGGCTATGATAGTGGGGAAAGTTAGAGCAAAAATGAGGAGATGGGTGGCTATGGGGTTTTATAAGTCCCTTTCTCACTCTCTCTCACTACAAACCCAAAAGTATCTTATGTTTCTTTTTGAAGAAGATGAAAGGGACTAAGAAGAGGGGCTTATGTTTTTTTTGCACCAAAATGGGAAAACGTGCAGGAAGGCAAAAAGGTGATGACCTTTTTTTCCCAAATGATGAGATGACAGTTCCAACACTGACGCGTGGGTTCTCAAAAAAATTAAAAATCTCGGATAAAGGGACACAGAAGTTAATGATCCTAAGATCCCTCAGAAAAAAAAAAAATATATATATATATATATATATATATATATATATATATATATATATATATATATATATATATATATATATATATATATATATATATAATTGTTGAAACCAGATTTATAACGTACAAAGTTTTTTTAGTCCACCCAACTGTGGTGACAATTATTATGCAACACAAATAAATATGAAAGAGGTAACAACCAAGAAAAGATAAATAAAATGCCAATCGCACAACAACGGGTATACGCGATTCAGCAAAGATGTGCCTACGTCCACGGTGGTTCAGTCAGTGTTATTTCTCTAGATTCTGAAGAATAAGTACAGAGAATACAACTTGTCCTTTGCCCCGGACTTAGGGTTTAATTTATACATGTATTTGTTGGTTAGTGGGGGTGATGGGTTCCTCCTTATTAGCCATCTCCCCTGTAACTTTCTTACATGGGATCGCGCTTCCCCACAACTTCTCTTCATGGGATCGTGGAGTAATCGGATCAATACAAAATGTGATGGGCCTGGGCTTTGGGCCCTTAAGGCTAGGCTACTCGTCTAGGCCTATAATGATAAATTCAGGGTACCCACACCAACCAAAAAATCTTTGCACGAGGGGCTAATGTAGAAGGGTGTTATCAACAGAAAAAGAAAACAAAATAAAAGATACTCTCTTATTAATGACACCCGAGAGGTACCCGCGAGGGTCACCAAGAAGCCCAAAATCCATTGTGAGGTAGCAGCGCCGCTTCAAGCATCAGCGCTACCTCAGGCGTTAGCGCTACTTCGAGCGTCGGCACCGCGACAAGGGTTGACGCCGCCTCACATGTCAGTGCCAATTCAAGTATCAGCGCCGCGACAAGGGTCGGCACCGCCTCAGATATCAGCAACCGCTTCAAATGTCAGTGACATTTTAAGCGTCAGGGCCACTTCGAGCGTCGGCGCCGTGACAAAGGTCGGCGCCGCCTCACATGTCAATGCCGATTCAAGTGCCAGCGCCGCTTCAAGTGTCGGCGTCGCGACAAGGGTCGGCGTCACCTCAGGTATCAGCGAACGCTTCAAGCGTCAGCACCGCTTCAAGCATCGGCGCCACTTCAAGTGTCGGCGCCGTGACAAGGGTCGGTGCCGCCTCAGGTATCAACGACCGCTTCAAACATCAGTGCCACTTCAAGTGTCGGCACCGCGACAAAGGTCGGCGCCGCCTCTGGTATCAGCGACCGCTTCAAACGTCAGCGCCACTTCAAGTGTCGACGCCATGATAAGGGTCGGTGCCGCGACAAGGGTCGGCGCCGCCTCAGGTATCAGCAACCGCTTCAAGTCTCAGTGCCACTTCAAGCGTCAACGCTACCCCAAGTATCAGCGCCACTTCAAGCGTTGGCACCGCTTCGAGCGTAGGCTCCGTGATGAGGTCGGCACCGCGACAAGGGTCGGTGCCGCCCAAGGTATCAACGACCACTTCAAGCGTCGGCACCGCTTCGAGCGTCGGCTCCATGACGAGGGTCGGCACCGCGACAAGGGTTCGGCGCCACCCTAGGTATCAGCGACCACTGCAAGCGTCAGCGCTACCTCAAGTATCAGCGCTACTTCAAATGTCAACGCCACTTCAAGTATCAACGCCATTGTAAGCATCGACACTGCGTCATGTGTCGACACCACTGCAAGTGTCGATGCCACTTTAAGTACCAGCGCCGATGCAAGGGTACGTGCCGACGCAAGGGTCAACGTCGTTTCAAGTGCCAGCGTCGCTTCAAGCCTCAGCGCCACTTCGAGCGTCAGCGCCGTTTCAAGTGCCAGCGCCGCTTCAAGGGCCACTGCAATAACGACAGTTGAGACATCACCGCAAGACTCAGCGCCACTGCAAGGGTCACTACAGAAATTCTATTCGAGAAGTGTTGCTACAGGGGTTTTGACAGAAACTCATATTGACGGAGTAACTATCGCGAACAACCCCCCCCCCCATCATGAAACATCAGTCTCTAAATGAACAACATCACTAACACTTTACTTTCTTGTACAGGTTGCCTAGTCGAGCAAGCAGGTCTCGAACAGGCGCGTTGGGACCTCCTGGGAGTTTTGGCTTGGCGGCTGAGGGACAAGGTATGTTGAGCAAGCTCAACCACTTAGCACTATAGGATTGAGAAAATACTAGTAGGAAGACCCAGAAGTCACTCGAGACTACACACACTGCACACCTAGTCACAAGTGAAATGAGCAGCCAAAGAGCTGGCTACTCACAAGAAACATAAACTCTTTACAAGAAAATGACTTTTCTAGAAGAGGGGGTCCTCGAGGTCCCTCTCAAGAAAAATAACACTTTTCGAGGAGATGAGTCCTTAAGGTCTCCTCTCTCAAGATTTGCAAAATTGCACCACAAGTTACCGTTTCAAAAGATAGCTACCAAATCTGATATTTTGTCTCCGTTAGGGGACATATGTGCATTTTGACCTTTGGTCGGCGCCAGGTGGCGCCTGCAGAGGGGACAGGCAAGCTGCCACAGGTAGGGACAAATGGTACACTTCAGACATTGTTCCCCACCAACTCTCTCAATTTTGGCGCCCAAAAAATGCCAGCTCACCCCTAACGCCCATGTATAAATAGACCTCTAGGCAAGGTCAATAGATAGACAATAGAAATTGCACTGTTACTCTGCTAAAATATCACCAGACCTACCTAAGTATTTTCTCCATGCTCATTCTCATAGTTCTGAGTGCCTTGTTCCTTCACTCCCCACTGACAGCCATCACTCTCAGGTGTTTCCCTTGAGAAAATTGCTATTTTTGTTGTGAAAGTTCATCTTCTTGCAGGGAGTGAGTTAAAGCTTGAGTTCCATTATTACCAGAAGGAGAAGTTTTCTTCAGAAGTTGCACCAGAAGACCTTGAAGGCCTTGCAGGTAGCGTCCATTAGAGTGGGTCACGCCTCACCCTTTCCAGTTATTCATAGACCCCAGTCTCACTACCCTCCTACATATACATATATTCCTTTTTTATTTGCATGTGAGGGAGTAATTTTAAAGAGAGACTAGAGCCTAACCCAAATCTCCTCTCTTTTGTTATCCTATCTTTCTAAACCTTACACGTTTTCCCCAAGACGGTTTCCAAATCACATAACGACACATAAATCATAATTAATTGTAACCACTCTTTCTATAATCCACATACACTCCATTAATTTTCTTAGACCAAAAGTTATACCTTATCATATATAATCCGTATATATTATTTATTTAATTTACCAGGGCGGGATATTACAGACTGTACATTTTCTTGTAGCACCTATACGTGGGCTGTAGGTCACGAATTCAACTTCAGGGTTTCCCTAATCCTGTGGGGGATTTATGGACTGAGGATTTCTTTCCTTAGAGAATCAGAGGGTTTTTCATGGATTAGTCTTCATCCTTTTGGTGAATTCCCTACTGAATGTTTGGACTAATTCGTGGTGACAATGCTTGCCGAAAGATGATGGAAGGCAACATCTACCTTCCATCTTCCATGGGTGAGATAACACTTGTGACACAATATATTTTAATGATTAGGTTAATAGTGTACATATAACATCTTCCCACAATGAATGTTAAGTTTACAAAATTTCCCCAAGAATACTATGAATGCAGAAAAAAGATCAAGGGACTATATATGTGGTTCGACCATAATGTCGGCTTACATCTATAGGGGAAGATTTTTTATTATGATGGGGATGGAAATAACTAGAGTAATTAGGTTGTTAACCGAGACTCTAAGTTATTACTTTCTATTACAATTACCCTCTAGTATGAGCCAAATCTCTTTTATTTACAGACTTGAATGTCCAACATTTCTAGGATTACTTATACTTATCCTGACTAGCGTTAAGAGTACTATTCACAAAAGATTACTAGGTTAACCCTCTTTAGCTAAAACGATTAGTAATATTTGATCTTATCTTTTGGAATCTGTATCCAAGATAATGACCTTTCTACGCTGCTCACGTGATGTGCCACGTGTTCGGCCATGTGGCATGGTTAACCATGTTTCCTTCATTTTTTGCTAAGGTGGGAATGATCGATTGAACACACTGATCAACATTACCTTGTATTCTCTACGTGTAGTTGACCATTCATACTAATTGGCCAGAAACCTCTATCTAGCCACTTGCCATGTGGATGGGATTGTGCTGGGAAATCATTATTACATAATTAACTTTCACATATTCCAACCTTTGGTTTATGTGTCCAGCATCATCATTTAGAGTAATCATGACACATGAGTGTGTGGTATATCTCCCCAAGGGTTGTGGGGATGATTAAGAAAATGTGGAATCAAAATGTATAAGGGATCCCAAGCCTTATACCTTGGAACTTTTGCCATTTGCTAAGGTAATTCTATTTTTTTCCTCTCTCTCTCTCTAGCTTCCCACTAGTTTTCATTTCTACTATTATTCAACTTCTTTATTTTTTTCCCACCATGTCTATGCATATTAGAAAATAAGAGATCTCATCTGATGATGACTTTCGAGAGTTCCGTAGTCAATATGACATTCCTAATAACATCAGGCTTTGTATTTTCCTATAGGAAGAAGACATTAATGATCTACCCTCGAGAAAGTTACCTTTATGACAATAGCTATATTGGAGGGGGAGCTAGCTTTCCCTGTCACCCATTATTGGTAAGGGTGTTCCGTTACTACAGAATACTCCCTTCCTAACCAAATGGTAGATTCTACTGAATTGTGATGGGTATAGTTGCAATAAACCAAATTTGTTGGACTGACTTGGGACTTGAGGAGATTAGGTATTTCTATGACTTTAGATCTTCCATATGTACTGGTTTGTACCACTTCCAAGGAAGAGATAAAGCATGTAATTTAGTCACCTATTTGGCCAGATACCAAAAGGACATTGAAAAAAGTTCTTATGGTTTTTATGGAAATTTACGGTGAATGTTATGATGGAGTTTGGGTTCCTGCTATAAGGGCCTCCTAGTAGGTCACCCATACACGGTTTAGTTTTGATGTCAAGATTTTATTATTACTGACCAATCCAATTTTTCCCTTGTATATTTCATTCTGAATAGCAAACCATCTGAATACCAAGTCAATCTCAGAGATCTAGTGAAAGTTTATAAGAGGTCGACCCCCACTGGAGTTCATAATCATTGGGTAATGGCCCCCGTTTTACTCAACAACAACCTCACTTACCAATCCCTCACCAACTTCATAGTCACCCTCGACATGAAATATTTCGATCATACTATAGCTGTCGGCCATCCCACTCGAGTTGCCCCATAGGTTATTTCAAGTTATTTTAATTTTGATCAGGGTGAGGAAGATGAGGACAATGAGTAGGAAGAAGTATGTTAATAAGAAGAAGATAAATTAGGAAGGAATACCCTTGAATCGTTTATAGAAGAATTCCATCCACTCTTTTCCTATGAGGAGTGTGTATATGCTCATCCTTGGGAAGAGGTAGGGCCGAAGAAAACTTTTCCTTACAAGGCTTTTTATTCCCCTAATCCCATACAACCTTAAAAAGATGATTACATGGTCAAGGAACTCTCTTGACTTAGAAGTTTCTAGGGACAAGTTGAAGAAATAAGTTCCTTTACTGATCATCATATAAAGAGGAAGATGGTTACTTTAGGGGAGGAAGAACCTCGGGAGTTGGAGCGCCGGTGTCATGAGGCTAAATATGATAAGAAGAAAAGGACCGATAAGACCCTATTGGAGGTTTTAAATCTCTAAATTCCTAGTTTAACTGACCGACGATTCTCAATAAGCCTGAGAAAAGGCAAGGGCATTAGTAAAAAACCCAACCCTTAATGGAGAGCCTGAGAAAGAAAGTCCCCTATAGTTTGTTCTTTGGTAAGGATGGTCTAAATTAACAAAAATCATATTTTTGTAATTTCTAAATTTTATAGATCGAAACTTTAAACAATTTAACCATGTCAAAAAATTTCACCGATTATAAACCTTTTGTTGTGAAAAACTAATTTTCCTAATTTTATATTTTTATCATAAAACATGCATCTAAGTGATGAGCAGATAAAATAAAATAACCATTCACAACATGCTGATATACGAGAGAATAAAAAAGGGAAATACCTCGGATGACCAAGCCATGAAGATCACTATGATACGGAATTACAGTAGTTGAGAGTAGACTTACTCAAAGACTCGATCCCCACAAGCCTTGATGCTCTTCAATCTTCGACTGCTCTTCCACAGTGAAATGCAGGAGTACACCCACACAAATTGCCATAACACACGAGTTCACACATGTCCCATTTTCTACCAATGAGGATCAACAAATATATATGAATTAGGACACATAATCCACCGCTTCTTCACTACAACACCACAAACACGTAGTCCACTACGTGTAAACAGAATGTACGAAATTCACCACACAAAATAGATTCTCTTCAGATATAGAAAATCAAACTTTGGTGCCAAAACTAAAGATCTTCAAAACATTTGATAATGAAGAACTTGGATCTTTAAACTCAAAGGATGAAACAAGAGTTTCAGAGCTTTCGTATATAAATAGAAAAACATTTTTTGCGAAAGGTTCTAATAAAATCTGAATCCAACATGCCTTAAATAGTAAAAACACGAATTTTAGGTGGCCATCTCATTCGAACAATAAAAGGGTCATTCAAACGAGTTTAGTTTCTCGTTCTAATGAAAATACATTTCATTCAAACAAAATAAAATTCTCGTTCGATCGTCCTTCTAACCAACTTCTAATGATTTATGAAATCTAAACATAGCCTCTTCATTTCATGGTTGTTAGATGGCGTTACAATGTGATCTTAATGTATTTCTAACGAGACCAAAGTTGTTCTAACAAAAATGTTATTTTTCTTCTAACGAGATTGAGAACTCATTCTAACGAGATTAATATAAAAAATTATTCAGTTTTTCTTAAATAAGCATTAAGAAAAAATTCCAAATAATTTCGAGTTAAAAAATAAACACCATGAAAAATACATGAGGACACATACTCAATATGGATTCATACCTGTGAGATGCTGGATAAACGTGAAGAAAAAAATTTCACGATAAATACGACACGGTATATCCAACTTTGAAACTTGGTTGTATCATCTTCATCAAACACGCCATGGCTTATGGGAGATATAACACAAAGACTAACCTATGACTCAAATATTTTCTTCGGAATTAATCCAATTACATAAAAATTGACTCGATTGAAATTTTTTCTTTACAATTATCCCCTTTTGGCTATTCCGGGACAAAAAAAAACTATGGGACGTTATGATGTCTAAAAAGACTCATTCCCAACTCCCCAAAAGGAAAAAGAGTACAGATGCTCGACAGACACTCAGACTTGATTAGTATTTCTTTGCTTGAAAACTTTGTCGCATTATTGTTGTAAGAATGTAAACCTCCACACATAAACACAGATTTAAGTGGAAAGTGAATATAACAAGTATAAGTCCGCAAATGAATAAACATCTAACAATGTCTAAAAAAATCTCAACCTAGGTAAGATGTATGCCCCTAAGATAAATATATCCTAATCATTCAAGGAAAGATACTATTTGTCCCCCTTTTTGTTCAGGAATAAACAAAGAAAGATTACATAAAACATCTAATCCCCCTAAAAACCAAATCCCCCCGCCCCCAATATGTTTTCATAAGATATCAAGTTAAAAAATTGGAAGAAGGGAATAAATAAAGTGATGGTGAAAAGTTCACACAACATGGTAACTCAAGCACAATAGTCCAAACAATGATGGTCAATATCAACATTAGTTAAAAAATATACTATTTGGAAAATACCAAAATGAGATATATAATTTAAAATCAAACAATGAGATATATCAATATGATCATAAAGCATGTCAAATAAAATCCAATGATAAGGCATATTGCAAATGTGGACTAAATGCAAATTGCAAAGTCTCAAAACACGATACCATGTATAAAATATGCAAAATATACCGATGAAAACCCGACACACACACACACACACAGATATATATATATATATATATATATATATATATATACAAAACATGACACAAAACACATATGCTTTACACACTAGCATACTATCGATGTGTCTAAACATGTGGAATATAATGAATGGGTATGGACTTGATACAAATGAATTGCGAGCCAAACACATAATTATGTTCAAGAAGTTATTATTGATTGCAAAACTTTATCAAACTAAGATTTACCCTCAAGTGACAAGATAAAGTAAACTTTATGAACAAATAAACACAATACATACAAGCTTAGAATATTGATGATTCTATAAATTAATACCGTCCTGAAAAATAAGCATAACTAGAATTCATTGTGAAAATCCGTTGATCTTTTAACTAAACACCCTCGAAACATTAACATATATCATATTTTCTTTTCTTTTCTTTTCTCAATTCTTTTGAAGCTATTTCTTTTAAAAGATCAAACAAACTAAACATATTGGTCTTTGACAAATTTTCTATTTTTATTGCCTTTAATCTTTTTCATTAGGCTCTTGCCAATGGTGACTTTCTTGCAAAGGGGATTTTCTCCTTTCGTAGACCTTTCCCTTAAACCCATATATTTTTCAACAAATAATCTCACGGGCAATGGTTCTTACATGCATAAATTCACCATAGTCATAAAATATGTAGATGACAAGTTTTATGGGACAACATCTCAAAAATCTCGAATACATATATATATATATATATATATATATATATATATATATATGTGTGTGTGTGTGTGTGTGTGTGTGTGTGTGTGTGTGTGTGTGTGTGTGTGTGTGTGTGTGAAGTTAACGTTCAAAAATTTCATGCTTGTGTGTGCATGGGAATATAGAAAGTCGAATCCATAAAGAAAATCAAGTTCAAAACAACTCCATGCAATCGTTATTAAACCCAATCTATGTATCAAGAATCATAACCAAATTTCCTAGTCACATAGATAGTATGGAATGAATTGGATTCAAACACGCTGATATGCCACACCAAATGTGTAAAACTAAAATACAGAAAAATAAAAAATCTATTTAAGTTTTTCTAATTTTTTTTATAATAAAATAACAATTTTTGAAAACAAAATCAAACTCAAATGACACACAGAATCTTTTTGTATTTTTTTCAATATGGCTCAATAAAGGAAAAATAAAAAGATACACATTTCATAACACTAGCAAACATATATCATGAAGCACAAAACTAGACTATGAGAAACAAGACAACATAATCAACCATTAGATATATCATGAGAAGTATCATGTGCAAGAAAATGAGAATCAACAAGACTAATATGTAAAGACTCAAAATAAGAGTAGGTGTAACATGATGATTAAAGGCTTTGAGAACCATAATGAGTCTATTATGAGGCTTTTTGGGGCCATTTTTAAAATCAAAACAAAATCTCCTAATGGGACGACCTTTCATTCCCCAATGAGTGCAAGTGAAAATACGATGAGGGATGTAACTTAAGGTTTAACCATTCCTAACATTCCTAGTCGACACTCTCAAATCCATGGTCTTGGCTTTGTTAGCGAAAGAATTATAATCATCGAAGCCAATTACACACTTATCATCTTTGATTTGGATGGTGCCTAGCTTTTAATCCAACTTTTATGACCTAGACTCCAAATCAAATTTGACACGACTCGAATCTCTCAATCTCTCCTCAAGCTCAAATATCCTCGACTCGAGCAAATGCCTAGACTCCTAAAATTCTAGAACCTCTTTCTTCATACCCTCCATCAAACCATGAAAACTACCTTTCTCACCCTCAACATACTCTATCTTCTCTCAAAATGTCCTTCCATGTGTCCTAAGATCCTCAATGAAAACACTATCATCATTCACTATGGCATGTTATTTTAACTTTGCCTCCAATATCAACTTATCCTTATTCACTTTCAATGTTTTTGCATATAATTCATGGAAGGCAACTTGTAGTTCACTCTCCTCCCCCCGTTCTTCATCCTCACTCTCATCTCCACTCATTCGACCATCACTCACTTGGGATCCACAAACTATGGCCCCAGAAGTGTCATGTAAGGAAATATCTTCAGGGGAAAATTTCTCATCAAAGCTTACATGACTAGTCATGAAAGAGATAAAGTTTCACTCAATGGTGGAATCGAATTCCTCTTTTAGATCACTATCACAAAGGGTGGCATTATTTGGTATGGGTTTCCTATGCTACTTCCTTAGTTTATTGGGGCACTCAGCTACTCTATGGCTATAACCCTCACAACCATAACATATTTTTGACCCATACCTCTTAAAATCATCATTCCAATTCTTAGGGAAGTGATCAGGATTGTTATGCATATTTTTTTCAAACCTTTTCGTATCTTTCGATTGCTTTTGGCATTTGAGAAATTTCTTGAATTTCTTTCCTAATATGGTAATTTCCTCGCATTATATGTCAGACTCATCATTCGAAATAGATGTTTCCTCCTTTTGGGCATTAAATCAATTACCCTTTCTTTCCTTTCCACAGTCCTAGAAGTAAACGTGGCCATCTCAGGGCTTCCATCCGGTGCGCGCGCGGGGATACGCCCTATTTCTGGGCACTTAGTCATCGTCATTATGGGGGATAATGTGTAAAAATAGAGTTTCCAGCCTATTTTTCACAAAACATGCAAAAGAAATATCGCCGCCTTGAGAGGGAGACATCAATTACAATAGTGATGCTTGCGAAACCAAATAGTTCAAAGGTCCGGGGACTAGGTTACAGAATGTGAAGGTGGTAGGAACCTATCTTATCCTTTTGGTCTCTCATGGACACGTGCTAATATTCTCCTATTAGACTTTGTGAAGTGTGTGATCATGTGCATAATATAGGTGAATAATGGAATCATTCAACTCGCATCATGGAAAAGGACGTAGGGAATTCATCCTTAGAAGTGTTCCCAAAAATAAGAATTCAAAATATAATGAGTGTTTGCTGAATCACAAGTCACAATGGAAGAGAAAATGTATATGTCGAATGAAACACAAGCCTATAAGAATAGGAGATTCATAAAGAATACATATATATGATACGAGGGAAACATGTAAACATGCCTAAAGAAGGACTCAAATCTTAGGATTAGCCCAAGATGCCTATATAGCACAAAGGGAACCAAAGTCCACGTAATTCGAAGACAACATAGGGTGGGGTTTAATCCGTAATTCCAAATGGTGGATTTCTCTTATGTATGTGTGTCGAGAAATTTTTTTTTAAGAGTGAGAGTGTGAGATGAGAATCCATATTTTGGAATTTATTTATAAACCCTCTTTTTCTTTATTTTTTTTTATGAAAATGGATTACGTGCAAATACAACTAATAAGGAGTTGATATTAGATATGATGTATTGAAATAAAATTATAGGATAGAAATAAAGTTTAAAACACTAGAATGAGTGATTTATATAAATGGATGGAAAATTTGACTTCCTTATGAGTGCTTGATGTTGATCTTGAGATGTAGAGGTGGAGATTTGTAATGGTATGAAAGTGGCATGGAGAGGCGATGGGAATTTATTGAGTGGGGTAGAAAATGATGGAAAGGAATACTGGAAAATGGGTTTCTAAGGAAAGGGAACAACTTTGAAATTGAGAGAATGTTCACTCACTTTATTAGAGGGGTTTTCAGGGATGCCTTTAAAAGTGAGGGCATGGCTTCTATTTATAGGGATAAGGAGGTACAAATCGACAGGAGTCTAGACCTACCTATCCACATAGAACATCAGTCACACAATCGATAGGCACAATCCTTTGTGTTCCATTTGGCAGTTCGATAAAGGCGTTTCGAGGACCTAAAGTTATGATGACCAATTCTTTAGGTCGAGGTCAATACGGAGGACCTAAAATTATGATGATAAATTATTTAGGCTGAGTTCCATTATGAGGACCTAAAGTTGTGATGACCAATTATGAGCGCCATGGTTAATTTTGAGGACCTAAAGTTAGGACAACGAAATCTTTAACTTGATGTTAGTTCTGAGGACCTAAAGTTATGACGACCAATTCTGCGGGTCGAGGTCAATTTTGAAGACCTAAAGTGTTGATAACCAATTCTACGGGCCGAGGTCAATTATGAGGACCTAAAGTTTTGATGGAAAATTTTAAAGTCTAAGGTCAATTATGAGTACCCAAATCTGGGATGACTAATTATGCGGAGGTTAATTTTGAGTACCTAGAGCTCAGATGATCGATTATGATTTTCAAGGTCAATTATGAGGACCTAAATTTTTTATGAAGAATTATGCAGGCCGAGGTCAATTTTGAGGACCTAAAGTTGGGACGACCAATTCTGGGGGTCGGGGCCAAATTTGAGGGCCTAAACTTGGGGTGACCAATCGACCGATCGAAGTCAATTATGAGGACCTAAATCTAAGGTGACCAATTCTATGGGTTGAGGTCAATTATGAAGACCTAAAGTTATGACGATCAATTCGACGGGCTGGGGTCAATTATTCTACACGCCGAAATTAATTCTAAGCACCTAAATTTATGACCACAAATTTTATAGGTCAAGCTCAATTCTAAGGACCTAAAGTTGTGATGACCAATTTTTCGGGCCGAGGTCATTGAAGACCTAAGGTTTTGATGACCCATTCTAAGGGACGAGGTTAATTCTAAGGACCTAAAGTTAGGATAACTAATTCTGTGGAGGTCAATTCCAAGGATGTAAATCTCAGGCGACCAATTTTAAGGGCCAGGGTAAATTTTGAGGACCTAAAGTTTTGATGACCAATTCTGCGATTAGGGGTCAATTCTGAGGGCCTAATGTTAGAGTGACCAATTCTACGGGTCAAGGTCAATTCTGGGGCCTAAAGTTGGGGCGACCAATTTTAAGGGGCTGAGGTCAATTCTAAGGACCTAAAGTTATGACGACCAATTCTGCTGGCAGAGGTCATTTATGAGGACTTAAAATTTTGACGACTAATTCTCCTGGTCGAATTCAATTCTGAGGACCTTAAGTTGGGGTGACCAATTCTATTGGATGAGGTCAATTATGAGGACCTAAAGTTATGCTGGCCAATTCTGCTTGTCGAGGTCAACTCTGAGGACCTATAATTTTGATGACCAATTCTCTGGGTCGAGGTCAATTTTGTAGACCTTAAGTTTTGACGACCAACTATGAGGGCCGAGGTCAATTTGAAGGACGTAAAGTTTTATCAAGGAGTAATTTCACGGGGTAAGTGTACATATTTTTTACTCCAGGTGCACTTTTGATTCCATTGGGAATGGTGTTGTCTTGAAATTCTACTGGGGAATGTTTAGTTTTGAGTTTCTGATTGGAGAACTGTAGTAGACTTGGACGCAGGTGCATCATAGGTTTCGTTGTGGACTATGCAAATGATAAAAGTGTAAGATTAATCTAGTTGGGGATTTCGAGAGTTTGTAAGGGGCTTAGAGCTCCAAAATGATTTTTTTGAGGTAAAATAATGTTCCATATTTTTAGTAGTTTTTTATAATTTTGGTATTTTTTCGCGCAACTTATGGATTTTTCTGGCATTTTCTGTACGAAATTAAAAGGGTACTTCCAATAGGTAGGCCTGGGAAGGTGCCAATCAGTAGAGCCACAGACTCTTGGGCTTCTTCAAAAAGAGAATTAGACAGCTGTTGATTAGTATCGACAAGGGTGACTTACTAATCGGCATGCCCTTTAACCTTCTATATAAACGGGGTGACCCCTCCTCATTTTTCACACCTTGAAGTGTTTGAATCTTCTACCATTTCTTTCTCTTTAATAGTCATTCTTAGGTCCTTTATTTTTTAGGATTTCAAATGGTTCGTACCTCAAGTGATGTGTACAACAACGAGTGGTGGGTTATTGATGACAGGGTGGGCCTAGAGTCGCGATCAGTGTTGCCAATTGTGCTAAGCAATGAAAATGCATTTGACTCGCGCGATTTAGTTATTGATGAGAGGATTTTATTGCGCGAGCCTATGAACCATCGATTGGAAAGGGTGAAAAACCCTAGTGGCTATGTAAGTATGGTGGTTTTTGGTTTTCTAGTTTATTATTCTCTTTTCTCTTTTTATGCTATTTAAGGGTTTTCTTTTTATTTCTTACAGACTGATATAGATTCTTCGAGCATTTGGTATCAGGGGACAACTAGGTTAAAGGAGGTTTCGGATAATCTCCCCAAAGCTATATGCTAGATAGTATCGTATAATGGGTTCGACCCATTAGCCGGGGCATTGGATGAGATGTCACATTTTATCACGGTGCTACGTACGATTGGGGAGAGATGGTGGATAGTACCCACACTTTCCATCTTCGATTTGAGGAGATGGCCTTCACTATATTGGGGTTATATTGCGAGGGGTTTTTGATTTTGGTGGACTCTCACTGAGGCTTACACAGGAGGCGGTGCAGGTCGGTTTTGTAGATGCGGCTTAAATTGTGTTGGGGGATTCTATCTGAATTTTTTCTTTGAGGGAGACACTTTTGAGGAGGAGGATGGATGTGATGAACTGGTGATAGGTGAAACAGATGACCCGTCTATTTATTTTGATTTTGCTTTGGGATTTCTTAGTCGAGACAAACGGCAATGTCATCCATCTTCAGATTCTGCCATATCCTGGGATCATTTTTTATGTCGAGATGTATAATTGGAGGAGCCGTACTTTGGTATCCCTTTACTCTTTTTCGATGTATTCAGTTGGTGCTGCCGGTAGACCTTTTCAGGGGCCACATATCTTTTGGAGGTAATTTTGGATTTATTTCCCTTTTTGCATTTTCTTGTAGTCCTCCTTTATTCTATATGCTGATTTCTGTCTTTTTTACCGTGGTTCTACGAGGTGATTGGACACAACACGGGTGATTGGTGAAGAATATTGCATATTCGTGGCTGTTATCTTTATGCATTCTAGCAATTTTTATGTTCCTTATTCCTATATTTATGCTTTGCACTATTTATTTTTATATAGTGACATGTACGTGACTTAGTTTTCATTTACATTTACTCCTTATGCCTGGATGTCCCGTCTATTACCTCCCTTTCATAGTGATTTCATTTGTTGAGCGTAATACCCATAGATGATTGATTTATGCATGCTTTAACGCTTATCCAATTTATTTAAGTTTTTGACAAATCATACTTTGCATGTGCTCATTTCTCTCCCACATTTTAAGGTTTCAATTCTACGAAGTTCTTTCTATAATTTTAATAATAGATACTTTTATGTCAATTCATTCACTTTGCTAATGACGTGTTTGAAATATTTTCCATCATTATTGGGCATGCCATATGTTGGTTGGGCATATATTTCGAGGTAACTTTGATGTTTGCGAGTTTTAACCCTGAAAACCCTCACGAGACAACACTCGTCCACTTGGGTAACCTAGGGATTTAACGGCTTATTGCATATTCTAAATGCAATCGTGCTTCCTAAGAAAGTGGCAATTATATGTTTAATCCTTATATACTTTTTGTACCACCTTTTGTGGTCTGGTTTTGTTTGTTTCATCACTAGGGACTAGCAATATCTATGTTAGGGGGTGTGATTAGTCACTAATATTACATATTTGCGCCCATTATCTTTATGCATTCTAGCACATTTTATGTTCCTTATGTCTATATTTATGCTCGTTAACCACACAACCTCGGTTTTGGATATATATATGCTTTGCAGGGCTTAATTAAGCTTTTGTAAGTACTGCAATGCTTAAAGGGAGGATTGGGTACATTTCAGAGAAGTTTCATCGTAAGACTAACCTTCAAGGGCAGTTAGACATTTCACACTTCATCTCCGGCTCATTTGAATTTCGGGGAAGAGTATTTCATCAAGTTATCTTCGCGTGGCCACAAATGGCATGTCGTTTTGAGTTCGGACGATGAAGATATGGCCAATTCCATTTTCAACCTTAATACCCTTTTTATGAACCAAGATCACCAGGAAAACAGGGGACTAGTCGACCGTACCTAAGCCCCCGATCGACTGGTGTTTTAACTTTTACCTTCGAAGCAATACAGGGGTTTTTAAACCAAGGGTCGGATCGACAGTCCCCCCGTCTGCGGTCGACCGATAGAAGAAGACCTTATACATTTTTTTGTTTTTAGATTCTTTCTCCATTTATTCTTTTATTGTTTTCTGACTTACTATAAATAGACCCCTTTGTTTATTTTGTAAATATCTATTCTTTTACATAGTTTTGGGTTTTGGTTCTCTTAAGGAGGTTAGGGTTTAGAGTATCTTTTGGGTGTGCCATTTATCCCTCCTAGGGTTTGCCCATATAGGTTGTGTAAGAGCATTACTCATCTTCTTCTCAATCAATCCAGGCTTCCATTTGTTTATTTCTTGCTTTATCATTTATTTACTTTCTTTCTAATTTAGGTTTACTTTCTTTATTTATTTATTTCATTTATTAGTCTCTTTTAATAATGTCATTTAATGTGCTTTGTAGCTAATTTATTATAGGTTGTTATTGATTGAACTCACCTTGGGTTGATTTTAATGCTTTGCATTGGTGATGGGTTTTATGAGTTTAATTCGATTGGGTTGTTCTTGATTTTATGCCTAAGAGATTTAATGGCTTATATCATGTATGCTCCGTATTTACAACATTGTGTGTGTAGTTTTGGGATATTTATTGACGCCAAAATCATAGTATGATTTTATGACAATTTAGGGGGTGACAACTCTAGATATAATTAATTGTTGAAATGAGATTGAATCTTCTTACTTGTCTTCCCATGCAACCATTTATACCAATTAACTCGAGTGAGGGATATTAGTGGCAATCTATAGTTTTCATTCTCTTTCTTAATCTTAGTTTAAACACATGCCTAGTATTATATTTTCTTTTGTTAACACTCATCTTTTACACTTTTATTCCTGAAATATTAAATCAATATAATTATAACAACTAGTCTCTGTGAACTTCAATACCCAGACTGGATGCTATACTCCCTTAAAAGAGTGTAATCAATATTTTAGGTTTTTGCATAGCAATGGGAGCCGGGAATAACGACTGGCGTATATCTTTATACACTTACGCCGCAGTTTCCCCTGTTATCAAAATGGCGCCGTTGTCGGGGACTTATTTATTTTAGAATTTAATTGATTTAGTATTTCGTAATACTTTCTTTCAATTTGTTTTTTTGTTAACAAATTTTTGTCGAAATTATACATTTGAGTACCAAGAAACGCTTGAATTTTTCGAACGCACGTCACTTTGTGGAATTTGTCATCTAGAGTGTTCTTTTGGGCAAGCATGTCTTATTCTAATATTTTTGGTAATTGTAGTCATAATTCTCAAAATCCACCTAACCCTATGACTTTTGGTCAATTCTGGAAACCCCAAAAAATTTAAACCTCTAAAATGTCTTTGGGTGAGTATTACCAAAATGAAGTCATGGATAATGGGAAGTTTGAGAATCATTATTCTGATTATGGGCGACAAAATCCTTGTAATAAGAATGTAGAATTTAATTTCATTTAGTTTTCAAAATTCTTCTACTAATTATTTTGATAGTAGTTCCGAGGATGATTTTCAAAATTCTCATTTTCAAGAATTTGCATCGCCACCTATGACGTTACGTGAGGGCATGCGTATTCTTAAAAATGAGAAATTTAAAAATCGTTATCGTGAAGAAAATGATTGTTGGGAGCATGAGTTGAATTTATTATTTGAATCCGACGATAATTCTTCTTCTTAGACTTTTGAAGTTGAGGAATGTTTTGAACAAAATGAGGAATCGTTGCCTACTTTGGAACAAACCATTCTTCACTTTGGCCGTGGTATAATAGAGAATGAAAATGAGAAAGAAATGGATGTAGTATTGATTTGCAATGAAATGATTTCTTCTTTGGTCCCCAAAGAAGAATATTTCATTGAAAATGATCTTATTTCCTTCCAAACTCAATCTTTAAGCGATGATGAGTCATCTCTTGAGTTTGAATTTTTGTCTTCCCCATATTTAGTAAATATTATCGAACCTATACAAGTACTCGAGGAATCAGTTTCGAACTTTAAAATGTTTAACCCTTTTACCGATGAGGAGTACTTGATTGAGTTGCTTTTCATGAAGGTAATTGTGCCTCCATATGCACCACCTACCATTTCAATTTCAACATATTTTGGAGTGAATTCAGTTTTTTTTATTCCCATGTGTATTCATCACCCGTTCAATCCGAATCCCCCATCATTCCCCCCAAAAGTTTTAATTGATGATGGTTCATTTCTTCCGCCTTATACATTCCGTTGTTTGAACGAAATTCCTATTTTCTAGAAGTTATGAGTAAAAGGAAGGGTCCCCTATTGATCAATCAAAGTCAAATCATATTTTTTGGTGGACCCTCAAAAATTTCAACTTCAAGTGTATAGTTAGTTAGAAGTTATAATTGTAGGTTGTAAATAGTTACTTTTTTTATTTTTCTTATTTTTCTTTATTCTTACTTGTTATCTACTGTAATTAGTTATAGTTTTATTTGTTCTTTTTGTTATGCTTGGTACTAACATGTTTGGTATGATCATTGGACTTGTACGTTCCAGAGATCGCTCCATTATGGGTAATATCCCTCTTTTCTTGTCTTTAACCTAGTACTTAATTCACATTGAGGACAATGTCATGTTTTAGACAGGGGTGTGGAATGTTCTATCCATTCATTGGTAATTTCCATGATTTGATTATATGTTTTCCCAAGCATGCTTTTCTTGTACAAAATAAAAAAATTCAAAAAGATTTCTTTCGTTTTTCTCCTTTATTAGGCATTTTTCTTTTGTTTCCGATGATAAATTTTAATAAATGCCCGATCCAATAAACGATTCAATGGTGCATGTTCTCAATTTTAGAAGTTATTAGACTTTAGTCCTCAATTGTTGATATTATGAATAACTTCATGAATTAAACTTTAATACCATGAGCATATGCGATTTCCTTGTTTAATTGATTCGGTTTAAGATTTTTATAACTCGGTAATCTTTTATTGCATTCTATATACTTACACCTAGTGAGCTTTGTGGTTTTCTTAGTCTGTGAGTGTTATAAAGTTCTCTTTACTCCTTGAAAACGTTACAGTTGTTGGTAATCTCACTATTCTTTCATTTGATCGTTCATTAATTGAGTTCATACTTGAAATGTGTTGCTTGATCATCGTTTTCAAAGTTTGTTTTGACTTGAGAATTGCGTAAACTTTAGGAAATGATCACAATCCATCTTTATTATATCACCCACATTGACCTTAACCTCACCTTAAATACTTTCCCTCATGAACCCCTTTGAGCCTAAATATAACTTTTCATTTCATAACCCCAAATCCCATTACCAACTCAACATTGGAGTTATAAACCATATATATCACCTTTCATAGCTTTGTTTGGAATTATACAAGGATTGAATTATGTTCGTTTTATGTAGTTGCAATTAAGCACGTGAGAGTGAGAAAGTAAAGAAAAGAAAGAAGTGAAAAAGAGAAGAAAGAACATAAAAGGAAAACAAAGAAAACATAAGAAAAAGAAGAAATGAAAATAAAAGATAAAGCTCGTATATGTTGCGTATAGTGTTCAATACGCTTTGTTTTCTATCTCCATTGTTATATTCAATTCATGTTATGGAAATCTTTTTTCAATTTTGAAATTGCCTGTAATTTCCCATTATTCCATGTTTTTGTCTCCAAACTGCTTTGAATCTGTAGATATACCTTTCATTTCATAACCTTAACCCCAAGCCTATATTTCAACCCTATGCAAGTCCTATGTGATCCTAGGGTGATTCAATTCAAAAGTTTAAATAGTTTTGATAATATGTGAAAATACATTTCTCCTCCTTTAATGGAGGTATCTTTCATTGAGATTATAAGTTTTCATTTTTTATATAGCGTTCTTCTTTCGTGATATGTGCGCGACCTAGTTTCGATTTAAATATACTATTAATGCCCGCATGTACCGTGTATTACCTCCCTTTTATAGTGATTTAATTTGTTGAGTATAATACCCTAAGAGGATTGATTTATGCACACTTTAAGGCTTATATGATTTATTTAAGTTTTTGATAAATCATACATTGCATATGCTCGCTCCACTCCCACATTTAAAGGTTTTAATTATATGAATTTCATTCTATAATTTTAATAATACTAACTTTTGTGTGAATTTATTCACTTTGCTAATAATGTGTATGAAATCTTCTTCGTCATTATTGGGCTTTCCTGATGTTGTTGGGCATATATTTTGAGAAAATTTTGATGTTTGTGGGTTTTGTCCCTGAAAACTCTCACGAGACAACACTCGTCCACTAGGGTAACCTAGGGGTTTAACGGCTTATTGCATATTCTAAATCTAATCATGTTCCCTATGAAAATGACATTTATATATTTTATGCTTATATACTTTTTGTACCACCTTCTGTGGACTAATTTTGTTTGTTTCATCACTAGGGGCCAGCAATGTCTAAGTTAAGGGATGTGATTAGTCACGAATATTGCATATCCGCGCCCCATATCGTTATGCATTATGGTACCTTTTGTGTTACTTATGCCTATATTTATGCTTGTTAACCAAACAACCTCCATTTTGTGTGTGTGTGTGTATATATATATATAGGTATTGGAATGCTTAAAGTGAGGATTGGGTTCGATTTCAAGGAATTTCTGTCATTGGACTCAACTTCAAGTGAACCTTATAAATTTTACACTTCATCTCCTGCTCAGTGGAATTTCACCAAAGCGTAGTTCATTAAGATAGCTTCTTGTGGACATATGCAATACGTCATTTCAAGTCCGGACGATGAAGATATTGCCATTTTTGTTTACAACCTATTCACCCCTTTTATTAACCAAGAGCACCAGGAAACAGGGGATTGATTGATCGGTCCTGAGCCCTCGATCAATCGTTGTTTCAACTTTTGCCTTCGAGGTAATACATGGGGTTTTAAACTAAGGTCCCGATCGACCGACCCCCTGGCCACGGTCGACCAGTAGCAGCATACCTTGTCCATTTTTTACTTTCTAGTTTCTTTTTCCATTTGTTTCTTTCATTCTTTTCTCATTTACTATAAATATACCCTTTTTGTTTATTTTGTAAATATCTATTCTTTTACTTAGTTTTAGGTTTTGGCTCTCCTAGGGAGGTTAGGGTTTGGAGGATCTTTTAAATGTGCCATTTCTCCCTTTCCCATATAGGTTGTGTAATAACATTACTCATCTTCTTCTCCATCAATCTAATCTTCCATTTCTTTATTTCTTGCTTTGTGATTTATTTACTTGCTTTCTAATTTAGGTTTACCTTCTTTATTTACTGCTTTAATTTATTGCCCTCTTTTAATTGATGTCATTTAACATGCTTGCTAACTAATTTAGTTTAGGTTGTGATTGATTGAAATCACCTTGAGTTGATTTGGTTTCTTTGCATTGGTGATGGATTTTATGAGTTTAATTCGATTGAATTGTTCTCGATTTTTATGCCTAGGAAATTTACCGGTGTATATCATGTATGTGTTGTATTTACGACCTTATGTGTGTAATTTTTGGCTTGTTTGTCGATGCCAAAATCATAGTAGGCTTTTATAATAATTTAGGGGGTGACAACTCCAGATTTAATTAATTGTGGAAATGAGATTCAATCTTGTTAAGCTTGTCTTCCCATGTAATCATTTATACAAATTAACTCGAGGTGAGGGATATTACTCGCAATCAATAGTTTTTATTCCCTTTGTTAATCTTAGTTTAAACAAATGACTGGTATTATATTTTCTTTTGTTAACAATCATCTTTTACATTTTTTTCTGGAAGTATTAAATCAATATAATTCTAACAACTAGTCTCTATGGATTGCGATACCCGACTTACCGCTATACTACATTTAAAGATTGTAGTCAATAGTTTAGGTGTTTGTAAGCATAGCGATCGGAGTATATCTTTATACACTTGCATCGCAGTTTTCCCTTGTTGTCAGCGGGGTTGTTGGCCTTTAAGGATGATGATTTGGGGGACTTCTGCCTAATGTTACAGTGGAAGAAATCCAATTAACGATCGAACTAGTCCTTGTATTTGAAGGACGCGCGGATCATTTTCGATGACCTGACAAGTGATCATGTTAACTTTTGTCCTTTCTGAGTTCTTCTTAGCATCTTTATTTCTTGAGTAGATACTGATTATTTAGTGGGGATCACATGTGACCTTCTACCATTGGGGGTGTCTTCATAGGACATGGGGGTTACAAGTATTCACACACAGATGCGACGGTTAAAGGCCCACGAGTTCGGGTATGTCTGGTACCTGTGAGAGAGGGTGGTAAGGGAGATAGTGGAGGAGGAGTTGGCGGTCCCACAGTCGGTGCTCCTAATGTATATGAGGTGGTTGAGGGTGATGTTGGACGAGGCTAGGGTGGGAGCGATGATTGGTGAGCCCTGCACGTTCTACACGGATACGGTGGCATGGTACGATTATCTAGATTTTGGGATGAGCTAGTTGATGCCTTCTTGTACCTATGATGTGGATAATATGCCTCCACTCACAGGTTGTTTAATCATTGGTGAGAATATGTGGAAATTTGGACACTTTTTCGAAAACTTTGTTGAATCCTTCTGCATAAATGGTCACGGATAACCTGAAGAGATTGCTATGTAGGAGATAGATATTCCACCCGTGTGGGATCCACAACTACCTTTACGCATCTCTTTCAAAATTATTTCTACTTGGTGTAGGTGATCACGTTTTAGTACTGGGACTATGAATGATCTTTGCTAGAGCTTCCCATCCAAGTTGATACAGAACCTCTCCGATCAGATCTTTAACTTTTGCATTGCCTTATTATATTGGGGTGGCTCATCAATTTTCAAGTAGGAGCTGATGGGATACATCCACATTAGTGGAAAATTTATTTAGATAATCCTTAGATCCCTCTCTATATCTTCAATGCTTGGTCAGTCTGTATACTCCACCTCAATTATTTTTTCTGATCGATATCTATAGCATATTCCATATTGGCTATAAAATCTCCATGGCTATTATCCTTCCTTGGAAGCTGCTCAACTGTGGCAAACTTGAACTGTTAAATGATCCCCTTTCCCTTGTCTCTATAGGATAGCATCTTGTGATTTTTTCCCTAAATTCCCCATTGATCTCATTTACGATAAGTTTGGAGTCACAAAACATAATGATGTGGTGATAACCCAAATTAAATTTCGTACTAGACCATGCACCATGGCTTCATATTCTGCCTTGTTATTTAAGCCTTTAAAAACTAGACTGATGTTTTGCTCAATAAGTTTGGCTTGTGGTGCTAAAAACACAATCTCAACTCTTGTTCGTTTCTCATTTGATGAGATATCAACCAAGATTTTCTAATGATGATTATCCTAATCGACTACTAGTGACTCCATAATGGGTAAAAGTTGTTCCTCTCTTAGCGATGTTATAAATCCTGCCACAAAGTTTTCCATGGCTTTACTTTGATCGTCATTCTGGGATCATACTTGATATCAAATTAGGATAGTTCAAGAGATCACTTAGTCATTCTTTTAGAGATATCACCCTTTCTAAGAGCGTCCTTCAAATGGTAAGTTGTTAAAATGACTATAGTGTGGGCATCAAAGTAGTGCCTTATATTACTTGTAGTAGTCACCAGTTCTAGAAGCATCTTTTATATGGTAATGTAGTTGTATTCTTCTTTAATAAGGTTGTGGATCATGTAGTAGATCAGTCTTCGTTCTCCGTTATATTGGTAGACCAATGCCCCACTGGTTTCTTGACTTGAGACAGCTAAATAGAGGTATAGGTCCTCTCCTTCATTGGGAGTCAATAGCAATGGAGGACATCCGAAGTATTATAGAGTCACTTTTAGAGATTGATCAAATTCTTTTGTCCAAATTATGGACCTTGCTTTCTTCAAGGCTTGGTGATGAGTGCATTATTTTGTATATTTTATGCCCAAATTTATACTTTGTTATTCCCATTTTAGTGTATTTATTAATTTCTTAGGACTATTTTATTAAAAGGAGGAAAA
The DNA here is from genome assembly GCA_949130495.1 of Sambucus nigra. NCBI lineage: Eukaryota > Viridiplantae > Streptophyta > Magnoliopsida > Dipsacales > Adoxaceae > Sambucus > Sambucus nigra. Next base: position 101,640,542 of record OX422220.1, on the reverse strand, counting down.
AATGCGAGAATGATTGAATTCATATTGAAAATGGCAATTTTAAGTAAAAAATGGGCACTTCGATAATTTGATAATATCCTTGTGCTAATTTGTGAAAAAAGTTTCCTAGTGAAATTTTTGCACATAATGATGGAAATTGGAGCAAATTGATGATCAATTCAAAAAAGGTGTGAAAAAGATGATTTTTACGGTCGTTCGAAAAAATGCTGCTTTAACTCGGCATGCGTGTTCAGCAAGAAAATATAAGAGTTTTCGAGTGAGGGGAAATTATGTCCCTTATCACGATCTAAAGATTAAAGAGGTGGAGAGATAGCTACCAACACTTTTCGGTCAATCAGAAAGAGTCCCACCACAACTCAAATACCTCACCACGTGTCCTATAAAAATGACCCTTGGGCTCATAATTTCGGAGACAATTAGAGAGGAATTTCGCGGAGCAACTTTGAGTGATTGTAATCAATTTGAGGGACAAGTTTTTATCTTTGTTTTAGATGATTGAAGATGCTGTGAGAGAACTATATGTAAGTTTGGTTTATTAATGAAGATCTCTACTCATTCTTGCAATTTCTCCTTCATTATGGTAGCTTAATTCTTATATTAGGAGTATGGAGAATTTTATCATAGTTAGCTAATATTTTCACGTTAATTTTATCGTTGTTTATTCCCTACTTGTTTTAATTGTTATTAATGATTCAGTATTCATTTTAAAGCGACACGAGAGTGTGTTTTAAAACCTTCAAGATTTTTTTGTCAAATCAAGTTTTGAGATTTAAAAATAGTGATTGTTGATGGATTATGCTTGCACTTTGATTGTTTTGATAGTCCATGCTTAAATACATTTGCAAATTTTAAAACTTGTATTTTCTAAGGGAATAGGGATTTTAGTCGTCTATTAGAGACGTTAAAAATATTTTGAACATAACCGTCATATTTTTCGAATTAAACGGCGAGAGTCGGTTTAATTTGAGTTATAAAAAGGGAATGACAACATTAAATTAGTGTGCAATATTAGTTACGTGATAAATGGACCCCGAATCCTAATTATTTCCTAATTGTTTACAAATCTTTTGTGTTACTCTCATTTATCGTAGTTACTTTTATTTAGTGTAATTTATAATTATTCTCTACCCCATTTGATCTAGTTGGACAGTTGCAATTCTTTTAATAATTAAAATTGACAAATCCTCGTGGGTTCAACCCGTACTTACACTCGCTATTCTATAATAGCCCGTGCACTTACGGTATTTTATAAAATTGACAACACTTGGAAAATGGGTTGACATTTGTTAGAAGGTCCTAAAATGAAGTGATTAGGGACCCCAAAATCCTAGTAATGACTGAAATGAATCTGATGGTGGGATTTTTAAAGTCTTGTAGAGCTTTAATATGATTCAAATTCGCTTCAACGCCCATATAAGTAACCAAATATTCCAAAAACTTGTCACAGCTCATAGTAAACACACACTTCGAAGCATTGAGATTCATTATGTAGTCCCTAAGAATGTTGAAACACTTTATCAGGTCTCTTAGATGGTCGATCGAACATTTTCTCATAACTAACATATCATAAATATACAGTTCCATGGTGGAGCCGATCAACTTTCTAAACATCTTGATAACAAGTCTCTAATAATTTTCCCTTACATTCTTCAAATAAAAGGGAATCACCTTATAATAGAAAATACCCAAGGTTATGATGAACGAGGTTTGTTCCTGGTCTAGGCAGAACATGGGTATTTAATGATAAGAAGAGTATGCATCCGTGAAACTCATTAATTGATGCCTCGCTGTTGAATCCACGAGATGATCTATTAGTGTTTGTTGAGATCGGTGAAGTCTATGCATACCCTCTATTTTTCATTCTTCCTATTGACAATGACACTGTTGGAGATGAAATCCGCGAATTGAACTTCCCTGATGCAACCAACCTATAATAGGATTTCAACTTTAGCTTCCACTGCTTTTAGTTTCTCATAACCTGATTTCTTAGGTTTGTGCTTAATCGCCTAGATTCTTGGTTCCACATGCAATTGGTGGCAGGAAATCTCCTAGTCTATTCCCAAGAGATCATTGGAAGGACAAGAAAAAATGTCTTTATTGTCTTTAAAGAAGTGATAATGTTTTTTTGCATCATCCCTAGGAACAATTATTAATTCCTCTAACACACGTTTGATAGGATCTAATTGAGAGTCTTCAAATCCTAGTCGAACCCCCTTTGATTACTTCTTGGGCTAATTTTCCTCCAATTTATCCTTGTCATAAATGCACTTAAATTAGTCTTACTTTGTCTTGATGGCTGAAACAAAATAGCTTCGTGCAACTACTTGATTTCCTCTGATCTCTACCACTCCCTGGTCGGTCATAGATTTAAGCCTCTGATGTAGTGAAGAAGGGTAGCCATAATATACTGTATCAAACTTATGCCTAATATGGAATTATAGGTAGACTCTGAATGGATCAATTGGAATTCTACTTTCTTATTAGCTAGGTTGATCTTGACTGCCAACTTGATTTTCCCAAGGGCGTTCATATCTCCATTAAAGTCGATCAATGGGCCGACGTTGGTATTTAGGTCACTGGTGCAATATCTAAGTTTGTACAACACAATTAGGTACATGATTTTAGAGTATCTTCCTTGATCTATCACCACTCTTCTTACGTTAAAGTTTACAACTCGCATGGTGATCACAAAGGCATCATTATGGTGCGGATTCACACTGACCACATTTTCATTGGTGAACACGATGGTACGATAAGTATCCGGGTATTTCCTCTCCCTCTTGGCTATTACTGGCTTAGTTAGGTCTACATACAAGGCTTGTTATATGCTGAATTCTATACTCATCTTCCCTTTGCGCTTCTTGCATGTATGCTAAGGGGGGCCAATGTAGCTATCGATAGGAGTGACCAATCCTAGGGGAAAAATATCCTCCTCTATTTTCTGGACCACATTGATCTTTGACATAACTTTTGGCTTTGTTATAATGAGGTACTCTTTAAGATGCCCTGTATGGATGAGTTATTCCAGGTGCTTCTTGAACATTTTACAGTCCTCAGTGAGATGGTCATGGTATTGATGATAACTACACCTGAGGCTAGCGTCCCTATCTTCTGGTCCGCTAACCATCTTAGTGGGCCTTTTGAAAAAAGGATTGTCTTTAACATGATGGATGATCCTATAGATGGTCTCCTTGAGGGTTAATTCCTAGATTCTTTCCTCATAGGAGAAGGATGATTCCCCTATTAAAAGCCTTTTCAGACTCGTTCTTTTTCTAATCGACTAGTGAAACTTAATTGATGAGCTCATCCTCTACCTTAGTGTATTTTTTAATTATGGACATTAAGTCGTTAATTACAGAGGTCGACTTTTTGGTCAGTGACTGATAAATGTAATCTGACTCTAGACCGAACTTGAATGAAGAGATCGCCAGCTGATCATTGTAATCATAAATTTCGTTATATAGCTCCTAGTACCTCTGAGCATACTTCTTAAGAGATTCTCCATTCTTCTTTTTTAAAGAGATCAGCGAATCGACCTCCTTTATCACGTTTCTGCTTGTGATAAACCGAGTTGTGAACTGCTCAGCTATTTCCCTAAAGGAGGAAATTGACCCAAGAGTATCTTCCTAAACCACTTCAGTTTGATCTCTCCAAGAGTCGAAGGGAATACTTGACACATCAAATAATTGTGATGGATCTAAAGAGACATAGTCTGGCGGTAATGCCTAATGTAGTGGGCAAGATCTAAAAAGATATGGAGAACTTGCTTGGGGGATCTAAAGACTCTATCAGTTCAATAAAGGGTGAAGATGAACCAATCCTTAGAGATTTTTTGGCTAGATATTTGAGGGTTCGAGAAAGGTTTGGAATCATCCTTCCTTCAAACTCCCTTTAGATGATTCCTCTTAGTTCGTCGCTCTTTTCCAGGTATAATTATACCTTCAAAAAACCTAGCCTGCTACTTTCGGATGACTCCGTGGGATGGGGTTAGTGGTGCCTCTGGTTGATGGAATTCCTCCTATGAAAGTGATCACATCATCGAGGGTGATGCAGAGCATAGGGGCTTCTTGAATGAGAATCTCAACCGAGTTAATTATTTAGGGAGTGAGGTCCCCTCCTATAATGGGACCTAGTGTGAGAATTTAATGTATGATGATTTGATTGCTTGGTTAGCTGTCTCTTTAGATGGGTAATCTCATGATAACATCTATATAGCCTTTCTTTATAGATACTGTCTATACGGAAAATGACCTTTCCTTCTAGCTGATCAATCGACAGTGTACGATATCTCTGACTTGGTTCGGATCTCCCAAGCAAGCATCCTCTGATCCTTTAATGTTGTTGGACGGATGGAAATCTTACAGGAGTGTTTTGCCTCCTTATGATGTGTATTTCAGACTGAAAGTGTCTCTTTACAAGATGGGGTGAGATAGGTCTTCATTAATTATGAACTTTCATCTTTTTTGGCTTTATAGTGGTGAGAGCTTTGGAGTTTTCCATGAACAATGCCACATTGTAGGATATATTCCCACAATGAATGTTAAATTTATAAAAATTCCCCAAGAATACTATGAATGAAGAATAAAGATCAAAAGACTATATACATGGTTCGGCCATCAAGCTAGCATACGTTCATGGGGAAAGAGGGGGAAGAGTTTTTATTATGATGGGTATGGAAATTATTGGAGTTCCAGGGTTGCTTGCTGAGAGTTCAAGTTATTACGTGCTATTAAAATGACCCTATAGTATGAGCCAAATCTCTTTTATTTATAGGCTTCCTTATACTTAGCTTGACTAGGCTTAAGATTCGTGTTCACAAGAAGTTGTTCGGTTAACCATCCTTAGATATGATGATTTTTAAGATTTGATCTTATCTTCTGAAATTCTCATTTATCCAAGCCGATCACCTTTGTGCACTACTCACGTGATGTGACACATGTTCGGCCACGTGGAATGATTAATCCTATTGTCTTCAATGTCTATTTATTAAAAAATTATATATCCTTCTAAACACGAAATAATAAGCAATGAATAATGATAATTTCATACATAGTATGAAATTAAGAACCCTTAAATAAACATGGACAAAGGATACATGTCAAGCATCACGAATAAATAAGAGAAAGAGTAAAATTATGTGACAAGGTATCCCAATCATAAATACATACTAGATTATATCCTAAATAATAGAATCTCAAAGTTGAGTATAAGTCCAAAAAATAAAGTAAAACTCGCATGCTTGGAAAGTAAAATAAACCAATTTACTATTAGTCTCGTCACTTGCATCTCCAAAACTGGTGATAACTAAGTGGTTAAGTGAGAGAAAGCCAAGCCCGGTGATCTAGATCACCTAAACAATGTGACTGGTCTAAACCACCACAGTAAGATATAAGCTACATAATTCAAACAATAAAACTGAAATTCATCCATAGAAATAACAAATCTACAGTTATCAACTCAACTGATATACCCTACCCTTACAGGTGTTTAGATCATTCATAATTTTTTTATGAATTTATTTACATCCCACTAGTTCTCATGAATGACAAGATCCCTATTATAGATTATATCCATAATACATTAATTAATATATAACCCCAAATAACTATATATCGAAAATATCGAATACATCAATCGAGAATATTTCCCATTGATTATGGAGTCACTAGTACACCAAATAACACATGACTATCCCCCACTCACTTTGGGCGCACTAGAGCGTAAGTTCTCCATTCTTTCAGTTGGCGCGAACAAAGCAACTGTATCTAGCCCTCATTAATTAACGAGGTCACTAATGCAAGTGCACCGTTTTTCTATGGCATGGACTAAAATAAATTGGCACACCACTTTAGCCGCCTTTATAAATGGTAATCAATATAGCATCACCACGACTCTAACCAGAGTCATGAAACTATAATAAAGTATCCATACTCAGCCCATCATATTAGCCTAAAAGATGCAAAAGCAATCCCTTTATTTAGCAAAAGAGTTCATTTCATCGTTAAATCACATTAACATCCCAATAGGTTTTAGGTCTAGAACAAACATAAAATATATGCAAAGGTTAATTTCAACAATCTATCATTGTATTTAACATTTTCTAAATTACATTGCATGGATTGAATATCCATCATATAAAATATACCAACAATACCCAAATCTAACCAAAATGAACATATGATAATCATCTTAACATCTTTTGACTTTTTAAACAATTTTTTCTTAATTTTTTTTAGCTTTATAAGAGTGTTCAATTCTTTAAAATTGTAAATTATTGAGAAAGGGTAAATTTACGTCTTTCATCAAAATTCTAACTGAGAGGAGGATTCATATAAGATAGTATCAAAACTGCAATTCCTTAAAGTGAATCCCCAAAAATTTAGGTAGAGGAAATAATATCACTTAACTGTTCCAATTATCCTAATTTAGTAAAAGAGATGATATTCTTAGTTCAATATCAGGAAATGAGACCTACTCTTAATTTAATTCATATAATTTTGAATCAAAAGTTGAATCATCCTTACCATTTCTATTCGATAAATAATATGTTTGATTCAAAGTTTAATTTAAAGATCATGATTGAATTGGTTTAATTAAACTATAAACTTATGTCTTTGAGTATATTCAATTGTTTATATAAATCCTTTAACTTGAAGCATAATGAAAAATTTAAGAATTAAACCTAATCATTTCTACTCATCTTTTACAATTTGAAAAACACATATAGGTAAAATTTACTAATTTTAGGCATGAGGAGATACAGTCGATTTATGTTGCCTAAATTTTTGAAAGAGTGAAGAATTAGGTGATGAAAATCAAGCTCCTAATCAAAGCTTCCCATGTTTGAGACTTCATCCAAATTAATGTTAAAAATCCTCTAATTTGAATCATAAGTGAGAGATTATAATGTATAAGCTTAGGCGATCGCTTAGAATGAAAAAAGTGATATTCTTCTTCCGGTAGATTTATATTCGGATTTATATGAGTATGAATCATAAGTTCTAGTGAGAACTATATATACCTACGGGGTTTTATAATATGTGTTATGTATTGAGGGCCTAATAGATCTCGACGATCTACATTGTCATGTAGTAGTGTATCGGGGGGGGGGGGGGGGGGGGGGTGTTCCTTGTTTGGATTTCACTTCGCGAGACACCCCACACACGAACGTAGCACAATGCTGGGAATGGAAAGAAGTTTAGTCCTTAGTTCTTGGGTTTATGAGGACTTTTAGAAGATGGGTTAAATGAATTAGTTACGCAGAGTAGCTTAACTAGGTTGTTTAAAAGGTATGCGATAGTTTTGCACTATTAGAAGAGGGGTGAGGGGTATCTCATGAGACTGCGATACCAATTTAAATATAAAAGATATCATATTTTTAAATACGGATTTTAAGCACTTGCTAAAACATTTTATAACTCAGGCTCTGACCCATTTTTCTATTTTCCTCTCTTGCTATATATGTATATATATTAGGTGTCCAGACGCAAGGACGCCTGGATGTTGATTCCTTCGAGTAAGTTGTTTGCTGCAGCAGCTATGGATGTAAGCAGGTTTAGTATAGATCCTTCTATCATTGAGATCTAGATATGAGGTATTGTAGAAACATTCGGCCTGATGGCCCAACGCTACTCAATTATTCTTTTACTGCCTGTTCGTGCGACATTCGATTTGGTTGTATTATATTGTCCCGAGTGTTTGGTTATTTTATTTCATTTCACTTGTTGCATATAAACTGTTGGGATTGATTTATTTGAATGGTTTGGTTAAAAATATTAGTTAATTAAAATTTTGACTCCAGTTTAATAGGTTGTTAGTAATTAAATTGGTTTTCAACAGTGATGCTTAGAATGAACCATATGAGACTCCTATTTTAATTTGGTATAGGATTGATCACCTGGTGTTTTATTAAGCGGGGTGTCACAGAAATGACATAAATGCCCTTGAATGTCCCCTTAAGTGTGAATTTTAAATAAAAACCATCCTAAAAATGCCATATCTCCTTAATTATACAACGAAATCATGCATCGTTGGCGGCCACGCAAAGAGAAATCAAAGGGCTTCAACTTCCGTGAACAGTTCGGGATTAAAATCCGAATGCTGAAATTACTAAAATTCCCCTGAAGCTGCAATATTCAATGAAACGTTTGTGGATTGCGTCCAAACTTCACACCAAGCATCTAAATACCTATAAAAGTTCAACTAACCCTTGAAAAACATATATCTATACAAATCCGAGGTTGTCTAGTAAACAAGCATACATATAGGGATTAAGATAGCCGAGAGGGATAATAACACATAGGTTAATGGGAGAATACACAATATTTGCATCGCGTCACTATCCCTACTTGTTCTTAAATTTAGTAAAAATTTCCCTTCTTAACCTTGGGTTCAAGTTATTATTATAATCCCACCCTTAACTATACTTTCATTTATAAATCAAATAAGTCCAATATTGACATAACCCAATTCAATTAAAAATTAATTCCATTTTACTAACTCAAATGAGTCCAATTCACTTGTTTAAAATATTTAAATTGAATAAAATCCAATAAATAGTTTGATTTTATTTAATTTAAATTCCTCTTCATATAATTATTTGAAAATTCTTCAATATTATGAGGTGTTATAATATTTCCCCTAAGAAAAAGAATTATGTGCTCAGAATTCATAAAGAAAATCAATACACGTCTTAAAATAACTATGGGTATTGTTGTGTAATCAAATCCTCACACTCCCACACGGAGTCCTCATCAATATCGTGGTTCCACCGTACTAGTACTAACGTTATCTCCTTGGAATGAAAAATCCGGACCCTCCTATACAATATTCCTACCAGATTCTCACTATAAAAAGCATCTGAGTCCAACTCAATATCGACCAAATTGATGTGTTGGTAAGATACTTTGGGATGTAAGAATCTGCAAAGTTAGAACAGGTCAAACACGTTATTCACCTAACCTAAATGAGTTGGATGTGATTCAAAATATTTACCCTTACCCACCTGTTTTGTAATCATAAAAGCCCTAATATTGTGTGGTGTTAATTGCCTTTTCGTTTTCTCTAGAATCTCATCATCCTTTTTATAAGGGAAAACCGAAGTAGGACCTGCTATCCTACCTCAAACGTCACAAGCTTAAAATTATTTATATGCATAACTCTATTGTCTATACTCGGAGATCTTAATTCCCTCTAATCAACTTAATCATTGTCATCATTTCTTGGATGAATTTCAGTCCAAAAAGTATACCCTCAAGTAAATGCAACTAAGATACCGACAATCGCCAATAAAATGACTCGTAAGGTTTCATATAAACGGGCTTGTGACAAATATTGTTATATGAAAACTTCACGAATGGAAAGTGTACCTCCAAACTAACTTTGAAGTACATCACACATGCTCTCAACATTTCCTCAAACACATAATTTACCCTCTTTATTTTTCCATCGATCAGTCGATAATATGCCATGCTAAGCTAAAGATGGGTCCTTATAGAAAGCAATAAACTCACCCAAAATTTTACCACAAAATGGGACCCCAATTTCAAATAATAAATAATAGATGTAGTCACATAATCTAGGAAAAATAACAATGGGCTAATTACTCTTTCAAATAATTGGTGCATATAACCAAAAGTGTGCTACCTTCATAAATAGGTCAACTATCATCCAAACAGAATCATATTGTTAGGGAATCAAAGGTAACCCCAAAATTATGTCCATAGATATACTATCCCACATCCATTGGGGAATGGGCAGGAGTTGAACCATACTGTATGGGTTCTGATGATCCACTTTCTCAATTTGACAAGTTATATATCTTAATTCAAACTCAACAACATCTATCTTCATGTCGGATCATCAATACTTCTACTTCATATCTTGCTACATTTTAGGCCTACTAGGATGTATAGCAAATTGTGAACCATGGGTCTTCTTCATGAACGTTTGTCCCAAATCCTCAAAAGGGGGTACTACCAGTATACCCTTATAATATAACCCACCATCGTATCCAACTAAAAAAATGATATCAAAGTGATTAAAAGCTTCGATATATTCTCTCTACACATTTTTTCTTATAACTGTATCTGAATCACCCTTATAACAATTTATGGAGTCACTTTGAGCATTACCATAAGAATTATGGTCAACTTACAAATCATATCAAGTGAATTCCACTCAAATAATAAAATATTTGATAATCTACCACAAGGTCATCAACTAAATGCACCTTATGTAATGGTATCCTTCAATGTATCATCATGTATCATGAACTGATAATACTTAATAAATTCCAACCATATTCACTCTCCTAAATTTATATCTTTCTCTGTGAATAAATACTGTAGACTGATATGATCTCTAAAAAGTGTAAACTTATATCCCCAAAGGTAATGCCTCCATGCATTTAACACAAAAACAATGATAGCTAACTATAAATCATAAATCAGATAGTGAAACACACACAACTTAAACATTCAAGATTTAAATGTAAACTGCTTGTGCTACTGCATCAATACCCCACCAAGTATGTTTAAACACGCATAAGTATTAAGAAACACTCTACTCCTAAGGTGAGAACCAGTACAAAAGTTAATTTCTACATGTGGGCATTGAACGCCTATTAAAAATTCTTTTTACAAAAGAATTGTAAACCTATATTCATTAATTCATCCATCGACTCTGATATGATTGAGAAAACCACAAATGAATATCTTAGAATAACCAACCAAGGACAAAATGTTATGGACCCCATTAGGCATCATCGTCCCTCCCCAATCTAAAACTGCTGATACCATATGGGATTCATTGATAAACCCTTTCTCCAAAATAACATGCTTCAAAACTTCAGCTTACTTTTCCAAAAAGTCACATTCAGAGAACTTTATATAAAGAATATGCTCCCTCAATGCCTAAAATTTTATATAAAGAATATGCTCCCTCAAAGCCTAAAATGCAGTCCTTAAATATCTGACATGCTTATCATCAATGAAGACTAAGATGAACTAGTATAAATATGGAAAAAAACATTATATTCATCAAGTCTATGAATACTGCTGGGGAAATATTAAAACATAACTACATCACTCGAAACTCATAAGATTTATAACTAGTAAATAAAGACATCTTGTCCACATCCTCTTCTAGTACCCTTACCTAATGATGACCAAATTATACATCAATATTTGAAAAGAATGTAGCTCCCTCCATTTAATCAAAAGATCATCTATCCTCAATAAAGGGTACTTATTATTAACTCTCAATTTATTCATGATAATCGACATGGAACCTCAAAGACCCATCCTTCTTCATCATGAAAAATACTAGCACATATCAAAGTGAAGTGCTATGATGGATAAAACCCTGCTCTATAAACTGCTTAATTTGATCTCTAAGATTTTTCATCCACAAGGGGCATACAAAACGATGCTCTAGCTATCAACTTGGTTCTCGATGCTAAGTCGATTGAAAAAATAAATCTCTATACGATGTGGTAAACTCAAAATCTCATCGAATAGATTAGAAAAATCGTGAACTGTGAAAATCATATCTAAGGATATCGTGGTCTCGTATTGGGCCTTCTCATAAATAAAGTAAAAATATTTATTAATATCCCACCATATGGACTATGCATAGTGGACAAATACATATGTTGACTTGGTATAGTAAAAACAATATCTCTACCAGCACAATCAAGTTTCCCCCAATAGGTAGACAAAAAAATTTATCAACAAAATCACATCATATTTGTGGGTATCTAAATCTAATAAATAATCTTTGAAACGTATCCTAAAGTTATCAATCTCTACCCTACCACAAGTCTTAGTAATAAGAGTGGATACACCAAGCGGAGTAGCCATAGATAGAACCCTAACACATGAAATTTGAATCATCCCCTATATACCCAAAACATGGTGGGGAACAAATGAATGTGCAAACCTCATGTCAAATAAAACCCCGACTAAAGTGCCATGAACACAAAACTTACCACCATCTGCCAAAATGGACACATGGCCATCCCTAGGTCCAACCTGATGGATCACTGCAACATGTTGCCTCATGGATGGAATTATTGACACTTTTGATTGCCTTAGTTGCTGCTAAAAAATGGACTTAAATAATTGTTTCCCCTGCCCTTGTTGGGCTTATTGGGTTCGACCTTGTTGATATTGGACCTAATCGTACTAGACCTAATGAATCGACTTAAACCCACTTGGTAATCCTTCGTCGTATGTCCATTTCCCCCACACTTGAAACTAACCAATGAAGATTGTCCATATGGAGTATCAATCTACCTCCCCAACTATTACTATTATTATTTCCCACCCAAATGACCCTTTAATAATTTGGACATAATTTCTTTGATGACCCTTGTCCTTGTCGGACCTAGACTCCCTTTTGGTCACCACAAGATGTTCCCTTAGTATTGGTCCCACCTTTCTAGACCGCTTTTTAAACTTCATCTAGTGCTGAGTACAATCTCTACAAATAGTGAGCATAGCATCAAATATCTGGGCATACACAGTATATGATGTATTTTCCATCAAAATTTGTCATGTAGGTAGACAATAAGCTTCACAAAGAACCTAATCCTTTTCTTCTCCTTACTCACCTCACCTTAAGAAAACAATGATAAATTTGTAAAATCCTTCTCCCAATCTGCAACGGTATGAGTTCATTGTTGGAGTAAAAGAATCTTAGTACTCCTTTTTATCCTAATTGACTATTGGAATATACAACAAGAATTGAAATATAAAGGACAAATCAAAGAACGCTATGTGAACGACAAGAATGGACCAATGGAACATATGTTGCCTAGGACCATGCTTTGATACCAATTTCAACACCTCAAATATTTTGATGCTTAGGTTAATCAAGTATATTTATTAAGTCTATATAGGTTATTAAACCAATAATATATCATTATAAGCATGAAATAAGAAGCAATGAATAATGATATTCAAGATATTAAAATAATACTCAAATAAATATAATTTATTCAAGCATCACCACCAAATCACATAAAGAGTAAAATTGTGTGACAAGGTATCCCAATAATAAATACAAATGAAAATGTCTACAAAATAATACATCTAAAAGTTAAGTACAAGGACAAAAGATAAAGTAAACGTCACTTCTCTTTAAAGTAAAAAAAAAAAATATTAGTACTCACTACACCAAATCTGCCGAATTGTCATGGTCATTGACCTTGACAAGTTCAACTTGTCAAGGTCAATGACCGTGACAATTCGGGCCAAGACATCTTTTTTTGTGATGGACTTGTCATGGTCATTGACCGTGATAAGTTCGTTAGACTTGTCACGATCGTGTCACGGTCCCTGACCATGATAAGTTTAGTCACGGTTAATAACCGTGACAAAGACTTGACCCTTTTTAAAAATATTGTCACGCTCAATAACCGTGACAAGTCCGTGACAACCTTATTTGTCAAGGACTTATCACGGTCAATGACCGTGACAATTCTAGGCAGAATTTAAAAAAAATCTAGTGGGCAGTATGGCCACTGCCACTGCCCAACAATATATTTGTACATGTTATAGCAACATTGTACTTATTCAAACATCATATATCCAAATAAACTAAAGATAATGTAAATATACATTCAAAATAGAAACAATATACATGACGATATAATACATATATAATTCAAATGTACCAACTTAAAAATGATGTCACGGCATGTCTGGGGTAAATGTGAGGAGGTGAGTAGTCCACACGATATACGAATTCACACACCCACTAATATACATCATGCCGCATTATTCGCGCAACCACAATAGGGAGTTCTCCTTCCCAGGTATCACATGCGTGATGAGCACCTTGGACTCGATCTCTTGAAGCTCACGTCCATGAACTATTCCACCCTGGATGATATTCGGTCTCTCAACCCCCGCCCTATCCGTTGGCCATCAAATACGTCCAATATGAACACGCTCGGCCAACCAAGTGTCGATATCGGTCTGTTGAAGGGAGCCAAATAGGGAAGTGGATCATCGAAGTACACACGTGTCAGTGATGAAGCAGCGAGGTCCACATCCTCATCATCCTGCACCTCGTCCTCCCGCACCTCCTCCTCCACCGCCTTCCCCTTCCCTTTCCCCTTACGGTCTCCGCCCAACGTACGCTTCATGAATGAGTACATATCTTGGACCGTCACCTCCAAATGGGACAACTTCACGTTATGTGAATCCACCGTTCGAGCCAACCTGGTGTCGCTCGTCTCCAATCCAATGATCATAGATTTGGCCACCCGCGAGCTCACCCCCCTTGTCCTCCCCTTGCGATCAGAGACAAGCACTTGGCTGAGTGCGTCTGTGGACAAAGATGCCTTCTCGGCATCAGACTGCGACTCATGCACTTCTTTAAGCTTTGCATGAATGACAAAAAGCACGTGATTAGTAAAATAAGTAAACTAAAAAATTATAACGTAATTAACAAAAATTAAACCGTCGGATTACTTATAATCGTGGTCGCGACGCTCGGGGACACCTCCTTGTCCTTCCCCTTCTTCATCCGAAGAGCCACATAAGTATCGAGCCTATGTTGCTTACCCCCATGGCCACTCCCTATCCCCTGAAATAAAATAAAGTAAAATTAGTATCGTCCCCGTAAAGTAAAATAATGCGGAATAATATATTTCTATAGTTATAGACAAATTAAATCTTACCATCATCCTATGCTCCACCTCGGTGTATGACGTCCGTCCGGAGTAGTGCACGTCCGTCTTTTTTCCTTGATTTTCCCTCCCTGATGGGCGAGATGTCAATTGTTGCTCCCCGATCTCATTATCAATGAACTTTTGCCATTGTGCCAATGAGATCGGCTCCTTCGGCGAGACGGATTCATGCCTTTGGATAATGGACACTCGTGTTTTCTCAAAGTACCGTGTCTGCATATTTTTCTTCCACGTCTTGTGTTGGTCCCTCAACTGCTCCAAGACGGAATCGCATAGTGTTGGATCCAAGTTGAATTGTTCCTATTCAACAAATACAATGTTAGTTGCGAATAAATATAAATATAAATAATAAAATGAAATTGAAATCGAAATTGAAATATTCATATAAATATAAATATATTACCTGTAGTGCCGCCAAAACAGCTAACTTGAGCTCATATGACACCTCCTTCCAACTCATATACCCCGGGTCGATGACCGTCTTTACTAGCTCAAGGGATCTCGCTAATAGCTCAGACTTGTTCTCGATGGTAATCCCAAATTTGCCATATTTGGGGAGCCTAGGGGACAAGGAGCCCTCGTCGTCGCCGCTACCACCGAGCCTAGATGACATCATCATAACCAGCATCGTCATCCTCGCCTTAATACCTGAAGGAGACATCTGCTGCAAAAAAAAAGTTATTAGTACAGATAAAAAAAATTAGAAGAAAGCATGCAAATATGTACAATTACTACAAATAAAAATGAGCACTAATTATTAATTTACTTTCATACACCCCCTCCCCCACCACACACATGCACACGTACATGCACACACACCACCCCCTGCCCCCCCACCATACAACAATAATTATTTTCATCAATTAAACTAACAATTAAAATATACAATTATTAATTTACTAATTTACAATGAGGAGCAATCCTACTTTCATAATTAATCATATATTAATTTACTAATTTACAATAAGGGGCAATCATATTTTAACTAAAAAAATTAATAATCAATCAATTCTTTTACAAGGGACACTACGCACATACACACACATAGACACACACGCAGCCCCCCACCCACCCCCCATCCCTTCCCCTCCCCCCACCTTGCCCCACCTCTTCTCCCACCCTGCTCCCACCCCCACCCCCTCCCCCACCACACACACGCAAACGTACATGCACACACACCACCCCCTGCCTCCCACCACACACATAATAATTATTAATAATATATCCATTTTTATCCATAACAAAAGATCCCTATTTATCTTTATTAATAATATCTAGAATTAACCACTAAAGAATACCCACCAGATACACCTAAAAACCCAATTGGCCAACCCCCATATGGACAATAATCCAATAATTATTAATAATTATATATTGTTCGATATACAAAGAAATTTTCAAAAAAAGTTAAAAAACCCAACCCCCATATGGACAATAATCCAGTGGTAACGCCACTTTTACTATTAACCAACCCAACATCGATCCACTATAATCAAACAGCAATGTCAACAACAAATGTGTATCACGTACTCCTTCTAATTCATCTACTCAATTAATTCATTTAATCAATTAAACTAACAATTAAAGTATACAATTATTAATTTACTAATTTACAATGAGGGGCAATCCTACTTTCATATGAAATAGGCACTAATTATTAATTTACTTTCATTTAAAACTATACATTTAAAATTACAATTAAAGCTATACAATTTATTAATTAAAGCTATACAATTGTTAAGATTGCCCCACCACACACACACCACACCCCCACCACCACCACCCCTCCCCCCGCCACGCACACACGCACACACCTGCACACATACACACACACACCCCACCCCCTCCCCCACCACACCTGCACACACACACACACATGTACACACACAGTCCACGCCCACCACCCCCTCCCCCACCACACACCACCACACTCATATATACACACACATACACACATATATACACACACATGTAGAAATGAAAAAGAAAGAGAGGAAAAAACATACCTTAGAGAGAGAGAGAGAGAGAGAGAGAGAGAGAGAGAGAGAGAGAGACATCGAAATCGCTTAGAGAGAGAAAGAGAGGGAAAAACCAAAATCGGTGGGAAAAAAAGAAAGGGTAAGGATTTTTTGCTTTGTAAATTGTTACGAACATGTCACGGTCCTTGACCGTGACAATTATTTTAAGTATTGTCACGGTCAATGACCGTGACAATATTTTATCACGGGCGTGTCACGGTCAATGGCCGTGACACAAAATGAGTGTTTGTTGTCACGGTCAATGATCGTGACAAGGGTGGCCGACTGAAAGGTGATAATTTGGCCATTTTGGTGTAGTGAGTCTCAACACCAACATCTACAAAACTATTGATGATCGTATTGGATTACTAGGTGCTCGAGTGAGTGGAAGCTAAGCACGATGAACTGGAGGACCTAAAAAAATGCTCTGGGTTAAGTCCACCGCAACAAGATAAAATCTATGCAACATAAGTATTAAAGTTGATAACAATGCATATAAAAAACAAAATATAGTTATTAGCTTGACTACTATATTCAACCCTTAATGGTGTTTAAACCATTCAGAATATTTCTTTTATGAATGTATAGAAGATCTAGCTAGTTCCCATGAATAACGACATGATAAGTAGATGCGATATCCATAATACTATAACTGACATGTCACCCCTAGTATTTTTATACCATAAATATAAAAAGTATATAAATTGGGACTAACCCCCACTAACTACGGGGTCCATAGTTCACCAAATATGCATAATTAGGCCTCACTAACTTTGGGGTCACTTTCATATAAGTTCAACATTTTTTGTTGGTGTGAACTAAAGAATCGTAACTATCCCTCACTAACTAACGAGGTAAAAAAATTCAAGTCCACCATTTTTTGCCGGCGTGGACTAAAATAAACCACCACACCCCTTTGCCCCTCCATAAGTAATAATCAATATCATAACCATGAATCTAACTAAGTCATGCAACAATAATAATGTATCCATACACGGGCCATCATATTATCCTAAAGGATACCTACACAAACCTTTTCTTTAGCTAGAGGGTAAATTTTATCTTTTAACTTCCCAATAGATTTAAGGGCCATAGCAAGTGTAAATATAATAGTAATCTAAGTTCAACAATATAACTTTCTATTTAACATTTTTTATAATATCCATTAAATGAAATCGATCAATAATATCAAAATCTAACCAAATTGAAATAATACTCATCGCCTTAACATATTTTATCTTTTTAATGGATTTATTGTGAGAATTATCTTAATTCCATGACATTGCTCAATCCTTTAAATTGTAAATTATGGAAAAGGGTGAATTTCGGTATATCATCATAATTTTACCTAAGAGGATGATTAATATAGAAGATTATCACAACTTAATAATGACTTGCTAAAGTGAATTCCCAAAAATTGAGATAGAGTAAGAATTGTCATGCGACTTTTCCAATTCTCATAATATAGTAAAAGTGATGAATTTCTTAGTTCGGTATCATTAATGGAGACATAATCTTAATTAAATTGATAAAATTTCATATCAAAAGTGTAATCATTCTTACCATTTCAATTGGATAAATAACATGATTTATTCAAATTTTAATTCAATTAAAATGATTGAATTAGTTTAATTGACATATAAACCTATGAATTTTAGCATGTTCATTTGTCCATAGAAAAACTTAATTTGAAGCATAATGGAAATTTAATAATTAAAATTAAATATTTCTACTAACTTTCTCAATTTGAAAAAACATTTAGATATGATTTACTAATTATAGAGTAGTTTTATTTTGCCTCAATTGGTGAAAGAATGAAGAATTTGGTTATAAAACTCAAGTTCCTACTCTAAGATTCCCAATCTTGAGACTTCATCTCGATTAGTATTAAAAATACTCTTCTTGGAATTCTTTTCCCTTCTTTATTTTATTTCTTATTTTAATCTTATGAGGACTTACTTTTGAATAGAAATGGTGTTTTAGGTGTAGTGATGTGGTTAGGGTTTATGTGTGTAGAAGTTGATAGGTTTTATGTTTCTAGATACGAGGGAGTGAGGTTATTTAAAGATAAAAAAAAAATGAGATGACGGGGTATTTAAATGTTCTTCCTACCCTCCCCTCGTAAAGCACCCACAACCATGGCCTTACCACAAGAGCGACCCATAAAGGTGCGGACACATTCTCTGACCTGCAGGCATGACCACTCCTCATGTTCTCTCCTCTTTTTATTTAATTTTATACTTATTTTATTACCATTAAGTTTCTTAGTTTCCCTTTAATAGAATACAACTCATTTTCTCTTAGCTTATTATTATCTTACTCCACTTATACTCCAAGTTAGTACTAATTTACCTTTTGAGCCTTGTGTTCAATTTTTAATTACCAACTCACCCACAACCACACTTTCTTTTTGTAAATAAACCTAACCAAATATTGACATGGACAAATTTATTTAACCATTGAGTCCATATTACTAACTTAAATTAGTCCAATTAAGTTATTCAAAATTTATAAATGAAATACACTCCACTAAATTACTCCAATTTAATTTAATTTAAAATCATTTTCTTTTTTTTAAAAAATTCTTCTATTATTGAGTACTACCACATTTACCCTTTTGATCTCCATGTAATGAACGATTTGCCATCATGGGCATACATGTTGATAATTCGTTTCCATGGAAGTTTGTCAAACATGACCATCAAGAATACCTTGGTTTTATGCCCTCTCATGGCTCAGGAAAAAAATTGTCTCTTCGTTCTATTGAGGCATGCACGTAGAGTTGTATGAAACATTTGGGATATGATGTTGTTCAAATTCGTTCGTTCACCCTAGTTTTCCCACCTACCTCCTAGGTCAGACTACTTTTACATTCCATCATGGAGCGATCCATGAGATCCCTATCTTATCCTATTGATACGGTAGTAGCATTCAAAAATATGAGTGGTCAAATTATTCTTTCGGTTTGCTTCATTCTAGCACGAGTGCACTTTCTGCGAGGCCGACTTAGAGTCCCGCGGGTTACCACATGACATGAGAGGTATGTTTTGATATATGAAATTTCAACTTATATCTCCCTTTATTTTTATGTTGATTCTTTTTCGTATTTTCTTTTCATATTTATGGGTGTTTGAGGTATTTTCTCTCCATATGGTGACATTAAGGGATGAAGGTAGGTTGGGGGGGAGGAGGATAGTTGGACTCACTACAAAAAGACGGAGGCATACCAACCATTGGCCATGAACTTGCACATACTTTCAGATAGAGATACAAAACTTACTAAGTAGTCTGACCAATGAGATGTAAATGTTATTTATTTAGAATTCAGTAGACATGTTTTACATAATCGTTAGTCTTGATATCACTTGCTAGGTTACATGCCATGTTCTTTCCTGGGACAAATCCTACAAGCATTAGTTCAAAATAAGAGTACCACTTAGACTTCTTCTAGTTTACTCCTCTGTATGAATAAAGTTGCAATCCTTTATCTAGGGGATAGGGTCGTTTTGTAATGGCCACCCCATGTGAGTATAAATCCTCTAATAGGACCTTTATTTAGAATGAGGGAGTTGCATCTTCTTTCTCTCAAGGACTTGGTCACTTAAACAAGAGTCATCCTAGTGGTCAACTCTTATTTTAATTATATTGTTCCTTACTCCATCTTCATCATGAAAAAATTGATGCACCCATCCCGATGGCTATAAAGGGTCAAGGTTCGAGAGAGGATCCTCTTTTTTAATTATATTGTTCCTTACATAGATGATACCATAACTTAGAGTAGGTATTTAACCCCATCATTTTTTATATGTGTGTCGGTCTTTTCACTATAGTATGCAAGAGATGATAGAGTCCTATATGAGGCTTTCATTCCTCCTTTCCAACTATAGTTCTCTATACTCGAGAGGGTCGAGGTATGTCGTAATTTACCTTTTTAATATATACTTTTATTGATTTATTTTATATCACTTTAAATGTGTTAATATTTGTTTTAAGATTTTATTTTACTTCGTATAATTTTGTAATAGTTCTCCCGGTCCATGGGATGTTATTTAGCTTTTTTCATTAAGATGATGAGGGAATCAATCATGGGTTGCCTGATGATTGAGTAAACTTTGAAGTCCTTCCCACTATTCACTTAAGTCCTTCAACCATTAGGGATATTGTGGTGGATATTACAGAGTTTTATTTATGGTTTCATCCATGGTATATGGACCCCTCAACTTTCGTGGTTACCATAGGAGGACACGTCATTCATGAGGGCGTAAGGTACCAACATTAGTGTATCATTACAGTGATGATTATGAGGATAATGGGATTCATAATTTCCTAAGGGAAGATTTTTTTATTTTCTCTTTTTATGTATTTTTCCTTTGAGGAATTAAAAGGGTTTGTCCTTAGGGAGACATTTTACTGAAAAATACATTTTGAGTTATTATTCATTTTTATATTTTCTTATGTCCTTTTTATTTAATTATGTGTCAGTTGCATAAAACACACACGCATAAGAAAAAATGGAAAAAAATTCTTATTTTCAATATTTTTTTGAATTTTTTGCAATTTTTGTTTCCGTAGTTAATCAATTCAACATGACATTGTGTGTTGCAAATTGACAAGAGCATCCTGGAAATTATAGGACTGGTAGGTCATGGGTGCTTTTAGGAGGACTGGATAGTCTTGCTAGGATTCTTGACTCCTCTATCTAAATAGGTCTAGATTTTGAGCTTAGGAGATCATTTCTTCATTTGATCTATCTTATAGTCTTGAAAACACCTCTCTTGAATTCCTCATATATGCTTGCAATGGACCTTCCAAGTTTTGACTTTCAAACTATTTTTAACCATCATCGTGAGTCTTTTATTCATAATTTTGATGACTGGTCATTCCTTGGCTTAAACCTTTAGGGTTTGTTCCATCTATTATCTTAGAGGACTATCACGAATGATTTATGATGTTTTCAAGGTGATACTCGATTTTGGTACCAAGGGATCACCTATTTATCTTTGCATAGGGGGAAATTTTTCTCTTCTTTAAAGATGATAATAACTTGAAGGGATATGTGGTTTACCAATCCATAATTTAACCTTACCTTTTTCAAGGGGGATTTTTTTCTCTTATGAAGCATTGGAGGTAGACCACCTTACGATTCGTGAGGTTCTTTTGGATAAGGGTATTAACCTTTTGGTAGTGATTGAATTTTTCTTATATGTTCCTGGGAGGAGTCATAAGGGTGGTCACAGGGGTGTACTAGATCTATATTTGGTATATCAATATTTCTTTATTATTAGTTCAACCTATATGAACATCCATTTGGCCATCGTGCTCTTATAGATGATGGAAGGGATAAGTACAATACCACTGATATTAGTTGAGACTTTCAGTGTTCCATATAAGTGTTATTACCAAGACTAACCATATCTTAAAGGAAGCCCAATGCTTTTGTACATGTGGTTACTTGAGAAGTTATTCCTAATTTAAAATACCATGTCTACCCAATATCAGTCATCTGACTTCATTTCTTGTGAGAGGGTGCTTCATTTCATGGAAACTAAATTAGAGTAGGTTCATTGCTTTTTGAGTCTCTTATATCAATTCATTCCTCCAGTGGTGGGTGACTGAGTCACCCTGTCTATTTATGGGTCAATTCACTTATGTTCACCTTTAGGTCTTACGATTTATGTCTTTTAACCTTTGACAACGTCTAATATTCCAATATGGAAGGTGATAAGAATGTATTTCTCTTATAGGGAGTTTTTCACATATGGAGCCTCTTTATCCTTACGTGATGATCCTAAATCCTGATCTCTGATGGAATGTTCTTCCACGTTTCCTTTTTGTACAAATTAACTTTTTAGTACCATGTTGATGCATTTTTCTGACGAGTACCTCCCGTGTGTATATGATAAGGTTAGGGATATATTATTTTGAGTAAATGGATCTCTGTCGGTTGTTCGATTTGACTTTATTTGGGCCAGGGGAGATCGGAGGCAATATCTAAATTTGAAATTTGGGTGCAAATTTTATAAAAAATCACTCGGTTGATTAGTTAGAATCAAGGCTAAGAAGTGATTCATGATATATGAACTTTTCTAAACACATGGAGTTTGATTCACCTAGCCATATTGGAAGTAACTCCCTTTTGTTATATACCAGTGAGTATGGTGTGGCTCTAGTTGGTATCATGATGGTGCTTCGATATCCCAATAGTGTGTATAGTATTCTTCGACCCAATCACTACAACCTTTGATAACTTTATGGGTATCTTCCTATTAAGTCCCATTTATATTAAATATTTCCTAACTGGTCCTATGGCAACATTTTTTCCTTAATAGTTCCTATTTGTACATAAAGTGAATATTCACTGTATGTTTAGAAATAGGACCTATTGGCACAAAAATCTATTTTCATGGCACCTAATGGAGCAAAAATAAAATTTTAGGACCTATTGAACTACATACTTAGTAAACGGGACTAATTAGTAAAAAACCTTAATTTTATTTAGGATAACCTTCACGTTATTGTTAGAGGATTCTATAACACTGTCCGCGAATGGTAAGAAGAATATTTGTGCCTTTATGTCCCTTATTCTCTGATGAAATCTATGACTTTTTCTTCAAAATGAATCTTATTATTAAAGATCAATTCAAATGGCACACCATATCTATAGTTGATGCTCTTTAGTATTAATTGAGTTACTTTCACAGAATTTGGTACCATCTGTAATTCTACTTCAACCCACATGGTGAAATAATGGATGGCTACCAAAATGAACTCATGGATGTTGGAGGCTTTCAGAGTAATTTCCCAATGATGTTGATTCCCTTTGTTTATAATGACTATGTTGACAATTGTTTGTACAGTTCTCTAGGAGGAAAATGCTACAAATTCAGAAATTTTGGCATTTGGATCATCTCTGGATGTACCTATTGCAGTGATGTAGGAAAATTGTCCAACATACCATATTCTCCTCCATAAATTTCTTCCATCACATTTTCTCGCTCCCCCCGGTCAATCATCATAAGTGAGTGTGTGTCTCTTACAGTTTCCCCATTCACATGATGAATTGGGTGACCCAACGCTTAAGTGTTATCTTATACTTTTTTATTAGATCTTGGAGAATATTTTCCATACTAATCGATTTCCATTATGTCATGATACCCAGGTTCTTGATCTATGGGTTCGATCATCAAAATCTCGGAGGTAAATCCTAGTCATTCCTCCTTGCATCTATCCATGTTCACTTTGTGTATATATTTGGGGATATCAACAAATAAAGCATGGACAACTAAGGCATCAACAAAGTTATTTCGAACTTATGGGGCTAAAAGAACTAAATATTTTGGAACAAGGAGGCTACTTCATCTAAGTATTCATGATACAAAATCATCTTTTCCTCTCTGATCTTCTAATGACGCTAGATTTAGTAGAAAATGAGGGTCGAGTCCTAAACACATCAATCATTCATGTCCATTTGTTATGAGTTATCTTCAGTCTAACAATTCAAGCTTCGTATTCAACGATATTTTTTGTGCAATTGAAATTTATATATATCATTTCTTGTTGGCGGTCCCGTCAAAGTTTAGTTTCGATTTATAACTGTATCGACTTTCTACGACCAAGATGCGTTTATTTGGAAATTGATTGGTAACCTCGCATTTTGATTCTAAATGAGATTCAACAAAGTTGCCCAAAATTTCTCGTCCTTTGATTTCCTTTTAGTGTATGTATAAAACATGAAATTCAGTGATCAAGAATAGACATTTGTCCATTTTTCTTGTCAACGTATAATTTTTGAGTAAGTACTTAAAAGGATCTATTCGAGAAATTATCTTTACTAGGAAAGCAATCATGTAGTGTCCCAACCTTAGTGTCACCCATGTAAGTGATATGCAATATTTTTCTAGGACCGTATACTTTTCCTTGTATGAGATCGGTTTTTTTACTAGTAGAGTAATTGTCTTCTCTTTTTGTGATTATTCGAAATACTCGGCTAATGTGGATATATTTTTTATGTTAGTAACCGTGAGATATAAAAGAAGTGGCTATCCGGATTGAGGTGGGTACTACAAAGCGATTGGTTAGGTATTGCCCGACTTTGTCAAATGCCTTTTAGCACGAACACTCCCATATCTTGGTTGAGTATTTATTTAAAAGTTTGAATATTGGATCTTACATGGAGATTAATTAGGGATGAACGTTCTTATATATTGGAGTCATCCTAGGAAACCCCTAACTTCCTTATCTTCATAGAGGAGACATTTCTTGATTGACATTGATTTTTATCGGGTCCACCTTGACTCCTTTTTTCATAGCGAGGAACCCAAAAAGTTTTACTTTGGTTACTAAAAAGAGGCAGTCTTGGAGATTCACATGCATTTGGTACAGTCTTACTCTCTTGAAAAATTTCCTCAACTATGGAATATTTCCTTCACATGCTTTAGGGTTAACGATCAAGTCATCCTCGTATTCCTCAAATTTCTTACAAATCTCGTAACATCAATAAGTGGTATCCCTTGTTGGTAAGTAGCAGCATCATGTTTAGTCCAAATGATATTATTGTATAATATTACATCCCCGAAGAGGTAGTGAAAACCATTTTTTATTGATCATCTATCTACATCTTGATTTGGTTATATCCAAATAAACCACCCACAAATGATTTCAAGAAATGGTTAGCAATGTTGCCAATGACCATGCCGATGTTTCACAGAGGGTAGTAATACTTGGGATTGGGTTTGTTCAAGTCTCTACAGTGGACATACAATCTTACTTCACATCCTATTTTTAGGAATGGTACGATGCAAGCCAACCCTGTTGGCTATTAAACCATTCTAAGAAAACTTACACCGTGTTTCTTCATTAATTATTCTTCGACTTCGAGGGACCACTCTTGTATGAGATTATGGGGAATTTTCTTGCCTGGATTCCTATCTGGTATGTTAGTGTATGATGGATAAAAATTTTGAGGGTTAACTTTGGGCATGTTTGTGTAAGATTAAGCAGAGATATTGATATAATCCTTGAGTAGTTAGTCTAGTTGAGATGTTTCTAAATCATCTATGAAAGAGACAATTTTGACTTCTTTTATCTCATTTTGAGATTCTTAGTGAACCGTTGTCATTTTGTCAATGGTTTTCTCATGATTGGACTGTTTATTATAAATCTTGTTTAAGTGATCTTTTAATTCTTCATTACATTACGCCATATGTCATCAGTGGTCATGGTTTTGGCCCGTGACCACCCACATGGGGCACGATACAAACCCGTGATAATGTCAAGCATGCCAAATTTGGAAGTCACGGTCCATACCCGTAACCCATATGGTAGGAGTGGGTCACAGTCCAAATCCATGACCCCCTTATTATATTGGGTCACGGTCCAAACTGTGATGAAGACGTGACAAATTAAAAATGTTAAAATTGGGATCACGGTCCAAAACCGTGACCCCTAATGTGTTAT
Source organism: Sambucus nigra (assembly GCA_949130495.1). NCBI lineage: Eukaryota > Viridiplantae > Streptophyta > Magnoliopsida > Dipsacales > Adoxaceae > Sambucus > Sambucus nigra. The sequence continues at coordinate 101,614,370 of OX422220.1, read as the reverse complement.
ATTTTTAACAGGTCACAGTCTTTGCCACGGTCCAAACTAGTGACCCCATGTTTGACATTTTTACTTATCGCATTATTAGTCACGGTTCTGGCCCGTGACTAAATTAATTTTATCTTTTCTACTTATGCTATTAGTGAAAGGTTTAGGTTATTACTAATAATTTATTTTTTATAAAAAATGATATTTGATCTTGGCTGTGGACCGTGACCATATAAATTTTACTATTGCAGATTATACCGCTTGTCATGGTTTTGGACCATGACCAATAATTTATTTTATTTTAAAAAGATTATATTTGGCAACAGTTTTGAAACGTGACCAAATAAAAGATATTGTTTTTCTACATCCCTAGAAAAACTTGTACATTTTTTAAACTTGTTTACATTTATAGAAATAAATATTTAACCAATATGTAATAAAAGTTCACTAACACATGCTTGTGTGAATATGTAATAATATAACATAAGTGAAATAACACATTATTGCATAAATATGTAATAAAATACAATGCATGCTTGTGTGAATATGTACAATACAAAAAATACAATGCATGCTTGCATGAATATGTTCAAAATAGTCCAAATGTTCCTTCTCCAACTATGCCTGCTAATCAAACTTCCAAATGTTCCAAATGGTAAGTGACGAAGGACGTGGATACCAAAAGTAACTTTGGCATGCCTACGTAGCCAAAACTGGCACCAAAGACCACGTGAGATGAACAAAGTTCGGGTGTAACCCATAATTCAAATCTACGGTGTCACTTTTGATTTTTAAAAATACATGTCAAACATGTGGATAATTGTGAGACATTCTAAACTGAGAATTGTGGTGTAGCTCGCCTTTTGGGTTTTTTATATATGAAAATATATGTGACTACAAGTGTTGGTCATATTCTCAAACTGGAAGTCCTATAACTACGCAGTCATTAACAAGTTTTATGTTGGTTGGTGCGAGGTGTCCACGTCTCTTATAACGCCATTTGGGAGTTTTTTTGTGTTTTATATTTTTATTCGCAAGTTTTGGTCATATTCTCAAACCGGTAGTCCCGTGACTTCGCGGTCAGTTTCTACATGTTACGTTAGTCCCATGCGAGGTGTTCGTGCATCTAGTGGGCCCTTTGGAGGATGTTTTTCATTTCGCCCTTTAATGAAATGTTTTCTAGCCTAAGTCTAAGTACTTTCATGTTTTGGTCATATACTTAAATCGGGAGTCCCATGACTATGCACGTAGTTACTAAATGTTACATTGGTCCTGTCAGAGGTTCTCGTGACTTTTGTTATGTGTTACTCTTAAGAGAGGTCAACTCCATAATTTATAAGGTAATTAAATTGTTCAATTTGTGTTTGCCAAAACAGTAACCATTTAAGGAAGGTGTGAACACATCCCCATCAAGTTAACCAAATGACTTTACTCCAAACATTTAGTCATTAAGATAGGGTAGTCGTTAAGAAAAATAATTACTTCATGTTTTGTTATAAAGAATTAATAGATCGAGAGTTTTATGTATCCATCATTCGTATCATACCGTGATTATTCAACACAAGCCACAATGACCATAAAGCCAATAATCCAATACAAGTTCATCTTGTACACCTTTTAAATTGTCTACTCGATTGATTTTCACACAAGTTTATCCCTTTCAACATTATTGTTATACAATTAATATAAAGCAAGACGTGGGCCTCTCAGGAGGTGATACGTATCCCCATTAAGGGCAGAAAAGGGGGTCGACCTTATATATATATATATATATATATTCTGATCATCAAGAAGGATTGAGATTGGCTCAGTTAATATTGTGCCCGACTCTATCAATTCATGAAACATCTTGTTATTGTTAATATACAAAGTTAATCAACAACATGAACAAACTCCTTCAATGCCCCCCTTATGCTATATTGCACACGTAGAGGAATATCATCGACCACGTTTACCTTATTTGTGCATGTGAGCAAGTTACTATAACAAACACATTAATATCTGTTCCCCAAAATATAAATGGTGTAACTGCCTAACCTATGGAGGCACTCCACCTGTACCAAAATCTTCTCTCTCTAATAACTGCCTATAAAAAGTATTCAAGCCCACATGGTAAAGGATTCGAAATTATTCTATTAAATAACTATAGGCGGGCCCTAAGGAGAGAACTCACTAAACTTGTATCCCAAACTTTAATGGATATTGCCCAGTAATATACAGAGAATTAGCATTGCACCCGTGGACGTATACTGCATATTGGTCCGTACAAAATAAATCCCCATTTTCCTTCTTTGTCTCTTATCTTAGGCCATTTCTCCTAATTTAGGAGGCCTGTGGTTACAATTTTCTTATTTGTTATTGTTTATCTTTGGAAATCCGCAGCTAATACCATTAATATATAAACGAATTTTGGACAGTCATAGATTGGCACCATCTATGGGAACATGACATGCCATTATTATTTCCTACCGTCCTTAGTCCTAAACGCTATTCCCTTTTTTCCTATCATTAGCTCATAGATTCTAAGAAATGGTAGCCAACCCTTAAAGTAGTCTTGTAGTATAAGGACTTCCACACTCCACACCTATGGGGATGGGTGACATGTAAGGAATTTTTAATAGCCTGGAAAAATGGATAGGAGGAAATTCACTAAAGTGTCAAGCAACTGATGCTAATGCTCCAGGTTGGACATTACAAGTCAGGGGCAGATCCCATCACGCCGGTCAAAAGAGAAACTTCATAAAAGTGATATGAAACGCTACCTCCAACCCTTATATAGATAGGAGGCACGCTTACAAAATGCGATCTCTAGAAAATCCAAGGATGTTAAACATGGGGTCATGTAATGGCAAGAGTGCATCCAAGAATTTTGGATCGCAAGAGGAAGGGTCATACCGCCCCTGGGTTAATTCCTTCCTTAGATTAACTAGGTATGATTATGAACAATCATTCTTTGAGTAAAGGTCCAGTGTGCTAGAAAGGCTAACTATAGGGTCAATTTTTTATCATATGCCCCTATGTAAAATAAGGGGTCAATAGCCAATCGGTTTTAAGGAAAATAATGAGCATCAAGAAGAATCAACTCTGTCAATTACCAGGTTAGCATAATGCCTGGACAAATTTAAAATGAGCATAGAGAGATTATCCCAAGTCTATATGACTTCCCAAAAATAGAGCTCATCTAAAAACTAAGGCCGAATAGTCAAGATGGTCACAATTAAGGTCGAACAAGAGGATTAACCCCAGAAGGGATCCAACTAGCAAGTCGCGGACCACTTAGGAGAAATGGATAGACTGAAGAACCCTCAAGACAAAGATTTTTTGAAGGGATCTCCCTTTGTCCTAGAGATAATGTGTTATTCGATGCTTGAGAAATTTAAACCATCGATCATTACGCAAAGATACGATGACAAAATCAATCCCATACTTCTTGTAGAGAAGTACCAAGCCACAATCAATATCTACTTGATTTCGAATGAAATGCATTGCCGAGTACTCTAAAGAATGATCATAAGGTTAGCCCAAATCTAGTATGATAGCTTGCCACGAGGGCGTATCTCTAATTTCCAATAGCTGGCCGATTACTTTGTTAGCAATTTCTATTTTGGAGCCAAATGTTGAAAGAGTGTTTCCTATTTACACAATGTATGATAGAAGGCCTATAAAACCACATACCAGTTTATTACTCTCTTGAACAATGGTAAGCTGGAGGTGGTATATTATAATGAGAAACTTCCACAGCCATAGTTGAACCCTTGTTGATAGGATAAAGGCAAGGATGATGATGATGATGAAACTGCCACAATTGTTCTGATGAGCGGGCTATAATCGGAAAATAAATTTGGGTTTATTGAAAGGGGCCAAGCCATATAAACAAAAGTGGTGAGTCTTTTACCATGAAAATAATATGGAAATGCAAGAGTATGTCCAAAAATTGTAGTAGGATAACTTTATAGATGACGTCAGATACCCATAATGGTTCTCCAACTTGGTGATGGTCTAGAAAAATAATAATAAATGGAAAATGTGTGTTGATTTCACAGACTTCAACAAAGCATGTTGTAAAGATCACTACCCGCCACACAGGATAGACTATGTAGTCAAAGTCATGTGAGGACGCGAGTAACTAAGCTTCATGAATGCTAATTTTGGGTATAATCAAATTAAATTAAAGTCAAAATACCAAGAGAACAAATCATGCATCACCAGTAGGGGAACATACTGTTATAATGTCATTCCTATTGAATAAGATGTCAGGGCAACCTACAAGTGGCTGGTGAACAAGGTGTTTGAAGAAAAAATCGGTGGGAAAATGGATATGTATGTTGATAATTGTATAATGAAGAAAAAAAGATATACAACAACATCAAAGACTTGCAACAGACCTTCGATCAAGTAGAGAAACATTAGATGAAGTTTAACCCGATGAAATGTGTCTTCGAGGTGCAAGAAAATAGGATATGTGGCATCATTTAATCAATATACAGTGCTCAACAACTAACAAGTAAGTGCAAAAACTGACAAGATGCATGGAAGCACTTAATAGGTTAACTTCTAGAGCCACTAAAAAATGCCTCCCACTCTTTATAGTGATAAGAAAAAAATTCAAGTGGAACGTGAAGCCGCATTCCTGGAGTTAAAAATGGTACTTAAGGTCTGCACCTCTTTTATCAAGACTAACTTCTAGGGAAAAAATATGTCTCTACTTATCCATATTAGAATCAGTAGTCTATTCGGCTCTGGTATGATAGGAAGAAGGAGTATAGAGGCCTGTATACTACACCAACAAAGCCTATCAAGGAGCAAAAATCTGGTATCCCAGAGTCAAGAAATTAGCTCTTGTTTTGATCGAAGATTCCATGAGGAATAAGCCTTAATTTTAATCTCACACGATTGTTGTCCACAAAGACCGTCATCTATATCAAGTCCTTAATAAACCTAAGAAATTAGGGAGGCTAGTGGCTTGGGTGGTGGAGCTTGTATAATATGATATTCACTATAAACTAAGGATAGCTATCGAAGCCAAGTTATGATAGAATTCATTATGAAATTCACATATAAGGAAAAATTGACCAAGAAACTTCTTTGGAATAGAGCTCGATAATCATGGAAAAACATACTTCTACGAAAGAGATCTTAGCCGCAAATAAAACTGAGAGAGATCACCAATCCATCTAGATGAGAAGACTCCTCCAAGAGATAGCTCGACCACTCTATTATCATAGCATGATAATAAAGTTCCCGAATCATTGAACATATAATAATAACTTTATCGCGACATAGAGTAAGAAAAGAAACTATTACAACATGGAGAGTTAACTGTGTGGCAATTCAAATAGGAGCTTCTTGTACGGAAATTATTTGTGGGTGGCTCATCCTACACCACTAGGAATGACGAAGGCTTGATAATCACAATGCCACACAAAGAATATTTGGAATATGATCCTTGGTTCCAATTTGAAGCCTCTAACAATGAGGAAGAATATGAGGTGCTCACAGTAGGATTTGGTCTAGTTTCACTGCTAGGCGCCAAGAAACTTTTTGCAAAAAGTGATTAACAGTTGGTGGTTAATCAGTTATTGGGGATATTTGAGGAGAAAGAAGCATCTATGATCACATACTTGTGCAAGACTAAATGGTGCCTCATAAAATTTTGAGGAGTTAGAAATGCTCAGAATCCTAAGGATAGGAAATACTCGAGCAGATGCCCTTCTCCAGTTAACATCAACCACAAGAGTGGAAATGCGAAGAATAGTCCCCGTAGAGATTCTTGCACACTGTAGTACTAATGAAGATACAATTAATGTCATTATAAGATCATGTTTTATAATTTCTCAATGTATTTTTTATTTTGCAGATCCCATTAATGTCATTGTAAGAGCATGTTTTATAATTTCTCAATGTATTTTTTATTTTTTCAGATCTTGTTACACAAACACTGCACTTTCATGACATCTTTTATCTATTCGAAGATAGAGTTGAAGAGTTTTAGAATATTGAAGATCGTTTATCTCAACAACATTCAAAAAATTTATGGTAGTTTGGTGAAGCCTTTATTTTTTTAGGGTTTACACTTTTAAGACTTTGCATTTCAATTTGATTTTAAAATGGATTATTTTTTTCTTTGAAAATCTTGCTAACTCATTAAAACGAGTTTGAGTTGTCATTCGAACGAGTTTCACCATGTCATTAGAATGAGTTTTTATGGTTGGAAAGAAATCTGGAATGTCGTATTTTGGTCAGTTCTAGAAAGTAGTTCGAAGTCTCATTGGAAGTCATGCAAATGAGATTTGGTGTGTCGTTAGAAGGGCGGTTCCCTCTATCGAACGAGTTGATTTTTCATCAAGCACTAGAATGTTGTTTGAAATGTCATTGGAAGACTGATCGAATGAAAAAAGGGTACATCGTTCGAAAGAGGTACCTCCGAATGAGCGCGTGAGTTTTTATTTTTTTTTATTTAATCCAAATCTCTTATGTTTATCCTTTTGCAACAAACTTGCTTATAAAATGAGATGTGGGATTAGAGTCTTTTAGAACTCTTTTGAAAGATTTTCCAAACCCTTTTAGAGTTATTTTTATCATCAAACTCTAGCATTTTTCATCCAAATACTTTGTAAATTAAAATATCACTTTATCAAGTAAAGAAGGACACTTTTCGGTCCAAACACCCTTATAGAGTTCATCTCTACTACTAATTTGTGTAGTTGAGGCTATACTTCTGAAAAAGAAGGTTGATCGATGGATACCGATGAAAGAATTATTTCTGTGGGCAGAATTGGACTGTGTTATTACTGTAAAAGACCTGAAGAACTTCACATTATACTTAGCAAGTCGTATTGTGTCCCATAATTCTTGTAAAATGCTAAAATTGAGATTTTTTTCGAAAGGGATTTTTCATACTTCGCTATTTTCTTGTTTAGTTTGGCATATTTAAACTGGACATGATTACTGCATGCTCACTAATAAATTCAAGAAAAAAAATTGATAAGGTTTGAAATTTTGTGTGTGTTGCCTAAAATAAAAATAAATCAATAGAATTACCAATTTCTCAAATTTGTAAGATCAAGTTGCACTAAAATATCCAGTGATCCTTATTTTTACTGAGAAATACCAATTTTTCCAAATTTCTAAAAGAGAGGATTGCACTAAAATATCATGTGATCCAATTTTTATGAATTTTTTTGATATCAATTTTTCAAATTGGTATCAAAACTGGTTGCACTAAATTTTTGTGTGATTTTAAAATTTTGGGTTTTATGGATAATTTGTATAATAGGCTACCGACTTTTAATGGGTTGAATTATGACTAATGGAAATATAGGATAAGGTCTGTTTTAAAATCTATTAATGAAAGAGTCTCGCTTGTGTGTAAAAGAGGTTGGACATCACCCACAGTGACCAACGACAATGTCAAAAGTCTTAAGCATGTCACCTCTTAGACTAATGATGATTTCAAATAGAGTACTTACAATTCTCAACTCTGACGAATTTCACTGCATCATGACTTTCACTACATCTAAGTAATCGTGGGATATCCTCCAACTCACTCATAAAGAGAACTTTTCAGTATATATTTTTTTCGTTGTTGCTTGAAAAGCTCCTCTAGTCAAAATCCTCAAATACCTACAAATATAATATCAAACTAAAGTGTAGAGCGGTAAGTAAGGATGCCAATCTACATCAAGGGGGAAAAGCAAGAGATAAATTCAATTGTAATTCACTTTTATTTTCTTTTTGGGCTTTTTCTAATTTTTTTTAGCTTTTTCAATATTAAAACAATTTGGGTGAGGATGTGAAATAATACTAAACTAAAATCAAATATGTAAAGAACTAACTAAAAATTGACTAAAAATGAATAACAAAATCTAACACTAAAATAAGAGATCAGGCGAGGTAAATAAATGTGAGAGCAATCAAGGAGTGGAACTACACCATAAATTATAGCTATTCTAATTAATTAATTTAATTATTTGAATTTTTCCAAATTAATATCAAAATTACAAACCAAGTATCATTGCAAATGTAATTTTAATAGTAATCTTTTAGAAAATGAAGTTTACCCCCTCACAACTCTAGAAAATAGATCTACACTCCTTTTAATTAATCACCCGCTAGGATCGATTGATTAAAATTTATGTAAATTTAGAAAATGAATTTTAGTGTTGAAATTCAAGGAATAATACCACACTTAAGAAACCCTTATCTCTAGTTCGAATCTAAAATAAGTATTATAACTTAGAATTTCGATTTTCTCTGAAAAATCATTACCCTCTCTCGAGGCATAAATTTAATGGTGAGGGATGAAAAGTAATATTCAAAGGGAATTTTCAGGTAATGAAACTAATTAAATTAAAATAATGTGAAATAAGGGTTCACCCCACCCCTTGAAAGGGGATTTAGCCTAACATGATATTAAACATGATAATCAAATAAACTAGGCAATTAAAATAAAAGTAGAGAAGAGAACAATCAAACCAAATCTCTTTAAGTGAAATTGAACTCCAATCCTTGAATTTAAAATTTACATCCCTCCAATTTGTGTGATCAAACCAATATTACATCAACAATTACACTCAAAAATGGATTCTCACTAATTTATTTTTCTCACTAATCTAAAAAAAAAGTAAAATAAAATAAATTCTAACCTAAGAAAACTAAATTAAAAAATGGTGTCTATCTCTCTAAAAATGATATGAAAGCCTTCTTATTCTCCTCCTTTGAATGTGTAGGTCTTCTTATATAGTAAGCACATGGAGCATGGAGATAAATTGGGTATTGGTAAACTTGAGTGAGGATGAGAGCACATGAGCATGGCAAAGGTGTGAGGTAATAAAATCTGATTTGGTTAAATGTGCAATTGGGTGCACATAGGGGTTGTGAGGTTTTGGGGGTATGATGGGAAATGGGTTAACAGGGGTAGTTAGGGGTAAAATAGAAATTGGGGATAAAAGGTTTAAAAACACATGTGGGTATTTTAGCTTGATTTGGTATTGTTTTGTTAACAGGTGAAATCGTGGCTTGGATTCGGGATGGGAAATGGGTCTTGTGGTTTGAAATGGGAGATGAACAAAAACGGGCGTGGATTGTTTTTGGGTATGGTATGATCGGGTTTGCTGTTAATGGTTCGGGTTGGATGGAATTCAGCAGGTTTAGCGTCAAGCTGGGTTGATCGCACATGAGATGGTCGCGGGTTGGGGGTGACTGGTTGGGCAGCGGCGGCAGCGGAGGCGATTGGGGTATGGTTTCACGGGGGTGTCCTGGGATCGCCGACGACTTTCATCGAAGGAGATGGCGCCGGCAGGGGGTTGCGATCCCTATGGGTTCAGGCCGAAGTTGGCTAGAGGGGTGCCACCGAAATGGGATCTCGAATGTGGGTATAAGGTACGACTTTGATGGTGATTTAGTGTTGGATTATGGTGGGGTTGAGTGATGAGAAGGTAGTTGGGCTTTGTGTCTGTGGAGTTTGGAGAGAGAGAGAATGTGATGGGGGTTGAAGATGATGATAGGTAAAGGTTGTGTGTGGGTGATGTGTATAGGATGGCGTGTGAGGGTGAGGGATTAGTTAAGTGTAGGCGAGTGTAGGATAGGTTTGGTGTGTATGTCTGTGTGTGTTAGCTTGTGACCCTAAATAATTAAAACTAAAAACATAAAATTAATACAAATTAAATCTAAAAATTAAATTGCAACTCTAAAAATAAAATAAAGACTCAATAAAGAAAGTGAAACTAAAAAGAAATAAATAAAATAAAATTCTATTAAGCTAAAAACTAAAATCCTAAAAACAATGTAAAATCTAAAAAATCTAAAAAATAAATCAAATCCTAAAAAAAATCTAATCCTAATAAAAACTAAAAACTAATAAAAATCAAAATAAAATAAAATTATACTAATAAAAATAAAATAGAAAAATAGAAAACAAAACCTAGAAAATACTAATTAAATAAAAAATAAACTCTAAAAATAAAACGACTCTAACTAAAAATATAAAAAAATATAAAAAGGTACAAACTAAACACATATGTGGTGTGGGGTAGATTTAGGCTAGGGTAAGGTTACGGCAATGGAAAATTAGCTCCATTTGACTACAAATTGTCTCAAAATAATGCCTTTGACATCGCAACTACAATTAAACTTGCATATTGAACATTTACGAGCATAAGACCCTTATTGTCAAGAATTAACAAATAAAATACGTCTATTCGGGGTATAAAATGTACACTTTTGGGTGATTATCACACCACTCCCAAACAAAGCGTTGCTAGTCCTCGAGCAATAAGATAGAGAGAAAGAGAAAGATAAGAAACCAAAAGTGTACCACTTTCGCGGGCAATTGCGATTGCACTTAGCATGTGAAACAAGCTTTTGAACCTATAGCTGCCCTATAGGACGAGTTGTGTCTCCTGAGGGTTTGCAGGGAATATACCCGCAAAATTCTTTATTTAAAAAGATTTATTGAAAGGCAATCAATCTCTTATTAGACATAGAATGATTGCACAATCAATCATTAGAGAAATAATTTGAGAAATACAAGCTAGAAGTGCTTGAAAATATTTAGCTAAGTAAATACACAAGGCACATCTTTCCTAGAACTCAACATGTGTGGTGTGAATCAGTCAAAATGGGTCAAGTATCATAAGAGTAATTCCTAGATTGCCTTGTTAGAATCAACGCTTGAACTTCCAATCTCGCGGATATCTCTCTCTCAAACGAACTATCGAGATTAGGGTTAGTGTATCGCTCTTGTGTACGACGAGGTGAATAAATGTAAGAAAGTTAAAACATCTCACACACATATAAGAAGGAACAAACATTAAGAAAGAAAATTATATCATGAAAGAAATGGTAATCACTATAATGAGAACGTCAAGTTATTTACCACGTTGACTTTCATTTGCCCGATGGATGAGAAGAGTGTTCTACGTTGACTTTCATTTGCACATTGACTTTCATTTTCTCGATGGATTCATATGGGTTAGGGGAAATGAGAAGCATGGGGTGAGGTAGGTAGGATAGTGATATGATGGTGATGGATGGACGATGGATGGGAAGAGTGTTCTACACTTTAGGCACAAATGTCTTTATTACATAAAAACTAACTATAACTCTCCTTTTCTTTTCTTTTCTTTTATTTTCCCTCTTTTCTTTCTCTTTTCTTTTATTTTTTTTCCTCTTTTTTTTTGTCTTTTTTTGTCTCTATTTTTTTTTCCGTTTCTTTTTCTTTCTCTTTTTTTATACTCTCAACATTGAAGACATTTACATTTGAAATCGAACTCTTTTTATCCAAAAAAAAATGGATGAAATATAAATGGAGATGATAGGTGAGGGTATGGGGAATATGTGTGAATAGGGTAGAATGGGTGAAAATATAGTGATCGGGAAAAATTTCAAGACACGCATTTCTTACAACTCGAAAAAGATGTCGTTCTCAGTGATCAAGCAAAAATTTTATGAAAAATAATGAGATCATACAACGTTTTAAGTGCGGATCCAAAAAAAGTTGAATCAACTTGTGACTCAGAGATTGAGTAAAACACTCTGAAAGGTTGAAAGGCACGAATCTCACAAGATAAAGTCTCTACTAGTGATCCTTAAGGTTCTCTTTAGAATTATAGTACTCTTCAACTCTAAATTGTGGTGACTTGATAAGTGCACAAATTGTGTTGAGTCTAGAAATTCATGGTGAAAAATGTCTTGTTATGTATTACACAAGCTGTTTAGAAAAAATATTCTCTAGCTTGATTCCTAGACTTTTGAAAGATGGATGATAGAAAATTCATGTCACTAAATGAGATGAAAGAAACTGCATGAAATTTTAAGAATCATGTTTAAAAATCAATTTTTTTCAAAAGAGTTACGATTTTGATAAAATTTCCCACCCCCAAACAAAAAGGAACATCGTCCTCGATGTTAAGTGAAATGATTTTTAAAATGGAGAGAAGAATGGAGGAAATAGATTACCAGAATCAACCGCTAATAAAGTGGACAGATGAATCCAATAAGAAACCTGAATAAAAAGTGAGAGAACAAAATTTGAATAGGTCTATAAACATGATAAATAATTGGGTGATGTGAAACACCACCCCCAAACAGGATGAGACTAGTACAAGAAACGCGATCTACCTCCTGATAGCTAAGTTTAATGTCTTTAGCCAGACCGAACTATTCTCACCCTAAAGATAAGAACTAGGAAAGTGTTTGGAGGAAAAATAATGGGTGATGAGAATCACCCCCAAACAAGACTGAAGCATCATCCTTGTTGGATAAAGGCCAAAAGAGTCAATGCACTTATATAGAAAAGTGCATCAAGCAATGCAAAGCTTCGGTGGACCATGGGTGGTTGGAGATTAGGGTAAGGGCGTGGGTGGAAAGGGTGAAGAGGTATTGACCACGGGCATTGTTGACCTTAAATGTAAGGGTAACTAGGGACTTATACGCATGGTGCTCAAGTTGGTGAGGGGGGAGGAATGGTGTAGAAAGTGGAATGGGGTGGGGCTCATAAATATTACATGACCATTCTATAAATGATCGCTGATAATGGTCACGCCGTGACACACCAGGGAGCTGTCGATGGGAAAAATCAACACCACAAGAGAGTGGTGGGCATAGAATACAGAGCTCGGTGTCACGAAAGTGGAGAGTATCAACAAAAATACTCTCATAGATGGTGGAGGATGGTTTTAGGTTGGGATCTAAAACTGTAGATGGAAACATGAAATGTGTAAAATCAAGATCCAAACCAGGTGGTGGGGTGGAAGGGATAATGGGTGGGTCGGGTGGGATAAATGGTGGATCGGTGGGATAAATGGTGGAGGAAGATGATCCAACTGAAGAGTTGGAGACACACACTCCTTATGTCCAGTCACTCACGAGGGTACCAACGCTGTGAAAACTTCTATTCTTCAAAATCTCACAAGAGTTGTGATTTTTTTTTTTGAGATATCTGTCATCCCATTTTATACCTAAAGATATAATCCTGAATTCAGTGGGAATATTAGATACTCTTAGGTTAGAAAAACTCATATGAGACTTTCAAACTTATGAAATTGACATGTTTTCCAAAACTAAAAAGAAAAAGACAATAGGTATTGCTTTGAAAGTCTAGTCCAAAAAGAAGTTAGAAAACGTTTGTGCTTCTGAGTCTGAATTTGATTTTGAGATGGATGGTCTTACCATATTTTCAATGAAATTTAAAAAAAATCTCAAGTTTTAGAAACAACATTCTTCCAAAGAAAAGGGTTTTGAGAAAAATAAAAATTGCAATGATAGCAAGAATGTTTGTGAGAAATATGAGGTGCGATGTTATGAGTGCGAGAGAAAGGGACACAAATCCCACAAGTGTTCCATTAGGGTAAAGAGATAGGGCAAGAAAGTTGCACATAAGGCAACACATAGAAATAGTGACGTCGAGTCGATAATTTTCGTGGATGAATCACCACATAAACCGTGTCTTGCATTCATGTCTAGTCATATGAGAACATAAAAGTTTTTCCCATGATGATGAGAACATTTTTAAACGTTAGTGCCTCGACGATGTTCTGAATAATTCTAGAGATAGTGAGAGTGAGGAAGAGAAGATCGATTTGACCAACACTATGGTAGGGAAAAGACCAATTTGACCAACATTGTGGCTAGTTTTACAAGAGATCTTCAAGATTTATTAGAGACTCATGATAAACTTGAAGATCATTTCTCCTAAATCGAAATTGATCTTGAAAGCGTCGGGGATGTCAAGGTCACTTTATAGGGCACATCTAAGAAGGTTGGAAATACGTTCCTCGATCCCGCATTAGGTAATGTTGACAAGAAAGGAATAATTTATGATAGTGAATCTACTTCCCATGTCACACCCAAGCTAGTTCCTAAGTTTGTGATGGATCCTATAGCCCTCATACTAACCCACCTAGGAGAGCTCGTCTTCAATTTTTTTATCAAGTTAAAACCAAGCCCGTGTATGTTTACTCCCATTGCAAATAAAGAGGTCACCTTAGAGACTTTTGTATTAATCTAGGAGAGTTTCCCACATGTGTGTTCCCCAGTATGCTCCCACTCGAGTTCCTACACATGTTTCCATGCTCACTCCCACACGTGTTGTTCCACATGCTTACACATATAATCATAGATATTTTGAGAGTTTTCGAGAGCAAGTAAAGTTTTTAGTCAAAACTTTACATTATTTAATGGAGGAATATCATAATATGGCTTCTCCTTTTGAGAATTCTCTGAGCCTTATGATTGAGATTGAGACTTGTTTGTAGAATAGGGTGATTATCATGTTCATATATTATATTCCTATTACTAGATTTTTATTATCATTGTATTCATATGATTCTATTTTTCATATATTTTGAAAAATTACCAAAAAATATCGATTTCTAGAAACCGATTGAAAAATTGAAAATGATTTTGTTTTGATAAATTTTTTGAAAAATACAGAAAGAGTTTTGTATTTTTTTCTTCTTCATCATATATGGATGAACATTTACGATATTCGGATAACCCTTACATTCCATCCATTCACAAGAATGTTTCATCGTGCTTTAAGATATGATTTTGTTTCGTTAGTGTGCTAAAAAATCTGTGGATAACATCTCATTGATCATCGATGATTACTCTCTAAATGTTAAACTCATTGTCACCTTTATTTCCCACTTTCATGAACTTTATCATGTGTCGACTACACTTTTCTCATGTCAAATCTTCTTAATAGCGAACCAAATGTAAAAAGATATAAGTTATGCTTGTAAGGACCATTGCCTGAATTTTCATTCCTGAAAAATATTAATATAATGCTAAGCAGTGAAAGGGGGTATGAAAAATAAATAGTCTTTTTGCGTTAAAAGCCGCCGTTTTTAAAAAGAGCCTAAAAAGATTAATGGCACACAAAAATAGAAGTGCCGAGGACATTTATTTTAGATTCATTGATGTTTCTCTATATATGAGGATTATAATTTCTTCAAAATATTCTAGAGTGAATTCTTGTATATGTGAGATTTTGAAGGAGTTATAAAGTAGAAAATTAATTTGTTTGCACAACAGAATTTCTTGAAAAATATTATGTAGTTTGACGTTATTGTTTTGAGAATCATTAAAATTCATATCATATAGTAGAAATTGATTCAATTTCATGTTAGTTCAACTTTTGCTTCTAATGTAGATTTTGAGCTCTTCCTTTAGAATTGTCTCACGACTTTGTGCACCTATGTTATGAATGTTTATATTGATTTGCCTATGGAAAATGTTCACACAATTTCTGGTGCGCCCAAAATATGGCTTGCGATTCAAGTGCAAATCTATCGCAACAAGTAATAACCGGTAAGTACGGAATCGTGATCCACAGGGATTGAAACACTCCTAAGAGAACTGAATTAGGGTAAAGAGACTCTCTAAATGTCACAAAGGTTAAAGTGTAAAAGATGATTTAATAGTTTGGAAATGTGATGGAGAGTGATCTCTAAACTAACATTCTATTGATGATCAGATGATTAATTAATAATTAAGGAACTATGAAAAGAACTAAGGTAAGCTTGAGTTCAAGAAATTAAGGGGATCGAGGATCATTCTCCCACCTCGGATTCACAAGGAAGGGGATTATAGGGCTTGGTTGAAATTAATTCTAATCGAGCATAACTAATTAAGTCCGAACATCAACCATGTAGAGACTGAACTCAACAATGGAGGATTAGGGTTTATTTAATTATTTCTAGATGGGTTGGGTTTGTAGTAAAGCTTCAAACACTAACTCTTGCATGACAAGAGAAGTTAAGAAACTATGATACTCCAATACCAACACATGAAGTTCCATTAGAACAATTATAAACCAAACCCTAAATATTAAGTTCAAGCATCCAAGGTGGGATTTTAATCCCCAATCACAAGTCTAGCTACTCATAATTAAAACTAAACTACACATGCTAGTTAACAACATACTTAAATTAGTTATCTAGTTGAAACACAAACCAATACAAAGGATGGAATTCAATGTAAATTAAGGCTAGTGGAACAAGTAAAGATGAAGTAATTGAACTTATCTTGCATTAATCACAACAATTCAACTAGTAATCAAAGCCTTACAAGTTGGTGAAAACCATAAATGAACTTGACCTAGGAGAGAGAAGAGAGTGTTTTTGTATCTCACTAAATATCTAACAAAAGTAATCTACAACCAAAGAGGAAAAACAAGGGATAAATCCCCCAAAAATCCAACCAAAATGACAAACTAGTAATAAGAGGAAAGCTGGAAATGCAGGGACGAATCGATTCGGTGCCAAATCCGAATCGATTCGGAAGTGTAGAGAATTTCCCCTGCAAGTAACCGAATCGATTCGGTGGTAATGGCGAATCGATTCGGGCCTGCTGCAAAAAGAAGAGTTGCCTATATAGGCATTAGTTGTCCCATGCTTCACCGAAACTTCCGTAACTTCCTCTTTCGAGGTCGGATTCAAGCACCGTCGGAGGCCAGGCGAAGATAAGAAGAAGGTCTACAACTTCCGTGAAGAAATCGGGAGCAAAACCGAAGTGCTAAAATTACCAAAATGCCCCCGACTGTGCAAGTGTCAACGGAACTTTCCGGATCAAAACCAAACTTCCCAAAATGCATTCCCGAGACCTATAAAAGCTCAATAAGGACACATACAAAGTATATATGATGAATTCAGGGGTTAGTCAATAAATGAGTATAAGAACCGGGAAATACATGCACGGGAATGCTAGAATGTACAAATTAACGGGGTAAAAAAATACAATAAAAGTGACGAATCACACCCCCTCACTTATACATTGCTAGTCCCGAGCAATGAAGTATGAAGAAACAAGGGCCAACAACGCAACCAAAATAAAATAAATATGTACAACGAAGGAAAAATGCCACTTTCGTGGGCGAACGATTGCATTTAGCGTATGCAATAAGCCGTTTTTAAACCCCTAGGTGGCCCTAGGGGACGAGTGAGGTCTCGTGAGGGTTTCCAGGGATGACACCCACAAACATCAAATCAACTCATACTATGATACAGCAAAATCCAATGCGTAGCTCAACAAATATCTAAAGAACACAATTTATCAACAAGTGAACGAAGCTCACACAAAAGCCGGTAATTATCGGCATTAAACAAATAACTTCAATAAAAATCGAAACCATGGAAATGCGAAATAAGCGAACACATGTGGTAATTTAGATTTGGCAAAACTTTCAAAATTCGTATAAAAGCTAAGGCATGCATACTCAAGTTCTCTCCGGTTGTTACTGATACGGCGGAAATATTGCGTATTTCACCCGTTAACCTACGCGTTATTAGCCCCCTCGGGTATCTTATTCCCTATATTTATGCTCATTAACCAGACAACCCTCGGATTTCTATGATAACATGTTTCGCAGGTGTTAATTGAGCTTTTGTAGGTATTTGGATGCTAAGTGTGAAGTCCGGATGCGTTTCGCTCGATTTCCGTACACAACCGCACGCGCAAGGGCATTTTAGTCTTTTGACAGCTTGGGCACCTGGCCCGACATCTACACGGAAGTTGTAGCCCTCCTCGCTAGCTTCGCGTGGCCGCGAACGGTGCGCAATTCCGATGCATAACGACAAAGTTACGGCGATTGGAGCGACGTTGGATTGTATGCCAAAACAGGGAGGATTGCAGGCTGCCCTGCTTGGTCGATCTATCGACCATAAGGGTCGATCGATCGACTCTTCTATTTTTTTTCCACGAATTACACTGTCGATCGATCGACCAAAGGGGTCGATCGATCGATCCCCTATTTTTCTGCAGATATTTTCTTTTCTTTTCTTTCTTCTTTTCTTTTATTCTAACTTACTATAAAAGCAAATTTTGTTGTAATATTCAGATATAATTAGTTTCATACGTTTTTAGCTTAGTTTTTAGCTAGGGTTTGGGGTTTTTGCTTGGTTTGGCTTCAATTCTCTTAGGTTTGACACCCCATTTGGATTGTAAGTTGTATTATTCATTACCCTCACCATTAATATAGTTTGTATTCATTATTTCCTTGCTTTCTAATTAGGTTTCCATGCTTTCTACTTAGGTTTATTGTGTTTATTTATTTCTTTTCTAGTTTAATTTAGTTAATTCATTATGTACCCTTAGATAAATAGGGTCGGGATTGTTTTCCGCCATTTTCGGGCCCCGAGCTCCGAAAACTAGGTTTTGCGTAAAATTGCGTTTAATTGAAACCTCGCGTATTAAAGTCGAATTATTATGCGTTTAACTTTCTTTGTCATGCAACGTTAGTGTTTATAGCGATTATCCGAATTTAATCCGCGTGTGATCATTTTTCAGTTAAATGTTTTATCTCGCAACTTTGGGTTAAATTCCTTCTTGCGTGATGTTTATGCTTAATTGTGAATGCTCGATTAATTGCTTTCGAACCGTAATTCTAATTAGTAATTGCTTAGCCCGTGTGGTGGAATGCGATCCCGATCCTCGCTTTACTTTTGTGTAGCGTAACTTATTCTTTTGTTTTGTCACCATAACCACCCTATCACCTTTTCATTTATTTATTTTACACTTTTATTCCTGAAGTAATTAAAACAATTAAAATCTAAAATTCAATCACTCCCTGTGGATTTCTTACGATACCCGACTTACCGCTTTACTTGCTTGTCAAGTGTAGTAGTATATTAGGTTTTATCTTTTGTATCGCGGCGGCGAAACACACCAAAATGGCGCCGTTGCCGGGGAGTGTGTTTTAGATAGTAATTGTTTTATTATTTCGTAGTATTTTTCCTTTTGTATTTGTATTCGTTGTTTTAACCTTTTTTGCAGGATTTGCATATTTTGAGCGCTAAGAAACTTTGATTCGCGGTTGCTCACTTTATTTCTCGGATTCTCCATCTGCAAACAACGAGGTAATCATGTCCTATTATTATAGTTATTACGGTTATTCTAATGATTCTTACTTTGGGGATAGTTTTCAAGTTTTTCATTTTCAAGATTTTCTTGAAAATGAAAGACTTGAAAACATTTATCGGAATGAAAATCGTTATTGGGAGCTTGAGTTGGATTTATTATTCGAATCCAATGACGATTCTTATTTCATTACTTTCGAAGATGAGTTTCAACCAAATGAGGAGTCCGAGGCTCTTGAGCCTAGGAAGCCTACTTTGGAAGAAACTTTTCTTCTTTACTCCCAAGGTTTGGAAAGCTTAGATGATGCTGGAATGAGACTTGGTGCACTTTCCGATGAGATGAATTCTTATGCACAAAACAATGAGGAGGTGGAAACTTGTGTTTCACCTCAATTTTTCAAAGAATTTCTCATCGAGTGTGCATCTCTCTCCCCCAAAATTCAATCTCCTTCCGACGATGAGTCGATTGAGATTGAATTTGTTTCATCACCATATACGTTTTCCGTCATTGAACCATTAGAATTACCGGTTGATTCCTATGAGTCGATAGAAATTAAAACTTCTACACTTTTTGCCGATGAGGACTCTTTACCGAACTTGTTTTCGATGGATGTTATCCCCGTGTGTGCACCATCTCCCATTCCACTTGAAAAACCTTTGGGAGATGAGTCGATTTTTCTTGGACCTCAAGTGTACCTTTCCCCCTTATTATCCAAATCCCCCATCGTCCGCCCAAAATTTCAAATTGGCGCTGGTTCACTTTTTTCACCACCCACATGCCTTCCGTTGTTCAAACGGAATTCATATCTTCCGGGAGGCATGTTATCTTTGGAGGGTCCACCATTGATCTTCCAAAGTCAAATCGTTCTTATGGTGGACCCTCAACTATTTAGACTTCTAGTGTATAGTTAGTGTGAAGCCTAAATAGTAGGTTGTAAATAATTAGCTTTTTAATTTTCTTTATTTCCTATTTTTCTTTCCTTTTAATTTAGTCTAGTGTAATTAGTTAACTTTTTGTTATTTGTTTTTTCTATGCTCGGTACTAACTTGTTTTGTAGATTTCATTGGACTCGTGCTTATGGAGATCGCTCCACGTGTGGGTAATATCATTCTTTTCCTAACCATGTGTTGTGTTCTTAATGCGCATTGAGGACAATGAAACATTTAAGTTAGGGGGTGTAGGATAGTCTATCCATTTTTGCTGTTTAGTCCTTGGATTGCATTACAATTTAGTTACAAAGCATGTTTTTGTTAAAAATTGAAAATTTTCAAAAATATTTTCTTTCTTTTTTCCCCTTTATTGGGCATTTTGCCTTGTTTCCGATGATAAATTTTAATAATTGCCCGATCAAATAGACAATTCAACTATGCATGTTCTCGATTTTAGAAGTTATTAGACTTTAGTCCTCAAATCATTAATATTATGAATAACTTCATGAATTAAACTTTATCCGTGAACATATGCACCATTCTTGTTATATTGAATTGGCTTAAGATTTTTATAACTCGGTAATCTTTTGTTGCATTGTATATACTTACACCGAGTAAGCTTTGTACCTTTCGTCGTTTGTGAGTGTATACACTATTCTTTTCTCATTGAAAACGTTACAGTCGTTGGTAATCTCTTTATTCTTTCATTGACCGTTCATTAACTGAGTTCATCATTGAAATGTGTTACTTGAGCATGATTTTCATATGTTGTTTTGACTCGCGAATTGCGTATACTTTGTGAAATGATCATAGGCCATCTTTGTTATATCACCCATATTAGCCTTGACCTCACCATATATGTTTCCCTAGTCAACCCCTTTGAGCCTAAATACTAGCCTTTCGTTTCATTACCCAAAATCCCATAACCAACTCCAAATTGGAGTTTTAAGACATACATACACCTTACATACCTTTGTTTGGAATGTTACTTGGGATTGAATGTTGTTGATGTATTGCGGTTGCAATTTTAGGCATATGAGAGTTTGATAAGCAAAGAAAAGAAAGTAGTGAAAAAAGTGAAGAAAAAGAGAAAGCAAAAAGCAATAGAAAACAAAAGAGAAAAATGAGAAAAAGAAGAAAAGAAAAAGAAAGAGAAAGTTGTAAATATTGTGTATATAGTTCAATAAGCTTTGATTACTCTCCCCGATGATATATCTAATGCCGTTTTGGAACTTGATTTCCATTTTTGCTATTTCCCGCATCCTTTCCATTATTCCAAGTTTTCATTCCGAACACTTTGAATTCATACATATATTCCTTCGTTTCGTACCTTAGCCATACCTACATTGTAACCCTATTAAAGTCCTATGTGATCTTAGGTGCATGTAATTCAAAAGTCATAACAGTTGCGATAATCTGTGAAAATGCATTTCGCCTCTTTTATATGTGCGGTATCCTTTCACTGAGATTGCAATTTTTATTTCCTATATAGCGTTCCTCATTCGTGACATGTGCGCGGCCTAGTTTCCATTTACATTTACTCTTATGCCCGCATGTCCCGTGTATTACCTCCCTTTTCATAGTGAATTCATTTGTTGAGCGTAATGCCCGTGAGGATTGAATGTATGCATGCTTTGATGTTTAGTATCCGAATTATTTAAGTTTTTCGCCAAATCATACCTTGCATATGCTCACTCCCCTCCCACATGTTAGAGTTTCAATTCATTGAGGTGCATTCGATAATGTTAATAACTACGGACTTCTCATGCGAATTCGTTTGCTATGCTGATAACATGTTGAAATCTTGTTCGCACTGATGAGTTTGTCTTACTTGATTGGGCATATTTTGAGGAAACTTTATGATGTTTGTGGGTTTCATCCCTGAAAACCCTCACGAGACGACACTCGTCCACTAGGGTAACCTAGGGGTTTAACGGCTTATTTTATACGCTAAATGCAATCGAATCGCCCGCGAAAGTGGCCTTATCTTTTTATTGCTTTTATACCATACTTTTGTACTCTCTCCTATGTTGGTTTACTTGTTCTTCTTGTTGCATCTTATTTCATTGCTAGGGACTAGCAATGTGTAAGTTAGGGGGTGTGATACGGCGGAAATATTGTGTATTTCACCCGTTAACCTACGCGTTATTAGCCCCCTCGGGTATCTTATTCCCTATATTTATGCTCGTTAACCAGACAACCCTCGGATTTCTATGATAACATGTTTCGCAGGTGTTAATTGAGCTTTTGTAGGTATTTGGATGCTAAGTGTGAAGTCCGGATGCGTTTCGCTCGATTTCCGTACACAACCGCACGCGCAAGGGAATTTTAGTCTTTTGACAGCTTGGGCACCTGGCCCGACATCTACACGAAAGTTGTAGCCCTCCTCGCTAGCTTCGCGTGGCCGCAAACGGTGCGTGATTCCGATGCATAACGACAAAGTTACGGCGATTGGAGCGACGTTGGATTGTATGCCAAAACAGGGAGGATTGCAGGCTGCCCTGCTTGGTCGATCTATCGACCATAAGGGTCGATCGATCGACTCTTCTGTTTTTTGCCACGAATTACACTGTCGATCGATCGACCAAAGGGGTCGATCGATCGATCCCCTGTTTTTCTGCAGATATTTTCTTTTCTTTTATTCTAACTTACTATAAAAGCAAATTTTGTTGTAATATTCAGATATAATTAGTTTCATACGTTTTTAGCTTAGTTTTTAGCTAGGGTTTGGGGTTTTTGCTTGGTTTGGCTTCAATTCTCTTAGGTTTGACACCCCATTTGGATTGTAAGTTGTATTATTCATTACCCTCACCATTAATATAGTTTGTATTCATTATTTCCTTGCTTTCTAATTAGGTTTCCATGCTTTCTACTTAGGTTTATTGTGTTTATTTATTACTTTTCTAGTTTAATTTAGTTAATTCATTATGTACCCTTAGATAAATAGGGTCGGGATTGTTTTCCGCCATTTTCGGGCCCCGAGCTCCGAAAACTATGTTTTGCGTAAAATTGCGTTTAATTGAAACCTCGCGTATTAAAGTCGGATTATTATGCGTTTAACTTTCTTTGTCATGCAACGTTAGTGTTTATAGCGATTATCCGAATTTAATCCGCGTGTGATCATTTTTCAGTTAAATGTTTTATCTCGCAACTTTGGGTTAAATTCCTTCTTGCGTGATGTTTATGCTTAATTGTGAATGCTCGATTAATTCCTTTCGAACCGTAATTCTAATTAGTAATTGCTTAGCCCGTGTGGTGGAATGCGATCCCGATCCTCGCTTTACTTTTGTGTAGCGTAACTTATTCTTTTGTTTTGTCACCATAACCACCCTATCACCTTTTCATTTATTTATTTTACACTTTTATTCCTGAAGTAATTAAAACAATTAAAATCTAAAATTCAATCACTCCCTGTGGATTTCTTACGATACCCGACTTACCGCTTTACTTGCTTGTCAAGTGTAGTAGTATATTAGGTTATATCTTTTGTATCGCGGCGGCGAAATACACGACGATTGTGTCCTCACACGAACACACTTTCACCGCCCGACCAGTTACACTCAACAAATGAAACACTTAGAAATGGGATGTAACACACACGGGACATGCAGGCTTTAAGAGTAATTGTAAAGGGAAACTAGGCCACACACATGTCATCAATGAAGAAAGCAATATAAAAGTGAAAAATACAATCTCATGAAAGGATATCGCATATTAACCAAGAGAATAGCATTTAAACAGATTATCGCTAATGTTCAACCTTTGAATCACATCACCCTAGGATCAAATAGGACTTTTGGGGGTATAGAATTTAGGCTAGGTTAGGGTTTGGAAAAGAACGGGATGTGTGTAGGATCAAAGGAGATTCGGGAATATCGCGCGGGATAATGGATTTAATGGGCAACTTAGGAATCGAAATCAAATTCCACAAGCAATGTATTCATGAGAGTGAGACTTTGATATTCATGCTCAAAGGGAAATGGGAAACAACAAGGTCCCATTTTATTCGATACTTATTATTTTCTTTTCTTTGCTTTTCTTTTCTTTTTTTCTTTGCTTTTCTTTTTTTTTTTGATTTTCTTTTTTTTATAGCTTGATTGCAATCCATATAAACAACATCATTCAATCCCGGGAACAATCCCTAATCAAGGTATGGGAGGAGTAAATAAGGGTTTAGGACTCCAATGTGGAGTTGGACAAGGGATTTGGGGTTCAAACGAAAGGAATAATAAGGCTCAAGGGGGTTGACTAGGGGAAACATTTAAGGGAAAGGTCAAGGTCAAGGTCATATGGGTTTAACAACAAGGGCCTATAATCCCTTCCTATGGTTTCATGTTATTCGCGGGACTCAACACCATTGAAAATCATGCTCAAGTGATAAATCAGTTAGTATGCAATCAAAAGAAAATAAAATGAGATCGTCAACGAGTTCATTGACAAGAAAGAGATAGAGTGGGTGTATACGCTCACAAATGATGATAAGTCTCAATTTTCACTTTTGTAAGGGTATAGCATGCGCCTTAGAATAACGAATTTGAAACACTTTTAAACCAAATCATAAATAATTATTTGTGTATATGCTCAAAGCTTCACAGTTTAATTTTATGATGCTATTAACAATGCAAATAATAACGGGCTAAAGGGTAATAAATCAATGACTCAAAGCATGCTGCATAGCTATACAACATGATACGTCGATCATATAAGTAATCATAGTAGATAAAAAAAAATTACTACTAACATGATAATCGGCATCACAATGGTATACCATACCCCCTAACTTTAATGAAACATTGTCCCCAATGTTAGTAGGGATAAAAAGGGAAAAGGGGTATGAAAATAGTCACCCCGTAAGGAGTAATTCGAGAACCGCGCAACGGCATGCCTGTTACAAGTTAGTACCATAAACAATAATATATACAAAATAGATATATACAAGAAGAAATATGAAACTGAACATGACTACTTTCATTAATAATTAAGAGTTGTGTACATGGGGAACAATAAAACCAAAATTAGAAAATAAAATAATTGTACTCTCTCCTCCCCACACTAACACAACTACTAAAGTACACACCCAACAATCAAAATAAACAACCACCCAAAAATTCAGCTGCAGAGAAAAGAGGATGACCGCGGCCTACAAATCGTCCGGATGGCGGCGCGGGGACTCGGGCGCGGGAGGGGCATAAGAGTCATAGAGGTACGAAGGAACAGGAGCCTCGCCCCCTCGGAGATGTGAAAACAAATCCATCTGCACCCGAGTAATCATGGATATATCGCGCTCGTACGAGCCCCGATAAGCAGAAAAATCGGCCCGAAATGATGCAAAGTCAGACATATACGTGCCCCGAAACTCGGAGAAGTCAGCCTGTAACTCATCCATCCGCACCCCGAGATACGCAATGGGGTCTAGAGTAGATGGGGCTGGCGGTGGGACGGGATGAGGTACATCCGGAATATCCGGCATAGGAGCATCCGCAGGGTGAGGGGCAACAGGGGCATCCGGAGCATCAAAGGCACGCTTCTTTCGCCTCTCCCAATAGTCCTGCCCCAAGCTCTTCGCTATAGTCTTATCATTGAACACCTTGGGCAGCCTCGGGATCTTGTCGCTGCCCAAAACCTCACACCCGACATTCCTACATATCCGGGAAATCAGACGCGCGAAGGGAAGAGTTGTGATTCCCTTCTCGCTGTAGGCGGCATTCACAATTTGGTGCAAAATGAGGGCGGGTAAGTTGATGACCATGTCATCCGATAAGAGGCTATAAAGTAAGAGGGGCTATTTGTAGCGAAGGACCGCCTTGGTCTGAGTAGGGATGATGGAGTTAACTGCGATCAGATGGAGGATACGGTGTATATCGGGCATGCCCGAAGTGAGGAAAGTCTCTCCCGCCCAAATTTTTCCGAGTTCAAGACGCGCAATGAGTTGGTCCTGTGGAATCTGAGGCGCGTCAGCAAGGATCGGGTAATGATATAGCTCGGGGTCAGACGCCCCGCTAAGGTGCGTAGCCAATATGGTCTTCGAGATAGTGATCCTCCTCCCCCTCACGTATGCCTCATACGCGCCGCCGCGCATAGATACTAGAGAAGCGTAGAAACGGCATACGTGGTCCTCGTTGACCTCTCCCCTCATGGCCAGATGGGCCTCCCAATTGAATTTTGCCAAAAATCGCCGCACAGAAGAGGGCATCTCCTCAACAATCACTTCCTTTTCTATAGCAATCGGGCGACTGGTTTTGAACATAGCCCGATACCATTCCATCTCTTCCTTAGAACGGAAGGAGTCAA
The DNA here is from genome assembly GCA_949130495.1 of Sambucus nigra. Taxonomy (NCBI): domain Eukaryota; kingdom Viridiplantae; phylum Streptophyta; class Magnoliopsida; order Dipsacales; family Adoxaceae; genus Sambucus; species Sambucus nigra. The sequence continues at coordinate 101,588,313 of OX422220.1, read as the reverse complement.
AACCAGCCCCTCCCCATCCAGTAACCACATAGGAGGTTGGTTTGGTGATCGAAGGAACCTATTAGAAAAATCAATTTGATACATACACAATTAGTGTAATGCATGAAATTAATTTAGCGTGAAATAGGATCGAAATGGAATCGGTGGGTGTGCGTCGGGAAAAATTGGTCGAATTGACGTTACCGACACACACCGCACTCAAACAAGGGTAATTCAACACCAATGTGCGATAAAATGTGCGAAGATGAAGCATTAGCGCACAAAATCATCACAGGGGCATTTCATCGAACACTTAGTGTGCAGTGTATAGAAAGTAGGGTGTAAATGACATTCTCAATGTGAAAAACCCCCAACAAATACTACTTAAACATCAAAGAAACAAAGTCAAGTAGTATTTGTTGGTTTCTCATCACAATCAGTGGGAAAAATAATGAGTTTCATGCAGAAAAATATGTGGATATGGTGAAAATGCATTTTACCCCACTTACATACCAAATACACAAAATCAGGTATCACATTGAATTAAAAGGGTGGAATTAATACCTTGGATGAGGTTGCCCTAGAAGATGAAGCCATTGGTTGAGTATGGATGGAGGAAGGGAAATGTTAAGGGAGAGGGAAGAATTCGCAGTCAAGGGGAGAAAAGAGAATGAGAAGAGAATGCCCCAAAAAATAAGGGATTTTAAGTGACAGGGGCACCGAATCGATTCGGTGTTTAACCGAATCGATTCGCATTCTCGAACTCAACACTGGAAGGGGGCCGAATCGATTCGGTGGATAACCGAATCGATTCGCAAATGGAGACTTGATACTTTCTAATTACCCAATCGATTTGCCAGAATTGCGAATCGATTCGCAAACCCAAAGTTGGCTACTGGAAGGGTGCGAATCGATTCGGTGGAAAACCGAATCGATTCGGCTTCTGAGATTTCAGTTCTGCATTGCTGAAATAGGGATTTTTGGTGGATGGTTGGATTGGGCTGCTAAAGGAGGTATTTTTGGACCCTAATGATGAAATCACATATGTACAAAGGTCCCGGGACAAAAATGTTGCACCCCTCACATGCCAGGGGATGCTCGGCACAAAAACTCACAATTCCGACGTCCTACAGAGCCCCGTAAATGGGGTCGGACAATGGAATCGTGTCCGAACATGGGTCAAATGGTTCTAGGAAAGGCTTGAGACGCTGACCATTGACTTTGAACAACTTCCCATCAGATGGGTTCTCAATCTCAATTGCACCGTGATGATGGACGGTCTTAACGACAAACGGACCCGTCCACCTAGACCTTAGCTTACCCGGGAATAAAAGCAACCTAAAGTTGTATAAGAGAACCTTTTGAAGAGGGTGAAATGTTTTTCGGAGTATGTGCTTGTCGCACCTCTCTTTCACCTTTTGCTTATAAATTCTCGTGCTCTCGTACGAATCATTTCGGAGTTCATCCAACTCATTGAGTTGGAGCATTCGCTTCTTTCCGGCCTTGTCTAGATCAAAATTGAATTTCTTGATCGCCCAATAGGCCTTGTGCTCGATTTATACTTGTAAATGGCATGGCTTGTGTACACAAGTCTAAAGGGCGACATTCCCAAGGAGGTCTTGTAGGCCGTACGATATGCCCATAAAGCGTCAGGAAGCCGAACAGACCAATCCTTGCGGTCGGGATTGACCGTCTTCTCTAGGATGTGCTTGATCTCTCGATTGGCCAATTCATCTTGGCCATTGGTTTGCGGGTGGTAGGTAGTTGCAACTTTATGAGTTACCCCATACTTTCGCATAAGAGTAGCGAACGAAGTATTACAAAAATGCGTTTCGTTGTCGCTAATGATCGTCTTCGGAGTTTCGAAACGCGAAAGCATGTGTTCCTTTAGGAACTTCAACACCACCCGATGGTCATTGGTTTTGGACGCAATGGCCTCGACCCACTTTGAAACCTAATCTACGGCCACTAGGATGTAAAGGTTACCAAAAGACGGCGGTAATGGGCCCATGAAATCAATTCCCCAACAGTCAAAGACTTCAAGTTCTAGAATGGGGGAAATTGGCATCATGTTTTGATGGGTTATAGCACCTAATCTTTGGCAACGATCACACGAAACGCAGAATTCGTGTGCATCCTTAAAAAGTGTGGGCCAATAAAGCCCGCATTGCAAGATTTTTTTTGCGGTTTTCTTGGAAGAAAAGTGGCCTCCACATGCCTCTGTGTGGGAGAAACGAATTATGCTCTCACACTCATCATCCGGGACACATCTCCGGATGATCTGGTCGGGGCAATATTTGAATAGATACGGATCATCGAAAAAGAATCTCCTCACCCAACTAAAGAATTTCCTCTTCTCTTGAGGGGTCCAGTGAGATGGAATCGAACCCGTCACGAGGTAGTTCACGATATCAGCGAACCACGGCAGGGAGGAAGTGGAGAACAACTGTTCTTCCGAAAAGAATTCAGTGATGGGGAGTTGGTCCTTGGGTGCCTCAAACGTTAAACGCGACAAGTGATCCGCGACAACATTTTCAACTCCTTTTTTATCTTTAATAGTCAAATTAAACTCCTGGAGTAAAAGCGCCCACCTAATCAAGCGCGGCTTGGCGTCCTTCTTAGACAGAAGGTATTTGAGTGCCGCATGATCCGTAAAACAAACTATGGGTGATCCCACGAGGTATGCCCGGAACTTATCTAATGCATAGACGACCGCTAATAACTCTTTCTCGGTGGTCGAATAGTTTAACTGAGCACCGTTAAGAGTTCGACTCGCATAGCAAATGACATGGGGTTTCTTGTCACTTCTCTGACCTAAAACAGCCCCAACCGCGAAGTCGCTAGCGTCACACATCAATTCGAAGGGTAGGGTCCAATCAGGAGCTTGGATTATGGGAGCGGTGGTAAGCATACTTTTCAAAGTCTCAAAAGGTGCTTGACACTCATCGCTCCATTCGAAAGGGGTTTCCTTGGAGAGGAGATTACACAAGGGTCTAGCAATCGAGATAAATTCCTTGATGAAACGACGATATAATCCTGCATGCCCAAGGAAAGACCTTACATCTTTGAGAGATTTAGGGGCGGGTAAGTTGGCAATGACCGCAACCTTTGCCTTGTCTACCTCAATACCATCTGAGGAGACGATGTGACCTAAGAAAATACCCTTAGTGACCATAAAATGGCACTTCTCCCAGTTTAACACGAGCTTTTTCTCCACACATCTAGATAAAACCTTCTCTAGCATAGAAAGACAATGGTCATAGGAGTTGCCAAAGACGCTGAAGTCGTCCATGAACACCTCTAGACCACATTCTACCATATCACTAAGCATGCTCAACATGCACCTTTGGAACGTAGCAGGCGCATTACATAGCCCGAAGGACATCCTTTTGTAAGCAAATGTCCCAAAAGGGCATGTGAAGGTAGCTTTCTCCTGATCCTTGAGATTAAGTTCGATTTGGTTGTAACCCGAGTACCCATCGAGAAAATAATAATAAGGATAGCCGGACACGCGTTCCAACATTTGGTCAGTGAATGGAAGGGTAAAGTGATCCTTTAATGTCATTGCATTAAGTTTTCTATAGTCGATGCATACATGCCACCCAGTGATGGTGCGTTTAGTGATCAATTCCCCTTTCATGTTTTCCACAACGGTGACTCTTGATTTCTTTGGAACAACATGGATTAGACTGACCTATTTGCTATCGGATATCGGATATATGATATCCACATCTAAAAGCTTAATTACCTCCGCCCTCACAACTTCCTTCATCACCGGATTCAATCTCCTTTGCATTTCACGAGAGGGTTTTGTATCCTCTTCAAGATTAATTTTGTGAGTGCAAATCAAGGGACTAATTCCCTTCAAATCTGCAATTGTCCACCCGAACGCACCCTTGTATCTCCTTAACAAGTCTATTAGCCCTTGTTCTTCACCCGCCTCGAGGCTTGATGAGACAACAACGGGATATGTCTCATTTTCGCCTAAATAAGCATATTTTAACTCGGAAGGCAATTGCTTTAATTTAAGTTTGGGGAATCGCACATCCGAGGGAACTTCATACGAATCACGAGGGGGTAAATCCTCAAAAACAATACACCAATTTACATCATCAACACTCTCGTCCTCATCTAACAACAAGCTCATGAACTTGACCTCTTCATCATAAGGAGAATAGTTATTCTCCAAGTAAATCGGGTTCACAAGACATCCCTCTAAGGGGTCCGATAAATATGTAGCATCAAAATGCTCTTGTACCACCTCTTCTAGAAAGTCCACCTCATGGACTTCATCATCACAATCTCCCACTTGGTTCGAAACATTGAAGATATTCATTTCCAAGTTCATATTCCCAAATGTCAGGTTCATTTGGCCATTCCTAGTATTAATTAATGCATTGGAAGTGACCAAGAAAGGACGACCGAGGATAATGGGGGTCGTTCTACTACTAGTAGAAGTAGGATGGGTGTCAAGCACCACAAAGTCCACAGGAAAGTAGAATTTGTCAACCTATATTATGACATCTTCTACTACACCCCTCGGAACCTTAACGGAGCGATCCGCTAATTGGAGGGTAATTTTTGTGGTCTTGAGGTCCCCTAGACCGAGCTGTTCATAGACATGGTAAGGTAACAAATTTACACTTGCTCCTAGGTCTTGCAAAGCCTGCTCAATTTTAAAGTCCCCTATCACACATGAAATGGTGGGACATCCGGGATCTTTATATTTAGGTGGTAATTCAGATTGAATTATTGAGCTAATGTTTTCGGCCAAGAAGGCTTTCTTCCTTACAAACAATTTTCGCTTAACAGTTATTAAGTCCTTTAAGAACTTAGCATAAGCGGGGACTTGCTTGATTGCATATAAAAGAGGGATGTTAATTTTTACATGTTTGAACATCTCTAGTATGTCAGCGTTATTAACATTCCCCTTTTTCGACAGGAGCCTTTGAGGGTAAGGCACGGGACTAGGAAGCTTCGAAATCGCATCCGACTCTAACGGGGCTTTCCCCTCTCTCTGCCTCAAGTAGGCATCTTCGACCTCTAATGGGTCGGGGGAAACCTTCTTAACGACGGTGGGGACACTAGGAGGGGTGGGCTTATCAACGACTTTCCCGCTCCTAAGAACGGTCACAGCCTTAGCACTATCGGGAGGGGGGTTCGAAGTGTCATTGACACTATTTTGCCCCAATGCCTTTTGAGGTTGAGAAGGGAATTTTCCCTTCTCTTGGATACTCAAAGTCGAGGTCAACTTGGAGATTTCCTTTTCAATCCTAGAATTCGTGGCTTGTTGAGAGGTTATGAAAGATTGAAGAGTCTCTTCGAGGATCCTCTAGCTTGTTCGGGTGAGTATATAATGGTATAACCGGAGGAGGTGGTCCCTGTGGGGGACCTTGCATTTGAGCTTGGGGTGGAGGAACTTGATTATATGGTTGCTAAAAATTATGAGGTGGGGGATGATTTTGATAATTCGGGGGAGGTGGATTTTGAGAATGTTGGGGCTGCCCATAAGAGAAACCCGGATGGTTTCTCAAAGAAGGATTATATCCCTCACCCAAAGGAGTCATGTATTGTTTCTTGTAAGTGGCCATCGCGTTGGCTTGATCGTGAAGCATCACTTTATATGCCGGGATTGTTGGAAAATCCCTCGTTGAGTGATCGTCAACGTCGCAAATGGCACAAGACTCCTCTACAAGTGAGGGAGAAGGATGGGATGGTTCCCGAGCTTTGTCATCCATTGCCTCGATACGCTTGGAAAGTTGGGCTACTCTTAATGACATATCATCTCCTTCGGCAAGGTGATATATCCCATGGCTAGAGGAAGGTGGGTTGGATGACCGGGCATTGGTTTTTCTAGGGTCCGAAGTGTCCCACGCTTGGGTGGTCTCGGCACAATATTTGAAATGCGCCCACGCATCATTCGGATCCAAACCAAAAAACTCGCCGGAGCACATTGTCTCCATCATTTGTTTTGCATTGAGGGTAAGGCCATTATGGAAAAAGGAGATTAATATCCACTTTTCGAACCCGTGATGTGGGCACTTATGAAGTACCTCGTTAAATCTCACCCAACATCTCTCAAATGATTCACCTTCGGCTTGAGCGAAGGTTTGGATTTGACCCTTTAAAGAGTTGGTGCGATGAGTAGGAAAGAATTTCTTCAAAAATTGCGTTTGCATTTCGCGCCAACTCCCAATGGAATTAGGAGCCAAGGACCAAAGCCAAGTTTTGGCTTTGTCCTTCAAGGAAAATGGGAAGAGTTTGAGTCGTGTGACATCTAAAGGGCAGTTTTGATCGCTAAAAGTAGCGCACACCTCTTCAAACTCTCTCACATGAAGGTACGGTTGTTCACTTTCCATGCCGTGGAAAGTAGGAAGTAATTGAATCATTCCATTACGAAAATGGAATTATGCGGCATTGTATGGAAAAATGATGCAAGACGGAGAGGTGGTCCTCTCCGGTTGTAAATAGTCACGCATAGTCCTATACGGGGGGTCGGGTGCAACCCTTTGACTACCGTGCTTACTTACATTGTCGGCCATTGTTGTGGGATCGGAGTGAGCCCAAGTATACGAAGAAGAGGAGATCGAACTAGATCGAGAAACTGATGGTAAAGGTCTCCAATAGTCCGAGGGCTCACCAGACGAGGGTTCACGAATAGGATTTAAATTGCTACTACTCTCGTCTTGCATTTACAAGTGCTTTTGGATTGATTTTTGGAAACCCTGTTGTCACGGTGACCACAGGGAACGATAGTGTAGAGAGAAATTCTAAACCCTAAGATAGTTGCCAATCCCGGGCAACAGCGCCAAAAACTTGGTGCGCCCAAAATATGGCTTGCGATTCAAGTGCAAATCTATCGCAACAAGTAATAACTGGTAAGTACGGAATCGTGATCCACAGGGATTGAAACACTCCTAAGAGAACAGAATTGGGGTAAAGAGACTCTCTAAACGTCACAAAGGTTAAAGTGTAAAAGATGATTTAATAGTTTGGAAATGTGATGGAGAGTGATCTCTAAACTAACATTCTATTGATGATCAGATGATTAATTAATAATTACGAAACTATGAAAAGAACTAAGGTAAGCTTGAGTTCAAGAAATAAAGTGGACCGAGGATCATTCTCCCACCTCGGATTCACAAGGAAGGGGATTATAGGGCTTGGTTGAAATTAATTCTAATCGAGCATAACTAATTAAGTCCGAACATCAACCATGTAAAGACTGAACTCAACAATGGAGGATTAGGGTTTAATTAATTATTGCTAGATGGGTTGGGTTTGTAGTAGAGCTTCAAACACTAACTCTTGCATGACAAGTGAAGTTAAGAAGCTATGATACTCCAATACCAACACATGAAGTTCCATTAGAACAATTATAAACCAAGCCCTAAATATTAAGTTCAAGCATCCAAGGTGGGATTTTGATCCCCAATCACAAGTCTAGCTACTCATAATTAAAACTAAAATACACATGCTAGTTAACAACATACTTAAATTAGTTATCTAGTTGAAACACAAACCAATACAAAGGATGGAATTCAATGCAAATTAAGGCTAGTGGAACAAGTAGAGATGAAGTAATTGAACTTATCTTGCATTAATCACAACAATTTAACTAGTAATCAAATCCTTACAAGTTGGTAAAAACCATAAATGAACTTGACCTAGGAGAGAGAAGAGAGTGTTTTTGTATCTCACTAAATATATAACAAAAGTAATCTACAACCAAAGAGAAAAAACAAGGGATAAATCCCCCAAAAATCCAACCAAAATGGCAAACTAGTAATAAGAGGAAAGCTGGAAATGCAGGGCCGAATCGATTCGGTGCCAAATCCGAATCGATTCGAAAGTATAGAGAATTGCCCCTGCAAGTAACCGAATCGATTCGGTGGTAATGGCGAATCGATTCGGGCCTGCTGCAAAAAGAAGAGTTGCCTATATAGGCATTAGTTGTCCCATGCTTCACCGAAACTTCCGTAACTTCCTCGTTCGAGGTCGTATTCAAACACTGTCGGAGGCCACGCGAAGATAAGAAGATGGTCTACAACTTCCGTGAAGAAATCGGGAGCAAAACCCGAGTGATGAAATTACCAAAATGCCCCCGACTGTGCAAGTGTCAACGGAACTTTCCGGATCAAAACCAAACTTCCCAAAATGCATTCCCAAGACCTATAAAATCTCAATAAGGACACATGCAAAGTACATATGATTAATTCAGGGGTTAGTCAATAAATGAGTATATGAACTGGGAAATACATGCACGGGAATGCTAGAATGTACAAATTAACGGGGTAAAAAAATACAATAAAAGTGACGAATCAATTTCATTTTGTTTTCACAATTAAGATATTTTAGTGTTATTCCACAGTGAGTATGTGTCTTTTACCTATATGTACTTGTTATATCTTATTGTTGAAAGATTGAAAAATTCAAAAAGGCATATTGTGTTCTTGATTTCCTTTTTACATTATCATTACATGTGATTTATTGATTATCTTTATGATGGTATCTTACTTCTTCATATGGTGTTGATTATTCATGATTAACTTATACTCCTTTGTATATTACGAATGAAAAGGGGGGAGAACAAATTAGAAGGGATTTTTATTTATCTTTTAAACTCCTATACGTCACGGTATTTCATTTATCTCATGTGTGTAGGTCATTCCACCTTGATTATGACTTCTTGGATCGCATAAGATGAAGACTTATACAAGATTGCATTTTCATTTCTTGATTTGGGAGGGAATTAGTTGTATTGGTCTTTATGACTCATTTTGGCTTTAGTTTGTGTTTTATGCTAGAATAACCAAAGGGGTAGATTCGTTGAGAAAGTTTTATAATTGCACCATGTATTTTTATTGGCTGATCCCGTTACACATACAATGTGCCTTCATGGATGCTTGTACATATTCAAAGACAAGGTTGAAGACTTTTGAAAGATTGAAGATAATTCATCTCAACAACATTCAGAAGAGTTATGATAGTGTGGTAAAGCCTTTATTTTTCCAGGGGTTTACATTTTTAAGAGTTTTCATTTCAAATTTTTTTTAAAGGATTTCTTAAAACCTATCTAACTCGTTAGATCGAGTTTGACTCGTCATTCGAATAAGTTGCACCGGGTTGTTAAAATGAGATTCATGGTTCGAATGAAATTTGGAACGTTACCTTTTTATTTATTCTGAAATGTCATTCTAAATCTTATTGGAAGTCGTTTAAATGAGATTGGGTATGTCGTTAGAACAAAGGCTCCCTTGATCAAATGAGTTGATTTTGATCAAGAACTAGAATGTCGTTGGAAGTCTGATTGACTGAAATAGGGTACTTCGTTCGAATGAGGTACCATGTTGTTCAAAAGAGCGCACTAGTTTTTATTTTTTGATTAAATCTGATCCAAATCTCATATGTTTATACTTTCTCAAAAAACTTCCTTATAAAAAGAGATGCGGGATTTGAGTCTTTAGAAATATTTTGAAGGATTTTCCAAACCCTTTTAGATTTCCTTTGATGATCAAACTCTACTTAATTTTCATCCAAATTGCATAGAAATTTAGAGATCAATTTATCAAATTAAAAAGAACACTTTCTGGTTCAAACACCCTTGTATATTTCGTCTTTACTACTGATTTGTGGAGCCGGGGCTCTACTGTTGAAGAAGAATGCTGATTGGTGGATACCAAGGGAAAAATTCTACCTATGGGCGGTACCGGACTGTGCTATTGCTTTAGAGGACTTGAAGAATTACGCATTATACTTAGTGAGCTAAGTAATTTGTAAGCCGCATTGTGTCGGTCAATTCTTGTACAATGCTAAAATAGAGGTTTTGCTCGAAAGAGATTTTTCCATCTACTTCGCTTGTTTTCTTATTTGGTTTGGTGTATTCAATTTTGACTTCATCATTGCATGATCACTAAATTAATTCAAGATAAAATTTAATAAAATAGGAATTTTTGTGTGTTTCGCCTAAGTTACAAATCAATCCATTAAATCCCCAATTTATCAATCATGGAGATAAACCATGGACCGTCTTGGATGGATCTGATATAGGCATATATTGAGACTAGTACGGTACCAACTGACCCCAAAGAAGTAATGATACTTCTATACTAGGCAGTCAACTACATTTTAAAAAGGAAATTTTATTTAAAGGGGCTATGTCATATCATTGTTGTGAGGTGTTCATCCTGTCGAAGCGAATGATCTAATCAAAGAAGTATATAAGTGCTGCTGCGAGGCACATTCAACAGGAATGTCGCTAGTAAAGAGGGTTGATACACAGGTATTTTGCTAGCCCACTATGAAGGAAGATTATACATATTATGACAGGATGTATGACAATTGCCAGAAGTATTCTAAAATTCATCAAACTTTGTTATCCACACTCATTACGATCACTTCACCTTGGCCTTTTACAATATAGGGGATAGATCTAGTCGTCGCATTACCAAAAATCAGAGGAAGATTTATGTATTTGGTAGTTACTATGGATTATTTCACTAAGTGGGTGGAGGCCGAACCGCTTGTAGATATGCCATATGAAAAGGTTTTCCAATTCATCTAGAAAAACATCATTTGTCGATATGGATTCCATATGCTTTCATCACATACCATGGCACTCAGTTTGCTAATTAAGAATTTAAGGACTATGGCACTCACTCCAAGATATGATGTTGCATACTGCAACTAGCCACCCATACTATAATGGTGAAATTGTGGTAACTACCAAAACTTTTTTGGATGGAATGAATAAGAGACTCGACGATGCAAAGGGAACTGGATCAATGAGTTGTAGAGTGTCCTCTAAGATTATATGAAGAACCTTAGGATAGCAAAAGGTGAAACTCCTTACTTACTAGACTCTAGTACAGAGGCAGTGGTACCAACTAAAATCAACCTACCTTTTCATCAAGTCTCAATTTTAACTCACCGTGAAGTGGCCTGATGAGGAGGCTAGATATTGATCTGGAGGAAAAAGTCAGAGAGAATGTCGTATTGAGAGTATAAGCTTATTAGCAAAGAACTAATCAATTCTACAATCGAAGGGTGATGCCGAGCATCTTAAAAGAAGGAAACTACATCCTAAAAAAGGTCATCTAAGAAGTAAACAATCTAGAACCCAATTATCACGATCCATATCATATTTTGAGCGTTGTCAAGCCAGGAACCTACCAGATCAAAACCTTAAAAGGAGAGTAGTTGAAAAATTCATAGAATGCCGAGCACTTAAGAAAATACTATCACTGATGTAATGACAAGTTTTTATGCATCATGTAATCTATGTTTGCTAGAAATAAAATTTCCATTCCACCTCTACAATATAATCACTCATTTTTCTTTCTTTATTCTACGGTCATAAGTTATCTACATACCCCAACAACACTCGTCATCAACACACTAACCTCGTGTACATTCTCATCATAATACATATTGTGAATAATAGGAATTAACATATCATAAACTTCATGTATGACTTTGTTGGACAAACAAGTCACAAACAAGAAGTTTAGCTTCATGTATGATATTGGCTTAAAATAAATTACGAATAAAAAGTTTCCTTTCCAAGTAAAGAGAATCCATGCTACGTGGATGAAAAGATTCGACCATAATCCAATTCAAGGATATATTCCAATAAATTTTGGTCAACCCAAGTAATCAATGTTGACACAGAGTCAGAAAAGCGAGATTATCTTATAAGACTAATAAGATGGAACAAATACTAGTGGAACCTAAGTTAGGGACAACTCAGGTTCATCCAAAAGCAAGTAGCTAAGTTGGCTAAAAACTATCAATATGATCCTAAGACTAAACTATTAGTATGCCTATTCTAAACATTAAAGAAATTAACAAGATGACATGGCAAAAAAAATTACGCTGCTAAGTACCCATAAGACTCACTTACATAAAAAGTTTTAAATAGGAAGCATTATACTATTAACAAAAACATTTGAAGATAAAAGGGATTCATTACAAAGTTACATAATGTTAGAAGAAATATCAGAAGACCAGATGTCAATAAAGCTATACATCATAAGGAGCATTGGTGGGAAGGATGAAAGATTGCAAATTAACTTCAATATCCTTTCCAACTGGCTCATCAACATCTATAATATTCTCGACGGCCCAGGTTTTGGCCTCATCGTCATTGCCCTCCCACTTTTGCACTACTTCAGTTATCTCACAGTAACTAGTTATCAGCATCTTCTTAATATCCTCATACCCATAAAGGATTAATCCCACACAATCAATGTTATAGTCAGTGAAATACTTATACTTAATGATGCCTGCCAATTTAATAGTAGCCAAAGATTCATTGGCTTGAGCGAGTTCCTGAGTCAGCCAAGTTACTATCTGATTGGTCGTTTCTAGTGCTTGGTCGACCAAGATCAAATTATCCTTTGCCTTTTTAAGGGCATCCTCCCTAATCTTGAGCTTGGCGTAATTTTTAATGGACTTATCTTTCAGCTTACGATTATCCTCCTCAACTTAGATGAGGAAGATCGTCTTCTTAATCAATAAATCATCTCACTCACAAAGATCGTCATAGGCCTTCTTAAGATCATAGGCATACTACTTTAGATCATCTTTGAACCACTGGTTATCCCTTGTAAGCTCCTTATAAGCATAGTTATTAGTTAATTCCATTCCCCCTGAGAACAGTGAGGCTACAACAATGTGATCCAATTAGAAGAAAGAAATTAGGAAATAAGATGAGCAGATACAAAGAACATGAACATAATGTTAAAATAACTCACCACGGATAGACGATTCTAAATCAGTCTCCATAATGAGCCTAGGTCGTAAGAACCCAAAGTTCTTATTATGGCTAGGATACCCAAGAAAATATGTAGCATTGTTACCATGATGGAAGACGGAGTCGGGGTCAACCCTCAACTCCTCAAATCCAACATGTAGGATCAAACTTAAACTCCTCAACCTCACCATAACTGGGAGAAAATCCTTGGCCACACACAAGCAAACGGTGAGACCTGGACTCATCCACATGTGCAACCTTGGAAGCGTTTTGATTAGTGGGGGCTTTATAGGGTCTTTTGTCCCCAACAACATCGGTACAAGAGGACATTATGGCTTTACCTTTATATGTTTCTCTAATAGAACCATCCTCATCAGCATTCTTCTATGTATTCATCTAAGCTCGACTCTTGTCTTCGGCATTATCTCTTTTTTGGACTTTAACATTCCTTTTCTCTACTTTCAGCCTCTTTCAGTGATAAATTTATATGGCCTTGCGATCGATGTTTCTAGGTGACATTTTAAGTGTGGATTATGAGGGTGGTCCTAAAATAGCAGGGGAAGGGGATGCGCGTACGAATAGTTTAGTAATCTGATGAAAATATGATGAGTACGAGAAGAAAAGGAGTATATGACTACCTACCTCATCTCGGCCTCAACCTCTAAATCATCCTTTATTCTCAGGATTGTCTTAAAAAGTAATCCCGCCACTAGAGGAGCAACAATCTTAACTAGAGGAAGCCCATCGATAGGAGTATGGTATCTAGTAGCTATGAACATGGCAACATAAAATATATCTTATTTTATGCAATAATCCTCCACCCAATTTTGAAGAACGGTTGAAATCCTTGGGGCCATCTTCACTAAAACAAGTGACATGAATATCGTAACAAAGAATTTAAAGAAAAGGAAAATGTGTGAAAGTATAAAAGTTTACCTATTCTGTTCAGCCCATTCCACGCACATGGAAGCCAACATGACCTATCCTTCTCATGCCCCTTGAATTCCCATTCACCCATTAAAAACAAAAATTGGCCTTTCCAATTGTGGTTATTGGTCTGAACGAGGTTAATCATTCTTATATATGACATCCTTTGGGGGGAAATAGTAATATTCAGGGGCTTTTGCATTATCCTTCAAGCCATGGACATAAATGAAAATGTCCCCAGTGAGATCGAATTCAGTTTGGGCCTTCCAAAACTTCATGGCCCCCAGAATTATCCTATATGCATTAGGGGGGAGCTATGTAAGTGTAACGCCCTATCCAATAAGAATTGACCTGATGATAGGATGCAGGGATAGTCGAAGTCCCACTTGAAGTGCCTAAAAAAGTAAGGAAAATCTCATTTGCATTGGAGTTTCCATATACCCTATGTTCACAAGTGGGAAACCTAGTTTGAATGCTAATGGGGATTATATATTTTTCCCTAAGATTATCTAGTTCATCCTCTAAGATATCACAAGCATACTACCTCGCGTCAAGAGTGAAGGGGTCATAAGAATTTAAGGAATCACTTGAGTCACCCTCCTCACCTTGTGTCTCCTAACCAACTAGCTCTTTTACGAGGGAAACGGAAGGAACTAGACCAAGATGATCAGGCCTCACATCCTCAGATTTTGCCAACATAACCTCCTCAGAATAAGAGTATAATTTTAGGGTGGACATTAACATAGACTTCTATAAATTCTCAACACCCACTTAATATGAAAATGGACTATCTACATCTTGTCCTTCTGGGTGAGGACCCTCAAATGGAACTTTAGTAAGTAATGGGGTAATGCCACTTAAAGACACCCTTAGGGATATTTTGGTTCCATGGTTTTTCTTTTAGGAAGATAACTTACAAAGGTTATGGAAACCTCCTAGTAGTTATACTGGGGTAAGTTGGTTCTAATTTAGCTAAAATCTCAAATAAACATTGAATGTGAGGAGGATAGCACATCAAGATTGCAAATATAGTTTTGATGGGTTGAAAAATCTTAGGGGCTACCCAAATGCAGAAGATGTGCAACAGTCCTAGAAGAACCCCTAAAAATGGTGAAATACTAGGGCAACTAACTCTATGGCCACCTAAATGGTTAAACCTACGGTTATAAAACATCAAACACTAAATAATCTAAGAACAATCGAAGATTTAACAATTTCTAATCATGAACTATCTGAAGAAGAGAGGTGAAAACCATAAAATCTTGAAAAGACAAATGATGACATTCCTTCAAATAAAAATAGTTGAAAGCAAACATGAGAAAGCGAGAACTTCACCAGAAAAGTGAGACGAACGATGAAGAGGATGGAACTCTGAAGAAAAAATAGTTTTTATCTCTTTAAAAAGTCGCTTAGAAAGTTTAAATTGATTTGGAGTTCAAATGATGGGGACTTCATCCTTGAAATACTTTGAGTCTAGCAACAAACTGTTGTTTATCATAATTGCATCATATTTGAAAAGGAATCAGACACTACAGGTACACTGCAAATGCACACAAACCTTCCTAATAATGCATGATGATTTCTCCTAATGCTAGTTCCAATCATCTGACATGCATCCACCTCATTCAAAAATAACATAAGTCAATCTGCTCGGCATGAACCAAGGAGAAATCAAGACCAACGAATCCACTTAAGTTGACCACTGATTAACACTTCATCTATTCATTTCACCTAACAACCACTCTAAAATTTTCAGAGAAATAAAAACAAGTTACAATCATGCACGAAGTCTTGGGGGTTTGTTATACCATAAATATAGAGCACCACCTGAGCCTCTCAATAAGTGACACGTGTTCTCATTAAGGGTAGATAAAGAGTCAACCTGATATATATATATATATATATTATAATCTCCGAGAGGGATTGAGGTCGACTCAATTAATATTATTCTTGGCTCTATCAATTTATTAAACATTTGTCTATTGTTAGTACGACATTAATTAACAACGTGAACATACTCCATCAATGCTCCCATCATGCCAGTTTGCACATGTGGAGGAATATCAGCGATCACGTTTACCTTACTTGTACATGTGAGGAAGTTACTTATTATCTCACCTTTTCCATCTTGTAATAAACTCATCATTATCTGTCGCCCATAATATAAATGGTGTAACTGCCTAACCTATAAAGGCACTCCATTTGTCCCTCAATATTTTCTCCATAATAACGGCCTATGAATAGCATTCAATTCAACTAGATAAGGGATCCAAAATTATTCTATTAGACATCTATAGCAAACCCTAGGGAGATAACTTAATAAACTTGTATTCCAAACTGTCATGGCTATTTACCAATAATATATAAAGAATCAGCATTGCAACTGTGGACGTAGACACTATATTGGGCTGAACCACATAAATCCTTGTTTTCCTTCTTTCTCTCTCATCTCAATCTATTTCTATGATTTATAGCATGTCTATAGTTATAATTTACTTAATTGTTATTGTTTATCATTGGAAATCCCCAGCTAGGACCATTAACCATTAACTAAATGACTCTATAATAAATATTTAGTTATTAAGATAGGGTAGTCGTTGAGACAAATAATTAGTTAATGTTTTATTATGAAGAATTAAAATAGTGAGGGTTTTATGTATCCATCATCCGTATCAAACCATGCTCATTCAACACAAGCCACAACAACCACAAACCCAACAATCTAATACAAGTTTATCCTGTATGTCTTCTAAATCATCAACTTGATTGATTTCCAACACAAGTTTATCCCGTTCAACATTACTAACCTAACAATTTATATATCAACATTACTAACCAAAGATTTTATGTATCAACATTACTAACCTAACAATTCCAAACTAATATATAGATCAATATTACTAACCTAACAATTTATATATCAACATTACTAACATAACAATTTACAACATTATTAGGAATTTATATATCAACCCACATTAATATTTTCTCTAATCCATTAAGATTACAAATATCACGTAAAATGGAACAAATCCACGAAGTTAAGCGCTAAGTAATCCAATTAAACAACAAAAATACAAAACCAATATAAGAAATGCAAACCCACATAGTTAAATCTCTCTCTCTCTCTCTCTCTCACACACACACACACACACACTATCTAACACACCCCCACTAAATCATACACACACACACATTAGAATCCTCTCTCTGACACACACATTAGAACACTCACCCAATAAATACACACACACACACACACACACACAAATGGAGTAGATAGAGTAAGGGAGATATACATGTGTTGAGGGAGAGAGGGATATCCCCAAAAATGGAGGATATGTGGCCGTAAATGGAGGGGGGGAGAGAAGATACATGGCCGGAAAATGGTGGGTGGAGAGAGAGTGAGAGTGTGAAAATGGGTCACGGTCCACAACTGTTACCCATTCAATGATTCATTAGCGACTTAAATTGGGTCACGATTCTCAACTGTGACCCTATATGTGACCAATTGGAAAATTTAGAAATGGTCATGGTTTTGGACGGTGACCATGGAATACAACCATTTTGAAAATGGATTTAGGGATAAAAAATTCACTGATATTGGCACGGGTGTGTCAAAATTTTGGATCGTGACCGCATTTATGACCAAATTATCAAGATACTTAGTGCCATAATAGGTTATGGTTGTTGATCATTACCCTACTCTTAATTCAGTCATGCTAAAACTTGGTCACACATTGGGTTATGGTAAATACACTAGAGTCAGGGTTTTTAACCGTGACCATATGGTCACGATTCTGAACCGTAACCCATTTACCGAAAACATATCTAATTTTTTTTATGTAGTGTTATATTAATTAGATTCATTAATTTTTTTTATACATTCATCATCATTCATATTTGGAGACAACGATACTCAAAATTGTTATTTATTTCTTCCACAAAATGATTGACATGACCTAGTACATCAAAGTAATTGGCCTCGAGGGGCCAAGTGGTTATAGACAAGAGATGGTAGTTCTTCTTAAAGAATGTATGAAATTTCATCTTTGAAGGTCTCCTTAGTACTAGTAAGTGGATGAGTGTCCAATTATTTTCGTCCTCAGTCATCACCTCTTGGAATCTCTTAATATTATTCATGGCTTTGATCAGGTCCCAATCTACATATGCAGTCCATTTCTTCCAAATCATATCGATCATCTCATGACTTTTCTCTACCCATGTTGGGCGGTCTTCGAAGAAAATTTCCCATCTTGGCATTTATTTACCGTAATTATTCTACCCGTCATTTCAAAAATCCACAAAAGTAAAATATTGTCCCTCTTTGATGAAGTGTCTACGGAGGCATAGATAATATGGTGTACATGTAGCCCCCATCTTCTCGAATTAATATCCTTTGGATTTTAATGCTTTAGTGTCATAATTATTTTTTTATTATGTTTATATTGGACAACTGGGGAACAATAATGGGTTTACTGATCCATTATTGATTCTTTTCGAAGCCTATTCCTAGTAGATATATCAGTTTTTCATCATAAAAGTGATGTTGCAACAACCGTACTCAAAGAAGGGCGGTGAAATATGTTCTTTGCTGTCAATCGAGATGACCTTCTTATGTCGGTCTAAATGGAATTCTCTGATACGGATGTTCCCAATTTTGTGTTGTATTTTAAAGATCGGAGTACTATGCCCTTCTGATTTGACTTTATTGGCATCCCTCAATATGGTGAATAATTTTCTACGCAAAAAGGGACTCATCTTTTTACTATTGACCCACCCAATAGTAAGTTGAAGGCATCTAGTATGTTAATAACTTAAAATTTTATAAATCTTTCTAGTGGGCTAATCGCTAGTTCAAGCTTAAAGGAACCCATTACTCCTCTTATAGGATTGTCGCAACCTCGGATAACTTTTTTTGTAGACTTGTGTTCCTCATGTTAGTGAAATATCTCGTGCTTTTATGAGTATTTAATTTTTACGTGTGCGTTTAATTATCGAATTAATTTAAGAGATTAAATTAGTTTTAATAAATATTAACTAGCGAGTTAAGGATTAATATTTATATTATTATTATTATTATTATTATTATTATTATTATTATTATTATTATTATTATTTACTTTTGTGTGATAAGTAAATAGGAATGCGATTTATTATTATATATGTATTATGAGTTAAAAGCGACGATTTTTTATACTATGTCGTTAGTGAGATAGAATGATGAATAATTTATGGGCGACGCAACTATACGCATGTGTCGGGCCCGATTAATGAGATGATGGTATAATATCAGATGGGTGACTCGGATGGCCTATTTTAGGGAATCGGTGATCCAAAATGGGTGAAAATAGTCCATAATAGGCACTTAGGGGATATAGTTGGGTTTTACGGTCTTTTTAGGCATAGTAGCGCCCGTATTGGGGTATGGGTGCCTTTTTACACTTAAGGATACACTTAAAAACGGGTTGAGGGTTTGATTAAGGAGTATTTAAGGTATAGGGAGGTGGATTACAACCTCACTTTTGCCTTTTCATAATAGTGATTAAAAAGAGAAGATAAAAAGAGAAGAAAAGGAGAAGAGAACCTTGGAGAAGAGAGGAAGAGCATCTTTGGAATTCAGATTTATCCCTACGTGTTGAGACATCGGATTCAAATCCAAAAGGATGGTGCTTACTTGCTTTATATTTCATTCTATGAAGTTAATTACATTCATAAATGATTAGGAACAAATCTAAGATTTATAAGATGTAATCTTTGAGAATTAATTGAAGAGATTTAAGTTATGTTTAACCTCTGATCATAAATGATATTGAATGATAATGAATAACTAAGAATTTCATTAATAAATTTTGGGTTTATGAGTATGAACATGAGAATATTGATAAGATGCTAGAAATTAAGAAATTTCAATGTTTTATTAATTTTGAGGTGTTAGAATTGATTAATTCTTAGGAATCCTACAGTTTAGATGATGTATTTTGGTTTAGTTTATAGTTAGAATGCTTTTGGGTTAGTTATATCTTTATGTGGGAAGTAAATTTGAGGTTTTAGGAGGCTTGGGACCTCCATGGAGAGTTCAAGAGGTGAAAACTCGAGGAAGAAGACCACTAGAAGCCCAATAAATCGAACCGATTTGCTGGGTGAGCGAATCGGTTCTATCTAGCGAACTAGTTTGATTTGTTGGCCTAATCGGATTTTGTTGCATGTTATTATGACCCGTCACTGTTTGGAAAACAAGTATATGGTCTTCAATGATATATTGTGACTACCTATGAATATTATCAGGGGTTGGTATACGTGTTAGGGCAACGGTTAGATGGGTACGAGGGACATGGAATATGTTACAAGTGGGTAAATTTTTATATGTATGATAGGGAAGTTAGTTTGAACTTCGATATTGGGAGACTAGTACGCTTTGGGATTTCTCTAGTAGTCAGTACATTATATATATACGTATTACATGATTACTTATGTGTGTGTGTGTGTATATATGTGTGTGATTATTTCTTGATTATATTAAACATACCTACTCGAAAGTTCTACCATTAGTAGGTTGCGCGTTGTGAGCATTCCACCCCGGGGTTAACCAGTAGATGTTGGATTGATTTCCCGGGTCATAGTACGATTGCATGGTCATAATCCATGTGTAAGGATAGGTGTTAGTTTGGAGATCGGTTCGGTGTGATGTGGTATGGTTGTGACCCTCAATGTATGTTTATGGTTTCCCCCATTGACTGTGTTTATGTTTGGGCTCCGTAGTAAGATTTCAAACTAGTGGCCTAGTTTTGGTATGTGGTATACCTATATCCTAATATCATACGAGGAATGCATCCGCGAGGTCCAGGCTCTGGGAATGTGGTTTATATATATATATATATATATATATTGTGCGTATACTCATTTCTGGCACATCTGTAGCTATGTTAATATTTATGATAGCATACCTATTGAGGGTAGTATTTATTTAGCTAATGGTGATTATTAGCGGTACGGGTTTTATACTGGTATTATCCTAATTAGACTAGGTAGCGTAATTACGATAATAAAATGAATGCTTTAGGTTCGCACTGTAGATGAGATGTGAAGTTAAGTCTCAATTGAGTGTGATCAATAAATTAATTGTAAAAGTAATACACTAATTATTTTTATTTAAAGCATTTAAATACTTGCAAAATATTTTCAAACATTTTCGGGGTTTGATCCACTGGTAAATCTATTTTGTTTTCAAAACCCCAGGTGTGTAGCAGCAGGGACAAATGGGTTATATCTTTTATGATGTTGAGAGCAGTAGTTGTGGATGATGTGAGGTTAATTTAGCTACCTCAGCTTCTTTCTATCTATATAGGATCCAGTTTCATTCCAGTACTTCCATATGGTCCCGTTGCCCATGATTTTATTTATGTTAGAGATATTTATTTCTTCTCAGCATTTTATTTACATTGGATGATTACTTGTAGTGATCGATGCTTTATTCAGCTCGTGTTATTTAGTTATGCATATAAGTTATTATGTCATTTCATTATATGCATGGTTTGATTTGTTTATTATATTACATGTTGTGACAGTGATGTTGGGAATGAAATCGTATCGCATTCCTATTTTATTTTACTAAAAGATTGATCACCCATTATTAAAATAGGTGGGGCGTCATACTTTGATTCCTAGTGACACGGCTATTCTCAAAAGGGAAGATATTTAGAGTAGATCCATGGTCATGGGGAGACTTTGCCCCTTAATGTTCACTGTGATGTTTAGATCAATATGGTGACATGTATCGACCTTTGATAGTTTTGTACATGCAAATGATATGATTTTTGTAAGGTTCAGATTCCCTACAATTTCCATGACTTCTTTAATATAACATGACAAACTTATCAACTTTTGTGCAAAATATTGTGACACCCCGCCTAATTAAATACCGGGCGATCACTCCTTTATTAAATTAAATCAAGGTAAACAGTTGGTTCATTCTCAGCATCACGGTCGATAATTTTTTTTTTTTTTCCAATTTAACACCCTAAATAATTAAGCTAAGTGTCAAAACATTTTTCATACAAACTTCCAAATTTTAATTAAAGAAAAGATTTATATACAAAACAACATTTCTACGATATAGAATCACACCACGATGAACTAAAATAAAACCATACATTCGTCAATCGAATGTCAACATAATAAAACTAAAAATCATAAACCATCCTGAATAAATCCCATAAAACAATACAGGAATAACTGAAATATAAAAATCCCAACAATAAATGAAATGATGAAAAGGCGACACGTGCCCAATAAATGAGAGTAGTAGGAGTGGAGTCAATAACAGAAGCCGTCTACTCAAGTGACCAGCAACTCCCACCTAAGCTGCAGCTCGTTCTTCTCAAAGGATCCTAAGCAAGACGCCCCTGTGGCTGGGCACCTGAAAATATACATATATATACAAAAGAGAGAGAGAAAAAGAAACGGGTCAGGGCCCGAAAGTGTGTTTGATTTTAAAATACGTTAAGTAAGTATTTAAATTGATACAGGCCAATGGAAATCATATTAGTTCGACACTCTCTTGAGAAATTCTCACCTCTCTTCTAATGTGCACGCCTATCGTACTAACCTTCCCAAATAATTTAGTTTATCTTAACTTACTCATAAGTTTTCAAAACCGAACGATGACAATGTTTTAAAAAGGTTACTTTCAATATGTATCACTCCTCTCGTTTTAGCTTCATTAAATTATAAAGTTTCCCAGTGTCTTCTCATACTTTCACAAAACAAGTATTTAATAATTTGAGTCAACAACCATGTTCTACTTAACAAATCACAGCAGGCAGTTTAAATTTTATAACCTCATATATATATTAACTACTCGTATAATATACATATATAACAACACCCCAACTAAACTATGGTGCGGGCATACTCTGCTATCCAATCCCCGTATCTCTCACACAAAGGGAAATACAAGTTCGGAATCACTCTCGAACTGTATTAACATATACAAAACAACGTTGAGGCGAAGCATAGATTCCAAGTCCAAGAGGTTAGTACATACCCACACGTCTCTTAGGACCGTCCAACTATCAATCTGATAGCCCGTACCTAGGATCTCTATCTTCTAGGGTACGAATCAATATCCCCCATAAGGCAACACAGGATAAGATCGTCCCAGCGCGGTAACCTCAGGGATAGCAAGTAGCGAGGGTACGTTTTTCACATGTATATAATATATGTACACACAATCATATAAATATACAAATTTCATCATGTTAATATAGGTCACTCTCCTTACCCATAATTACAACATTTATCCTTAATTTTACATTTTTAAGATTTCGTATAAGGTTTCGTCTCTAACCTTAACTCGGAGGGTTTTTTCACTAATTACGTGACACTCGTGGATTTTTTCCATCCAAGTAACAAATTCAGTAGGTAGACGTCTATTCACTATCGTAGGTATTCGTTGTAATCTCTCACTTGAAATACGCAGTTCGTCGTTCCTTAATTAATTATCCCTTAAACCCAATTATCATTTCATAATAAAGTTCTCAACACTTAAT
Organism: Sambucus nigra; assembly: GCA_949130495.1. Classification (NCBI taxonomy): domain Eukaryota; kingdom Viridiplantae; phylum Streptophyta; class Magnoliopsida; order Dipsacales; family Adoxaceae; genus Sambucus; species Sambucus nigra. The sequence goes on along the minus strand of OX422220.1, from coordinate 101,565,102 downwards.
CATATGTCCTACTGGTCTCTTCTATATCCCAAAACATTTTATTTATAATGCCCAAGAAATATTCCACGGTAAATTAATTCAACTAATTAAACAAGGGGAAAAAGAGTTTGCCAGGAGGAGTCGATCGATCGACGTCTGGGGCTCGATCGATCGAACCTTCGATCGATCGACGCTCTAGGTTCGATCGATCGATCAAACAGGTATTTCGATTTCTGCAGAAGTGCAGTTATGGGTTTGACTAATATTCTTCATTCAAATCCATAATTTCAAACACTAATCGTCCCAAAACTTATACTACAATCATGGTAATATATTTCCAGATGTTTCTAACGTTAAGCATGCATATAACCATCATTAAACATGATTAAACAACCTAAAATCTCATCTAATCATCAAGAACCCTAAGTTTTCTTAACGTTTGTTCTAATCAGTTTTCTCCAGAATTTCCTTCTAACATAACATCACAAATTCGTGGGTTGATCATCTACTTCACATATTATTTTCAGAATCTGGTTATAACGATTTCTACATGCAAATCCCTATAAAAAAATTGGGGTTTTCTTCCTTTAATTATACTCCTAATCATTCCTACACTAATATGATTATTGCACCAACGAAAATACGCAAGTTAAACACTTGCCTGGGATTTCAGAGGTCTGGTTTCCTGCTGATATTGGTGTGGTTGTGTTCTCCTCCTCGCGATCTACGCGTTGGTGGTGACGGCGGTGCAATCGGTGGTGTTTTGGGCCTTGAATCACCTTGAGAGCTCTCTCCTCTCTTCTCCAATGGCCGTTCTAGGGTTCTGAATGTTCTAACCCTAAAAGGCTAACTTAAATGGCTGCCAAGGATGGCTGAAATTCGTGGGTTTAATTACCCTATTTTGTAAAATGACCAAAATGCCCTCCCGGGTCACTAATGAAGCCTAAAAACACCCCGAGGCCCGAACTAAACCCCGGGGTACACTTTTCTGACTATCTCGACCCTTTCGGACGCGTTGGCGCACTCAAAATGACCATACGGAAAACTTATAAAATATTCACTTTTTAATTAACATAATTAGTCTCGACGTGACACGGGCACGTCCCAACTTAAATTTCCGAAATAGTCATTTAATACACCTATGACATTCAATATAACCAATATAATAAATTACTATGCTCATTAGTAATATTCAACAAGTTTCTTATAATTACTAACTCTAGTCACGTTAATAATTATAACATAATTAATTTTCCTGATTTTTATTAAATAAATCATCACATTAAATTTAATAAATCCCCAAATTAAATATAAAATTAAATTTAATAAATCCCCAAATTAAATATAGCATAAAAGTACGGGGTATTACATACTTCCCCCCTAATAATGGAATTTCGTCCCGAAATTCGGAAAATAAGGCATACTTGGTAAAAACAACTCTCGATATCTCTCGCGCATATCTGCCTCACGCTCCCAAGTGGAATCCTCCATATTATGATGCTCCCACTGGACTCGCACAAGTGGAACTACCTTCGACCTCAATCTCCTCTCACTATAGTCTAGGATAGCCACCGGTCTCTCCTCGTAAGAGCTATCAGGCTGTAAATCGATCTCGTCTATCGCGATGTGAGTATGGGCCATATCATCCCGAAGATATCGTCTCAGCGACGAGATGTGGAATACATCGTGGATGCGATGTAAATGTTCTGGCAATCCCAACCTGTATGCTACTGGCCCAATTCTCTCGATGATGGGAAATGGTCCTACGTACCTCGGAGCCAACTTCCCCTTCTTCCCGAACCTCATCACTCCTTTCATAGGAGATACACGTAACAACACTTGATCTCCCACATTAAACTCCCGGAAGAACCGTTTCGCATCGGCGTAGCTCTTCTTCCTGTCTTGGGCTACCCGAATACGACTCCTGATTATCTCAATCCTCGCGGAGGTCTCCTGAATCACTTCTGACCCTAATAACTTGTTGTCCCCCACCTCGAGCCAACAAGTTGGAGAACGACAAGGCCTGCCGTACAAAGCCTCAAATGGAGCCATGTCAATCGTAAACTGATAGGAGTTATTATAAGCAAACTCTACCAGTGGAAGGTGTGGCTCCCAACCTCCTCCGAAATCGAGAACACACATGCGTAGCATATCTTCCAACATCTGATTAGTACGCTCTGTCTGTCCATCTGTCTGTGGGTGGTAAGCTGAACTCAGTCTCAACTCTATACCCATAGCCTCCTGAAAGCTTTCCCAGAAACGTGACACAAAAATCTTGTCTCTATCTGACACAATATTCAGGGGCACCCCATGCAATCTGACAATCTCAGCGATGAACAACTGGGCATACTGACCCGTGGTATAATCTGTTCTCACTGGCAGAAAATGAGCCACCTTGATCAAACGGTCTACAATCACCCAGATAGAATCGTGGCCCCGCTGTGATGTAGGCAACCCGGTAATGAAATCCATGGAAATACTTTCCCACTTCCACGCGGGTACTTCCAATGGCTGAAGTAATCCTGACGGTTTCTGGTGGTCCACCTTCACTAGCTGGCAGGTAAAACACTTGGACACAAATTCAGCGATGTCCTTCTTCATCCCACTCCACCAGTACTGCCGTCTCATGTCCTGGTACATCTTATTGCCTCCCGGGTGTACTGCAAATCGGGACCCATGAGAATGAGTCATCACTTCATGACGTAATTCCGCTCCTTCTGGAACCACTAATCTCCCATTACACCGCAACCCTCCATTCGAACTAACAGAATAGGACTCAGCACCCTCGGCTAGAAGTCGTACAATCTGCTCCTGACAAAACGGGTCTGTGGTCTGTGCCTGTATCACCCTCGTAACAATCTCGGGTGTGACTGACATCACGGATAAGAAGGAACGTGCTACTGCATCCTGGTGACCCAACTCCTTCCACTTTGCTTTCCAAACGTTGGCTACATCGTCTACCGGTCTACGGCTCAACGCATCAGCAACTACGTTGGCCTTCCCTGGATGATACTGTATATCGAACTGGTAATCTTTCACAAACTCTAACCATCTGCGCTGACGCATATTCAGATCTCGCTGAGTGAACAGGTACTGCAGTGACTTATGGCTTGTGAACAAACAGAATTTCTCGCCCAATAAATAGTGCCTCCAAATTCTCAATGCAAAGACGACCACAGCTAACTCCAGGTCATGGGTGGGGTAATTCTTCTCATGCGGCTTAAGCTTGCGGGAAGCAAAAGCTATAGCCTTCTCCTCCTGCTGAAGTACTCCCCCAAGTCCTCGTAAGGATGCATCTGTGTAAACCAGGTACTCTACACCCGGCTTTGGTAAAGCAGGGAATGGTGCCGAAGTAAGCATGTCTTTTAGCTCGTCGAAAGCTAATTGACAAGCATCATCCCATACATACGGTACCCCTTTGCGAGTCAAATTTGTCAGCGGACCCGCTATTTTGGAGAATCCCCGAATGAACCTCCTGTAGTAACCAGCTAACCCCAAGAAACTACTCACTTCAGTAGGTGTCGTGGGCTGTCCCCATTCCCTCACCGCTGACACTTTTCTCGGGTCAACTGTAATCCCCTGCTCAGAAACAACATGCCCCAAGAACTGTACCTCTCGTAACTAGAATCCGCACTTCTCGTACTTAGCATACAGCTGATGCTCTCGTAGAGTCTGAAGAACCTGCCTTAAGTGTTCGGCATGCTCCTCCTCGGAGTGTGAATATATCAAAATGTCATCTATGAAAACGATGACAAACTGATCCAAGAACTCTCTGAATACTCGGTTCATCAAGTCCATGAAAATGGCTGGAGCATTTGTGAGTCCGAACGGCATCACCCGGAACTCATAAGACCCATATCTCGTCAAGAAAGCAGTCTTCGAAACATCCTGCTCCCTAATACGTAGCTGATGGTACCCCGACCTCAGATCTATATTCGAAAAGAAGGTTGCTCCCCTCAGCTGGTCGAACAGATCATCGATTCGAGGCAACGGATATTTATTCCGTATCGTGACCTTGTTCAACTCCCGGTAGTCCACGTACAATCTCAGTGAACCATCTCTCTTCTTTACAAATAAGACTGGAGCACCCCAAGGTGAGGTACTCCTACGAATGAAGCCCTGACCTAATAGCTGCTCAATCTGATCTCGTAGCTCTCGTATCTCTGCCGGAGCCATACCGTACGGTGCACGTGCTATAGGTCTCGTATCCGGCAATAAATCTATAACGAAGTCTATCTCACGACTAGGCGGTAGGCCTGGTATATCCTAAAACACATCGGAATACTCCCTAACAACTGGGATCGAATCCAAAGGAATCACAACCTCCTTAGAGGTATCCTCCTTAATGTAATATAAATGAGCGGTCGAACCTCCCTCTGGGCGAGGCATCGCTACTACAAACATCTCTTGCCCCGGAATGGCAAAAATAATGCTCCCACCGAAGCAATCAATCATGGCTCTATAAGATGCGAGCCAATCCATACCAATGATCACATCATGCTCGTGCATGTCTAAGACTAGCATGTCTGCAGGCAATACCAAGCTACCAATCTCTACCCCTACTCCCCGACATATAAAGAATATAAGTGACCCACTCCCCAGTGGTGAGTCGACACACGTCACGGTGCTCTCCGCTGTGGCTAATAATCCTAAGGACTTCGCAAAATGCGTAGCTATAAAACAATGCGTTGCCCCCGTATCAAACAAAACTTTACCCATAGTACCATGGATAGGAAACATACCCTCAATCACGGGTGGTGCCTGTGGAGCTACTGCCTAGTGGACATTATAGACACGTCCATACTACAGTTGCCCCTGCTGTACTGGAGCTGCTGGAATGGCTGGTAGGGCTGGCGCTTGGGCTGGAGCTGGAAGGGCAGGTGGGAAGAGTGGTCTCTGCGGCTCATTACGGGCTCCCGGCTGCTGTGGGGCCCTATCGCCCTCTGGGCAATCCTGACGCTTATGGCTGTGCTTGCCGCACACAAAACACCGGCCTCTGAAATTACCTCCCCTCTGTCCCTGCTGACCACGGCCCTGCTGGCCATTACCTCCACGCCATTGGCCCTGTTGGCCCTGTTGTGCACGCTGTTGGCCCTGCTGGCCCTGTTGCTGACCCTGCTGTCGGTGCTGACCCTGCTGATTAGGCTGGCCCTGCTGGCTAGGCTGACCCTAATGTCCCTGCCTGTATCCCCCAAATCCCTGCCTAGAATCACCTGAACGGAATCGCTTAACAGGGTCCTCCTGATGGGAACTCTGCTCGTGCTGACGAGTCTGTCCATGAGTTGGTGCCCCACCGGCACTATTACCCCCGGTCCTGCCCTGCTGGCTGGACTCTCCTGCTCTCTTGCTTCCCTGAAGGTGGAAGCGGTGATCCTGGCAATGTAGTAACGCTGCATTGAGTACATCAGTGAAAATACTCAGGAATAGATTTCCAATAAGGTGCTGACGGATCCTCCAAGCTAACCCGTCGACGAACAACAAAATCTTCTTGCCCTCAGTGGGTGCCTCATCCGGCAAAATAGTGAGAAGTCTCGTGAACTCCTCCTCATACTCTGCTACAGTAAGATTATCTTGCTCTAGATTTAGTAGTTTCCGCCTCATCTCCGTCTGCACTGCAGGTGGAAAATACTTGCGGTCAAACCGCTCCCAGAACATCTGAATAGGGATCGTGTCCCTCTCTTCCAAAGTATTAGTGGACTCCCACCACTGTAATGCGGCTCCCACCAGCTTGAAAGAAGCCAATAACTGCTTTTGTACTTCGGTGCACTCATACATGCGAAGATGCCGCTGGATGTCTTTCTTCCATTGGCTAACCATGATAATGTCGGAGCTACCAGAGAACTCAGGGGGATGTGCTTTCTGAAAAGCATCCCGAACCCTCTCCCATGCAGATGGAAGCTGTGCTGGTACTGGCGCCACTGCCTGGACCTGGGGTGGAGCCTGCTGAATCACCGTTATCGCGGCATTCACCGCCTGAGCAACTATGGCGGCCACTTCATTAGCATTCATTGTGCCTGGTGCCGGAGTTGCTGGTTGCTCGGCCTGGGCACGCCTATCTTTCGGAGCACGTCTCGGAGGCATCTGAAACGTGAACAAAATTTATCAGTCTACAGTTATCATCGAATCTCAATTAACTGAAGACTTAAACGTAAAAACAGGAATACAACAAATCCTAAAAATAGGGCTCTATAGAAAAAACGTTAAGCTGAAAGCGAAATAAGCAGTACAGATCCTATGGACACTAGAACCTGATGCTCTGATACCACCTGTGACACCCCGCCTAATTAAATACCGGGCAATCACTCCTTTATTAAATTAAATCAAGGTAAACAGTTAGTTCATTCTCAGCATCACTGTCGATAATTTTTTTTTTCCAATTTAACACCCTAAATAATTAAGCTAAGTGTCAAAACATTTTTCATACAAACTTCCAAATTTTAATTAAAGAAAAGATTTATATACAAAACAACATTTCTACGATATAGAATCACACCACGATGAACTAAAATAAAACCATACATTCGTCAATCGAATGTCAACATAATAAAACTAAAAATCATAAACCATCCTGAATAAATCCCGTAAAATAATACAGGAATAACTGAAATATAAAAATCCCAACAATAAATGAAATGATGAAAAGGCGACACGTGCCCAATAAATGAGAGTAGTAGGAGTGGAGTCAATAACAGAAGCCGTCTACTCAAGTGACTTGCAACTCCCACCTAAGCTGCAGCTCGTTCTTCTCAAAGGATCCTAAGAAAGACGCCCCTGTGGTTGGGCACCTGAAAATATACATATATATACAAAAGAGAGAGAGAAAAAGAAACGGGTCAGGGCCCGAAAGTGTGTTTGATTTTAAAATACGTTAAGCAAGTATTTAAATTGATACAGGACAATGCAAATCATATTAGTTCGACACTCTCTTGAGATATTCTCACCTCTCTTCTAATGTGCATGCCTATCGTACTAACCTTCCCAAATAATTTAGTTTATCTTAACTTACTCATAAGTTTTCAAAACCGAACGATGACAATGTTTTAAAAGGTTACTTTCAATATGTAGCACTCCTCTCGTTTTAGCTTCATCAAATTATAAAGTTTCCCAGTGTCTTCTCATACTTTAACAAAACAAGTATTTAATAATTTGAGTCAATAACCATGTTCTACTTAACAAATCACAGTAGGCAGTTTAAAGTTGATAACCTCATATATATATTAACTACTCGTATAATATACATATATAACAGCACCCCAACTAAACTATGGTGCGGGCATACTCTGCTATCCAATCCCCGTATCGCTCACACAAAGGGAAATACAAGTTCAGAATCACTCTCGAACTGTATTAACATATACAAAACAACGTTGAGGCGAAGCATAGATTCCAAGTCCAAGAGGTCAGTACATACCCACACGTCTCTTAGGACCGTCCAACTATCAATCTGATAGCCCGTACCTAGGATCTCTATCTTCTTGGGTACGAATCAATATCCCCCATAAGGCAACACAGGATAAGATCGTCCCAGCGCGGTAACCTCAGGGATAGCAAGTAGAGAGGGTACGTTTTTCACATGTATATAATATATGTACACACAATCATATAAATATACCAATTTCATCATGTTAATATAGGTCACTCTCCTTACCCATAATTACAACATTTATCCTTAATTTTACATTTTTAAGATTTCGTATAAGGTTTCGTCTCTAACCTTAACTCGGAGGGTTTTCTCACTAATTACGTGACACTCGTGGATTTTATCCATCCAAGTAACAAATTCAGTAGGTAGACGTCTATTCACTATCGTAGGTATTCGTTGTAATCTCTCACTTGAAATAAGCAGTTCTTCGTTCCTTAATTAATTATCCCTTAAACCCAATTATCATTTCATAATAAAGTTCTCAACACTTAATCATATGTCCTACTGGTCTCTTCTATATCCCAAAACATTTTATTTATAATGCCCAAGAAATATTCCACGGTAAATTAATTCAACTAATTAAACAAGGGGAAAAAGAGTTTTCCAGGAGGAGTCGATCGATCGACGTCTGGGGCTCGATCGATCGAACCTTCGATCGATCGACGCTCTAGGTTCGATCGATCGATCAAATAGGTATTTCGATTTCTGCAGAAGTGCAGTTACGGGTTTGACTAATATTCTTCATTCAAATCCATAATTTCCAACACTAATCGTCCCAAAACTTATACTACAATCATGGTAATATATTTCCAGATGTTTGTAACGTTAAGCATGCATATAACCATCATTAAACATGATTAAACAACCTAAAATCTCATCTAATCATCAAGAACCCTAAGTTTTCTTAACGTTTGTTCTAATCAGTTTTCTCCAGAATTTCCTTCTAACATAACATCACAAATTCGTGGGTTGATCATCTACTTCACATATTATTTTCAGAATATGGTTATAACGATTTCTACATGCAAATCCCTATAAAAAATTGGGGTTTTCTTCCTTTAATTATACTCCTAATCATTCCTACACTAATATGATTATTGCACCAACAAAAATACGCAAGTTAAACACTTGCCTGGGATTTCAGAGGTCTGGTTTCCTGCTGATATTGGTGTGGTTGCATTCTTCTCCTCGCGATCTACGTGTTGGTGGTGACGGCGGTGCAATCGGTGGTGTTTTGGGCCTTGAATCACCTTGAGAGCTCTCTCCTCTCTTCTCCAATGGCCGTTCTAGAGTTCTGAATGTTCTAACCCTAAAAGGCTGACTTAAATGGCTGCTAAGGATGGCTGAAATTCGTGGGTTTAATTACCCTATTTTGTAAAATGACCAAAATGCCCTCCCGGGTCACTAATTAAGCCTAAAAACACCCCGAGGCCCGAACTAAACCCCGGGGTACACTTTTCTGACTATCTCGACCCTTCCGGACGCGTTGGCACACTCAAAACGACCATATGGACAACCTATAAAATATTCACTTTCTAATTAATATAATTAGTCTCGACGTGACACGGGCACGTCCCGACTTAAATTTCCTAAATAGTCATTTAATACACCTATGACATTCAATATAACCAATATAATAAATTACTATGCTCATTAGTAATATTCAACAAGTTTCTTATAATTACTAACTCTAGTCACGTTAATAATTATAACATAATTAATTTTCCGGATTTTTATTAAATAAATCATCACATTAAATTTAATAAATCCCCAAATTAAATATAACATTAAATTTAATAAATCCCCAAATTAAATATAGCATAAAAGTACGGGGTATTACAAATATTTAAGGATGAAATCTCTATGGAGCTTAGATCAAATGATGACCCCGTATATGGAGATGTAATTAATCTTTTTTAGTTGTTCCAAGACATTGCTTTCCTCAATTGTGCCTATCGAGTTTTCTTCGGTTACCTAAATTCCTTTGTCTTTTCCATTTTATCTGAAAGATATTGGGTTAAGGGTAGAGTCTTTGTAGAATCTTTGTAATCGAGTGAGTGGTGTACTTACATGAATTCCTAATATGGAGTTAGGAATTCACCCATGATCTTGTTAAAATCTAGAGTGTTGATGTAATTGGTATCTCTATGGGATGGTAAGATAATTAAATAAATAAAAAATCGAATTTGCATGCGGTGATTACTTATCTATTGAATTGTCTTGTGCTGACTAAGCCCAAGAATCTTTAATATTTTATACTTCAAATTCCTCTCCCTAACTAGTAAGGGTGATATCTCTATCCTCGAGACCTCATGTATCCTCAGCTTCTTATTGTGCTTTGTCATACATGACCTCCCACGTTGTATAAAGATTTTCATGTAAATGAACTGTGTCTACCAAGATAAAATTAGAGTTCACTCTATATAAGATATATTAGCTGGTATACACTAGCTTCCTTATGATCCCAACATGTTGCCTTTAAGGCTCCCAATATTTAGATCACGAGATCCATGTTTGTATGTGTCGAAAGTAAATTATCCAAGTGCCGATTATCCAGTATCTCTAAGATAGTTTCTTCTTTTTTCATAGCTGATGCGTTTGATAAAAAAATATGGGTCTTCAGTACCACATTATGTAATAAGGGCATTGAGTACTTCACCATGGTCAGGTAGATGGCCACCAGTGATGTCAGGCTTAGGTTACGTAGATGAAGTTATATTCCATTATTTAATCAAGTCTTGAATATCATGGTTTAAACTCCAACATCCTTCCATAGCGTGGCCATCATTTTGGTTATATTCGTTAGTTATGAAATCTCTGCGAGAGGATTATGCAAATGTTTTAAATATTCAAGCATTAGAACCCCTTCTTATTGAGAGATATGTAGAATTTACTCATGGGTTCATATAAAGTATGAAATGGTAGACAAATCCTTTTAGGTCTCCATGGTGATTGTGCAGGTGTATGTGCTTGGATAACATTGATAGTGGTAGAATTTTGTTTATCGATTCTCCTAGTTGGCAAATGTGGGATATTTCCCCGAGTTTTAGTCTTGGCCTTTGACTTGCAATTTATAAGATCATCCTTAATCTGGGATCCTTTAACCATGAGGGCATGAAGTTGATATATACTATAACTTAAGTTGATCCTAAGAAAGTTGGATATGGTTTTTATTAAAAATGTCCACTTTTTCTTCCTTTGAAAGTTAATTTACCATTTGGGCCGCCCTAAATTTACAAGGAGCGATAAAGGCGCCTATGTGATTGTCGATATCTTGCCTTGTTATATTAAATTATCTATGAGTGATCTTTAACTCATCATTATAATTTTATTGTTTCACAATTTCTTTACAGATGCCGCAACAAATGGTGGTTTTTTCATAGTCTTTAGATAAAAACAACTTGAGTGCTCTTTCAGAACCCATTATCTGAACATTTAAGCCATTACATTCCTGAAATCCCCTATGTATTTCATATCTCATATGTAAAGATTTTGATGACCCATAGGAGGTCCAATTCGTGCAAACTTCTTGACGTTAGTAATCTTAAATCTTTCATGCAGTCTAGCATTCCGGTGTAGGGGTATACACTAAATTCGGTAAGGGCATCAATGGGTCAAAGCTATAAGATGTTCTGTTGGAGTTTTTGAACTCAATTTGGAGACGACCCATGTGCAACGGGACCTTATTTACATTGAATAAAATGGCACTTTAATTAGTGGCTACCAAAGGGTTATTAGTAATATTAATTGTGGCTTGCAGAGGTACACTATTAGTAGACATTTCATTTCCGTGAAGAGTTAAAATTTAGTCATATTCATTCGTCATTTTGCATGTTGACAAGCTTATAATCTATGGGAGTCTAAGAGATGCAACTTATTTCCCTCTGCCAAAATTATAGATGTTATCTTACGGGAAATGTGGAGTTAGGAATTTTCCAAAGAAGAACTCTCGTAGAGGATAAACAAATTTTATGCAAGCATTGATGTATGTTTGGGTATGGCTAAGTAATGATCCATTTCCTATAAAACTCATCACTTTTCTCAAAGCTCCTAGTTTGGAGTTATGAATAGTGAGTTGACTTTCAAAGGAAAGGCTAAATTCTCCCTTATTTGCATATGAACCCTCACAATATACCTTTAAGTTTCCATGAGAAGGGATTAATATACCTGGATGTTCATCAATCTAGCCTCCCGTTATACCTTATGGAGTTAGTATGTGAGAGAGATAACTCGATATACTCGAGGCACGTGAGTGATGTTAACCAATAAATATGACTCTATTTACATCAAGGGTACGAGTACAAAAATAGTGAAAGTTGTTTATATGGACTCGAGTTGGTTAGACCCAAATCCTATCGCTAGGATTCCCAGGGTGATAGGGTATGTAGTGATATGAAAATGTTATGCTTGTGAAGTAGTACGCGTCTTTTGGAATATCTTTTATTGTCAAAAGTAGACATTTCATTTGATATTGTTATATATTTTAGCATATATATTACAAACAAGGTTCAAGGGATGCCTAGAGCTTAACCTTATCCTTACGGGATCATGCAATACCAATGTTTTTATACCTAGTCAAGTATATAAAAAGCGAGTTGTAAAATACTAGAATCTACAGGAATGTACAAGAATAATAACTTGAAAAAAATATGAATCTATATTAAAATGAGTTTAATCCTCTTTAAATAAATCACCAATGGAGTCACCACTATGAGAACCTAGACATTACTACCCATATGTCCCCCCGCACATCCGTGGATATGCCGAGAAGTGGTGTCTTGCGGTGACATGTGGTCATCTTTTCATTTTATTTGAAAATAATGGAGTCATAAGTATATTTCACACAAAACATATAAAATAAGGATCTCTATCCTTGGATACCTATTAATATAATGTTATCTTCATGGTTAAATAGAAATTATAAGCTCTAGGGACTAAGTTAAGGATTGTGAAGGTGTTAAGCACTTGCTTCAGGTTATTATATTAACATGTTATAGTGTAAAAATAAATAAAAAACTGAACATAGTTAGTATGAAAATATAATGTTCATTGTAGTGTGGGGTGTGTGCATAGGTAATATAAATAAAGAGTAAATATATACAAAGTTTTACTTGTTCACTCAGATGGTAGTCTGAGTAAGCCTACGTACTTGCGTGGATCAATTCCAAGTCCACGTAGTTCACGAAAGCCCAAGGCAAAATTATATCTCTTATGAAGACTAACTATTAGATATCTCAACTCTCTTTGATGTATCAAATTGTTTTAAGAGTGAAATAGGGAAAGGTCTAAAAATTAAATGAACTTTATGATCATGAAAAATGATTTGATGAAATGGGTTCACTCGTAAAACTAATTTTATGGATAAAGAGTGTCAATATTTCCCACATTAAGAACAAAATAGTTGCTATAATCCTAGGATCTAGTGATACTATAACATATATTTATGTTCTCCAATGTTCGAAGTTTATGTATTTTGTTTCTTTTATATTTCATTAATAAAGATTAAAAAATCATGTAAATGTGTACAATGTTTGACTTGATCTTTAAGGGTGGTCTCCCTATTATCCTTACATATCCACTGTTGGAAGAATCGAAGCCAGCGTAGTTCATAATTACTTTCATAAAAATTCCAAAAATGAAGAATAAAAAGACGAAGATTAAGATGATAATGGGCAGTGTTGTACAACACTACTCTTTTTTGTTTAGACTTTCAAAATAGATAGTTAGAAAGAATGTACATGTGATATTACACGTACAACCTTTAGCGTTGACATGGTTCCCGCTTGAAATTATTATTTTTGAAGATATATATCTGTAATGCATATTTTACGTGGTTCGTTTTGCATTGAGTATGTTGTATACCGGTACACAAATCAAAGAATGTTCATGATCATTTGGTCAAGATGACGAATCCGAATATCAAGCTTCTTCAACAACAAGCCTCCGCAAGATTGATTTTTGTAAGATTGTGTTTAATGTTTATGAATGTTTCATTTAAGTGTTGTGATACTTTTTTCTCAATTTTTTTATCATCATGGGGCATTTTATTGAGTCAAAATAATTTTTCTAAGACCTGTAGGTGGAGTTTTAAAATAAGTTTTTTGTCATTTCAGTCGTTCAAATGACAAGTGTATGTCATTTTAACAACAACCACAAGTCGTCCAAATGAACATCTAACGGCATGAGATGTCATTTGAAGGGTTGATTGAAGCTAGCATCGAAGGACATCATACTGTTTTGATTTTCAGTTGGTCGTTTCTTCCTGGATCTAACGATATGAGATGTCGTTCAAATGACTTGTAGCTTCCGTTCGAACAACCTTGCCGACTAAAGTTTTTTATAAATACCTATTTATGAGTCATTTTTCCTTAAGACGTTTGCTGAACGAAAACCGCATATCTGCAGAAATTCTATCTTCACTTTTAGGGTTTAAAAACTATGTTTTCGATTCCCAAATCATCCCAATTACTTTAGTGAATCGATTTGGAACCTCAGGCACAATTTTTGAACTTTCTCTTATAGAGATGAAATCTCTTCTATTGGATTTGTAACTCTTAAGGGAGTTACTTGCTGACGACTGCAGTCATGGGGAATACTCGAGTGTTTCTTGCTGGAGAGAGAGTTGTAGCAAATGTGATTGTTTATGATGGCATGATTAATTTGTTCACTTAGATGCATGTTTTTAGGTTTAATTAATTTGGATAAGAAATTTGCATTAATTAAATAAATTTAAAATTGGAAATTTACAAGTTATATTGATAATTGACTACACCCTTTTACAAATTAACATCAGAGCGGGTTTCACTAAATTGCGTTAGATCCTTTTTTTCGTAAAATTTTAGGGATGTTGATTTTTTTGAAAAAATCTGATATTGAAAAATTTCGCATTTTTTTCAATGGATAACTTGTATAATCGGATGCAAGTTTTTTCGGGAATAATTTTGCCTATTGGAAAGCCCACATGAAATCTTCCTTAAAAGCAATCAATGAACATGTTTTGGTTGTTTGTGAAATAAGGTGGACTCCTCCCAGTGTCACCGTTAATAATGTGTCAAATCTTAAACCTGTTCTAGAGAGGACTGAGGACGAATTTAAATGAAGTACATATAATTCTCGTAGATTAAGTGTAATTTCTGGAGCCGTCACCTCTGGCAAATTTTGACACATCGTGACATGCACCACATCAAAGGAAGCATGGGATGTTCTATAACTTACCCATGAAGGAACGAATGTAGTAAAAGAGTTTAAATTGGAAAATTTAACTACTCAATTTAAAATAAGTACCATGATTAAATCTGAGTTTTTTGATGAGTTTTATGCACGTCTGTCTGATATTGTCAACACTAGTTTCAATATTGGTGAGCATATTCTTGATGCACATGTAGTTAAAAATATTTTGAGATCGTTGCCTGAATGTTTTATCGTGAAAGTCACTATGTTGAATTCCTTAGAAAATTTGAGCAATCTTATATTTGACAAACATGTAGCAGACCTCCAGAAAAATGAAATTGACATATTTCCTGACATTATCAAGCCTAAGGATAGAGTGATAACAATTAAAGCCCAGTCTAGAAAAAGTGAGGAAGTGTCCAAGAGAGATGAGAAAAAGAAAGTGAAAGTTTGTGAGTTTGAGTCTGAGGCTGAATTTGATTTTGATGACGTGGTCATGCTTGCTAAAAAAACTTTAAAAAGTTCTCAAATTTTCGAAAGAAAATTCTTCCAATAAAAATATTTTTGAGAAACATAAAATTAAAGAAAAGTCCAAAGAGAGCGGCGAGAAAGAGGAAGAGGAGAGATATTTTGAGTGTGCGGAAAAATGTCACAAAGCATTTGAATGTCCCACTATGCTGAAGAGAAAGGGTAAGAAAATTACCATGCCAGCCTCTCTTAGTGATAGTGACGAGGAAGAGAAAGATTCGAGGGATGGGTCGTCACATGGTATATGTGTTGATTTTATGGAAAGTCCCGTGAGCACACCTATTTTGTCCCACGATGATGAGGACACTTGACCATGTCAGACCCCCTGATGATAATTTGAGTGTTTCAAGTGAGTGTGATAGCGGGGTAGGAAGTGAGGGTGAAAGTGAACTTCAAATAGCGTTTAGAGATTTATACGCCGAGACCTTAAAGATGAAGAAGTTGAATAAGGAGTTAGGTCATAAGGTGTTAGATTTGGAGAGAGGGATAAATATTTTGAGGGGATTTGAGGCATCGACGAGTCAACTCGAGAAGGTGAAAGTTAGTTTGAGTGAGCAGTTGATCGTCATAGGTCGGGAAAAGAGTGAGCTTGAAGTCCGTGTGGTAAACTCAAGAGAGATCTTGAATAAGCCCGAGAGGTAAAGGTAACTATAAAGGATATATCTAAGAATGTAGGAAAGATGCTCCTCGATACGGCTTTGGATAATGTTAAAAGATTAGGAATAGGTCATGATGGTGCATCTACTTCCTATGTTGCACCCAAGCCGGTTCCCAAGTTTGTTATTGATCCTTATAGCTCTCAATATAACCCACCTAGTCATCCATGCGATGTAGGAGAATGCGTCCAAGACATTTTCAGATTGGTGCTCCTAGGCCTGTGTATGTCTATTCCCACTGTAAAAAGAGAGGACACATTAGGGAATTCTGATTTAAGTTGGGTAGTATGTCACCTAGAGTTTTACCATGTGTTTCCACACACGCACCCACACATGATACTTCAATAGAGTTTTCACACATTCAAGAGAAATTTAGGTTTTTGATCAAGACTTCACATGATTTGATTGATGTTTTTCATAGGTTGTCACCACCCTTGGAAAACTCCTTCGTACCTAATAGTTGAGGTTTAGGCTTCTTTGCTAGAATAGGATGATTTTCGTGATGATATTATATGCCTATTGCTAGTGTGTACCAAATTTGTATTTTTTTTTTCATTTTGATATATTTTTCAAAAAATACCAAACATATTTTTGTTTTTAAAATTTTTATGGAAAAATACAAAAAGATTTTCTAATTTTTGAGAAAAATTGAAAAACAAAAAATATTTTATTTTGATTAAATTTAATGAAAAAGACAAAAAGATTTTTGTATTTTGTTTTACACTATTTATGGATGGACATTTAGGATGACCAAGTCACAACATCATTCCATATCCATGAGATTATTTGATAGTGTTTTGAGACGATGCATCTTTTCATCCATGTGCTTTATAATGCTTGGAGTTATTAAGATGAGATTTGAGATTAGTTTCTACATGCTTGACTCATGATTTACTTTAATGCACACTTGCACGAATTTGTTTGATTATTGTACTTGTCTATCACATGTTGGTCGAAGTGTTTCCATAGTAATCATATCTTTAAAACGAACCATATGCGATAAAACTTGACAATGAAAGTAGTGTATGTAAGAACCATTTCCCGTGAGGAACTTGTTTAATTTGAAAAAATGATGAGTGAACACATGGAAGGTCTATGGAAGGTACACATGCCCTTTGAGATTAAGCCACCATTTAAATTGAAACTAAAAAGTGTGGCATTGAAAAAAATTGCCAAGGTACAAAGAGTTTAAAAAGATCCAAAAAAGTGTGGCAACGAAAGAAGTAGCCAGGATCAAATTAGTTTAGTTTGATATGATGATTCAAAAGAAAAGCATTGAATATCAAAATATGATCATTATCTTATATTTGAGGGAGTTTGGTTGTAAATATATCAACGGGTTTCCATGTCTTGATAAAGTGTTAAATAGTTTTAGATGTTATTGGTGTGGAAATCATTTTTTAGACTTTGATTTGCTGATTTTATTGAGTCGATGTCATTTGAATTAAACAATTTTTACACCTAAGGATGTTTGTGAAATCCATTTGTTAGAAGTACCCATATTCATTGTGCACATTTATTATGTATGTTTGAGTTGATTTACGTATTGAATATGTTCACACCCATTCATTATGTTTCCACCATTTGGTTATCTTAGTGTAAATTCATGGCGTGTGTTATTTTTAGAAATTTTCTTTGCTTAAAAAATTCAAAAAATCAAAAAGAGATTTTGGGTATTTTTCGGTTCCTTCTTACATGACTGTAGTTGATTTATTTGTGATGATTTTCTTGATTGTGGCACTCCATGATTATTTTTTATTTATTCTTTTCCTTGTCTATTTTTGACAAAAAAAGGGGGGAGAACGAATTATGAATTATGGGGGAGATTTGATATATTTGATCTTTGATTTGATTTACATGTTTATCTTATTTATAACTCGATACGTCACGAAGGTATTTGTTTCTTTTCTCATGTATGTAGGTACAAATTAAGAGGATCTTTATTGTGCACACCCTGACGATGACAAAGAAATGTCGGAGATTTTAAGAAGTCAAAGGTAAAGGTTTTTTAAGACATACATTTGTAGTGTATTTCCACTTTTGGGTTCATGGGAGGGTATTAGATTTGTAAAGGATATTTGATTTGATAATTCAAATTATTTTTAGCTTGTACCAACATAGACATAGGGGAGATTTTTAAGGACATATTTTACATAGTTCGTTTTACATTGAGTATGTTGTATACCATTACACCCGTCAAATAATGTTCAAGATCATTTGGTTAAGACGACGGATCCGAATATCAAGATTCTTCAACATCAAGCCTATGCAAGATTGATTTTGGTAAGGTTATGTTTAAAGTTTATTAATGTTTCATTTAAGTGTTAGGATATTTTTCTAAATTTTTTTATCTACCTGAGGAGTTTTATTGAGTGAAAATAATTTTTCTAAGACCCGTAGGCGAAGCTTTAAAATATATTTTTTGACATTTCAGTCATTCAAATGGCAAGTGTATGCTGCTAGAACGACATGCACAAGTTGTTCGAACGATGCATCTAACGACATGAGATATCGTTTGAAAGGTCATTTGAAGGGTCGCTTAAAGCTTATATTAAACGACGTCATACTATTTTTGTTTTTATTTGGTTGTTACTTCATGGATCTAACGACATGAGATGTTGTTCAAACGACATTCACATGTCGTTCAAACGACCCTGCCGAGTCAAGTTTTCTTATAAACACCTATTTTATGAGTCCTTTTTCCTTAAGACGTTTACTGAACAAAAACAACATATCTACAGAAAACATGTCTTCACTTTTAGGGCTTAAAAACTTTATTTTCGACTCACATATCATCCCAACTACTTTAGTGAATCGTTTTGGAACCCAAAACAGATTTTTTTTGAAGTTTCTCTTGTAGCGAAGATATCTCTACTACTGGATTGGTAACTCTTGAGGGAGTTCCTTGCTAATGACTGCGGTCACTAGGAATACTCGAGGGTGTTTATCGCTGGAGATAAAGCTGCGGTTCTTGTGGGTTCTTGTGGGAGTCCATTGTTGAATTTGAGGCTGCAGCCTATGTGAGTTTTCTACAGTAGATTCATTGCAGATTTCTATAAGTGCTTTGTACGTGATAGAAATAAAGGTTTTGCCATTTTGGGGGATTTTTCCTGAAATTAATATGTCTAGCAATTTTGTGATTGTTTACGATGGCGTAATTAATTTATTCACCTAGATGCGTGTTTTAGGATTGAATTAATCTGGATAAAAAATTGACATTTAATTAAATAAGTTTAAAATTGGAAATTTGTGAATTAAATTGATAATCGATATCCCACCCTTTTAAAAATACTTTATTTAGGAAAAAATGAAAGAAAAGGAGGCGTGTTTTGGGGATTTTTTTTTGATCTTTGTGAGAAGAAGTAATGGGTGGAACTTTTGAGTTAAAAGATATGGGTTTAGTCTTGGAGGGTTTTGGAATGCAAATGGAGAGAGTTTTGAGGATTTTTAAGAGAGAAAGAGAAAGACAACATTTAAGAGGCAAATATAAGTGTGTTTAAAGTTGTTGATGAGGCCTCCTTTATAGTCAAACTTCCAGAGGTTTAGGACCAATCAATCCTCAAACAAGATAGGTTTGTCCTAGAACACTTCCTAAAGAACCAGTCGGTCATTGGTGTGACACCCTGCCTACTAAAATATCTGGTGGTCAAATCGTGATTAAAATAAAACGCTGGTCTCATATGTCTCATTCATAGCATTACTGTCGAAAACTTTTTAAAGTTGCTAACCACCTAGTAATTTAGTTAGATTGGTGAAATTTTTTATCTTTCATGAAATAGGAACATACAAAAATCAAGAATAAATAAACCATCCAGAAGGAGGCCTTCTTCGCCTTCCACCTAAGCTGCGCAGGAAAGGCCCAAAGCCAATCCCAGGGAACAGTGAAGCTTCATAGGGTCTTTCTGTCCAGGTGCAGGTAGTCCGCATCTTCACAGACATGTCTATTTCACCGAGTCTCTCTCCGAGACAGTGCCCAGATCGTTACGCCTTTCATGCGGGTGGGGTTGGTTCTGGTTGTGAGGTATGGATCATCAGGTAGGCGGGAACTGAGTGACATAGCCCCCGCTCGTTTACTGTTTTCTTTCCAAGCCAGACGAGAAGCCTATAAGACGCAGCTCGCGATCCTGGCCACAGGTGCATTACCAAAGAAAGCGGAAGGTAATCGATTCGCGCCTAAGACAAGAAGCAAGAGGCCTTTAAATCATATGATGAGCAGAAGGCCACCATCACCTTCCATAGTGTTGCCAATGAAGGAGGGTTTCCTTCTGAAGGGAGCTGAGAGAGGGAAACTCTTTTGTGATCCGAAATAGAGTTCCCAATCGAATACCTTTCTTTTCTCATTACGTTCCGTCATGGCGGAATCAAGAGATCTTTGCCGGTGCTGACTTGGATCTCGGGTGACGGAATAAGGCGGCCAGAAGCGACGAGCAGTCGCGGTCGAAGCTTGGCTCTAGCCAATAGGCTAGCAGTAAGCTTGGCTACAGCGAAGCGCTTACCAAGCGCGAAGGAAAGGGCCTTCGCCACTTGAGCCGTATGCGGGGGAACTCGCACGTGCGGTTCTTAGGGGGGGAGAGCTAGTAGGAGCCATCCCATCCCAATAGCGTATATTTGGAGCTCAATATGAAATCCTATTTTCTTGCAAGACCCGTTCGGATAAGGGAAAACTCCAGAGATTGCTTCGAAGTAAGATCCATGCGTTGACCCTTTCCTGAACCAGAACCGGGGGAGGGTGAGAGGAAAAGGGGATCAAAATGTCCCATCAATAAAGTGAGGGCTTTCCGGACCTTCCCCACCTCCCCTTTCCATTCTTCCTCCCCCCCTTTCAAAAAAAAGAAGCCCCGCTCCCTAAGGGGCCCCTCTCTGATAAGGAAGGAAACGAAAGAATCTCCATTTTATGACAAATCCGGTCCGATGGCTGTTCTCCACTAACCACAAGGATATAGGGACTCTATATTTCATCTTTGGTGCCATTGCTGGAGTGATGGGCACATGCTTCTCAGTACTGATTCGTATGGAATTAGCACGACCCGGCGATCAAATTCTTGGTGGGAATCATCAACTTTATAATGTTTTAATAACGGCTCACGCTTTTTTAATGATCTTTTTTATGGTTATGCCGGCGATGATAGGTGGATCTGGTAATTGGTCTGTTCCGATTCTGATAGGTGCGCCCATCCTAGTTGGCCGGGAGGCGTGGGACCTTGTTCTACCAGTCGACTGAGCAGCCCCTCTGGAGAGAAGACCAGATTCATAAGGAAGATCCTTACAAAGATGCCACCGAACCGGTGAAGACTCATTACTATTCGCCGAAGGTTAAGGCTTTATTAGAGAAGGCGGGATACAACTTCAGGCAGCTTTCATTTTGGTAAGCCGGGTCAATCTGCTATTCAGTTAAAAAACCTTGAATTATGCTTTCTTAACTTCCTAATTTCAATTCGTATAAAAGTCGATGGATGCGGCGTGGTTACCATAGCTCATGCATTTATTTGAATCTCTGGAAAAGAGTTTTGGGGTTTCGGGTACTCAAAAAAAAAAAGGCTCTACTCTACCCAGCTTTTATCCCGTAGTTGCATTTCTCTCCCGGTTATTAAGTAAGAAGCCCTATTTGATCTAGTAAGGAGAAGGGGTCTTTCTAAAGGTCACAAAGAAAGGTTCCTGGAATCTCATTTTTTTGGCTTAGCATTCGCATGCCACTCCCAATCCGACGAGAGAAAGGAAGAATTCATTCTTGCACTAAATAGTATCCGTTTGTAAGGAGTGTGTGAGCGACCCCTGCAAGTGCACTGAGAATAGTAAACTTAAACAATAACCTAGATAGATAAGGTCATTTAAATACTGAATACAAAATCGTAAGGTGACATGAACAAATGAGTACTAGAATGAAGATCCTACACTAGGAATAAATGAGCGAAGCATTTTTTGAAAAGTCCAGCAACTTTCACATGAGCTATAGTTGTGCATCCCTGGATAGGGTCCTTAAACTAGGTATCCCTATGGATGGACACCTGAAAGGTTTGGGAATTTTTTTTGACACGGGTCAAAGACCAAGTAAAACATTTTGAAAATATTTAGCAAGAAATTAAATTGCAATAATTAAATATGCATGCACTCTTCTGATTTAATCTAGCGTAGCACTCTCTTAAGGTATAACTCACCCCTCATCTAATGTGTACACCTAACGCTTTCATTCTACCCCCCACTTAACTAGTTGTATCACACCTCTTTCTACCAAACTACTCTAACCCGAGTATTCTAACATTGATTACTAAGTTATCTTCTCATTAACTTATTAATCAGGTCAGCTATATTAAATCATATAACATTAACACGAGTTATATCGGAAACACCTTTTTAATCATATAACTTTCACATTATTTATATGAGAAATTCCTTTTTTAAATCATACATCTTTCACATTAGTTATATAAGAAATACATTCACACTTATGTATTAATCCCGTATATAATTATCTACTCATTATATACGTACTAGTATACTACAACATTCACACACATGTCGCGTATAATAACCATCCATTCCTGAGTAATAACTAACCGAATGCTTTCTCTAAAATTCTATCTTGTCCTAGGCATGATCACTATAACCCGACCACCTCAAGTCGGACTATCTCACACCGAACTTGGGCAAAAATATCGCAAACGTAGTGGAGGCAGTCATATTTCCCCGAGAGTGAGACCAAATCATATCCATGACGTCTCACCTCAAAAATATATCACATAATAAAATCCTGGACGATGTGACCAGTGAATTATACTCTCCTTTCTCCTCAAGCTAGAGGATTCATCTACATTATGCAACCTCCTATGATAGCACTAAAGGGGTACTTATTGTGACACCCTACCTAATTAAATACCGGGTGATCAGTCCTTTATTAAATTAAATCAGAATATCCAATTGGTTCAGATTATGCATCACTGTCAAAAACATTATTATTAAATACTAACTACCTAATATTTAAAAAGGTTGATGTCAAAATTTTAGCTTTTGATTCATATAAAACTAGGTTAACGAATAATTAAATATTCACCATTCACATCAATGTCATATGATAGGAAATAATTGCAATAATAAATGTAACTGGAGTAAACACTTCCAGTCTAAGTCCTAAATACAATAATCCAACAACTGAAAGAAGTGAATAACTAATTCCAATATCAATAAAAAAAAAAGGGGCAACATGCCCTAAAAGATGAAATAGCTCAAAAGGAAGAAATGATGGACATATAGGCATCTACTACCAAGGTACTATAACTTCCACAACAGTTACATCTCGTCGAGTGAATGGAACTCCTATTATTTGTGTCCCTATGGCTTAGCACCAAAAATAATGTGACAAGAAAAGATATTTGCAAAAAACGGGTCCGAGACCGAGTTGAAAATAGTTTAAAAAATCAGCAAGTGCTTAAAATGAGTTAATAGCACATATTAGTCATGTTAGATTATCGTACTCACTTGAGATCCTCACCCCTCATCTAATGTGCACACCTAATGTACCATCAAACCCTACTACTCTCTATTCCCGTGCTATCTACTTCTTTCTCATCTAACATCTAATCATAGCCCAATATAATTCCCAGGTATCTCACTCGCAATATTCATAATGCCTATATTTAATTTCTCTTTAACATGGATAAGAGCTTTTTCTATTTAATATAAATAAAGTGTTAGCCAAATTAATTCATCTCATATTTCATTATCATTCATGCTACTTAATTCACACAGTTGATAGAATCACAAGTATATATATACATGAACTATATTATATATATATAGAATACTGCACCCCTAGACACAATTGTGGTGCATGAATACTCTGCTATCATGTCCTCGAGCATTGCTAATTGCATAAAGGACTATAGGTTCAATCTCTCGTGAACCACCAAAACAAACACACATATTGTAGGCGAACATAGTTCCAAGACAATGGGATACGCACATACCTATGCAGCCATTCGATCATCATCACTATAGTTCTCACGGATAGCCCGTACCTAGAATCTATGCTCTAGTGGTACAAATAAAGATCCCACTCGAAGGTCTTCAAGGCATGATCGTCCATAACACGCAACCTCCACTCGATAGAAAGAAACGCAAGTAGATTATTCACATAATAGTTAAATCAATAAGTATACACACAACTTATTATGTTCATTAGGTATTCATGTAACCCAAGTCCCCGAATTTATATGTCGTATTATCGTCTCTACTACTCTCGATACTTTAATCGTAGGATTTATCTATATATCTTATATACTCTTTAAGGCTCTCTCATTCCAACATATTCCTTTAGTAGTCACATAATACATCTCACCATTAGACTATGAACTGAAGCTACTCCATAATAGGGTAGGTCCTATACTCTCACTTGAATTACCCTAGAAATATTTTAACTTATTCGGGAAAATAATTAGAGTTTCTGAAATCTCGTTCAAATTTGGGAATTCCCGTTCGAAGGATGTCATTCGAACAAAAATCTCACTTTAAAAGAACTCAAAAATCTCGTTTGGAATCTCATTGGAATTCTCGTTCGAACGAGGTCATTCGAACGACCGGGGCAAGTCTTTGAATGAGAACCAAAAGTTCATCTTCTAACTTCCAAACTTCGAATATCACCGTCTTCTATCATCCCAAACCCATGCTAATTTATCTCAACATCAAGTTAAAGGTTATAAATAATCTCCCTACGGGATTAGGCACTCTTTAACCCCTTTTTAACATCAAATCCTTAGAATTATAATAGGGATTAAGATAAATTCCGCAAATCCTTAAAAGCTCTAAATTCTTATAACCTCCATTGACAACCATTTAAAATCGGATTAAATTTCATGAAATAAACTTATAAAACCCAGATTTATCATACCCAGAACATGGTTATTCAACTACATGCAAAACTATACTCCCAATTAAACATTAATACCCAATTTCAATCATAAATTCATAATATCATGATTATAACATCAATTAATCTAACATGGACATTATATGATCTAAAATCAAGCAAGATAAACAGTTTCCTTTTTGTGAACTTCTGATTCACTGAAGGAAACTGGTATAGGGGTGACCCTTTCTTCACGATCTATGCGTTGGTGTAATTTTTAGGGAGAAAGCTTGAGTCTTTATCCAGGGGCTCCTATGGAGTTCTTCATCTCCTTTTTGGTTCTCTCTGTCTCTCACTTAGGTTTGGAAACTGACCGATAGCCTCATACCCACATACACTTTCTTTTAAATTATCTATTTTTGTCCATATTAATTCTCCAAAATCATAAAAGACCAAAATATCCCTCCGCGGTGTCGGTTTGGCCTAAATTACCCCGAAGTCTAAATAAAACCCCCGAGTAGAGTTTTCTCACTATCTCGACCCTTCCGGACTTGTTTGCACACTCAAAATGGTCATACAAGTTACTTAAAAATAAATGATCTTTTTAACCCAATAAATTAAAACTGACACAACTCACACGCGCGTTCCAACTAAGTGTATTGCAACTGTCGTATTTTTCACTCCTGAACATATTAATATTTTCGTATTCGTATATTAATTTACTCTCTGACTAATATTAAACATAATTATCACTAATAAATACTAACTCTCATCACAATAGTAATTATTTAAATTTAAATTTGGATTAATTATAAATAAATTTTCTCCATTTAAATTAATAAATCCTAATTCCATAATTAAAATAAAATCCGTAAAAAAATATGGGGTATTACATACTTCACTCCTAATAACGGAATTTTTTCCCGAAATTCGGAAAAGAATATGAATAACTTGGGATATTTTTCCCCTATCTCATCCTCACGCTCCCAGTTAGACTCCTCTACATTATGATGTCGCCACTTCACTCGTACTAACGGCACGATCTTTGACCTCCATTTCCTCCCACCGCGGTCTAAGATAGCAACTGGTCCTTCCTCATAAGAACTATCATATTTTATATCAATCTAAGGCAATATGGGTGTGGTCCAAGTCATCCTGAAGATATCTCCTCAGTGAAGAAATACGGAACACATCATGAATTCTATGCAGGTGCTCCGGTAACCCAAGTCTATATGCTACAGGCACAATCCGCTCAATAATAGGAAATAACCCAACATATCTCGGTGCCAACTTCCCTTTCTTCCCAAACCACATTATCCCCTTTATAGGATATTCTCGCAACAATAACTGATCCCCCACACTGAAGTACCTGAAGAACCTATTGGCATCGGCGTTACTCTTTTTCCTATCCTAAGCAACCCCAATACGACTCTGTATCCACTCAATCTTAGCCGAGGTGTCCTGAATCACCTCCGTCCCAAATAACTTGTTATCCCCCAACTCAAGCCAACATTCTGGGGAACGACAAGGTCCACCATATAGCGCCTCAAATAGACCCATGCCAATAGTAAACTAGTAGGAGTTATTATAAGAAAACTCCACCAATGGAAGGTACTGCTCCCATCCGTAACATATCCTCAAACATCTAATTCATCCTCTCTGTCTTCTCGTCCGTCTGTGGGTGATAGGTCATAGTCAATCGTAACTCCATACCCATGGCCTGCTAGAAACTCTCCCAAAATTTAGACACAAAAATCTTGTCCTGGTTGGACACGATATCAAGGGTCACCCCGTGGATTCTCACTATCCTGGAAAGGAAGATTTGAGCATACTGCCCCATAGTATAATCAGTTTGGACTGGTAGAAAATTATCTACCTTGTTTAATTGATCCACAATCACCCATATAGAATCGTGAACCTCTGTGATGTGGGATTCCTTGTGATGAAATCCATGAAAATGCTCTTCCATTTCAACATAGGGGTCTCTAATGGTTATAGTAATCCTCCCAATCTCTGATGGTCTGTCTTCACCAACTGACAAGTGGCATACTTCGAAACAAACTGTAATACCCCGTATTTTTACGCATATTTATTTCATCAGGAAATTATGGAAATTGTGATTAATTAATTTAAAGGGCAAAAATTTAATTTAAAATTAATCTGATTTTAATGGTCATAATTACTAACGTGTCGAGAGTTGGCACTTATCAATAGTAATTATGTTAAAACCATGTTGAATAATAATGATGTTGGACATTACATTTTGAGTAACGTAATTTATAGTTTTGGAAATAATAATATGGCCGGGGATGACATATACGATCGTTAAAATATAATTAATTGGGACGCGGGCATGAGTCGCGTCAATTTTCTATTTTGGGGTTAAAAAGGCAATTGATTTTTTTTAAATAACTCGTATGGACATTTTGAGTGTGCCAGTGTGTCCGAAAGGATCGAGATAGTCTGAAAACACTACTCGGATATTTTAATTGGAGTCCGGGGCATTTTAGCCCAAAATGATACCCTAGAGGGGTATTTTGGGATTTTGGGATTTTAAAGTAATTAAATGGACGAAAACAAAGTTTATTTAGAAACAAGTAAGGTTAGTGGCCTGTCATTTTCACCTTGCGTGATAAAGAGAGAGAAAGAGAGGAGAACTAAGGAGGAAGTTGAGCCACAGGAGAGAAAGGGGCAAACTCAAGAGATTTCACACAAAAGTTACGCCAAAGTGTATATCGCGACGAAAGGATAAACCATATATCAAATTCAATCAGAGAATCAGAAATCCATTCCAAGGCACGTGTTTATCTTGCTACTCTTTTAGCATATATTGTTCTTGTTAAACTCCATTTGATGATATAAGCAATTTATAATGAAATTTGGGTTTGTTTAGGGTAATCATAAAAGAAATTTTAGAAATTGGAGATGGGTATACGGGTAGAGGATTTTCCCTTTTGTAGATTTTTAAATCTGAAGGTTTATGTTCTAAAAATGAATTAAATTAAGGGTTTGGAATATTAAAAATTTGCTAGGTTCATTATATGAGAATTTTAGGGATTGAAGAAATTGTTGGGTTTTCCTTTAAATACATATAAGGAATTTTACTCTAATTCGTGTTAGTAAGACCCTATTGTGATTAGAAATAGTTTAAAAACATGTAACTTGAAGTTGGTTGAGTTTTGGGTTGGTATTAAAGATTAAAAGTTGGAAAATTCGAATTTGGAGAAGAGCAGGGGTCTGCCCTGATTTCTCGTTTGAAGTCTGCCCACGTCGTTCGAACGGGACTTCCAACGGACCTTCTAACGAAATAATGAAGTTCGTTCGAAGTGAGAACTTCGTTCTAACGACCACGTTAGAAGGAGAGTCCCTCGACTTCTAATGAGATTTCCGAATGGCTTTTAGGGTCCGTTCGAGTTAAAAATCGTCCTAGGGTTATCCAAGTGAGAGTAATGACCTACGTGAGTAATGGGTGACTTAAATTCTGAATTATTAGTGTGTTGGGATTGTAATATTTCTTGGGATATAGGAAGTTTATAGAACCTAGGAGGGAATGTAAGTTCGAGAGATGAAATATATAATCGAATCACGGTGAGTGGTAGAATTTATAATACTACTTATGTACTATGGAAATCAGGTTGTGTCTATGCCTAATGTGTTATATAAGTTGTGTGTATGCTTATTACTTGATATGTTGTGTGTATGACATACCTAGCGACTGGCTATCGAGCAGAGGTTAGCGCATTATGGATGACCATATCTTGTGTGCCTTTGGGGGATTTTGAGTCGTATCACTACAGCATGGAACCTAGGTACGGGCTATCTGTGAGAATGATAGTGATGACGATCGTATGGGTGCGTTAGTATGTGCGTAGCCCATCGGCTTGTAACTATGTTTGAAAACAATATATGTATATGTTTTATTAGTTCTTGAGAGATTGAACATATTGTCCTTCATGTATGAGCGTTGCAATGGGACTAGATGTGACACCCTGCCTAATTAAACCCCGGGTGATCAGTCCTTAATTAAATTAGAATAGGATTCTCAGTTGGTTCATTCTTAGCATCACTGTCTAAACTTTTTAATTACTAACCACCTAAGTGAAATTAGATTGGTGTCAAGTTTTATCTTTCATTAACTCAATGAAATACTCATGCGTAAATAAATAATTAACAATCACAAGCTAACTGAATTCAACCATCACATATAAATAAGAATATGGCCGAATAAATAATTGGCTAAAATCCAACACGAAAGTAAAGATAGATAACAGTAAATCTCAAAGTATATGAAATAAATACTAAATAAAACTGTAAGCAACATGCTCGAATATGTGATAGAAAATCCCTATACTAGGGATAGAAAGAATAGAGGCGCCTATCCAAATCCTACAACATCCACATATGCTACAACAATGAATCCCTAGAATGAATCAAGTCCGGGCATCCCTATGGCTGGACACCTAAAAGGTTTTAAAATATTATATAGCAAGAGTTAGAACCCAAAATTTTTTGAAAACATTTAGCAAATGATTAACTTGTAGTAATAAAATATGTATGAATGTTCTTCATATTTTAGTTAGTGTCGTACTCCCTTAAGGACAACCTCACCCCTCAACTAATGTGCACACCGAACACCTTATTTATATCCCACCTAGTCCTACACCCAGAAACTAGATGCTTGATATAACTCTTGTTAACCGCCCTACTCAATCCCGAGTATTTTTAATGTATGACTTATAAGTTATTTATCGTCTTAACTTAGTTAATCATATTTCCTTCAAAGCCATATAACATTCACTAGTTAGATAAATAATACACTTTTCTCCATGTATTTAAATTTCCCATATATAATTATCCACCCCATTATGTACGTACAGTTATCTTACAACAATAACACATGTTGAATGTGAATAAAACCCATATATAATTAACACAATTCACTTCATGTATTTCATGACCCCGTATATAACTATTTATCCCATTATATACGTAGAACCATATTACAACATTCACACATATATTGAATATAAATATAACCCATCCTCCCGAGTAATAACTCATCAGATGTATTCTTTAAAGTGTTATCACACTAGGTGTACTCGCATAACCTAGTTACCCCAAGTCAGAATAGCTCACTAACTTGGCCAAAAATATGAACATAATGGAGGCGGTCATATTCCTTCCCTAAAAGTGAGATAAGCCCCTCACCCATATAACGGATGCTATGACCTGGGGAAATACTCGCCCTACTCCTCAAGCTAGGGGATTCATGATACGACGCAAATATTGCGTATTTCACCCATTAACCTACGCGTTATTAGCCCCCTCGGGTATCTTAATCCCTATATTTATGCTCGTTAACTAGACAACCTCAGATTTCTATGTTAACATGTTTTGCAGGGGTTAATTGAGCTTTTTTAGGTATTTGGATGCTTAGTATGAAGTTCGGACGCATTCCGGTGAAGTTTCGTACACAATCGCACGCTCAAGGGAATTTTACTCTTTTCAAAGCTTGGGTACCTGGCCTAACATCTCACAAAAGTTGTAGCCCTCCTCTCTAGCTTCGCGTGGCCGCGAACGGTGCTCGATTCCGATTCATAACGAAGAAGTTACGACGATTTCAACGGAGGAAAAACAAGGAAAGCAAAAGAGGATAAGAGAACAGGAAGAAAGGAATGCAGTGTGCTGCTGCAATCTGCCCTGCTTGATCGATCGATCGACACTTCTGGTCGATAGATCGACCATTCTAAATTGTCTATTTTTGGCCTTGATCGATCGATCGACCCCCTATTTTTCAGCAGATATTTTCATTTCTTTTCTTTCTTCTTTTCTTTTAATCCAACTTACTATAAATACAATTTTTGTTGTAATAAAAGAGAGGAGTAGATACACGATTTTAGGTTAGTTTAGCTTAGGGTTTGGGGATTTGAGAGCTCTTCTTCTTCCTCTCTTGGTTTGACACCCTTTAGGGTTTGTAATTGGTACTTTCATCTTCCCTCTCCATTAATATTAGTTGTATTTCCTTTATTCTTGCTTTGTAGTTAATTTACATGCTTTATTAATTAGTTTACTTGCTTTAATTCTTGCTTTCTTAGTTTAATTAGTTTAATTTAGTTTAATTCATGTATTTCCCTTAGATAAATAGGGTCGGGATTTCGTTACGCCATTTACGGGTTTGGACCTCGAAAGTTGGGTTTCGTGTAAAATTGCATTTAATTGAAACCACGTGTATTAAAGTTGGATTGTTATGCGTTTAACTTTATTTGTCACGCAACTTTAGTGTTTATAGCGATAATCCGAATTTAATCCGCGTGTGACCATTTTTGATTAAATGTTTAATCTCGCAACTTTGGCTTAAATTCCTTATTGTGTGATGTTTATGCTTAATTGAAAATGATCGCTTAAATGTTTTCGAATCGAAATTCCAATTAGTAGTTGTTTAGCCCGTGAATGTGTGTATGCGATCCCGATCCTCTCTTTCCTTTTGTGTAGCGTAACTTATTCTTTTCTTTTGTCACCATAACCACCCATCACCTTTTCTTATTTCTTTTACACCATTTTTATTCTTGAAGTTTTAAAACAATTAACATCTAAAATTTAATCACTCCTTGTGGATTTCTTACGATACCCGACTTACCGCTGTGCTTGCTTGTCAAGTGTAGTAGTAGCTTAGGTTTTTTTTGTATCGCGACGGAGAAACACACAACGATTGTGTCCTCACATGAACACACTTTTTCCCCCCGATCACAAAATGGCGCCATTGCCGGGGAGTGTGTTTTAGATAGTAATTGTTTTATTATTTCGTAGTATTTTTCCTTTTGTATTTGTATTCTTTGTTTTAACCTTTTTTGTAGGATAGCATATTTGAGCGCTAAGAAACTTTGATTCAAGGTTGCTCACTTTCTTGCTCGGATTCTCCATCTACAAACAACGAGGTAATCATGTCCTACTATCATAGTTATTACGGTTATTCTAATGATTCATACTTTGGGGATAGTTTTCAAGTTTTTCATTTTCAAGATTTTCTTGAAAATGAAAGACTTGAAAACATTTATCTCAATGAAAATCGTTATTGGGAGTTTGAGTTGGATTCATATTTTCAAACCAATGATGATTTTTATTCCGATGATTTAGAAGATGAGATTTTACCAAATGAGGAGTTCGAGGCTCTTGAGCCGAGGAAGCCTACTTTGGAAGAAACTTTTCTTCTTTACTCCCAAGGTTTGGAAAGCTTAAATGATGCTGGAATGAGACTTGAAGCACTTTGCGATAAGATGAATTCTTATGCACAAAACAATGAGGCGGTGGAAACTTGTGTTTCACCTAAATTTTTTGAAGAATTTCTCATCGAATGTGAATCTCTCTCCCCCGAAATTCAATCTCCTTCCGACGATATGTCGACGGAGATTGAATTTATTTCATTACCATTTACGTTTTCCGTCATTGAACCATTAGAATTACCGGTTGATTCCTATGAGTCGGTAGAAACTTTTAAAACTTCTACACTTTTTTGCCGATGAGGACTCCTTGCCGGACTTGTTTTCGATGGATGTTATCCCGATGTGTGCACCATCTCCCATTCCATTTGAAAAATCTTTGGGAGGAGGGCCTATTTTTCATGGACCTCAAGTATATCTTTCCCCCTTGTTATCCAAATCCCCCATCGTCGGCCCAAAATTTCAAATTGGCGATGGTTCACTTTTTTCACCACCCACATGCCTTCCGTTGTTCAAACGAAATTCTTATTTTTCGGGAGGCATGTTCGCTTTGGAGGGTCCACCGTTGATCTTTCAAAGTCAAATACCTTTTTGGGTGGACCCTCAACTATTTAGACTTCTAGTGTATAGTTAGTATGAAGCCTAAATAGTAGGTTGTAAATAGTTAGCTTTTTAATTTTCTTTCTTTCCTATTTTTCTTTCCTTTTAATTTAGTCTAGTGTAATTAGTTAACTTTTTGTTATTTGTTTTTGCTATGCTCGGTACTAACTTGTTTTGTAGATTTCATTGGACTCGTGCTTATGGAGATCTCTCCAATTTTGGATAATATCGTTCTTTTCCTCTCTTTGTGTTGTGTTCTTAATGCGCATTGAGGACAATGCAACATTTAAGTTAGGGGGTGTAGGATATTCTATCCATTTCATTTGTTTTGTCCATGGATTTGCTTACTTGTTAGTTACTAAGTATGCCTTTTTGTGAAAAAATTGAAAATTTTCAAAAATATTTTTTTTCTCCTTTGTTGGGCATTTTGCCTTGTTTTCGATGATAAATTTCAATAATTGCCCGATCCAATAGACAACTCAATGATGCATGTTCTCGATTTTAGAAGTTATTGGACTTTAGTCCTCAAATCATTGATATTGTGAATAACTTCATGAATTAAACTTTATCCCATGAGCATATGCACTTTCCTTGTTCTATTGATTTGGTTTAAGATTTTTATAACTCGGTAATCTTTTGTTGCATTGTATATACTTACACCAAGTAAGCTTTGTACCTTTCGTCGTTTGTGAGTGTTATACACTATTCTTTTCTCATTGAAAACGTTGAATTCGTCGGTAATCTCACTATTCTTTCATTTGATCGTTCATTAATTGAGTTCATTCATGAAATGTGTTACTTGATCATGATTTTCATATATTGTTTTGACTTGAGAATTGCGTAAACTTTTGGAAATGATCATAGGCCCTCTTTGTTATATCACCCACATTAGCCTTGACCTCACCTTATATGTTTCCCTAATCAACCCCTTTGAGCAAAAAATATAGCCTTTCGTTTCATAACCCCATTCCCATAACCAACTCCAAATTGGAGTTTTAAGCCATACATACACCTTACATACCTTTGTTTGGAATGTTACTTGGGATTGAATGTTGTTTTTGTATTGCGGTTGCAATTTTAGGCATATGAGAGTTTGATAAGCAAAGAAAAGAAAGTAGTGAAAAAAAGTGAAGAAAAAGGGAAAGCAAAAGGCAATAGAAAACAAAAGAGAAAAATGAGAAAAAGAAGAAAAGAAAAGAAAGAGAAAGTTGTAAATGTTGTGTATAGTGTTCAATAAGCTTTGATTACTCTCCCCGATGATATATCTAATGCTTGTTTTGGAACTTGTTTTCCAATTTTTGATATTGCCCGCATTTTTCCATTATCCCGAGTTTTCATCCCGAACACTTTGAATCCGTACATACATTCCTTCATTTCGTACCCTAGCCTATCCTACATTACAACCCTATTACAAGTCCTATGTGATCTTAGGTTGATGTAATTCAAAAGTTTAAATTGTTTTGATAATCTGTGAAAATACATTTCGCCTCTTTTAGTGTGCGGTATCCTTTCATTGAGATTGCAAGTTTTTCATTTCCTATATAGCGTTCCTCATTTGTGACATGTGCGCGGCCTAGTTTCCATTTACATTTACTCTTTATGCCCGCATGTCCCGTGTGTTACCTCCCTGTTTTGAGTGAATTCGCTTGATGAGCGTAATGCCCGTGAGGATTGAATATATGCATGCCTTTATGTTTATTCGGTTTATTTAAGTTTTTACCAAATCATATTGTGCATTTTCTCTCCCCCTCCTACTTTTAAGGTTTTAATTCTATGAGGTGCATTCTATAATGTTAATGATTTGGACTTTGTGTGAATTCATTCACTTTGCAAATAATGCGTATGAAATCCTTTTCGCTATTGTTGGGCTTGTTGCATGTTGGGTTGGCCATATTTTGAGGAAACCATATGATTGTTGTGGGTTTCATCCCTGAAAACCCTCACGAGACGACACTCGTCCACTATGGTAACCTTGGGGTTTAACGGCTTATTGCATACGCTAAATGCAATCGAATCGCTCGCGAAAGTGGCCTTATGCTTTTCTACCATACTTTTGTACTATCTCCTGATTTTGGTTTGCTTGTAGTTCTTATTGTTTCCTATTTCATTGCTAGGGACTAGCAATGTGCAAGTTAGCGGGTGTGATACGACGCAAATATTGCGTATTTCACCCGTTAACCTACGCGTTATTAGCCCCCTCGGGTATCTTAATCCCTATATTTATGCTCGTTAACCAGACAACCTCGGATTTCTATGTTAACATGTTTTTCAGGGGTTAATTGAGCTTTTTTAGGTATTTGGATGCTTAGTATGAAGTTCGGACGCATTCCGGTGAAGTTTCGTACACAATCGCACGCACAAGGGCATTTTACTCTTTTCAAAGCTTGGGTACCTGGCTTGACATCTCACGAAAGTTGTATCCCTCCTCGCTAGCTTCGCGTGGCCGTGAAAGGTGCGCGATTCCGATTCATAACGAAGAAGTTACGACGATTTCAGCGGAGGAAAAACAAGGAAAGCAAAAGAGGAGAAGAGAAGAGGAAGAAAGGAATGCAGTGTGCTGCTGCAATCTGCCCTGCTTGATCGATCGATTGAAACTTCTAGTCGATCGATCGACCATTCTAAATTGTCGATTTTTGGCCTTGATCGATCGATCGATCCCCTGTTTTTCAGCAGATATTTTCATTTCTTTTCTTTCTTCTTTTCTTTTAATCCAACTTACTATAAATACAATTTTTGTTGTAATAAAAGAGAGGAGTAGATACACGATTTTAGGTTAGTTTAGCTTAGGGTTTGGGGATTTGAGAGCTCTTCTTCTTCCTCTCTTGGTTTGACACCCTTTAGGGTTTGTAATTGGTACTTTCATCTTCCCTCTCCATTAATATTAGTTGTATTTCCTTTATTCTTGCTTTGTAGTTAATTTACATGCTTTATTAATTAGTTTACTTGCTTTAATTCTTGCTTTCTTAGTTTAATTAGTTTAATTTAGTTTAATTCATGTATTTCCATTAGATAAATAGGGTCGGGATTTTGTTACGCCATTTACGGGTTTGGACCTCGAAAGTTAGGGTTTCGTGTAAAATTGCATTTAATTGAAACCGCGTCTATTAAAGTTGGATTGTTATGCGTTTAACTTTATTTGTCACGCAACTTTAGTGTTTATAGCGATAATCCGAATTTAATCCGCGTGTGACCATTTTTGATTAAATGTTTAATCTCGCAACTTTGGCTTAAATTCCTTATTGCGTGATGTTTATGCTTAATTGAAAATGATCGATTAAATGTTTTCGAATCGAAATTCTAATTAGTAGTTGTTTAGCCCGTGAATGTGTGTATGCGATCCCGATCCTCACTTTCCTTTTGTGTAGCGTAACTTATTCTTTTCTTTCGTCACCATAACCACCCATCACCTTTTCTTATTTCTTTTACACCATTTTTATTCTTGAAGTTTTAAAACAATTAACATCTAAAATTTAATCACTCCCTATGGATTTCTTACGATACCCGACTTACCGCTGTGATTGCTTGTCAAGTGTAGTAGTAGCTTAGGTCTTTTTTGTATCGCGGCAGTGAAACTCACAACGATTGTGTCCTCACACGAACACACTTTTTCCGCCCGGTCAATTCACCCACTACGTGCAACCTCCCTTAGTAGCACTAGAGTATATGTATTAATAATATCTAACCACTGATATTTATAAGCACACACCATATATATACTATCATACACCGTATATATATATATATATATATATATATATATAAAATATCCCAGATTTACCGTGTACTGAGTCCGTAACACTATCCTATACTTAGTATCTCGGGTTTTCGGTCCAACTCTGATTATTAATTAATTTTCACGTTAATTAATAAATTTACTTTTGGTGTCGCTCAACCAGTATACTCGAACTCGCTCTCGTGGTTCGAAATAAATAGAATACTCGAGTCTAATCCCCGACTCCGAATTAATTATTTTCCATCAATAATTAATTTAAGTGAGTAGTGTCTCCCTACTACTATACCAAAACTTGTTCACTCAGTCCATTACATTACTTTTCATAATTTATTCTCTAAATTTACATTCGTGTGTCGCACTAAATTTCCCCCCCACCCCTCCCAATTATTATTCCCTAATAATTGTGGGGATATAAATTTTCCTAATTAATTTTCTCCCTTAATTGGATTTGGTGGAAATTAAACTAAAAAGGAAATTTGACCAAAAAATCCCAAGGCCGAACTGCCAAAAATCCCCATCCATCGATTGATTGATCCCTAACCATCGATCAATCGATCGAACAAGTCCTCTTCTTCCCCGACCTCCTGTTTCTACAATTAATGAAAGCCTCCATTATCTAAGCTTGCCTTTGGTTCATCTAAAGCACACACAACATTATAACTATATGGGAACGTGATCAGTACCTCCCTTAGAACCTTAAACACAAATTAAATTTCACAAATCTCTACTTTTTTGAATTTGGGAAATTTTCGGGTTTGTATTGTTGACTCCAAATTTCATTTGTTTATCCAAAATTCATTCATAAATTTCTACTGGGTTTTAACATCTGAATAAATTATATTGGAACTATGTAACACAATAAATTCGCATATTAATTTCCCATTAATTTCAGTCAAATGTTTTATATACAAAACCCCCCATTTTTGTACCCTTTTACACCCCAAACGAATTTTGATTCACACATCACAAAAATATGAATTGGATATCATGAATAAACATCACAGCAAGTTAGCCACTTGCCTTTTGGGGGTTCGTAGGGTCTGATCCATTGGTGTAGAGGAAAGCTATATGATGAGCACTCAATTCGTTCCTTGCTTTATCTCCAAAAGATCTACAAATTGGCTCTAACTGCTCCCTCTCACTTTCTCCCCAAATTCTTAGATTCAGGTTTATGCTTTTCTACCGTTCCCCACACTTAGATTTAGGTCTTAAAACACTAATCCCATTTTTAGCCTAATGGGCCAAGCCCAAGTGACCAAAATTCCCCCGTGTGGGCCCGATTATGCCTAAAAATGCCCCATGACCTGTTTACTACCCCGATTACAGTTTTTCGACTAACTCGGCCCATTCGGACTCAACCGGGAACTGAGAATCGACATCTAAATTAATTTATAAAAATCCTTATCTCACACCCAAATTATTCTGTACCGACTCCCGATTGAGATAAATAAATGACACATCACTAATACATGTTATGACGTAAATAAATTATTACTATTCATTTCGTAATTAAATTTCCCTAAATAATAACCATTCACTCTCCGATTAATACTTAAATAAATACTACCATAATTAATTCAATTAAATTACGACACACAAGTAATTTTAAATTTCCCGAATTAATTAAATATTAAACGCAAAAAAATAGGGGGTGTTACATACTCCCCCTACAAAGGAATTTCGTCCTCGAAATTTGGTCATTACTGCGGTGAATACCATGGATACTTCTCTCACATATCCTCCTCTCGGTCCCACATATACTCATCAATACTGTGATGACCCCACTCCACTACACTCTAACTGGTGGTATTGTCTTAGACTACATCTTGCACCCACATAACTACCAGTGTCCCTCATATGAGGTGTGTTATTCCAAGTCATTATCCTCGAGTGGAACGTGATAAAAATCTCAATCACTCCTCCTGTATCACTCCAGTTATGCCACATGGAACTCATCCTATATCCACTGAAGATGTTCTGGAAAACCCAGTCGATAAGCTATCGATTACACCTTCTCAAAGATAGGGAAATGACCCACATACCTCAATTCTAGTTCCCCTTTGGTGCCTAACTTCATCACTCCTTTCATAGGAGACACCCGAACCAATACCTAGTCACAAATCTTTAACTCGACGGCCCCTGACAACATAGTTTCCCTAAATATGAGCCTATACTCCACTATCTCCATGTTAGGAAATTCCCCTTCCTGTATGGGTATCATTTTCCTTGTTGCCAAACGCATTATTATCTTTCGAATAATTACCCGTACCATCCATGACTAATCATGTCAGACTTGAACCTTTAACCCACGGTGATGTACCCTTATTTACGTCCCTGGACTATACGATAGGATACAACTTACTTCATTGCCGCTAATGGACCATAACCCATCACGGGTCCTAGCAGCTTAATATTTCCCAACCTCTTATCTACCAAAGGTGGATAATGAAAATTTTCCCATAAAGTCTGCTAAGGTGTCACGTAGAACAAACTGTTACGATGCATCACTCGTAACTCTACCTATGGTAAATACTACTCCCGAATTACCCAAAAATATAGAATACAAAATCCTCGCTTCCCGTCTAC
Organism: Sambucus nigra; assembly: GCA_949130495.1. Taxonomy (NCBI): domain Eukaryota; kingdom Viridiplantae; phylum Streptophyta; class Magnoliopsida; order Dipsacales; family Adoxaceae; genus Sambucus; species Sambucus nigra. The sequence goes on along the minus strand of OX422220.1, from coordinate 101,526,371 downwards.
CCATCGACTTATGGGTGACACATTCAACCCAATATGTAACTCTATCCCGATCACCTCCTGACACTTTTTACCAGAGGTGGGAGTGAAGGTCTCACCCAAATTTCCAACAATATTGGACGACACCTTGTTCTATTTCACTCCTTCCCGTTAATAATAATGTTGGGGATACTACTCGATAGTATAGCCCATTCCAAGGTAATAATTCGTTTTGATGTCAATCCATTCAGCAACGCGATGGAAACCTTGACCCCTCCACGACTTTACCATCCTGAGCATTAACCTTCCACTGGAACCATATAATTTTGAAAATCAAATTCTTACACATGCTAGTTAAAAAATCAAACCCTAAATATGAAGTTAAAAAATCTAAGGTAGGATTATGATCCCCAACCATAAGTCTAGCTACTCATAATTGAAACTAAACTACACATGCTAGTTAACAACATAATTAAGTTAGTTATCTAGTCTAAACACAAACCAATACAAGAGATGGAATTAAATGCAACTTAAAGCTAGTAGAAGAGGTAGAGAAGAAGTAAATGAACCTTTCTTGCATTAATAACCATAATTCAACTAGTAATGAAAGCTTTACAAGTGGTTAAAAAACATAAATGAACTTGACCTAGGAGAGAGAAGAGAGTGTTTTCTATATATCCAAATATCTAACAAAAGTCATCTATAATCCTACTTTACCAAAGAGGAAAAACAAGGGATATATCCTAAAAATATAACCAAAATGGCAAACTAGTAATAAGGAGAAAAACTCAAAAAATCTGCAAAATCGAATCGATTCGCTAGAGGAAAGATGCTGCACTGGTGACAACCGAATCGATTCGGATGGTCTGAATCCATTCGGTCCTATAATCATAATATGGCTTGGGTGTTTTGGGTTTATATTTTCCATGTTTCATCGAAATTTTTGTAACTTCTTCGATCAAGATCAGATTCAAGCACCGTCGGATGCCACGCCAAGATGAGGAGAAGGTCTACAACTTCCTTGAAGAAATTGGGATAAAAATCCCAAATCTGGAATTACTAAAATTCCCCCGAAGTTGCAAAAGTCGACGGAACTCTTCCAGATCAAAACCAAACTTCCCGATATGCATTCCCAAGACCTAAAAAATCTCAATAAATGCACATACAAAGTATATATGATGAATTCAGTGGTTAGTCAATAAATGAGTATATGAACCGAAAAATGCATGCACAGGAATGCTAGTATGTGCAAATTAACGAGGCATAAAATACAATAAAAGTGACGAATCAGGAGTTGACATCCTATCAACATTGTTGCATTTATAATCCTTTTAGATCATCTTAAACTACGTAAACATGTCTAGTTGTTTAAGAACATGTTTGATATTTCAAAAGAGGATTATGACCAATACATCCAAGAATTTATCGAACAAGACCTCGTGTGAGATTTAAATATTCGGTCTATCTTGATTAGACTTAGTAATCTTACACCTTTTTAAATTTTGCATAAATCCTTTATCCCAAGAGTCGTGAGTATTGGAATGCTTACACAATTGTTGTTTTGACTGTTATGGGATATAATTTAAAATTTATTGAATCTCAATCTCCTTAGATTGGGAAATCGTGATGTGAAGGTCGAAGATCATAATTTTGAGGAATCCATGTCAAAAAAAGATCTTGGATTGAGATACTTCCTTAATAGACATATAATATTTTTTCGACCAATTAAACCATATCAACCGATTATTTCATAATTCAATGGAGTAGAAAAATATTTTGAGTTCGAGAAATAAGTAATTCATTAGATGTTGGTCAAAATTGATTAGAAAAAAATTGATATGACCAAGCGAGTATCAGAAGCTTAGCATAAGGAATAACGTTAGGTACCATAATCAACTTTGCAAATAATACCTCATTACCTCCAAGTATTTTTTAAGATAATTAAATTAGATTGGAGTCATAATTATTTAATAGAATTAGTTATGATTAAATACATCAAGGAAATAAATTAGAGGTTTTAAATTTAGAATTTTTTACTATGTATTTGGAAACCAATTTAGTTTTTTATCTTGTATCCCTAGCATAGTCCATATACTCAAGCAGTTAGACAAAAACTCTCTGAATATTCGGTTTAGACCAAGATAACGACTTATACTAATATATATTAGTGTAAGATAAGGTTTTAAGTGACAAATTCATTATAAAGGGTTAGAAAAGGGGAGAGAAAATTAGTATTGACATATTTGAGAAGATTCATAGAGAGAGATATGTCATATCTCCATAAAAACAAAAGGTATTCATATCAAAAGGTGACAGCACACCTACCTAGATCTTGGAGGATCATTTATTTGAAGATTCAATCATTTTAGTGGACAGAAGTAATATTTTCGAGACCAAAAGAAGGCATACCTTCATATTCAACAAATATCTTTTTCCGTATCAGATGGAAATCTTATTTGCAAAAGTGTTGTTTTTGTAACAATAGGTTTACATTTTGAAACAAAGATTTTATTTTTTCTTTCTATTACGTAATCACTTGAAGATTCAAGGGCAAAATAATTCAGTGTATCTATGTAGATCCATTTTAAGAATGGTTATGTTTTAGGAAGACTCATGTTGGCCACCTTCAAACCATAAGTTGCATGTTAGAATCATGTGCATGGATGTATGTATTTGTGTACTAACATGGATTTATTGGAAGTGATTGACTATAGACATTCCATCACGATGACGTTATTGTAAGTTGTGTGAATAGATCCTAAAGTTGTTTATCCAAAGTTATTATCTTATCTAGATTCGATTTGGTTATAATAATTAGAATTTCATAATTATTTCTTTTAATCGATGTATTGGAAGCGATTGCGAGAATATGTCATTTTATTTTTCCTATTCTATATTGTGTTAGATTATAGAGGATTTCCAAGGAATTTTTCTCAATCTTAAAGGCCTTTAATGGAGGTTTTGAGAAAGTTAAAGAAGACAAAAAAAAGAACATGAAAAGAATAATGAAAAAGGAGACACTAGTAAGAGAAACCTACTTCTGTAGAAGTTTCCTTATCCTGCTATAACGGGTTCATAGCCGCTATAGTGACCTGACTTGATCACCATAGAGGTGGTCGGCCGTAGTTAGAGGGAGAGAATTTTGCTTATCTATGGTTTCTAAGTGGTTTATTTTTGGGGGACTTTTCTTCACAAGTTTATGTAACACCTCATTCGTTTGGAGAATATGGAAATTCATTAAATTGGCAATTTAGAAATTGATTTAAATTAGGAAATTAATTAATTTGGTGATTTAGATATAATTAATATGGTTTAAGATTAAATCGTATGGGTGTCGTATTTTGAGGAGGAAATGAGATGGTTTTATATAGTGATTTGAATGGTAATTTTGAGCTCATAGTTGGTCCTAAAAGGGTCGAAATAGCCAAAATAGTGTACCCGGGTGTACAATTTGGGTCTCGGGTCAATTGAGACCAATCGACACATATTGAGGGCGTTGTGGTCATTTAGAAAATACAGGTGGGGAGACCCACGAAATTTGCAAGTTATATATGATGTATTGGGGCTTAAGTTAGGGTTCAGGACATGGAAAATAGAGAGGAACCAAGTGAGAGAAAAGAGAAAGAGTTCTCAAGGCTTAAAGAGGTGATTGTGAAGGCTCCAAAGGGATTCTCGCAACAAATATCAATTGGGAAGGGAGATTCAAGAAGGAATCAATCAAACACCCTCATCAACCACGAAATCAAATCCTACCATAATCAGGGAAAATGGTTTATTGCAAATTTATGAAGTTATAATACCCATGTGTAGGGCTTTATAAATAAATTTATTTTATTGAAAGTTCTTAGAGAAAAAAATGATTTGATTACATATTTGGGTAGGATTGCATGTAGTTGGTATTTATATTTATAGAGGATTGATATCAGATTAATTTATATTGGAAAATATGGATTTAAATCTATGTTTATGTTGTGTAATCATGAACAACTCAATTATCTAGGGTTTTTGAAAGAGTTTAGATTTTTATGGTTCTTGAATGGATTTAGTGGGGATCTGAGGATATATTTATGTTAAGAATGATCCATATACATTTATAAGATGTTTGGTTGTGTTGGGAGGGATTTACACAAGGTGTAATGAACTTTGGATCGGCCATACATGGTGAAATAAGGAGAAAGACGACCTACACCTGTTCGATCGATCGATTGAATCAATAATGTCGATCGATAGAATCATTTGGTCGATCGATCAACCAAAGGTGAATTTGGGTTCTTTTGTTGGTTGAGTTTTCTTTGAATTCCAACGATGGGGAGAAATTTTAGAGATCTTATTATACCTATGTAGGGACTTGATAAAGACCAGTAAGGGGTATATTTAAGGTCCGTTATGGATTTTGAGTGTAAGGCTTGGAATATGGACCGACGGGGATAAACCTATCGAGTTGCATGTCAAAAAGTTAGGATTTGAGTTACGGGAAGAGTCAATGTTAAGCCAAGAACTATACCAGTAGGTTGGAGATAGTTTAACTACTACTATAAATAAAAGGGTGGTAGCAAGATACCTTAGAGTTGTGCGAAGACTCTAATAAATACGATAGTGAGAGAAATCGTAAAATAATAAGTGCGGTAAGTATGAGCAAGAAAAATACTACGTACACATGTGACTAATTGGGTTATGTGAATACCTACTATTTTATATAAGTACTTGGGTTTTGAATGCCTATGGTGTGCTTCCTTGTGGTAGGATTAGAAAGTTCGATGAGACATGTCGAACTATGCTCGATGAGACATTTCGAGCCAGGTTCGAGGGGATATTCCCAACCATGTTTGAGGAGACATTCCAAACTATACTCGAAGAGATATTCCGAGCCAGGTTCGAGGAGACATTATGAACCATTTGTCCTTAGAGTGTGAAATGGGAACCTGCTAGCAGGATATCAAGTATTGGGTATATGTGTGTGTGAAATATATACCATATGAATAACCTACTTATGTGCGATAGTAGTAAGATTAGGTGGGGTATACCTAAGAAATGTTTTAAATCTACTCATGCGTGATATTAGTGAGATTTGTTAGTGCGTATTTAAAATTTTATAATCTACTTATGAATAATAGTAGTAGGAATAGATAAGTGTATATCAGAAATAGATGCAAAATCTACTTGTGTGTGATTAGTAGAGAAGGTAGGTAGTAAGTACCTGAAAAAAAAGTAAGTGTGAGAACTTTATATTATAGTATTAAGGATAAAGTAAGAGTAATGATAATTACTAGACGTTCGGGAACATACTGTACGGGCGGTATGGGAAGTTAAAGTGAAATTTAACTAATGATTTAATGGAAATTAGGGGTAGTATGTAGGGTACTATATGGACGGTACAAGTAAACTAGATTTGTCTGAGTTTATTAGATATTGGAGACCTAGTTAGAGTAGGTGGAGTGACTAGGTGGGAATGTTAGGAGCGCACTATAGATGCAAGGTGATAAAACTCAAGAGAGTGTGCGCGATCCTAACATGTGTAATTAATAACTGATATCTATTGAGATAAATTACTTGTTAAATATTTTCAAAACGTTTTGTGTACTAACACTTGCTATTAAGATATTTTAAAAATATTTTAGGTGTCCAACCAGAAGGACGCCAAGGCTGATATTTCATTCCAGGGTTCCCGCAGCTACTGCACATGTAGATGTTATCTGGAGTTTGAGTAGACACCTCATTTATTTATTCCTAGTGTAGGAATCTATCTCCAGATGTCAGATTTATTTTTAAGGCATGTTTCCCACTCATTTAAGTTTAGGTATTTAGACTTCAGTTGTTTCAGTAGTTTATTTCCTTTGGATTTTAGTCGATGGGTCATTCGGCTAAACTTCATTTATATCATGAATGGTTTGGGATTTGTTGTTGTGGTTGGCTAGTAATACATTGTTGATGTTCCACAATTATTTTTTGTTAATGGAAGAAAAAAATTGGCAACGGTTTAATTAACTAATAGGTGATTAGTAATTAAAAAGGTTTTTTACAGTGATGTTAAGAATGAACCAGATGAGAGACCTATTTTAATTTAATAAAGGACTTATCACTCGATGTTTAATTAGGCGGGGTGTCACAGATGGTATCAGAGCATCAAGTTCTAGTGTTCTTAGGATCTGTACCTATTACTACGATTTTAGCGTATCGTTATTTTGATATAAATCCCTATTTATAGGACTCTTTATTATCCTTGCGTCCATACTATATAGTTCTTCCGCTATTAGAATTTTATTTAAACTGTGTACTTATACAAATTTTAATTTTGTTTCAGAATGCCGCCGAGGAGAGAGTGATCCGAGAGGGCAGACGCTAGAGATGAGGCTAGGGAGGACCCTCAGGATCAGCAGGGACCCCCCACCACCATGTAACACCCCATAATTTTATGAATTTCATAGTTAATTAATTCAAAAATTTTAAATTACTAGTGTGTCATAATTTAATGGAATTAATTATGGAATTTTTATATAAATATTAATCGGGAGAATAATTGGTTAATATTTACGGAAAATTAATTTACTAGGTAAATAGTAATACTTAACTACGTCTTAAGAGTATTAATGACGTGGGGTTTACTTATCTCAACCGGGAGGCGGTTCCAGACTCAGTTAGGTGGGAGATAAGAAATTTTATAAACTTATCTGGATGCCAAATTTGAGTGCAAGGTTGAGTCCAAAAGGGCCAAGATAGTCGGAATAGAGTACCCGGGGGTAATAAATGGGTCTCGGGACGTTTTTAGGCATAGCCGGGCCCGCTCGGGGGTATTTGGGTCACTTGGGCTTGGCCCATTAGGCTAAAAACGGGATTGAGCCTAATTACTTAATTAAAGGAAAAAGGGGAATGACAAAATACACTAAGGAAAACCTAAAGTTGGAGAGAGTACCCTAGGGAGTAGTTAAAGGCACTAGGAACCATTTTGGGAGACAAAGGCAAGAACCAAAGGGGATTTCATCATCAACCTTGAGAATCACAAATCCGGATCAGAACCTACAAAACCGTAAGGAAAATGGTTAACTTGCTATAGCATTTATTCATATTACAATTCATATTTGTATGAAGTGGGAACAAAAATTCGTTTTGGGCTAAAGAGGGCACAAATATGGGGGTTTTGTAAACAAATCTTCTGATTATAAATTGTTGTAGAGATTCATTATATTATCTGAGATTGATATGGACTGGTCAGATGTGAAAATCAAGATGAATTATGAATTAATTGGAGATGATAATTTGGTGTTGAGATGTAATTAACGAATAACTCGGGTTTTTCCCTAATTCAGAAAATAGGAGAGAATGGAAATTAAACGGGGTTTGGGGACTTTATGGGGGTTCCTGATGATATTCTTGGTGTATTATATTGATGATAGGACATGGGTTAAACTGTAGAATAAATTGGACATTTAGGGTTTTTGTCCATGGCAGAAACAGGCATTCGTAGAAGAGGAAAACCTGTTCGATCGATCGATCGATGGCTCGGATCGATCTATCGATGGTCATGGATTTTTAACAGGTCAACCAGTTTTGTTATATAAGGGAAATTTATTTAAAATTCTTTTCCCACACCTTATTTAGTGACAAATAAATATAGGACATACATTCTTAACAATTATGAGGGAAAGTAATTGGGATTTGGAGGGAATTTATGGGTGACACATTGTGGTTAATTTTGGAGAAATATATTCAAAAATATTAAATTTCGGATCAAGTGGGCGAGTCCGGGTATAGTGATTGAGTGATACCAAGGCAATTAAATTAATTTATGTGCAAATTAATTAATAATCTGAGTTGGACCATAAACTGAAGTTATGACGTATAGGCTAGTGTTACAGGTTTAGTACACGGTAAAGCCGTGATTGTTATATATATATATATGTATAAATATATGGTGGCGATTGTATATATATATATATATATATATATATGGTGCATACATTAATATCAGTGGGTAGATATTATTATAATATATATACTCGAGTGCTATGAGGGGAGGTTGCATGTAGAGGGTGAATCCCCTAGCTTGAGGAGTAGGGTGAGTATATCCCGAGGTCATAGCATCCATTATATGGGTGAGGGGCATTTCACTTTTAGGGAAGGAATATGACCACCTCTAATATTTATGTTATTAACCAAGTTAGTGAGCGATCTTGACTTGGGGTAACTAGGTCGCGTGAATGTACCTAGTGGGATGGCACTTTACAGAATATACATTCGGTGATTTATTACTCGGGAGAATGGTAATAATTAATCATTATTTCCACATATGGGTTAATGTTGTAATACTGTTATACGTATATAATGAGATAAATAATTATATACGGGTAATTTAATACATGGAACGAATTGTATTATGTAAATAACGGCTGCGGAAGTTATATGAATTTAGAAAGGGAAATGATTAATTAAGTTAATGTTGATAATAAATTATAAATCATAATTATTGCATACTCAGTTAGAGTAAGGTGGTTGCAAGGGGTTATATCGGTTATCTAGTTATGGGATAAATGACCAGGGGACTTAATTAAGGTGTTAGTTGTGCACATTAGAGGAGGGGTGAGGAAGTCCTCAAGGGAGTGCGACACTAACTAAAATGTGAAGAACATTCATGCATATTTATTACTGCAAGTTAACCATTTGGTAAATTTTATTAAAAAATTTTAGGTTCTAACCCTTGCTTTAAATATTTTTAAAAACCTTTTAGGTGTCCAGTCACAAGGACACCAGACTTGACTCATTCCAGGAATTCGTTGCTGCAGCATATGTGGATGTTGTAGGATTTGGATATGCGCCTCTATTCCTTTTATTCTTAAAGTAGGGGTTTATCATCAGATACTCGGGCATGTGGCTTACAATTTTATTTAGTATTCATTTCAGATACTTTGTGATTGTTATTATCTGTCTTTAGTTTTGTTGGATTTTAGCCGAGGGTTTATTCCGTTATATTATTATTTAGATGTGAATGGTTGAATTCAATTAATTGTGATGGGTTAAATTATTTTGTTTTCGCATGCGTATTTCATTGAATTAATGAAAGATAAAATTTGTGACCAGTCTAATTTTTCACTTAGGTGGTTAGTAATTAAAAAAGTCGACAGTGATGCTAAGAATGAACCAATTGAGAAACATGTTCTAATATAATTTAGGACTGATCACCCGGGGTTTTATTAGGCGGGGTGTCACAGATGGTATCGGAGAATCAGGTTTTAGTGTCCTTAGGATCTGTACATCTTACTATGTTTCAGAGTAGCATTTAATTGTTGTAGAGCCCTAATATTAGGACTGTTGATTCATATTACGTATTTGTGATATCATACTTATGCTATTAGACTTTGTATAAATTGTGTACTTATTCAATTCAATCTATTTTCAAATGCCACCAAAGAGATATAGAGCGGAGAGGGCTGAGGCTAGGGATAAGTTAAGGGAAGCTCATCAGGAGCCACAGGTACCGCCACCCCCACCCCCACTCGAGTTGATATCCACTACTCAGGTTGCAATGATAGTGGCTTAGGAAGTCGAGATAGTGATGAGGGCTATGGCAGCCCATTTTTCACAGCCCCAGGCACCGCCTCCAGTGGCACCAGTAGTTCAGGTCCAATAGGACCACCTTCTTAGCAACGAGTTAGGGAGACCTTTCAGAAGGGTCACCCACCAGAGTTCTGGGGTAGCACCGATCTAGTAGAGGTATGTGATTGGAAAAAAATATCCAGTGATACCTGCACATGCTGGAGTCTACCGATGTGCAAAAATAGATGTTTGATACCTTTCGTCTGTCAGGGGCAGCCTTATCGTGGTGGCAGTCAGTTACCACCGCTGAGGAGAGATATTTGATGACGATGTTCGAGTCCTGGGTACGGTTTGACTGAAAATACTTCCCATTGATGATAGAGGCAGAAATGAGGAAGGAGTTTAGTGAGTTAGTTCAGGGTGACCGCTCAGTGGCGGATTATGAGGAGGAATTCACCCATTTGGCAAATTTTGTGCCAAATGATGTGAGCAACGAGGAGATAAATAAGTCAACATTCATGGATGGCCTAGCCTGGAGGATCCGGCAACATTTTATTGGTAAACTGGCGTTGGTGACATATACAGATGTCATCAATACCGCTCTTGTACATTTCTAGGATCATCGCTTCCATTTGAAGGGGAGCAAGAGGGTAGGGGAGTCGAGCCAGCAGGCAAGACAGTTTTTGGTGGTGACACAAGTTTTGCTCAATAGTAGACTAACAATCAGCAAGGGAATCAGGCTAAGAAATTTAAGCCTGGTAGGTTCCGACTCGGAGGATAAGGTATCAGGCAGGGTCATCTATGCCCAAATCAGTAGCAGTAGGTTCCTCAGGGCAGTCAGGTCTAAGGGAATAATGGGGGAGGCCGACAGGGCCAGCCACGTCAGGGCCAATGACAGGGAGATAATCAAAGACACTGTTTTGTTTGTGGACAGACATGATACTTTAAGAGGGATTTTCCGTAGAAGGGAAGATGCCAGTAAGAGGGTTCCCAATAGGGGCAACAGGGACAGATGCCACCAGCAGCACCGGCTCACCAGCCCCATAGCAGCAGAGGTAAATGCACTACAGGCGTGTGTATAACGTTTGGGATGTTCCCAATCCTCTATCACATCAGGTACCACCAACGGTTGAGGGTATGTTTCTTATCCATGGTCATGTGGGTAGGATACTTTTTGATATGGGAGCATCTTATTCATTCATTAAATCTGGATTTGCTAAACTGGATGGGTTACTCGAGACCGCGTGTAGTCTCCATATATCTATAGAGTCACCTATAAGCAGAGGGTCATTGATTCACTCGATTTGTCGAGGGGTGTACATTTTAATTAGGAGAATAAGTTTAGCGGCGGACCTCTTAGTGTTAGATATGGAAGGGTCCTAGGTATGGATTGGTTGGTTGGGTATCGGGCGACAGTAAATTATTACGAGAGGACAATCATATTATTCATTTTGGGACAAGAGATGTTCCAAGTAGCGATGCCTCTTCCTGAGAGAGGATCGCGCATGCACTTATATTATATCGAGGAGGAGACCTCACAGGAGGTGGTAGTTCCATTGGATTCGATTCAGGTAGTGAGGGACTTCAAGGATGTGTTCTAGGAAATACAAGGGTTGTCACCCAGTAGGGAAATCGAGTACTGGCTACGAGGCCGATTGCTCGAGTGCCTTATCGTATGGCCCCTTCAGAGATGCATGAGCTAAAAGAGAAGATTCAGCAGCTCCTGGGTCAGGGTTTCATTCGACAGAGTACATCATCATGGGGAGCATCGTTATTATCTATAAAGAAGTAGGATGGTTAACTTTGGTTGTACGTGGACTATAAGGAGATGAATAGTGTGACGATATGAAATAAGTATCCGTTGCGAAGGATTGATGATTTATTTGACCAATTGAGAGGGGCGTCTTACTTCTCAAAGATCGATTTGAGGTCAGGGTATCATCAACTGCGTATCCGAGTGGAGGATGTTCCTAAGACTGCTTTTCTATAGCAGTATGGATATTACGAGTTCAGGGTGATTCCATTCGGGCTCACTAATGCGCCAACAGTGTTCATGGGTCTCATGAATAGGGTTTCCAGAGAGTATCTCGATCAGTTTGTCATCGTGTTCATTGATGACATTTTGATCTACTCACGCACTGAGGGAGAGCAGGCAGAGCATCTATGTATGGTTCTACAGATGTTGCGGGATCACCAGCTTTATGCCAAATTTAGGAAGTGTGGAGTTTAGCGGCGGGAGGTATAGTTTCTTGGTCATGTGGTGTCATACCGGGGTATTATTGTGGATCTGACTAAGGTGCCTGCGCTGAGGGAGTGGGGGCAGCCCATGACACCGACCGAGGTGCGTAGCTTTCTGGGATTGGTAGGTTATTACAGGCTGTTCATTAAGGGGTTCTAAAAAATTATGGGCCCTTTGAAAAATTTGACTCGGAAGGGGGTGCCTATTATTTGGAGTGATCATTGTCAATTAGCTTTCGATGAGCTAAAGGAAAAGTTGACATATGCACCCGTACTTGCTTTGTCGAGGGGAGGACTAGAGTATCAGGTTTACACCGATGCATCCTTACAGGGATTTGGTGGTGTTCTTCAGCAGGAGGATAGGGCTATAGCTTATGAGTCTAGAAAGATAAATCCCCATAAGAATAATTACCCCACTCACGACCTAGAGCTAACAGCGGTCATTTTTGCTTTGAGGATATGGAGACATTATTTGCAGGGAGAGTAGTTCACCTTATTCATGGATCACATGTAACTTAAGTATCTCTTCACACATAAGGATCTAAATATGAGACAGAGGAAGTGTCTAGAATTAGTGAAAGACTACCAGTTTGATATTCAGTATCATCTTGGTAAGGCTAATATGGTGGCAGACGCATTGAGCCAAAGACCAACTAGGGAAATATCATAGGTCTTGAAAGAGAAGTGGAAAGACTTCGATATGAGGATGATGTAGGCAGAGCCTGCATGTCAGCATTATCCATCACACCTGAGATCAATAGGCGGAGGACCATATTTGTCGGGATAGGGTATGCCAGTTGTTAGCTGAGGGAGCAGAGGGTTACTCGATCAGCTCGAAAGGAGTCCTACGCCTAAATGGGAGGTTAATTATGCCAGAGGATGAGGAGTTAAGCCAGGATATGAAGAGGCAGTATTAGTGGGAAGGAATGAAATGGGGCTTAGCAGAGTTTTCTCAAAATGTACCACGTGTTAGCTCGTTAAAGTTGATCATCAGATACCTCCAGGGATGCTATAATAATTAGATATTCCCGTCTGGAAGTGGGAGAGCATCTCCATGGACTTCATGACAGGGTTACCTACATTGCAATGGGACATTTTGGATTGGTTAACCAAGGTGTCCCCCTTCCTTTTGGTTTGCACAGACATTGAGACGATGCGTTATGCACAACTATTTATAGTGGAGATTGTTAATCTGCAAGAGGTGCTGATAAATATTGCGTCTGACAGAGACAAAGTTTTTGTGGCCCATTTTTTGCAGAGCTTTCAGGAGTCCATGGTCACATAGATAAGTTTAAGTACAACCTATCACCCACCGACCAACGGGTAGACTGAGAGGGTCAATCATATGCTAGAAGACTGGCTCACGATGTGCATTTTAGACTTTGGGGGAGGATAGGAGAGATATCTTCCTTTGGTAGAGTTCGCGTATAACAACTCTTACCAATTCATGATTGGTATGGCACCGTTTGAGGCACTATAGACCTTATCGTTCATCCTCCTTTTAGTTAGAGGTGGGGGAAAACAAGTTATTGGGGCCGGAGATTATCTAGGAGACATCTTCCAAGATAGATATGATTCGAGGGAGGATTCCGATAGCTTAGGATATACATAAGAGTTATGTTGATGCTTCGCGGAGACATGTGGAGTTAGAGGTTGGGGATCAGGTATTAGTTCGGTTGTCCCCTATGAAAGGGGTGCTAAGGTTCGACAACAAAGGTAAATTACCATCGAGTTACGTGGGACCCTTCCATATTATTGAGATAGTGGGACCGATAGAATATAGACTGGGATTTCTAGATCATCTTTAATGGATACACGATGTGTTTCATGTGGCATCGCTGAAGAAATATCGAAGGAGTGAGAGGGCCTTCTGGCACATTCCACTCAAGGAAATTGATTTATAGCCTGAGATCTCGTATGAGGAGAGACCGGTGGCTATTCTGGACCGTAGTGAGCGAAAGCTATGAGCCAAGGTTGTTCCACTAGTTAGAGTACAGTGGGGTCATCAAAACATTAACGAGTCTACTTGGGAGCGGGAGGAGGATATGAGGTAACAATATCCAGAGCTATTCACCACAAGTACGACCTAATTTCGGGGACGAAATTCCTTTGTAAGGGGGGATTATGTAACACCCCGTAATTTTATGCATTTAATAGTTAATAAATTCAAAAAATTTAAATTACTAATGTGTTGTAATTTAATGGAATTAATTATGGAATTTTTATATAAATATTAATCGGGAGAATAATTGGTTAATATTTAGGGGAAATTAATTTACTATGTAAATAGTAATACTTAACTACGTCTTAAGAGTATTAATGACGTGGGGTTTACTTATCTCAACCGCGAGTCCGTTCCAGACTAAGTTAGGTGGGTGATAAGAAATAAAAATTATCCGGATGCCAAATCTGAGTGCACGGTTGAGTCTTGAAGGGCCAAGACAGTCGAAATAGAGTACCCGAGGTAGTAAATGGGTCTCGGGACATTTTTAGGCATAGTTAGGCCCACGCGGGTATGTGGGTCACTTGGGCTTGGCCCATTTGGCTAAAAATGGGATTAAGCCTAATTACTTAATTAAAGGGAAAAGGGGAACGGTATATTACACTGTGGAAAACCTAAAGTTGGAGAGAGTACCCTAGGGAGCAGTTAAAGGCACTAGGAACCATATTGGGAGACAAAGGCAAGAACCAAAGAGGATTTCATCATCAACCTTGAGAATCAAAACTCCGGATCAGACCCTATGAAATCATAAGGCAAGTGGTTAATTTTCTATAGCATTTATTTGTATTACAATTCATATTTGTGTGAAGTGGGAACCAAAATTCATTTTAGGGTAAAGAGGGTACACATATGGGGTTTTGTAAATAAATCTTCTGATTATAAATTGTTTTAGAGATTCATTATATAATCTCAGATTGATATGTACTGGTCAGATGTGAAAACCCAAACGAATTATGAATGAATCGAAGATGATAATTTGTTGTTGAGATGAAATTAACAAATAACCCAGGTTTTCCCCTATTCGGAAAATAGGAGAGAATGAAAATTAAACGGGGTTTGGGGACTTTATGGGGGTTCCTGATGATGTTCTTGGTGTATTATATGGATTATAGGACCTAGGTTAGACTGTAGAAGAAATTGGACATTTAAGGTTTTTGTCCATGGTAGAAACAGGCCTTCAGAGAAGACGAAGACATGTTCGATCGATCGATCAATGGTTGGGATCGATCGATCGATGGTCAAGGATTTTTGACAGGTCGGCCAGTTTTGTTATATAAGGTAAATTTGCTTAAAATTCTTTTACCACACGTTATTTAGTGACAATTAAATATAGGACATAAATTCTTAATAATTATGAGGGAAAGTAGGGGTGGCAATTCGGGTTAGTCGTGTCAATTTTGGGTCGCGTTGATTTTTATTTGAGTATAAGTTTTGGGTACTCTTAAATCTATACAAGTTAATCATGTCAAGTTCGGGTCATTTCGGGTTATTACCATAAACGGGTTATCGTGTCAAAAATTGCCAACCCTAGGAAAGTAATTGGGATTTGGAGGGAATTTATGTGTGACACATTGTGGTTAATTTTGGAGAAATATATTTCAAAATATTAAATTTCGGATCAAGTGGGCGAGTCCGGGTATATTGGTTGAGCGATACCAATGTAATTAAATTAATTAATGTGCAAATTAATTAATAATCAGACTTGGACCATAAACTTAAGTTATGACGTATAGGCTAGTGTTACAGGTTTAGTACACGGTAAAGTCGGGATTGTTATATATATATATATATATATATATATATATATATATATATATATATATATATATATATATATATATATATATATACGATGTGCGATAGTATATTTATATGGTGTGTGTATATATATATATACGATGTGCGATAGTATATTTATATGGTGTGTGCATTAATACTAGTGGGTAAATATTATTATAATATATATACTCTAGTGCTATCAGGGGAAGTTGCACGTAGAGGGTGAATCCCCTAGCTTGAGGAGTAGGGCGAGTCTATTCCCAGGTCATAGCATCCATTGGGTGAGGGGCATCTCACTTTCAGGGAAGGAATATGACCACCTCCAATATTTATGTTATTAACCAAGTTAGTGAGCGATCCGAACTTGGGGTAACTAGGTCCCGTGAATGCACCTATTGGGATGGTACTTTAGAGAAAATACATTCGGTGAGTTATTACTCGGGAGGATGGTTATAATTAAATATTATTTCAACATATGTGTGAATGTTGTAATATGGTTATAGGCATATAATGAGATAGATAATTATATACGGGTAATTTAATACAGGGTGAGAATTGTATTATGTGGATAACAGGTGTGAGAGTTATATGAATTTAAAAGGGAAATGATTAATTACGTGAATGTTGATAATAACTTAGAAATCAAAATTATTTCATACTCGATTAGAGTAGGGTGGTTGCAAGGGGTTATATCGGTTATCTAGTTATGGGATAAATGGCTAGGGGACTTAATTAAGGAATTAGTCACATTAGAGGAGGGGTGAAGATGTCCTCAAGGGAGTGCGACACTAACTAAAATATGAAGACCATTCATGAATATTTATTACTACAAGTTAATCATTTTCTAAATTCTTTCAAAAAATTTTGGGTTCTAACCCTTGCTTTAAAAATTTTTAAAAACCTTTCAGGTGTCCAGTCATAGGGACGCCAGACTTGACTCTTTCCAGGGATTCGTTGCTGCAGCATATATGGATGTTGTAGGATTTGGATAGGTGCCTCCATTCCTTTTATGCTTAAAGTAGGGGTTTATCATCAGATACACGATCATGTGGCTCACAGTTTTATTTAGTATTCATTTAAGATACTTTGCAATTGTTATTATATGTCTTTACTTTCGTTGGATTTTTGCATATGGTTTATTCGTTTAGATTATTATTTCGATGGGAATGGTTGAATTCAGTTAATTGTGATGGTTTAAGTTATTTTTTTTCCGCATGCGTATTTCATTAAATTAATGAAAGATAAAATTTGGCACTAGTCTAATTTTTGACTTAGGTGGTTGGTAATTAAAATGGTCGATAGTGATGCTAAGAATGAAACAACTGAGAAACCTATTATAATTTAATTTAGGACTTACCACCGGGGGTTTTATTAGGCGGGGTATCACACACCACCAGAGATGATTTCTTCTACTCAGTCGGTGGTGATAGTGTCACAGGTCGTGGAGACAGCTATGAGGGCTATGGCAGCCCACTTCCCTCGGCCTTAGGCATAACAACCCCAGTTATTTAGGCCCCTCTAGGGAAACCCACTTGGTACAAAATTAGAGAGATCTTCCAGAATGTCCACCCACCCGAGTTCCAGGGCGGCATGGATGTAGTGAAGGCGTGGTAATGGAAGAAGAACATTCAGTGCCATCTGCGCATGTTAGAATGCAGCGAGGTTTAGAAATAGAAGTTAGCTACTTTCAGATTAGCTTGAGCTGCCCT
Organism: Sambucus nigra; assembly: GCA_949130495.1. NCBI lineage: Eukaryota > Viridiplantae > Streptophyta > Magnoliopsida > Dipsacales > Adoxaceae > Sambucus > Sambucus nigra. The sequence goes on along the minus strand of OX422220.1, from coordinate 101,509,139 downwards.
AAAGTAGTGGGATTCGATGACCACTGTTGAGGATAGGGATCTGATGACAATTTCTAAGTTATGAGTGCGGTTTGATCTCAAGTACTTTTTACCGGCAGTGGAGTCAGAGATGAGGAGGAAATTTAATGAAGTAGTTCAAAGTGACCGTTTGGTGGAGGGCTACGAGGAGGAATTCACTCTCCTGGATAATTTTATGCCGGATGAGGTAGGAAATGAAGAAAGGAATAAGGCAAAGTTCATGGGGTGTTTGTCCTGGAGGATCAGATAGCATTTCATAGGTAACCCCACACTGGTGACATACACTGATGTCATTCATGCAGCCTTAATACATTGTCAGGATCATCGCTTCCATGTGAAGGGGAGAAAGAGAGGTGAGCGAAGCCAGATGGTCAAGGCTAATGAGGGTAGTTCCAGTGGAGCACCGCAGCAGCAGACAGGTAGCCAGCAGGGGGAAAATTCTCGGCAGGAGAACTCTGCCAAGAGGTTTAGGCCTAGAAGTTACCGACCAGACGGGGGGTTTAGGCAAGGCCAACAGGGCCAGAGGAGACCAATTCTGGGATAGTGTTTTATACGTGTTCAGCAGGGTCATAGGCAGAGACAATGCCCACAACAGGGTGCCCCACAGGAGCCCTAGGCTTCGAAAGCTCTAGCACCAGCACTGGCCCCACAATAGCAGTAGATCAGATGCACTACGGGCGTGTTTATAACGTTCGAGATATACCAATGCCGCCAACACCACATACATCTCCTGTAATAGAGGGTATATTTCCCATTCACTAGTTTTTCACGAACCGCTGGTATATTAAAGGTAACCGGTATTTCCTTTATGAGTGTGGAGTCACTAGTGTATTGTGGTTCATTGATGCATTTGATCTGTCGAGGATTCAATATTATATTTTGAAGACTAAATCTTATGGCAGGATGATGGACTAGAATATGGAGTAATTACTTTTATGTTTATCCTTATGAGTATGGAAATTTTGGAGTCACATGGATATGTCACAAATGAGACTGTTAGCATTACAATTCATGAGAGAGTCGGGTTTAGTGGGTGCGGTAGCAGAAGTAGCCTTAATTTGTACGTATATGATTAGTTACCATGGGGTAGTGGAACTTTTGTTTCTCCCGAGAGAGAATGGAGGTTTACACTAAGAGTGGTTACATTACGTGTTAGTTTACTACATTCAAGACTTAGGAGACTTGAGTAGACTACTTGATGAGTTTTGACTGATTAGCGATGGTTTAGGCTATAGTGATAGTTATAGGAGGATTTTATGTTTGTTGTTCCAGCATAAGATTTTTTAGGTGTACCTGAAAGAGGGCCAATCCTACATATGTTTGTATATGTTATTATGTGATGTATAATAGACTTATAAACAAGGTGTTTATATTTATATTTAATCCCGGTGAGTAGGGACGTTTACTGATATGATTCAGGATAAATTGACTTTTATCAAGTGGCGAGATATAACTCGTGATTATATGCTAAGAGACTAGTGATAGTAAGAGCGTCATGTTATGTGTAGTCTTACGAAACATGAGAGTAGACACATATACTTTTATTTCTAGAGACGAGAACTTTGGGGGTATGTACTATGGACTAAGGGCTTAATGAATCCAAATGATCGATAATGATAAGTAATAGTGTATCGGGGGGTCCCTTATTTGGATTTCTCTTTGTGACACATCCCACACATGAAACTTATCGCAACGTTGGAAGTTGGGAGATGTTTAGTCACTAGGACATGGGATGAGTACCATAATTATGGTTTGGTTATACAGTCATATCTGAGGGATAATGACGATGTTAAAATTTTGAGGCTAGTGGAGTCAGGTTGCATTTGTGCAAATATGCACGGGTATACGGTGTATGGGCTCCCTCGGTAATTAAATAATTATAATATTATTCGCGATTAGGGAGGATAGAAATAATACACGTAGTGGCCTGAAGAGTATAGGATTAAGGCAGGGTAGAGAGCTTGGAGTAAGAGCTTTATTTGAATTTCGAGGACAAAATTCATTTGTAAAGGGAGATGTATGTAACACTCCGTACTTTTGGAGAATATGGAAATTCATTAAATTGGTTATTTAGAAATTGATTTAAATTTGGAAATTAATTAATTCGGTGATTTAGATTTAATTAATATGGATTAAGATTAAATCGCGTGTATGTCGTATTTCGAGGAGGAAATTAGATTATTTTATTGAGTGACTTGAATGGAAATTTTGAGGTCACGGTTGGTCCCGAAAGTGTCTAAATAGATGGAAAAATGTACCCGAGTGTACAGTTTGGGTCTCGTGTCAATTGTAGACCAACCTAACACCTATTGAGGGCGTTGTGGTCATTTAGCAAATAGAGGTGGGGAGACCCACGAAATTTGCAAGTTATATCTGATGTATTGGGGCTTAAGTTAGGGTTGAGAACGTGGAGAAATAGAGAGGAACCAACTGAGAGGAAAGAGAAAGGATTCTCCAGGCTTAAAGAGGTGATTGTGAAGGCTCCAAAGGGATTCTTGCAACAAATCTATAACACCCCATATTTTTTAGAATATGGAAATTAATTACATTGGTGATTTATGAGTAATTGGGAGAAATGATTCAATTTGGATAATTTAAATTTAATTAATTCAGTTAAAGTTAATTTCATGCATGCCATAATTTGAGGTGAAAATAAGATGCTTTTAAAAGTAACTTGAATGGTGATTTCGAGGTCATGATTGATTCTGAAAATATCAAAAAAGTAAAAAAAGTGTACCCGAGGTTATAATTTGTGTCCTGGGATGATTTTAGGCCAACCCGACACTGTTTAAGGGATTTTTGGTCATTCAGGAGTTTTTGGTTTAGAGAACTCCAAAAATTCTAGGTCTTATATTTGATATTTGAGAAAGGAACTAGGGTTAGCACAATCATAATAGAATAGAGAATATAGGATAGGAAAAGGAGAAGAAATCCAAAGGTTCCTATATAGTTTTTCGCCCCGAACGGAACAGAATCGAGATCGGAGCGACAGGAGAACCACAACACCATCTTATCAAAGAATTTTAGGCCTGCTATTGAGAGACAAGTATTTAAATGGCAATTTATAATAAACATGTTATAATACCCATGTAGATTAGGGTTTGATTCCATGCTTTTGGAAGTTTTATATGAATTTGGGAGGGTTTAATTCATAAACTAAAGTAGGAATGTATGTAGAGATGTTCCTTAATGATGATAATATGAAACCATTGAGTTTGGGTTGGTTAATAAGAGAAAAATCTGAGTACTAAATAATAAAGATAATGAATATGAGAAAACTAGGGTTTTATGTATATTAAAGGAGAATTTTATTCTTGGATTGAATGTTTGAAGTTATTTGTGTAAACGTTTCATCGGAAATTATCCCTATGTGAAGATAAAGTAATATTTGAATATATTTAATGATTAATATTGAATCGTGATGCGTTCTTGGTTGAATAACATGAATCTTGAATGACTTAGGATTTAATTGATGAACACAAGATGTCAATTTTCCATAATTTTTTACATAACTTTAAACGTATGCAATTTCAATTGTACTAAGATTTATAGTGAGATCCATACATTCCTAGAAATATCTTTGTCTTATATTTCTAACGATCTTTGAATCAAGTCAATCAGAGTTTTGTAGAGGGAGTAAGCGATGTTTTACCATAGGTTGTTTGATCTGCCAACATAGTAATCTCCTAGAATTTTTGATGTAATGTTAAATGTACTCCTTTTAAATTGTACTTAGAATTAGAGCGATCCGTACATGTATGGAAATCTCTATGTCTTAGATTTCTAATGATATTTGAATCAGGTCAATTGGAGTTCTGTAGAGTGATTAATCAACCTTTTACCACACGGTGTTTAGTTTTCCAGAAAATTTACGACTCGATTTGGTTTACGAGATTTTGACAATTTCCCCTTTTTAAGACCAAAACCTGCGGATAACTATCGGGGGAATTTTTGGAATACATTTAGAATATAGTGAGGGATATATTGTATGATAGTAGGCCTTTATAGGTTTGAGGCTTAGTCATGTATGCGAGAGTTAAAGCTAAGGCTAGTTGGGCTTAATTATTAATGTAATAATTTGAGAGAATGAGAATGGATCGTGGAGAGAATAAGTGAAATTATGAGGTAGACCAGTAGGAAAATTGTGGATTAACTAATGAATTAACTTAGGGGGTAACAATAGGGACTTCGGGTAGAGAATAATACTCGAAAATATACAATAGAGAGTATATATCAAATACAATTATACAATGACATTCGAGAGAAAAATATTACGTATGGGTGATAATTATATGCTGAGTGTATACCAATATGGATTGATTTTTATAGGTTGAGTGTATACCTATAGGGTTTTATTATTATAGTTCGTGTGTGTACTATATTGAATATACATATGGATAGGTTCTGTGTATGCCTACTATGTATTATTATGAGTATGATATACCTACACTTCTTGTTATCAGAGGGAGGTTCTGCGTCGTGGATGGTCTTATACTGATGATCCCATTAGGGGGATTTTATATTTTTACCCAGAATATAGGACCTTGGAAACATACTATTTGAGAGTATGATAGTTTTGACGGATGAATGGGAGCATAAGTATGTGAGTGACCCATTTGGCTGGGAACTATGTTCGCCTCCAATATGTGTGATTTATATTTTGGGTTCGAGGAGACATGCCGAACCATTTTTCCTTGATATAGTACGAGAGGTACTTAGACTTATAGTATATTACACGAATGTGTATCACGGTGGAAAGACCGGTGGATGTTATATATATGCATGGATGTTTTCTCCTACTTATTGTGTGGCAGTAGTGAGGCTAGATAGTGTGTATCTAAACAAAGATTTATATACTTATGTGGGATAGTAGTGAGACTATATAGAATGTATCTAAAGAATGATTAATATACTAAAGAGTTAATAGTAGGGAGATTATATAGTTTAAATCTAATTAATGATGAATCTACTAAGGTGTAAATAGTAGGAAGATGGACGGTGAATATCTAAAATAAATTTAAGTAGATAAACTTAAATGGTAAGGCTTAAACCATAAAATATGTAAAATGGTAACGTGGGTTTAATAATAACAGAGGAGAGCTGTTAGTTATTAAGGGTATTCGGGAGCTTACTGTATGGGTAATACGAGTAAGTTAAGGTGAATCTTAACTATGATTACATGGTAGTTTACGTACTGTATGGGCGGTACGAGTGAGCTAGAATGATTTGAGGCTTATTATATACTTGATACCTATTTAGATTGGGTAGCTTGACTAGGTGGGATGTTATCTGTGCACTTTAGATGAGAGGTGAGTAAACTGAATGGAGTGTCCGCAACCTAACATCTGTATCTAATAACTGTTCATTTAAACTACTTCATTCCTAGTGTAGGGTGAAGTTCTAATAACTGTTCATTTAAATCTACTAACCACAGGGATGCCAAGCAGGATGATCTGTTCCAGGGATGCGTAGCTGCGACACTTGTGGATGCTTGCAGGATTGGGAATTAGTATGATTATGATATACCTACTATGATATAGTAAGGTTCCTATCATACTACGATATAGAGTAGGATCGACGAATTTTCCATTTTCATCTTTAGAAAGTTTTAACGTAGTACTCATGGGCATTTTAGCATCTTTAGCACTCTCGAGGCCAAATTTCTTTACTTTCTCTAAAGCGTACTTGGATTGCGATACAAATAATCCTTATGAATTTTGTTTGACTTGGAGGCCTAAGAAGAATTGTAACTCCCCCATAAGGGACATTTGAAATTCTTTATGCATAGTTTCAGAGAAGGACTTTACTTCTGAGGGAGAAGTTGATCCAAAGATAATATCGTCAACATAAACTTGAGGAATAGTGATGTGTTTGTCAAAAAGAGTTTGATCACTTCCACCTCTTTTGAAACCTTTATCTAAGAGGAAACTGGAAAGACGCTCATACCAAGCTCTAGGTGCTTATTTAAGGCCATACAAAGCCTTTTTGAGACGAAATAAATGATTTGGATATTGAGGGTCAATGAACCCTTTAGGTTGTTCTACATAGGTCTCTTCAGTCAATATTCCATTAAGGAATGAAGATTTGACAGCCATTTGGTAAATTGTAAAATGCATGTGGCAAGCTATAGCAAAGAGCAGACGAACAGATTCTAACCGAGTAACGGGAGCAAAGGTCTCGTTAAAATCTATTCCTTCAATTTGAGAGTATCCTTGAGCAACTAATCTGGCTTTATTTCTAATGATTATCCCATTTTCATTAGACTTATTTTTAAAAATCCAACGTGTGCCAATAACCTATTTGTGATTAGGACGAGGAACAGGATACAAACATCATGAATGAAAAATTGAAGTAGTTCTTCCTGCATAGCATAAATCCAGTGAGAGTCATTCAATGCCTAATTTACATTCTTTGGTTCCACTAGGGAAACGAAACATGCATAATGTCCATAGTTTCTTAGTTGGGATCTTGTACGCACTGGCTCACTAGGGTTACTAACTACGTTATTTATGGGATGATCTTTAGAAACCCAGTTAGGTACTTCAGGTGTCTCAATTGGTAATGAATCATCTATTTCAGGAGAGTTATTTTCTAAAATGTTTGTAGGCTCTTCCTCAATAGTTGATTCACCAGTCTTACTCTCTATAGTAGTGTCACTCACAATTATGTTTATGGATTCCATCAAGGTTTTAGGGAGAAGATAATACACTCGATAGGCTCTACTGTTAGGCGAGTATCCTAAAAATATAGCTTTATCTCCTCGGCTCTCAAATTTGGACAAGTGTTCCCTATCTTTGCATACATAACAAGTACTACCAAAAGTTCTAAGGTACTTAAGATTGGGCTTTTTCTTGTACCAAAGTTCGTAAGGGGTTTGTTTGGAATTCTTTCTAAGATAGACCCTATTTATGATGTGACAGGCAGTACGAATAGATTCAACCCAAAAATACTTAGGCAAATTCTTGGCATGTAACATAACACGTGCCATCTCTTGAAGGGTACGATTCTTTCTTTCGGCAATCCCATTTTGTTGAGGATTCTTAAGAGCAATGAATTCATGTTTGTAACCATTATAGTCACAGTATTCAATAATACCAGTGTCTTTGAATTCACCACCTCTATCACTACGAATTTTATTTACTTGAGTGTCCTTTTCATTTTCAATCCGAAGAAGTATTTTTAAGAAATTTTGAAAAGTGTTAGACTTTTGTTTTAAAAAGGCTACCCAAGTAAATCTGGTGAATTCATCAACCATAACTAAAATATAATTGTGTCCACCAAGACTAAAAGTTTGGGAGGGACCCATTAGGTCCATATGGATGAGCTCCAAGGGATTAGAGGTAAGAATATCATTAACTTTTTATGAGGTGCCTTAACAATTTTACCTTTCTGACAGGAACCACAGACAATGTTAGGAATGGGTTTGATTTTAGGAACTCCTCTAACTATTTCTTGAGAGTTCAGTCTACTATGGTTATCGTAATTTATATGACCCATTATGTTATGCCATATCTCGTTGTCATCCATTCTGGCAACATTACAGATTTCAGAATTGTTCATGACAGTATAGCAATTGTCAGGAGTTCTGAATCCAGTAATTATGCATTCACCTTTCTCATTTAAAATTTTTCAATTGTTCTTTGAAAAGGTAACAGTATGATCTGAGTCACAAAATTGCGACATGCTAAGTAGATTTGCCTTAAGACCTTTAACTAGAAGGAAATTTTCAAGAATAGGAAGTCCATCTTCTTGGAGAGTTCCTTTGCCTATGATTTGAGATGAAACTCCATCACCAAAAATGACTTTACCTCCAGCAAAGCTGGTTTTGTTTAAAAGTTTGGTTTCATCCCCAGTCATGTGCTTAGAACATCCAGAGTCTAAATAGCAACCAGATGATGTGTGTTCAGCTTTTAAAGCAGTAATAAATATGTTACACTTCATCTGAGGTAATATATCATCTTTTCTAACCCAAATTGCTCTAGTTTTCAATTTGCGCTTATTAGCTCTCAATTGATAAAATTTGCGAGCATTAGATTTTCGCTGAAAGATGTTTTGCGCATGATTTTGAATTTTATGAAACACTTGAGCATTTGGTTTAGGAAAATGCTTAGGATTCCTTCTAGGAAATGTTCTTTTAGGTTTGGTCTTTCTCTTACTATAGTTAGAGTTTTTATCAGGTTGTCTAGGAAGTACATAATTGTTTCGGCTCCTTCTAGAATAGTTAAAGTTCTGATAAATAGGAGAACTACAGACAGGTGTAACTAGTCTCCTAGCATAGCAACTATCAAAAGAGTGACCGTATATATCATAGTAAGAGCAATAAAGATTGCTCAAGATAGGGGTCTCGTTGGGAAAGTCTCTAAACAAAGGTTTTGAGAAATTTTGAGGTTGAGCTCTATTCCTAGGTGTGACGGTCTTGAATGCAGACTCACTCTTCCTAATAGAGGGGCAGACGTATTTAGCCTTAGGTGAACTTTCATGTTTAGAGCAACTTGATTCCCCAATGTTAAAATTTTGATGTTTTGAATCAGACTCAGTTTTTAGAGAATGAAAGTCTGGGCATGTTTCAATAGGCCTTTTGCCTCCTGACACAAACTTGATAGGTTCAAAATATTTGGTGTGTCTTCAAATTGGGGCAAAACCCTATTCCAGTTCGATCATCAGAATTGGTTTTTGATTCAGCAATAAATTCATGAAAAGAGTTTGAATTATTTTCAAATTTTGTAAATTTTTTGAAAACAGTTGTTGTCTTTTCTTTAGTTTGTTCCAATTCTAACATTGTCCCTTTTACTTTTTCTCCAGAATTTCATTTGTTTCAGTTAAATTTCTGAGTTTTTCATCAAACATTTTAATTTTACTTTCATGAGTTAGACATTGGGTAGTATACTCTTCCGCATTCAGTTTAACCATTAGGCTTAGATCTTCTAACTTCTTAGTGAGATCTTTCACAATCTTTTCTAGTCTAGTGCTTTTCTTGAGAGTGTTAGCATAGAGAGTGTGAATATCTGGGAGGTCTTCATTGTCCGAGTCACTAAGTGTAGTGTGTGGAGTGACCCCTAGGGATTCATTCTTTCTACTCACACACCCATTGACATCGTCATTATCTCTTTTCCTTTGACTCACACACCCCGAGGAACATATAGCAATATTCTCAGTAATCAAAGCATCTAAACCAGTAACAACAGTATTCGAAACATCAGAAGTAGAATTACTATATTCATCCTCATTAACAAACACAAGCATATCATCATTATAGAAAATCTTGGCAAAGAAATACATGCAAGGGTCAAAAACATCAGATGCCTCAGGTTCCTCATTTTCAGATTCACTTGAATCATCCCATGTTTTGCAAATGTTGGCTCTAGTGTGTTTGTTTTGAGTGTTCAAGTTAACTCTACAATCTTGTGCAATGTGTCCTAGTTTACCACATCTATAGCATTCAGTCTTCTTAAGGTCTCTGTTAGGTCTAGTGTGAGAGTCCTTGTGATTTTTGTCATGGATTTTCTCATGAGGTCTGTGATTGAAAGGAGTTGGATAATTGGACTTGCCATGTTGTTTCTAAATTTAATGATTTTCTTAAACTGTTTTGACATTAAGGCAATCTGATTGTCCAAACTCTCTATATCGCATTCCTCATCAGAATCATCATTGGAAGTATTAAACTCAGGCTTAATCAATTTTGAAGAGAAGCTTAGATTGGAACTAGTCTGTTTCCTATGGGACTGGGTTAATTGTTTCTTAAATTACAGTTCCATTTCCACAGTTCTTAACTTACTACTGAGTAGTTCAGGAGTGAGATTAATATCACACATTTCCTCAATAGCATATCTTTTGTTATCAAATTTCTGTGGTAATGATCTCAGAATTTTAGATACAATTTCTTGTCTGTCATATGTTATCCCATTAGCATGCAGTTTGGTCACAATATCAGTCAGGTTCATATAGAAGTCATCAAATGACTCAGTCTTAGACATAATTAGGGAATTATACTGTTGAATGAGCATTTGAGTTTTATCAGCCTTAACTCTAGTGTCACCTTCATGAGCAGTAACTAAAGTGTCCCAAGCTTCCTTAGAAGTGGTACAGGATGAGATTCTTTTGAACTCATGTTCATTTATAGAAATAAATATATCATTCTTTCCTTTGTTATTGTTGCGAGAAACTTGTTTCTCTTCTTGTGTGAACTCACTTAAAACTTTCTTAACCCTCTCATTACTTCCTTCAGTGGCTGGTTTTGTAGGAAAAATGTAACCATTTTCAACAATGTCCTAAACATCATCTCCCAGAGTTCCTTGAATGAAAGCAATCATTCCTACTTTCCAGTAAGCAAAATTAGTTCCATCAAAGATAGGAGCTCTGGTCAAGTTACCAAATCTTTCATTTTTCTCGTCTATATTTGATTTTCCGAAAACAATTTCAGAAACACAGGATCTCTTTAAAAGAAGTTTACCAAGCTCTGATACCAATTGAAATTCTGTTACTAAAGCCGTTTATTAAAAATAAACTATTTAAGTAACTCCGATATGTTTTTTGAAGAAACTCTTTTCTTGAAAAACCAAAACTATTTAAACACAATATGTGTTTAACAAAACCATATGTACGAGATCTATTCAAGATTTTACTAACAGGTTTATAAAACAGTTTTAAACAAACTTTAAAATCCAGCACAACCAAGAATGAGATGAGAAGATGTAGGAAGATTAAGTACAATATTTTTACGTGGTAAAACCTCACCAATTGAGGAAACATCCACGACTCCCTCTACGGAGTAAAACAAAAATCCACTATAAACAAATTTAATAGTTACAAACTATATAACAACCATGCATACAACTCAGACCTATATAAGTTTAGGAATGTACCCTCTGGTGTCCTTATAACTTCTCTGCAGTTCTGATTTTTGATGTTGTCCTCTCAGTTTGTTAACTCCGATTTGTTCAAGCTCTTTACGTCGACTCTTTTTCTCAAGATCTTATTACCAACACGTTTCGTGTTGTAGTGTCAAAGTGTTTGTGGATGTGCTCTCTAACACATGCATGCACACACTCACACTTATTAAGTACAAACAGTCCTAGAAAATTACATATAAGTCTATATGCAGTGATTTTCTTTTTCTCTCTTCTCACAAAACTTTGAACCTTTTTGACCTTTTAATCAATCCCAGAATCCACGAATATCTTGCTTAGAAGACAGTCAAGATCTTAATCAATCTCAGAGTTTTGAAAAGATTTTTGAGATTGAAAACCTCCAAATGTGATTCCAAACTAGGTCAAAGGTTTAGTTTTTAAGAGAACTAGAAACATAAAACATTTTTGTTGATTTCAAAGTTAAAAACATTTACAGAAAACGAATCAACAAAATATTTCTCAAGTTGAGAAACAAACATGCAAACTAAGTGTAATATATCATGAAAAACTAAGATCTGAAAATTTCTATATACAAGAACAATAGATCTAAGAAAATGATTAAGTTGGAAACAAGATCCAAATAATGAGAGGTTACAGCAACAAACCAAATCTCAAATCATCTTTCAAAACACTCAAAAACTCAAGGTTGTGTTTGGTAAAGTATAAATGTTTGAAGGTTTGTATTTGGTTTGAACGGTGTAGACGATTTAGGGTTCGGGTTAGGGTTTCTAACTCTTTCTCTCTCTTCTGGTTTCTCTCTTCTCTCTACTATCTCTTTCTTTTCTCTCAAAGGACGAAATGGCACAAGTCTCAGAAAGCTGAGTAAAGGGCTCCTTTTATAGGAGGATGAGAAGGTTCGAGAACGAGGGCCAAAATCAAGGGTTCTGATTGAGTCAAGATGGATTTACTTTAATCCAAGGGCTCACAATATGCGGCGATTGAAACTCACCTGATTGGTTCAAAAGGGATTCATAGGGATTATAAAGGAGCGCATGCAGATCATTGATCACAAAGGATCCAAGGGTTTAAAACAAGCGTTATTTTACTCTCTATAAAGAAACACACTTCCCACCAATCAGAGGGCAACAAATGTTGGCCAATAACACGAGATAAAATGCGCGTCTAAAGTAATTACAAAGTAAACCCTGAAGTCTCTACCGCTTTTGGTTTCTACCCAAACCAACTTTAGACACTTAAACCAACTTCCTAAAATAGCATATTTACCCCATAACCTTTTAAAACCAAGTTTTATTAATAAAACCATATTTTTAAAATTTTTTAAAAAATCCTAAAAAATATTTAAAAAACAATATTGGGGATTTAAACACACTCAACATATGTACACACACTCAATATGCAATATGACATGTAAATGATTCATTCTACTGTGTGTGAGTGTTGGTAATTAGGTGTAGATCCCTTCAATCAAAGATGAAATAGAAATGCAAGCTCTGAGGTTCTTTGGTTTCTAGGATGGACATAATTTTGTCACAATTTCCAAACTAGATGAACACTTATACAATATAGACTCAAGTGCGTCAAGAGTATAAGGTGCTTCAATTTCAATTTTATTTATATTGGACTTTTATTTGGATTTTGGAACTAATGGTTTATTAGGTATTATTTTATATCTGTTTTTTATCAGATGATTGTTCAACTTATACATTTATTACGTGGATGGTTAGTTATTGTATTTGTTTCCGCATATTATTTTTTTTATTTCGACAGTGATGCTAAGAATGAACTAAATGGGAATCCTGTTTTAATTTAATGAAGGTTTGATCACTCGATATTTAATTAGGCGGGTTGTCACTAAAAGATCAATTGGGAAGGGAGATTGAAGAAGGAATCAATTAAACACCCTCATCAACCATGAAATCAATTCCCACCATAATAAAGGCAAGTGGTTTATTACAAATTCATGAAGTTATATTACCTATGTGTAGGGCTTTATAAATAACTTGATTTTATTGAAAGTTCTTAGAGAAAAATAATGATTTGATTATATGTTTGGGTAGGATTGCATGTAGTTAGTATTTACATTTATAGAGGATTGATATCATATGAATTTATATTAGTAAATACGTACTTAAATCTAGGTTTATGTTGTGTAATCGTAAAGAACTCACTTATCTAGTGTTTTTGAGAGAGTTTAGATTTTGATGGTTCTTGAATGGATTTAATGGGGATCTGAGGATATATTTACGTTAAGAATGACCCCTATACATTTATAAGATGTTTAATGGGGATCTGAGGATATATTCATCGGACAGACATGATGAAATAAGGAGAAATATGACCTGCACATGTTCAATCAATCGATCGACTCAATAATGTCGATTGATCGATCGACCAAAGTTGATTTTGGGTTCGTTTGTTGGCTGAGTTTTCTTTCAATTACAACCATGTGGAGAAATTTTAGGGATGTTATTACACCTATGGAGGGACTTGATAATGACCAGTAGGGGTATAGTTGAGGTACGTTATGTCCTTTGAGTGTAAGGCTTGGAATATGGATCGACGGGGATAAACCAATGGAGTCGCATATCAAAAAGTTGGGATTTGAGTTACGGGGAGAGTCAATGTCAATCTAAGGTGTATAGCAGTAGTTAGAGATAGTTTAACTACTGCTATAAATAAAAAGGGGTACCAAGAGACCTTAGAGTTGTGCGAAAACTCTAATAAGTACGATAGTGAGATAAATCGTTAAATAATAGGTACGGTAAGTATGAGCGAGAAAAATACTACGTACACATGTGAATAATTGGGTTTTGTGAATAACTACTATTTTATATAAGTACTTGGGTTTTGAATGCCTATTGTGTGCTTCCTTGTCGTAGGATTGGCAAGTTTGATTAGACATGCCGAATTATGCTCGATGAGACATTTCGAGCTAGGTTAGAGGGGACATCCCCAACCATGTTCGAGGAGACATTCCAAACTATACTCGATGAGGTATTCTGAGCCAGGTTCGAGGAGACATTCCGAACCATTTGTTCTTAGTGTGTGAAATGGGAACCTGATAACAGGATATCCAGTATTGGGTACATGTGTGTGTGAAATATATACCATATGAATAACCTACTTATATGCGATAGTAGTAAGATTAGGTGGGGTATACCTAAGAAATGTTTTAAATCTACTCGGGCGTGATTGTGGTGAGATTTGTTAGTGGATATTTAAAATTGTATAATCTACTTATCAGTAAGAGTAGTGGGAATAGATAAGTGTATATCTGAAATATATGCAAAATCTACTTGTGTGTGATTAGTAGAGAAGGTAGGTACTAAGTAACTATAGAAAAAGTAAGTGTGAGAACTGCATATTATATATTATAAATGATAAAGTAAGAGTAATGATAAATTCTAGACATTCGGGAACATACTGTATGGGCGGTATGGGAAGTTAAAGTGAAATTTAACTAATGACTTAATAAAAATTAAGGGTAGTATATAGCATACTGTATAGGAGGTAGGGGTAAACAAGATTTGTCTGAGTTTATTAAATGTTGGAGACATAGTTAAAGTGGGTAGAGTGTCTAGGTGGGAATGGTAGGTGCGCACTATAGATGAGAGGTGAGGAAACTCAAGAGAGCGTGCGTTATCCTAACATGTGTAATCAATAACTGATATTTATTACGATAAATTACTTGTCAAATATTTTAAAAATATTTTGTGTACTAACACTTCCTATCAAAATATTTTCAAAACCTTTTAGGTGTCCAGCCAGAAGGACACCAGGGATAATATTCTATTCCGAGGACCCACATCTGCTGCACATGTAGATGCTAGCTAGAGTTTGAGTAGACTCCTCATTTATTTATTCCTAGTGTAGGAATCTATCTCTAGTTGTCTGATTTATTTTTAAGGCATGTTGCCCACTCATTTCAATTTCGGTATTTAGACTTGAGTTGTTTTATTAGTTTATTTACTTTGGATTTTAGTCGATGGGTCATTTGGCTAAACTTCATTTATATCATGAACGGTTTAGTATTTATTGTTGTGATTGGTTAGTATTATATTGTTAATGTTCCGTAATTATTTCCTGTTAATAGAAGATAAAACTTGGCACCAGTTTAATTAACTAACAGTGATTACTAAATAAAAAGTTTTTCGATAGTGATGCTAAGAATGAAACAGATGAGAGACCTGTTTTAATTTAATAAAGGAATGATCACCCGATGTTTAATTAGGTAGGGTGTCACAGTTTACTTCCACGATAAGGTATTTATCTCTTGTGTCATAAATATTCAGTGACGATATAATAAATAAGAGTTTGGCCACAATGGAAAGAGATAATTTTGTCCTTTTATTTCATTTCTTACATTATTTCTAATTCTATTTCAAATTCTAATTTTTTTTCAAGATTTCATGTGCTAATTAACTGGATAATTAGGGATACCCAATTTGATGGACAACATGGTTTATTATTTAGAGACCATCCTAGATCATGTTTTTTTCTTTGAAAATATGTTTTATTTATTGTTTATTAAATGAATTTAATGGGATAATTATTTTAAAGGGGTAAATTAAATTTAGGTCTTCGAGTTTTATTTTATCTTAAAATGGGATTTATTTTTTGGAATATTTGCGTGAGTTGGATTGGCGCTTCATGGATGGAAATAGATTATGACATATGATATTCTTAAAACTATTAAGTTATAATAACTATATTTGGAATGTGGGCAAATTTGATCCCCTAATGGGAAAGTACTTCAAGAGCGGATCCTAATTTAAGGAAATAAATGACATACATAACATAATTAATGATATCCTTAAGAATGGAGTCACGATCATTAATTATATGACCAAAGGATGTCAACTGTTAAATTATGTTAAATAGAAGTTCCTGAACTGTCTAGAGTACATAAAAGAAAGAAAAAAATCTGTAAATTTCAAGGTGAACGAATTGAAGCATCCAACAAGAAATATCACTTCATAAGTTAACGAGGATGCTCGATTACATCTTATATTCATCTTTTGGTTCAGGGATGCTATATTGAAATTAAATCGAAGTTAATTCTCACCTATTCTAAATTAATTCTGTTTTCAAAATTTATGATTCTCATATTCCAGAATGGGCTCACCATTTAACCCACTTATTTTATCCTTAAAGGATAACAAACTTGTTGGCATGAACTATATAGACTTGAAAAGAAACCTACACATTGTTGTAACTATAGAGGACTATAAGTTTATTTTGATTTACACATGCCTTACGAATCTTAATGAATGGGTACCTGAAAGAGATGTCCATGCTTATTAGAGGTGGAAAAAGGATGATCAGATGGCTAGAAGCTACATATTGACCGCTATGATGAATGTGTTATAACACTTGAATAAGCACATGTCAAGAGCTAATGACATGATTCTAAACCTCAAGGACATATTTGAGGATGAGAATTATTTTGCATGGATGATTAACACTAGGATTCAATATGATACTGCCTCCTACGAGCACATTCTTAAGATATGGTCCATTTTGGTAGACCTGGAGGTTCTTGGATCTAAAATTGATGTGGAACCCATGTTAATTTTATGATCCAATAACTATCAGAGTCTTTTAAAAAAAAATTCTTGAACTATTCTATGATCAAGCTTGATTACTCTCTAGTGTAATGACTTAAAGAACTCAAAGTGATTTAGAATATCATAAAGCTTAAGGATGTGGCTGAGGTGGAACAGAAAGGCCCATATTCTTCTATCCAATTAGGTAAGAAGAAGAAGAAGAGGAAAAAAAAAAGAGGAAAAAGAAGATGATGATGATGATGATGATGATGATGATGATGATGAAGAAGAAGAAGAAGAAGAAGAAGAAGAAGAAGAAGAAGAAGAAGAAGAAGAAGAAGAAGAAGAAGAAAAAGAAAAAGGGAAAATATTAGGATCAACTTGTGATAGTTAAAACAAAGAAAAAAAAGAAGGGAAGGCTCATGATCAACTTGTGTTTGTTAACACGATTTTTAAATAATAGGTAGCGGGTACAAAGTCAAAGGTAACTATTATATTTGCAAATGGTTTAGACATTGGACGAAACAGTGATTTATATTCTTCGTGAGTAAGAATGGAAACAATAATTTCTCCTTAGTCATTGAGACATGTTTTGAGGTGAAATATATGAGTACTTTCTCCATATATTCAGGATCCACTAATCATTTTTACAAATCTTTCCATGTATTCCACATAACCAGGGAGCTCAATACAGGAGATATGTTTTTATTCACGGGTGGCCATCACAACACAATAATATTAGTAGTAGAAAATATAGTTTTAAGCTTTGATGAAGAAAATAATTTAATATTAACATTAGAAGAAAATTAATTTCGATTTTAAGCTAGCAATGAATAAATATTTGGTTTATTTTTATAAATGCATTTAAAAAAAAAGAAAATTTCTTATATATTTTGGTGTAATGGAAAATAATGTTCATATTATAAGGAAATTCTCACCACTACTATTTAATACTAAATTAAATAACTTAAATGGAAATGACCTAAAGAGAAAGGAACCTTATATGTTTAAATGGAAATAACCTAAAGAGAAAGGAACCTTATATGTTTAAATGGAAATAACCGAAAGAGAAAGGAACCTTATATGTTAAACCAAACGTATCTTTGGCATTTACTCTTAGGTCATATTAATCTATCAAAAATTCAAAGATTAGTTTCAAATGTACAATTACGGTCATTGAAAGTTGAGGCATTTTCAGTATATGAATCCTACTTAAAGGGTAAATATGGCCCCGAGGCCTTTCATGACCAGGTGTTGTTTCCATATATCTCTCCCCTTTCGGTCTCTCATGGGTTTGTGTTATTATTTTTCTTAAATTCTTTTTGAAGTGTGTGTGCGTGTATATATAGATGAAGATCAGAATCGCCAAACTCATATCATCGAAAAAATAGAGAGAGGCCTTTCATAGGAATGTTCCAAAAATAATATCTAGAAAATACGATGTATGCATTTATCGAGATATTGATCGTTATGATGAAATGTTAATATATGTTAGATAAAATGTCAAAATGGATACAAAATACATTAAATATTAAATAATGTATAGACAAAAAGGATGCAAATGCGAAAATGAAAAAATCAGAAAATTGGGAAATTGAGCTCGAGTCTCGAGTTTTAGCCTGAGACGCGTACGGAGCCTATAAAGGAATCAAAGTCCAAATAGTTCATATGCAACATAAAGGTGGGGTTTACCCCATATATTGAAATGGGAATTTATTATATATGTGTGTGTAGAAAATATATTTTTAGTTTTGAGAGATTGTGATGGATAATCTCGTTGGAATTTATAGGTGCATCCCTCTTTTTCATTATTTTTTATAGAAAATAAAGTCTATGCAATATAACTAATGAAGGATGAGATGTTGTGTATGAAATAAAGTAAAATCTAAATTAAGAATTTATGTAACTAATGCGAATATAAAGAATTTTAAAGAGATAATGATTTTTGGATCTTCTTTGGAGAATTAAGGTTTGATCTTGATGTGATCCCTTGAATGTTGAGATGAATGTTGGATGACAGAGAATAAGATTTTGCTAAATTGGGTATGAAGATGATTGTAATGAAAGATGGAGAGTAATTTCACACGAGGAAACTTCGTTCATTGCAAGACAATGTAGTTATGATCACTGATATTGATGGATCTAAGGTCTCCCTTAAGAGTGAGTTCATTCCTTATATTTATAGGGTATGGGGGGATATCTATAGGCATGCCCCTAGACCTACCAATCGACAAGTAACCCTAGTCACACTACGGATAGGCAGGGAAATAGACTTGACATTCGGTAGTCTTGTGTAGATGTTTCTGGAAAATGATCGTAGAATGCAATTGGTAGATATAAATAATTCTTGGTGCATACTATTAGAAAGGTAATTTAGATACCTTCAAGATTCCTTTAGGCCACTTTTGAGTCTGGGAGATGGCTTTGGGTCAAACGGGGCTCGAAAGTGCTCGTCAGTTTGTTTGGACGGGAGATTATCTGACGGTAATGGATTGTTCATCCAAACCATGAGTAAGAATCAAGAACGGGATAGACCATTGGAAATTTTATGCAAGATACTTAGACATTCCAAATATCTTCACTCGATTCGAAGAGTTAACTTTTTTCAATTTGGGCCCGAAAGTGATTAGTGACCATTTGGAGAAAAACGGGTCGTTCGTCCGTACCATAAGCCTGATTCGCACATGGGTTGGACCATTGGAAAGGATATATAGTTAGCTTTGAATATTCATTAAGTATCGTTTGATATAAAGATTTAACTTGGGTCAAACGGATCCCAGGAGCACCCGGTGACCTTTAGATCAGTTTTGGAGGGAAAACAAGTCATTCATATGCATGATTATGCCGTTTTGCGCATTAGTGGACCGCTATAAAGGGGTTTCAGTGCCCTTAGAATATCTAAGGAGTTTTTTCTATGATGATGAAGTTGATTGGGGCCCAATCAGGGGGTCCGGGAGTGTCGAGTGGCCTTCAGATCAATTTTTAGTAGTAAAATGTTCCATTCTTCTATATCATTATGCCGATTAATGCACGGGGAAGATTGTTGGAAAGGGGGTTTAGTTCCCTTTGAGTATTCATTAAGATTTTTCTCTGGCGATAGAGTTAATCGGAGTCAAATGGGGCCTAAGAGCCACCCAATGGACTCTAGATTGGTACTCAGAGTGTGACTTAGGTTTCGTAGTGAATTTGGGAGGTGCTAGGAACCTAAGGAGTGATTTAGGGGGTCCTAGAATTTGATGTCAACCAAACCCCTCGACAGGGCAGCTTGGAACAAGTGAAATATAATAGACACCACATTATGTTTTGGGAATGAGGTCTTCTACGGACCTAAAGGGACGAGGATAACCGATTCAGAGGATCGAAGCCATTTTTGAGGACTTAAGGTAATGGTGGGGATGGTCGATTATGAGGACTAAGGTTAATTCTAAGAACCTAAAGTTGGGAGCGACCAATTCTGAGGGTCGAGGAAAATTCTAAGGACCTTAAGTAGGAGAGACCAATTCTGAGTCTCAAGGTCAATTCTCAGGGCTTAAGTAGAAGAAACCAATTATAAGGGTCGAGGTGACTAATTCTGAAGGTCGAGGTCAATTTTGAGGACCTCAAGTAGGAGAGACCAATTCTGAAGGTCGAAGTCAATTATGAGGACCTTAAGTAAGAACAACCAATTTTGAGGGTGGAGGTCAATTCTGAGCACCTTAAGTGGGAGAAACAATTTCTTAGGGTCGAGGTCGCTCCTGAGGGCAAAAAGATGGGAGCGACCAATTCTTAGGGCCGACGTCAATTCTGAGGGCATAACATTGAGCGACCAATTCTGAGGGTCGAGGTTAATTCTAAGGACCTTAAGTGGGAGTGACCAATTCTGAGGGTTCAATTCTGAAGACCTTAAGTGAGAGTGGCCAATTCTGAGGGTCGAGCCAATTCTGAGGACCTAAGATGGAGTGACCAATTCGTAGGGTCAAAGTCGATTATGAGGGCTTAAGTAGAGGTGACCAATTCTAAGGGTCGAGCTAAATTCTGAGGACCTTAAGTAGAGGCGACCAATTCTGATGGTCGATGTCAATTATGAGGACCTTAAGTGGGAGCGAAAAATTCATAGGGTCAAGTTCAATTATGAGGACCTTAAGTGGGAGCGATCAATTATGAGGGCCGAGGTAAATTCTTAGGACCTTAAGTGGGGTATAATTTTCTTGGAAAAATTTGGAGATTCCTCTAGGGAAAAGATATTAATCTGAATATTTGATGTATCCCTAGAAGTGGATCTTTTTCAGTTTCTTTTGTATCCCTTGAAGACGTTACTGGAGAGATATCCAATTGGCTTAAAGTTTCGCTGGGGGGTTCGATTTGAGAATTTTACTGGGGAAATAGTTATGGGATACCGTTTGTGGTGTTTAAACTTGGGGGGAAAATGTGGTATTAATTCAGTTGGGGATTTGAGAGTTTAAAAAATGATTTTCTTAGTGAAAAAATGTTCTAACATTTATTTGGCAATTTTAGGAATTTTGTGGTGGATTTTTGGGATTTTCTAGTATTTTGAGAATTTTTTTGTACGAAATTTCTGGGAGGTGCTGACCGATTGGGTGTAAGTGGTGCCAAACGAGAGTTGCACGGTCTTTTGGACTACCTTGGGCAGGTGAAGGGACACTGTCCATCGGTGTGTGTCCTGGGACTATCTAATAGCATGCCCCTTATCCTCCTATAAAAGGGCAAGATTTCTTCATTTTTCACAGCTTTCAGATCTTCTGTTTTCTGTCTTCTCTTTCCGCGAACTATTATAGCATTCTTCTCTCTTCTAGCACTAAGAAATGGCGTATTTTTTAAAGAGTGCGATCCACATGCCGTGGTTGGGTCTTGATGATTGGGCACATTTGGAATGGCGGGCCAAGGTGCCCCTAGTGCAGGGAAATGAGAATGTCTTTGACTCTTTTGAGTCGGTTATGGACAAGAGGACTCTTCTGCATGAGCCTACGCACCATCGATTGTCTAGAGTGGTGAACCCTAGTGGTTACGTAAGTGTTAATGACCTTTGGTATTTCCCCTTTTCTTTGTGTATTTATTTATTTATTCTGAATATTGACAAGGGTTTTTCCTTTTGCTTTGACACATTGATATATCTATGTCGACCTATATTCCTGGGGGATGACGGGGTTCAATGATCTCTTTGATAACCTTCCTTCGATGGTGAATTGGGTGGTTTCATCAGCTACTTTGGCAGTCTGGCATCTGTATTTGATGAGATGCCCCGCTCGATGGTTGTCCTCTATTCCTCGGGAGAGAGGTGGTGGATACTATACCCACACTATGCATTTCGAAGTTGAGGAGATGATGGTGACTCCCATGGATGTACAATAGAGGCTAGGGCTAGACTGTGAGGGGGCGAGATAGAGGTGAATTGGACTTTGTGGGTGACGCCGACGACGGTGGAGGCAGTGTTGGGTGTTGTTAGGCGGATTAATGAGACCAATGGGCTGCAGGTGCGGTAGAGGCCCCATTTATTTATTCTTTTTCTATTGGGAGGGGTTTTGGTGGCATCGAGCGGTGACGTTATCCATTTATGGTTTTTGCCTTATTTGAGGGTATTTTCGAATATCCCTCTCTTTGACTAGGGGAGCCTTTTTTTTGCGACCCTCTATTCATCTTTGGATGCATTCAGCTGGTGCTACCGGTAGACCTTTACTAGAGACAAGTATCTTTTGGAGGTATTCTTTTCTTTTTTGCATTTTTCCTTTATGAATTTTATTTCTTTTTTTATTCCTTGAATTTTTTTTTTCTGATTGACGACCCTTGTCCTTTGGCAAATGTGGATCTATCAGGTGATTGGGCTTAATGCCCATTTACTAGGTTTTAAGGATGAGTCAGTGGGGGACTTCTGTCGTGTGTACCGGTGGTATAAGTCTAACCAACTGTCGAGTCAATCTCTTTCTTTGGCAATGGTTCGTTAGGTCTTGAATGGCCTGATGAGCGATCAGGTATATTCGTCTTTCTTCTTAAGACCATTTTTATACGATGTCCTTTTGTAGTTATTGATTTTCCGTTGGGGATCTTGTAGGTGACCTTCTATCCTTAGGGGACGGCCATTCAGCACAAGGGGGTGAAAAGGGGGAATGCGCAGCTGCGTCAGCTATTGGAGCATGAGTTCAACTACTACTGGTATCTGGGGGAGGAAATAGTCGAGTAGATTGGGGAAAATGAGGCGATGGTTCCACTTGCAATTCCCCTAAGGAACATGAGGCGGGTGAAGGAGATGCCTGACCAAGCATAAATTCTTTAGAATTTAGCTCCTTAATTTAGTGATTTTAATATCTCGAACAATGTAATTGAGCCATTTTTATGCCATATCAATCCATTGTTTATTCCTAACAACTTTCCCTAGTTTTTGTATAAGTTGGATGAAGTTTTCAGGATTGGAATGCAAGAAAGAATCCAAAAGAAAAGAAAAGATGCAAGCAAGAAATGTCTAAGGGCAAAAGTGTAATTCCATCCAGAATTCAAAAGTGACACCAAAAGGGAAGTTGAAAAAAATGAGTTCACAAGAGCATAGGAAGAAACAACATCCAAATCGGAGGTCTAGATAAGAAGATATGGCCAGTCAAAGCTGCAAGGAAAAAGTCAAAGAAGAAGAAATTCGGACCGATCCGGGTAGGAGTCGGACCGATCCGATTTGCCCAAGTCCAGTGCACTCCGGATCGATGGCAAACCGATGGAAGCAATAATCGAACCGATCCGGAAACAACCGGACCAATCCGAAAGAAAATAAAAGAACCAATCCGATGGATATCGGACCGATCCGATTAAGACCCGAACCGATCCGGGTATTCGAAAGCCTGGCATTAATTTGCCATTTATTGTGCAGATTTGATGCGTGCGTAGCTGTGAATCTTGTTCCACAATCACATTTGAGACCGACTTTGGATGATTTGTGCTATAAAAAGCCAAGTTCTACATCATTTTTAGGAGGCTAGGGTTAGGAATTTTAGAGAGAGTTTTCAGATCAGATTTTTAGTAAATTTCCATTTCCTTCAAGATTTGAATGAACCCTAGTTTGTATTCTGACTCTCAATTCCGTTTTTGTGCTGAATTCAAGTAATATCATTCTATTCTCTTCTGTTTAATTTCTGCAAATTTCTTACAATGTTCTGCAATTTCATAGTTTCATATGTGAATTTGTTTTTCAACCAAATCATGAGTAGCTAATTTCTCAAGGGTTGGGGTACATGAACTCAATCCTAATACAAATTATTCGTATGGAAAATTAGAAAATAAATGAAAATGTTGGTTGAATCGTGAATGAAAATCATGTATGCATTGTCATATCTTTTAATGTCTTTTGCCCTAGGTACTTGGGATGTTTAAGAATGTTTTGTATGTATAATTTGTCGTTCACCGCCTTATATTGATCTTTGATTTCATATGATGCGGTCTTGAATCTCATATATGTAATGCTTAGTGATGATAAGGACTGGATTTAATCAAGAATTTTGATTTATAATTTTAATATTCTAAAGAATAATTTGTTAAGGATTGAGGGATTGTACCCTACCCTAATTTTCTCTAAATTGTTAAACCCAAATTTTGCTGTTAATTTCCATTTGTTTTTCATAAGTAAAGTTTTAGAAATTTTCTCAAAAATCAATCATCTTTTTATTTCTTTCAAGAAATCATTTAACGGTTCGGTAATTTTCCTTGTTATTGTTTGGCAATTTTGATCCCTGTGGAGACGATCCCGACTTACCGGGTTATTACTTGAGCGACAAGGCTTGCACTTGAGCCTAGATAAATACGCACTTTTGAGACAAATTATTAAGTCGCGTCAAGTTTTTGGCGCCGTTGCCGGGGATCTAAAATTGTTAAATTTTCAAGAAAGTTATTGTTATCTACAAGTGATTTCATAATATATATATATATATATATATATATATATATATATTTTTTTTTTCCTTTCTCTTGTGTGTTATATGCAGAATTCATCTCCCACCCAAATTCACGAAAATCCTATTGCCGAAGCCGGATCTGAAAATTCTGAGTCTTTGCCGTTTTGGGTTCCACCTCCTTCGTCTAATAATTCCATCACAAGTCGTTCTTGGAGTCAAACCCTGAGTGAGAATTCTGAAACTTTCGGTAGCAATATGTCAGATCATGGTAGTGTCGGTGTTGGTGCTGGAGAGGATGATGTACCATATCAACCCATGAAAGATCTTTTATTTCCAGAGAGAACTGCTAACCCTGGTTGCATTTTATTCCCATATAATGCCGGTCAGTTCCACTTTCGGAATGGAATGATCCAAATTCTTCCTACATTTCATGGGATGGATTCGGAAAAACCATATCTCCATATTCGAGAATTCGAAGAAACGTGTGAGACATTTGGAGATCAAACTTGTCCACAAGAAGTAATCCGGTTAAAGCTCTTTCCTTTTTCCTTAAAGGATAAAGAGAAAACTTGGTTATGGACCCTGCCCCCAAATTCTGTGTTATCATGGAGAGATATGCAAAACAAGTTTATCTCTAAATTTTTTCCACAACACAAAACCAATTCTGTTAAAGCCCAAATTCAAGATTTTCGTCAAAATGAGAATGAGGCTTTTGATAAGTGTTGGGAAAGATATCAGGAGTTAGTTAGTGCGTGCCCCCATCATGGTTTTGAAACTCATCATCTGATTTCATTTTTCCATCAAGGCCTTACTGTAGCGTCTAAACAACTTGTTCTAACCATGTGTGAGAAACCTTTTTGGGAGTTAAGTACGAGCGATGCTGAGGCTCATTTGAAATATGTGGCGGAAACTACCCAAGCATGGGATACTTCTGATCCAAATAGTCAAAATCGAAATCGACAAGTGTCCAACTTGCCTACTGCGTCCGGTATTTATCACTTGGACAAGGACACTTTGTTGGATCGAAAACTTGACCAAATGGAGAAGAACTTTAGAGATATGCTAGATATGCGATTGAGAGATGTGTCTGGATCCGTACAAACTGGGGTGGAGAAGGTATGTGCCATTTGTAATGCAGGCCATTCTACCGAAGGATGTCCTACTATTCCTGCATACAAGGCCATGTACACTGAACAGGTTGATGCAATAGGAGGTTATCGAGGAAATTATAATGCTCAGCAAGGGAATGCATATAATCAATCGTGGAGGAATCCCGGGTACAGTTATGGACAACCACAAGGTGGGATGGTTCCTAACCCACCGATGACTCTACAACAACCCCCTCAATTTCAGCAAGTGGCAAATCCTATGCAAGTACCACCTCCCGGGCCTTATGTACCTCCACCTAAGAGATTTCTTGATGATAATTTCACTCAATTCATACAAGCCCAAAAAGAGAGAGATGCCAAATTTGAGCGAATGTTCGCTGAAATGCATACTAACATCTCTAGGTTGCAGTCTGCGGTGAATACTCAAGAAAAGGGTAAGCTTCCAGCTCAAGGCCAAAGACCACCTATTCAAGGTCAAACCACGGTTTGTTCCACATCATCAGATCTGCAAGAACAATGTCAAGCTGTTACTACTCTTCGTAGTGGCCGAGAAATTGATCTAGCACCTAAATTGCCAAAGGTGAATGATGATGGAGTCGAACCCGAGACTGTGAAAAAATCTGAAATTTCCGAGTCTGAAGAACCTTCCTTAGAAAAGGAATTGAGAGATGCGGAAGTTGAGCCTGATATTGAAGTCAAGTCGCCTACTGCTGCTCCATTTCCTCAACGCTTAGAGTCACCCCAGAAAGGTGCTTCGCGTATTGAGGTGATGGATGTGTTGAAGCAAGAAAATTGAATTTGTCGTTCCTTGATGCTATTCAACAAATTCCAGCATATGCAAAGGTTATTAAAGATCTTTTGACTGTCAAGAGACGTCTTAAGGTGAAGAAAAATGTTTTCTTGGCACAGAATGTGAGCTCAGTTCTTCTCAATGATCTTCCACCAAAATTCAAAGATCCAGGGTCACCTACCATTTCGTGTATCATTGGAGAAATGAGAGTGGAAAGGGCATTCTTGATTTAGGTGCGAGTGTAAACATCCTCCCATACTCCATCTATAAGAAGCTTGATTTAGGTGATTTAAAACCTACCCGAATCACCCTACAGTTAGCAGATAGGACAGTCAAAGTGCCTCGCGGGATTGTAGAAGACGTAATTGTTCAAGTGGATACGTTCTACTTCCCCGTTGATTTTGTTATTTGGGACACCGAGCCTGTTCCCCATACGAGAAATCATGTTCCAATTATATTGGGCCGACCGTTCTTAGCTACCGCTAATGCTTTGATCAATACACGGAATGGCCAAATGCAACTCACTTTTGGAAACATGACTCTCGAGAAAAATATTTTCAATGTCGCTAACCAAATGGGTGATGAGGATGAGATTCTTGAAGTGGATCTTATTGAAGAAGTGGTGGATGAAAATATTGAAAAAATCATAGGAGGAGATGCTCTGAAAGTGTGCTTAGGGCAAAGTGGTGCTCACATGAGTGATTATACTGAGTTTGAGAGGGAGGTGGAAGAGTTAAAAATATGGTTACAAGAGGAGGAGAGTTTTGAGAGTTTGAGAGCGGTTGACTGGATTTCTAGGTATGAAGAATTTCCTTCGAGGGAGACACCCATGGTCCCCTCTGAACATAGATTTCCTAGTCTTGAGTTGAAGAATCTACCTTCCCATGTCAAATATGCCTTTTTAGGTGAGAATGATACATTTCCTGTTGTTGTGTCTTCACATCTAGAAAAAGGGCAAGAAGGTATGTTGTTAGATGTATTGAGAAAGCATAGAAGTGCTTTTGGATGGACCATAGCAGATTTGAAGGGTATCAGTCCTTTGATTTGTACCCATAAAATCCATCTCGAGGAAGAAGTGAAGCCATCTCGTGAGATGCAAAGGCGGTTAAATCCAACCATGAAAGATGTTGTAAGAGCGGAAATAATCAAATTGCTAGATGCTGGAATTATATATCCCATTTCGGATAGAAAATGGGTGAGCCCAATTCAGGTCGTTCCAAAGAAATCAGGGATGACTGTGGTTGAAAATGCTAAGGGAGAATTAATACCTCAACGCACCACCACCGGGTGGCGTGTTTGCATTGACTACCGAAAGCTCAATGCCGGGACTCGAAAGGATCATTTTCCTTTACCATTTATCGATCAAGTTATTGAAAGAGTAGCGGGCCATCCTTATTATTATTTTCTAGATGGGTATTCCGGGTATAATCAGATTGAAGTGGATGTTCTTGATCAAGAGAAGACGACTTTTACGTGTCCATTTGGTACATTTGCCTATAAACGTATGCCATTTGGATTATGTAATGCGCCGGCTACTTTTCAAAGGTGCATGTTGAGTCTCTTTAGCGACATGATTGAAAAAGGTCTTGAGGTGTTCATGGACGATTTCAGCGTTTTCGGTTCATCTTTTGACCATTGTTTAGCTAATCTTGAGAGAGTTCTATTCCGATGTGTGGAAAAAGACTTAGTCCTCAATTGGGAAAAATGCCATTTCATGGTTACCGAGGGTGTAGTCTTGGGACACATAGTCTCATCTAGAGGAATTGAAGTTGATCGAGCAAAAATTGAAGTAATATCTGAGTTACCCCCGCCAAAATCACTTAAAGATGTGAGGTCCTTTCTCGGCCATGCTGGATTTTATAGGAGGTTTATCAAAGACTTTAGCGCCATCGCTAGACCTTTGAGTAATCTTCTCATGAAGGACAATCCATTTGAGTGGAATAAAGCATGTCAAGAAGCATTTGATAAACTCAAAAGCATGCTTATTTCTGCACCTATCATGCAAGCTCCGGATTGGTCGCTTCCCTTTGAGCTTATGTGTGATGCAAGTGATTACGCGATTGGGGCTGTTCTTAGACAGAGAAGAGACAAGAAAGCTCATGTTATTTACTATGCTAGCCGTACATTATCTGGCCCTCAGCTGAATTACTCTACTACAGAGAAAGAATTGCTAGCTGTCATTTTTGCTCTCGACAAATTTCGCTCTTACGTTCTTGGGTCGCCTATCCTTTGTTTCACTGATCATTCGGCATTGAAGTATCTCTTGAGCAAGAAAGATGCCAAACCTCGTTTAATCAGGTGGATCCTACTCCTACAAGAGTTTAATCTCTCGATTCAAGATAAGAAAGGAGTAGAAAACGTCGTTGCTGACCATTTGTCACGACTCTCGTCCGACGTACCTATTGATCCCATTCCCATAGACGAGTATTTTCCGGATGAGAATTTATTTGCTACCTCTTCTCTCCCTTGGTTTGCGGATATTGTCAATTACCTTGTCACATGAGTTGTTCCCTCTAGTTGGAATTCGCAAGAGAGAAGGAGGTTCATTACTTGGTCACGCATGTTCTTTTATGATGATCCATACTTGTTTAAGTATTGTGCTGACCAAATTATCCGGAGATGTGTACCCGATGAGGAAATTCAAGGGGTGATTCGATTCTGTCATTCGGAAGCATGTGGCGGTCATTTCTCTAAAAATAAAACTGCTGCGAAAATCCTTCAAAGTGGTCTTTATTGGCCCACAATCTTCCGGGATGTGAATGCTTTTTATAAGACTTGCGATAGATGCCAAAGAATGGGAGCTATTACTCGCCGTGATATGATGCCATTATCCCCTATTTTAGTCTTGGAGTTGTTTGATTGTTGGGGAATTGACTTCATGGGGCCCTTTCCCCCTTCTTTTGATTTTCTATACATTCTCGTCGCTGTAGATTATGTCTCAAAATGGGTAGAGGCCATAGCTACACGGACGAATGACAGCAAGGTGGTGATCAAATTTATTCAAGAAAATATACTTTCTCGCTTTGGTATGCCTAAGGCCATAATTAGTGATAATGGAACTAATTTTTGCAATAGGCCGATGGATAAACTAATGCGGAAGTATGGAATTGTCCACAAGGTTAGCACCCCTTATCACCCCCAATCGAATGGCGAAGCCGAGCTTGCTAATAGGGAGATCAAGAATATCTTGGAGAAGACAGTTGATCCTAATAGGAAAGACTGGTCTCTTAGGTTGACTGATGCTCTTTGGGCTTATAGAACCGCATACAAGAATCCCCTTGGGATGTCCCCATTTCGTTTTGTGTATGGCAAACCTTGTCATCTTCCGGTTGAAATCGAACACAAAGCGTATTGGGCTATCAAAAGGGTGAATTTCAAAATGGATCAAGCCGGTGAAACACATAAACTTCAGTTGAATGAGTTGGAAGAAATGCGCAATGATGCGTATGAAAGTGCCAAAATTTCCAAGGACCGAATGAAACGAGCTCATGACGGAATTATTCGTAAGAAAGAGTTTCAGTTGGGACAGAAAGTACTTCTCTACAACTCGAGGTTGCACTTGTTTCCCGATAAATTGCGGTTTCAATGGTCTGGTCCTTACATTGTGAAAGCGGTATTTCCCCATGGAGCCGTTGAGCTAATGGATGAGAAGGGGGGAACCACTTTTAAAGTCAATGGGCATCGTCTCAAGCCTTATTTGGAAGCCATGGTTAAAGAAGCCGACACAATCTGGCTGTCGGACCCCATTTATGGGGATTGATTGAAAGAAGAGAGTGAGGTCGTCGCACCCCCGACATGTATGGGGTGATTGTTGTACATTGAGTCGTAGGATGTAGAAGTTATAGGTTAGAGTCCGTTCTGAGGGTTGAGAATCCGAAGGGTGCGGGTTGTTCGTTATCAATGAGTTGCGAGGTTAGTTGGAAGTTTGCGAGCATGAAAAATCATCATTAGAGTGGAGTATGAGCATTTTTAGGAAGAGAGAAGAAGAATTCTGGAATCCTGAAACCGGATCGGTCCGGTGGGAAAAAAGAACCGATCCGGTCATCCGGATCGGTCCGGGGTAAAAGCAGAACCGATCCGGTAAGGCGGATCGGTCCGGCCCAAAACCGGATCGGTCCGATTTTTTGCAGGTTTAAAATCCAAAGAGACACACCTCTTCATTTACACCTCCTCAATCCCCACCCATTCACTTCACCCAATCAACCCTTCCTTCAAAATTTCGTCCATCCCATTTCCCACCCATTCATTCCCTCCATTTCACCCATCCATTCCTATAAATACATGCCTCCACTACCCATTTTCTTCACACCTCCACCTATCTTTTCTCTTATATCTCCATAGCTATCTCCTTCCTCCATACCTCATGGCTGCTCCCCAAAAGTACACTTCCATTGAAGTCCTCCCCAACGGCAATGGGGAGTATCGTTCCCGCCAAGAGGCAAATTGGTGCCGAAAATTTTTCAGCCCAGCCCGCAAGATCCATATCGAGCGTCAAGTGTTATGGGATCAAATGCCCAATTCTGTCACCAACCTTTTTCGGTTACGGGGCTGGGGCCATTTCTTTAATGAGCCATATGAGGCTGTGTGGGAAAATAAAGTTCGTCAGTTTTACGGCTCTCTTGTCCGTACGACTGAATTTGAATCCCAAGCCTTTGTGGATTCCATACCTATCCCGTTCTCACTTGACCTCGTGGTGCGCAAACTCGAATCATATGGTGTGCTCACTCCCGATCAGTTTGACTATCCGAGTCCCGATCCCGTCCTCACAAAAGAAGTTTGTATCTCGCGAATCCAACCGGGTGTGGTTGGGAACACCGAGACATTTCCCGTCGGTCGCTTGTCCGACAAGGCTCGTGTCACTTTCCATATCGTTTGTGCCAACATTTTGCAAACTTCTAATGATTCGGCGATGAGGCCTCGCCAAGCCACCATGGTGTATCATCTCATCGACCCGGCGACCGTGATCAATTTGGCCCGCACATTTTACACCGATATCCTTTTTGTGGCCTATGATAAAAAGGGCCGCACTCCTCTTCCGTATGGTCGACTCATCACCTCAATGCTTCGAGATGCCGGTATTGCACCACCTCAGGATCTTGTCAAACTTCCTAAACCTTTAGGACAAGAGTCCCGCACTCGAAGTGAGCGACAAATTCAGGTCGTCCGTGCTCGGCACGAAGACGATTCTAGCGAGGAAGCCGACGATGAAGAGGAGAACATCGCCGAGGAGGACGTGGAAATGGCGGAGGGTGAAGAGGCAGAATATGATGAGATGGCGGATCCGGATTACATTCCGGAGGATCCGGTCTTGCATGAGCGCGTTCTCTCTCTTGAGACGCGATTTGACGTGCATGTGTCCTCCTACGAGAGGGATATGAGTTTGGTCCTGCGTATGCCGGCCGACTTGTACCGTCTCCAAGCGGGACCCGAGGCCCCTCTTCCTCCGTACTACTACAATCCATATGATCCATCTGCTCCAATACTTCCCATCCCCCACCCGCCCCTTAGGATACCTTTCCCTTATTAGGATTTTTATCCATATGTTATAGTTTTGCTTATACAGTTATTTCCACAGTTTGTTTGTAATCTACAGTTTTAATATGATATTGGCATGTTTTATTTATCGCACTCTTTATGTTGTCTTCTTTTATCTCTTATCTATTTGATTGAGGACAATGCAAATCATTGAGTTAGGGGGAATGACAGGTGCGTATTCATAAAACTTCACTTATATTCATATATATGTATTTAAAATATATATATATATATATATATATATATATATATATATTTTTTTTTTTTTTCTTCAAAATAAATAAAAATTGGAATTTAAATTTTTCAAAAATATCACCTTTATTCTATTTATAGTCTCAAATTGTAAAATTCATAATGCACAAAGCCAAAATTGACCGAAGATGGAAATTGAAAGAAAATTGAAGACTTTACGAATAAGTGTGGAGATTGATCAACCCGGTGAGATTTCGAGCCTATCGATTTTTTTGAGTTTTTAAATCAATCCGAGTTTATGATTAACTCAAAGTTCTTTTCAGTGTTTTAAATAAGTCGTTGATGATCTCAGTCCTTTATTTTGATCGGTTATGGGAAATGTGTAAAATTATTGTCTCGAAATTTGTGCTAAATATATCTCTAAACTTAATTAATCTCGAGATGCATATAGTAATGTGATTAGCAATTCGGACAATGAAGTAGGCCCTCGTTTGTACCCAAAAATATTAGCCATAAAAAGTTGTGAAAAATAAAATTATCCTTTTGCAACCCAATTTGAGCCTAATAAAAAAAAAATTCCTTTCGTTTGATAACCCGAAAAACCCAAATAGCCTGGAATAGGGAAAATGGAATATTTATCAAGTAAGTCCAAATTGTGCAATAAAAAGGGGCAAGAGAAAAAAAAATAGAAATGCTCAACAAAAAAGAAAAATAGCAAGAAAAAAAAATGAAAAAAAAAAAGAGAAAGAGAAAAATGAGCAAATGCCCGAAAAATCACAAATGGACGTCATAAGGACATTTTCCAATTTCGAACATTCCGTTTATTCCCATTTTTACCCTTTACACCTTTTAACCCCAAAAGTCCTAACTGAGTCCGAATGGCGAAATTAATTACTGCGTGGAGAGCTAAGACATGAAAAGATAATATGAGAGATTAAAATGGTGTGAATTAGAGGTGATGTTCCCATTTCCTAATAACCATAATCCGATGATGAGATCTTTTCATCATAAATTTCCTTCTTTTCAATTTTGTATGCATGAATTTGTGTCCATTATATTTACTCTTTATATCATGCATACCGAGAGAAAATAGCCACAATTCGAGTGATTCGTTTGTGAGTGCATCTGTAAGAATTTGAATCAAAACGACTTTTCGAAAAGTAACGTAATGCTCAAACGGTGGAAATTTGAGGTTTAATTTTTGGCTTTACACACACACACTATGGTTTGAGACAGATGAATATGAATTTATGGTGATTATTTTTAGAAAAGTTTAAATTGTACAATTTTTAAGTATTTTGATCTTTATTTGAGTCAATAAAGAATTTTGTGGGTGTATTCACTGCAAACCCTCACGAGACAAAACTCGTCCTACTACGGTAACCTAGAGGTTTAAAGGTTTGTTGCATACGCTAAATGCAATCGCGTGCCTGCGAAAGTGGAATACTAATTAAATAAAGAAGTTTTCAAGAAATGAATGATGGTTAGATTCGAATACATTGCCCGGGACGTGCAAAGTCCTAAGTTAAGGGGATTTGACCAAGCATAAATTCTTCAGAATTTATCTCCTTAATTTAGTGATTTTAATATCTCGAACAATGTAATTGAGCCATTTTTATGCCATATCAATCCATTGTTTATTCCTAACAACTTTCCCTAGTTTTTGTATAAGTTGGATGAAGTTTTCAGGATTGGAATGCAAGAAAGAATCCAAAAGAAAAGAAAAGATGCAAGCAAGAAATGTCTAAGGGCAAAAGTGTAATTCCATCCAGAATTCAAAAGTGACACCAAAAGGGAAGTTGAAAAAAATGAGTTCACAAGAGCATAGGAAGAAACGGCATCCAAATCGGAGGTCTAGATAAGAAGATATGGCCAGTCAAAGCTGCAAGGAAAAAGTCAAAGAAGAAGAAATTCGGACCGATCCGGGTAGGAGTCGGACCGATCCGATTTGCCCAAGTCCAGTGCACTCTGGATCGATGGCAAACCGATGGAAGCAATAATCGAACCGATCCGGACACAACCGGACCGATCCGGAAGAAAATAAAAGAACCGATCCGATGGATATCGGACCGATCCGATTAAGACCCGGACCGATCCGGGTATTCGAAAGCCTGGCATTAATTTGCCATTTATTGTGCAGATTTGATGCGTGCGTAGCTGTGAATCTTGTTCCACAAGAACATTTGAGACCGACTTTGGATGATTTGTGCTATAAAATGCCAAGTTCTACATCATTTTTAGGAGGCTAGGGTTAGGAATTTTAGAGAGAGTTTTCAGATCAGATTTTTAGTAAATTTCCATTTCCTTCAAGATTTGAATGAACCCTAGTTTGTATTCTGACTCTCAATTCCGTTTTTGTGCTGAATTCAAGTAATATCATTCTATTCTCTTCTGTTTAATTTCTGCAAATTTCTTACAATGTTCTGCAATTTCATAGTTTCATATGTGAATTTGTTTTTCAACCAAATCATGAGTAGCTAATTTCTCAAGGGTTGGGGTACATGAACTCAATCCTAATACAAATTATTCGTATGGAAAATTAGAAAATAAATGAAAATGTTGGTTGAATCGTGAATGAAAATCATGTATGCATTGTCATATCTTTTAATCTCTCTTGCCCTAGGTACTTGGGATGTTTAAGAATGTTTTGTATGTATAATTTGTCGTTCACCGCCTTATATTGATCTTTTATTTCATATGATGCGGTCTTGAATCTCATATATGTAATGCTTAGTGATGATAAGGACTGGATTTAATCAAGAATTTTGATTTATAATTTGAATATTCTAAAGAATAATTTGTTAAGGATTGAGGGATTGTACCCTACCCTAATTTTCTCTAAATTGTTAAACCCAAATTTTGCTGTTAATTTCCATTTGTTTTTCATAAGTAAAGTTTTAGAAATTTTCTCAAAAATCAATAATCTTTTTATTTCTTTCAAGAAATCATTTAACGGTTCGGTAATTTTCCTTGTTACTGTTTGGCAATTTTGATCCCTGTGGAGACGATCCTGACTTACCGAGTTATTACTTGAGCGACAAGGCTTGCACTTGAGCCTAGATAAATATGCACTTTTGAGACAAATTATTAAGTCGCGTCAATGCCCGAGGAGGCGAGTGTGTCGACGATTGTTGGCGAGCCTTACTCGTCATATATTAACACTACGGTGACCTTTGATTATCTTGATTTTGTGTCGATCTAGTTGATGCCGCCCAACATATATGATGTTAGGCCTCTTCCTCCTGTGATTTTTGTTAGGGGTATGAGTCATCCAGTGGGTTGTGCCCAGAATGTGGGTGGCGCGCTGACTTTAGCAGTGACGTCGATGTCAGAGGTTCCATTTCTACGATTGGATCCCCCTTCCTACAATTTCAGACTGCTTGGGGGAGCATCAATGAGTATGCTTGATTTCCCCAATGCGATGGACCCGAAGGTGTTGGGGCTGATAAAGGACGTCCTTTATCCAGAGTTATACCTTTCATTTCTTTGACTTTTGTCTTTTTTATATCCTCTTTTGCCTGAGACTGATCGATTTGCTCTTTTCTTATTTTTCTTGTAGCACGTCTAAGTGTCATCCACCTGACTGAGAGACATCTAGGATTGGGTGGCTTCATTTATGGCTCATATTAGAGATTTAATCACAGTTCCTTTCTGCTCGGTGACATCTGCTTCATCTGAGGAGGGGTCTAAGATTGGGTAGCAGGGGCTTTTCATCTCGTTGCCGCCGAAATCGTGTACGATGCAACGATGGGGGGTCTTAGAGAGAAATAGAAATAGAGAAATAAAGAGAAGGTGAGAGATAGATAAGGTTTTTTTGGGGTTTCGGGTTGAGTCACATGGTCTTTATGATTTGTTTCTTCAAGACAAATGTAATGGAGCAATATATATATATATATATATGTGTGTGTGTGTGTGTGTGTGTATGTGTGTGTGGAATGGAATGGGATTTTATCAATTTATGTTTTCTTTCATGACTTAATGAACTTTTTACTTTGCTGTTGAGACCGTAAAAAGGATTATAATGACTTAAAAATAAATTTATTTTGAGAAAGGATAAGTAAAAATTGGACGAACTATCCTGAAAAAAAAAAATTTGAGTATTTTGAGAAAGAATGAAAAGGAAGATTTGCTAAACATGGGGAGATGTCGATCGACATACCCATTGTCCTGCTTATCAGCAGGCCAATCAAGTCCAATCACCCCGAGGCTTTATTGCACTCTCTTTAACTACTTTGTCCATGACGGGGTAGGGTTTCATATAGATTCTGTAAAACCCTTATCTCTAGCAGAGTTTTTCAAGTATAAAAAGGGGTAAGGTGAAGTGTTTTCTTCATCCATCCAAATTTCCTTTCTTTTCCCTATTCCTTGCTTCTTGCCTTACTATTTCCAACATGGCTCTTACTATGAGTCCTGAATTCACCTCTTACCTTGAGAACTTAGCGGCTATGTTCTCTTATAATGTAGATTACGATGCCTTTAACCCGCGTCAAGTTTCTTTATGGCGTAACCAGCCCCTTGACTGGAACATGCTGACGGTGGTGGTATAATTATGGTACCCCGAGGATCATGCCTTTCATTTTGACTTAGTTGAAGTATGCCCTACTTATGAGGAGTTTTCATCTATGCTGGGGAAAATCCCAGTATTGCGGTAGCCATGCCTGAATTCTCTCTGTCCCCTTAGGTACTGTTGGTGGACTTTCTCCATATTTCACCCTAGGTGGATCGGTCATTGGTCACTGTCAGAATGATTTCCCTCCTAGTTGTGCTATATTTTGTGTGTCCGCGGGACGTCGGTGATGCAAGCCATACCGGAGATATCGTATTTGTCTTACTTTTAAAGATACTCTTGGTGATTGAGGACTGTGGTTGGAACCCCATCTTGTTGCCATCACTGTGTGGATGTCATACCATTATAATAATACGGTAGCGATACTAACAAAGACCCTGAATGGTCTAGACGCTTGGCAAGAAAGTCATTCTGACTTTCTGAGGGGCAACCCAATTATTTTGTTCATATGGTTGTCTAAGAGATTCCATTTAGTGGTTCTTCCTGAATACCCCTTGGAAGTTGTGCCAAATTTCTCCGCCGTTTATTTCATCATTTTTGGCCCAACTATCGAGAATTGGGAGAACTAATTTATAAAGCACGAGGCTTAATGTCTGCGCTAGTTTGTGCTATAGTGGGGGGAGTTGCACTGATTCTAAAACTAGGGGAATACTAGTATGTTCGGTTGGTTGGCCTTCAGCAGGACTCTCTTTAATTTTCCTGGTAGCTCTTGTGTCAAGTTATATGGGAACTAATCGTGCCTTCTCGTATTCTGGACTACTTTCTAGTGGAAGATTTGGCGTAAGGCTTGAGAATGCGACTGGGTTCTCTGTGGGAGAATCTTCGGCCATCGATCCATCCTTCCCAATCTATTGGAAGAGTCTGTCATGTTTCTGGTGACTTCATGAAATGGTTATGGATGAGGGTAGTGGCTAAAATACCGACCGAAGAGAGCGGGTACAGATGGATCGCCATGTTTGTCACCATGGTGGGAGGTGTTGTGGTTTCCCTAGGCTAGTTCAGGCTTACCGTTCCATGGAGAGCCTTCAATATTCCATCTAAGCAGGGGCAATTTGGGGGCCCTAAGAAGTAGATGATGACGGAGATAATTCTTTTGGAAGCTGCGGGTTGGGCCCTTTGTGAAGATATTGTTTTTATGAAGCTTTATGATGGTTATGCGTTTGGTTGTTAGCAATAAATTTGGGATGTTTTGGAATAGTTAGGTTTTGTTTTGTTTTGTTTTTAGGACAATACGGTTAAGTTCGTTGGGGAATATGTTTGACTCCCTACGCCGATATTTGTAATCATACTAAAATGGAATAAAAAAAACATTTTAATTATATCGTTGTGCCTCTTAATGAGTTTTGCATTTGAATTATCTGTACCAATCACTAAGGCATGGATAATCATTTTGTTGATGTAAATGATAAAATCAAATGTCATTCTCGGGGATAATAAAAGAATAGCATTTTGTGAAAAAGAAGGGGTCATGCTCATGTAAAGTGTATAAGTTGCCTACGTACCTGTGGGGGTTTCAGAAACTTTTTGAGTTTCATTTTTGAAAGTAAAGAGGTTTTTAGAGGATCAAGCCCCATGTAGTTATTAGTAGAGGGAAATGAAGATTTTTATAGAATAACATGTTGGTGAGAAGATCAAGCTCAGTGCGAATAGAGGAGCCACCAGATAGGATCTTTTTAATAATATAGGGTCCGCTCCAATTGGGCTTGTATTTCCCTCTGCGGTCCTAGATTGATCCTATAATTTTTTAAGGGATAAATCCCCTTCGCGGACACCATTGTCCTTTAATATCTTGTTGAATGATCTTACTATTCAGCAATGGTACCCTTATATATTTTATAGATCTTTTCGTATTCTTTCATCCAAGAGTGATAACTCGTTAAGATGGCTTTGGAGCTAGTCTTCCACCTTGACTTTTCTTTTAAGGATGATGCATAGTGAAGGAATTTGTATCTCAACATGTAGGATTGCTTCCATGCCATATACCATAGAGTAAGGTGTATCCCCAATAGATACTCGAACTCAAGTGCGGTAGCCCTGGAGGACGTAAGGTATCCGATCGACCCAATCCCGACAACTCTAGATCATATTGTTGATGATCTCTTTGAAGTTCTTATTGGCGGCTTCGAATGCACAGTTTGATTGAGGTCGGTAGGGAGAAGATTTGTGTGTCTGAATACCATACTCATCCACCAATTCCTTGACTTCTACTTCGAAATGCAAACCTTTATATGATATTAGCTCATATGGGACCCCCTATCGGCATATGATATTTTTTTAATGAACTTGGCCACCTTTTTGGCATTCAGCACTATGTATGA
Source organism: Sambucus nigra (assembly GCA_949130495.1). Classification (NCBI taxonomy): domain Eukaryota; kingdom Viridiplantae; phylum Streptophyta; class Magnoliopsida; order Dipsacales; family Adoxaceae; genus Sambucus; species Sambucus nigra. The sequence continues at coordinate 101,470,328 of OX422220.1, read as the reverse complement.
CTTGTCTTCAACCCATTTGGTGAAGTAATTGGTGGAAACCAATATGAATTCATTCTCATTGGAGGACTTGGGTGTAACTTTCCCTATGATATCGATGCCCCATGCGAAGAACAAATACGGAGAAGTCATGTTGTATAATTCTCGCGGAGGCAAGTGTTGGAGGTTGGAAAACTGTTGGCATTTAAGGCATATCTGAATGTAGGCGGTGCAATCCTGAACTATGGTAGTCTAGTTGTAACCCTATTAGATAATCTTCTTGGCGAGCATATGGCCATTCATGTGGGGTCTGTATTCTCCGCTGTGGACTTTTTACATCATCTCTTCAATGTCAGGCCCTGTGATGTAGTGTAAGTGAGTTCCATCAAAGTTTCTCTTTTATACTTCTTTAGTGGGGACAATGTACTAGGCAACTTGTTTGTGGAGTGTTGCTCGATTTTTCTTATTAGAATATTGGGGATACCTAGCATGCTTGAGGAGGCGCCAAATACCATAGTACTAGAAATCAGTTATATGATGATCTTCTTCTGTTAGTAGCTTAATGTGGTAGTAGTGGGTTCGTTTAGCCTGCTTTTGGACTCAAAAGGGGGCCATTTTTATTCCATCGGGCATGTCAACCATGGAGCCTAAGGTATCAAGGGCATCGGATAAACTTTTTTTTGCTCGGTCATATAAGGGTAAGAGTTTCTCGTCTTTGACTTTCCATCTTTTGAGAACTTGATCCATGATAAGGGATGAATCCCCGTAGACATCTACGCATCATATTCCTTTCTTGAGAGTGACTTTGAGGCCTACCATGCATGCTTTGTATTTGGCCATGTTGTTGGTGCAAGGAAAATCTAGCTTGATGGAAATGGGAGTGAGTGAGTCATTAAGGGAGATTAAGAGTATCCCAATGCCATATTTTTCTTATTAGTAGTATCGTAAAATAACATTTTGCATCAGAGGCCTTCTTGGGAGGTATAAAGGGTATCTTTATCTAGGAATTCGAAGAACCAAATATCGCTTTCTTCCGTATAGTAGTCAGCGAGGAATGGCTCTCCCTTTCATGGATTTCTGCGTGATGTACATAATATCAAATTTCACTAATATCATCAACCATCGGGCTATTCAGGTGGGCAAAAAAGTTTTCTCGAGTAGGCACTTGATCGAATCCATACGGGACACCAGTCTAATGGCAAAAAAAAGAGCATGTAATACCATAATTTTTAGGTGACCCAAGCAAGGGCGACACATGCTTTATCTAAGGCAGTGTAATTAACTTCTTACCGAGACAACTTGTGACTAGCATGGAAAATGGATCTCTCTTTACAGGATTCTTCTAGGTATTGGTCTAATAAAGCCCCAGCTGTGGTGTCTGTGATGGTTAAGTATAGAAGTAGGGTTAGACCAGGTTGTGGTGGCATAAGTATCGAAGGTTGGGTTAGGTATTTCTTGATCCGATCAAAGGCTTCTTGACAATCTTTGTTCCAAACTTTGGTTGAATCCTTCTGGAGGAGTTTGAAGATGGATTCACAAATAGAAGTCAACTAGCTGATGAACTTGCAGATCTACTGCAATTTTCCTAAGAATCCCCAACTTCCTTCTCCGTTTAGAGTGTTGGAATTTTGAGTTTGGCTTTTAAGTTGGCAGGATCAACTTCAATCCTTTTCTCGCTTACCATTAATCCAAGGAGATTTCCATTGGAAACGCTGAAAAGACATTTAGGTGGGTTAAGTCACATCTGGTATCACCGTAGCCGCTAGAAGAATTTTTGGAGAGCGGGAACATGACCTTCCCTAGTCTTAGACTTGATGATCATATCGTCCACATAAACCTCTACTTCTTTGTCCATCAGATCATGCAATATGGCTGTGGAAGCCTTCTGGTAGATAGACGCTGCATTTTTTAGACCAAACGACATAACGGTGTAATAGAAGGCTCACCAAGGGGTGATGAATGCGATTTTTTCTTAATGATCTCGGTGCATCTTGATCTGATTATATTCAAAAAATCATCAGCGAATAACTTAAAAGCGTGACTGGATATGTTGTCTACAATCATGTCGATATTAGGTGGTGGATAATCATATTTTGGAGAGGCCTTGTTCAAATCTCGATAATCAATGCAAATGTGAACCTTTCATCCGGTTTTCAGCACGAGTACAATATTAGATATCCATATGGGATATTCAATCACCCATTTGAAGCCTACGTTCAGCTGTTTGGCCACTTCTACCTTAACCTTGAGTGACCATTCGATACGGAGCTTACGCAGTTTCTGTTTGATCAATTTTCATTCTAAGAGTGTTGGAATTTTGTGCTAAGCTATCTCGGTATCAATACCATGCTAGGACCATGTGAAGACATCAACAAATTCCTTCAGTAATTCTTTGAGTTATGCGTGCTCATGCTCGTCAAGGGTGGACCCTATACTAATCTCGTGCATTTGGCTACTAGACCCGAGATTAATAACAATAATTTCATGTTTATTAATTTAAACGCGATTATGTTATTTGTTAATAACCTTATTAAGATCAGTTAAGAGTTGTTCATTTGCAAAATCACCATCATCAAGATTTTGATTAGAATTTAGACAATTAATATAAGTCACAACAAGATACTCAAAGTTTTTATTTATTTCATTGTTGAAAAAAAAGAGTTGAGAACCTCATTAAAGGAGGTGTCGATTACATTATTATCAGAACATGGATGAATAATAAAAGAGGAGAAAATGGGATAAACAACTGGGTTGGGTTATATTTCAGAAGGTGGAACGGTATAGCATGCCAATTGAGGAGAGGTGCATCATCAACTTTGATCAGGCGGAATGGAGGTGATGATGTAGTGTTTGGGTGGATCATTCAGATTGCCAACCCCATTGTTTGCAAGTTATATGAATCCTTGAACTAACTTCCCTTAGAATCACTTCCCTCAGAATCTTCGATAGCAGCTATAGTCTTCTCACCAAGTGGTTGTATATGATGCTGGGAACTTTGGGCCCATGAGTCACGGTATTGGAAGAAAATATAAATTCATGGCTTCATCTTCTTGTCCACATGATAATACCATGGTTTGGAAAATCCAAAAAAGGGGAAATATTCACCCTCTTTGATTAAACTTTCGTTTAAGGAACCCCCCTAAGACAGTCATGGTACTTTCTAGTCTTCTCTTCAATCGTGGTTGGCAGAGCATTCCGAGTTCCTTTGTTGATGGTTGATAAACTAGGCCATAAGGAGGAAAGGACTTCTTTATCACTATGGGTCCTAGTATTCCCTATCGTCGTCATCCTAGCCCCAATCCAGGCATAAAGTGCATGTTCTTGATCATCTCTATAATATTGACATTATCTTGAGGGCTATGTTCTAGACAAACTCGGTCCTTTAAATCAACCTTGGTAGAAGTGGAAGTTGTTCGACTCGAAAACCTAATAGAATCATATCATTCGCCCTATGCTGTATTTCTAGTACTAGGTTGCTTGTGCTTGCATTATCAACATTATTATCGTTTCTTAAGATCGTGATGACAGGCCCATTAGTGAAAAAATTCAGTTTTTGATGGAGGGAAGAAGACATATCCTTGATACTATGGAGCCATGTTCGTCCGATCAACATGCTGAAACAAGTTGGTATGTCGATGACTTGTAATTCAGTAATGAGATTTATAGGGCCATCCCTTATTGTAAGATTTATGGATCCCATAACTTCTCGACGAGTATTATAATAAGCACGCACCACTGTAGATGTTGGATCAAGGTCATTGATTTTGAATCCCAAGCAATTGAAGGTTGCTAGTGGGAAAACATTAAGTGCTGGCTTGTTATCGATAAGAGAAAGTGGGACGGTATTCCCCATGACTTTAATAGATATATAGAGAGGATAGTTGTGATTTGAACCAAACATAGGGATTTCTTCTTAGAAGAAGGAGATAATTCTAGTAAAGGTTAGAGATTCGACTAGGTTCATTACTTCTTATGGCATAGTGGAAGAAAGGAGTATGGTCCGGTAAGTAGTTTAATTAATGCATTACAGTGCATCTAAGAAGAAAAAAATATTCCCCCATAGAGTGATGTTAGCCTGAGTTTTCTTTAATTCATCGAGGATCCTACTCTCCTCGAGGGTCATTTGTGGCATAGGAAGTTTCTCAACACCTTTTCCCTTATCGATCATTGTTGATTATGGGTTTGGAACCTTGTAATGCCTCCCTGATCTATTAATATGGTTCATAAAAGAGGGGGAAAATAGAAACCTTTTTTCTTCATCTCTTTCGGGTTGTTCAGCCACTTTGATGATTTCTCCTAGCAGTTCCTCAAATGATCGTTCCACATATACTAACTATTGGCCTTATCTTTTCAGGGTTTTTCTCTTCATCTGAATTATCAAATTCTTCCCCCCATCCTGTGGAAATGACATCATTCTTCTACGAGAAGTCAATGCATTCTATAACTTCAATGTCCTCTTCATATAGATCATCCCACTCAATAGGTAGATGTAGCTACGAAGGGACCAAGTGGCCTTAGAGTTTCAAAGAATCAAGTAGCTTGAACGGACTGTAAATTTCATCAGTCTGTCGGAATAAGTCTGGCATGATCTGGACGACATTATCTAACCCGACCAAATCGGTAGGTACCACCCAATTATCTAACTCAATATCCCATTTTTGAGCTTCTAAGAACACTGTACTGAATCTCTGGCAGTCAATGGTCATCTCTGAGGGGAATTTCAACCCGAACTCTAGAAGTTGGTTCAATACTGCTGCCAATTCCATATATTTCCCTCTAGAACTATTATAAATAATAATTCATGCTCTAGTAAGAACTGATAGTGCATGATCGACAAAACAAGTAGGATGTAGGATAAAATATGGGCAAACTTTATAGAGTTTAGGGGAATATACGACTATGATGGGTGATTTACTTAGTACAGTCTAGGTAGATGGATCAAATTCAGGAACTTCTTTTAGGAAGATAGCATTTGCATGATTTAGTAGTGGATTATGGGTAATATTTTCTTTAAGATTGGCTGGTGAGGTGATGATACCCCGGTCAATCAGGCCTTGGATTATAATTTGGAGATGGAAACTCCGATCAGTGGTATGGATGGCATTTTGATGGAAATGACAATGGGTATCGGGTTTGAAATTTTTGGCAAGTGGATTTGGTAATGGACGAGGGTCCAATGGTTTAATAAGATTTTGTCTCAAAAGGGATTAGTAAGCTTTGGAGAGGGGAGAGTGAAGCTCGGTGTATTCCTTTTTTACTAGGTTAGAGTGGATTTCTGGTGCCCATGAAGTGGCTGGGAAATGTTATTGATGGTTGAAACTACAGTATTGGCAGGCTTGTCATACTTTCTAAGAGTGAATTGTCTGGATACTTTCTTCACCTCCACTTTTGTCTTGGCAAGACTTTCTTCAATTTCCGCTCCTCCATCCTGAAGGGCTCATAAATGGTGGTACTACTATCCTCCCATCATTGCTCGAACATTGGGTAAGAAGTTTTTCTTCACAATATTGACTTGTTCCTCTTCGGAAGTCCGATTGGTCATAGTGCCTACTTTCTCTCTCCACTTGCTATAAAGTTAGTAACAGTTTCCTTGAGATTATGCTTGAGAAGTTTTAAATTATGACGGGTAACCTCCTCCTCCTCGTTTTATTTATATTATGACATGAATTCATGATTTTTTGCTAAATTGGGTGTGAAAGTGATTGAAATGAAAGGTAGATAAAGGTTACAAACAAGGAAACCTCGTTGACTTAAGAAGAATGTTGTTGAGATCACAGATGTTGAGATTTCTAAGTTGAGTTTCAAGGTGAGATCAAGCTCCCCTTATAAAGGTTTAAGGAATTGCCGATCACCACTGTCCTTGCCCTACCTATCGGCAGGTAACCCTAGACACGCTACCCATAGGCAGGTAAATGGACATGCCAATTGGCAGTCTTGTACAGATTTTCTACAAAAATGGTTGTAAAATGAAATACATGAGTCCAAATCGTGCATGAGACAAACCATTGGAAAGGTTATTAAGATACCTATGAGAATCCTTTGGTCGGCTCTCGGGTCTCGGAGTTGAATTTAGGTGAAATGGGGATCAAAATCTCCCATCGATCCTTTGAATAGGAGATCCTCAGACGATGATGGATCGATCCTCCAAACCATACGTCTGAATCGTACACGGGGAAGATTGTGGGAAAGGTTATGCGAGGCACTTAGACGCTCTAAAGAGATTCGCTCATTTTGGAGAGTTGACTTTGTTCAAATGGAGCTCAGAAGCGCCCAATGACCTTTTCAAGTGAAATAGGTTGTTCGTTTGTACCGTAAGTCCGATTAGTGTGCATCGCGGACCATTAAAAAGCGTATTCAAATCCCTTTGAATCTTCATTCAGTCTCGTTCAAGCTAAAGAGTTGACCTTGGTCAAATGGGGCCCGAGAGCATTCAGTGGCCTCCAACTCAATTTTTATGGGAAAATGGATCATTTATTGGAATAATTATGTCGTTTCGCCTACGGGGGGACCGTTGTAAAGGGGATTCAGTGCCCTTTGAATATTCATTGATCTTTCACTATAACAATGAAGTTGATTGAGGTGAAAACAAGGCCCGAGAGCGTATAATGGCCTCTAGATCAATTTTCGATAGTATTATGGTCCATTCGTCCGAATCGTTATGCTGATTCGTGCACAGGGTGGACCATTGGAAAATGGGATTCAAATCCCTTTTAAGATTCATTGATCTTTCTCTCTGACAATGAAGTTGACCAAAGTGAAATGGGGGCCTGGGAGTTCTCAGGAGCCTCTAGATCGGTATTCGGAGTATGACCTAGGGTTCATGGTTAATAGGGAGGCGCTAGGGACCTAAGGATAGACTTAGGGGTGGTCCCAGAATGTGGTGTATACAATACTTATTACTATTTATGAGATGTTTTAGAAGATATTTTAAGGACTCAAATAATTTATCATCCAAAAATTATTGACTTTAAATCCATTTTACGTGTCCGGATACATATTTGGAAAATCAAAAATTAATTTCAGAGTTTGAAAAACCATACCAAGTGGAACATCTGCTCAAATGAAAATACTTGTTTGATATAACCATTCTACCCCATACCCACCAAGTGGTTGGATCCATCATTTGTATAAAAAAAATGCAAACAACTTGTTATATTAAAGTAAAATCGTGGTCTACTTTCGATGCTATGTATATGAGGGTACTACCTCATAGACATTACACACACACACACACACACACATATATATATATATATATATATATATATATATATATATATATATATATATATATATAGAGAGAGAGAGAGAGAGAGAGTTAGGCTCTTATACATACGAAGTTTACATACTGATTTTTTTTAAAATTGTAAAAAAATTATTTTTGAGTTAAATATTTTTAGATTTTATTTAAACATTTGAATGGAACCCTATAAAAAAACAGATAAAAATTACTTTTTTTCTATGTTTAAAAAATTGGTCAAACTTTCACCGCTTTTAAATCACTTTAAAAGCTATAAAAAATTTACTGCTTTTTTAAAAATAGCAAAAAAAATATTTTGATCTAATTTTTTGTATGGGTCCCTTGAAATATTTAAATATCACATAAAAAAATTCAATTCAATTTTTTTAAATATTTTATTAAAATAGTTTTGTGCCAAGAAATATGTAAACTTGGTAATGTATGAGAGTATGCCTCTCTCTCTCTCTCTCTCTCTGAGAGAGAGAGAGAGAGAGAGAGAGAGAAATACCCTAATCATTGTATCTCAAATGTGGTACAAATATTTTCAAGATCAACAAAGAACAAAAATATCGGGTATAGACTATGCGAAAGCCTAGGTTTCTCTAAATAAACCCACATATTGTCATTACACCTATGTTAAAAAGAACTTAAATCCTTGTTTTAATAACTGAAATAGTTCAGCGGTCTACTCCCCCATTTTTTGCGAATCCAAAGTGTATACAAGAAATATACCATGTGGTCAAGATATCCTAAAATCCTTTAATTCTCTTAAGATTATATTGGGTTCATGTGATACCCCTTATTTTTCATGCATAGGGTGGTCAATCCCATGTTTTGTACATAAGGGATATCATACAATTAAAGACCATTATAATCATATAAGAAAAATAGAGATGAGATGTATTAGATGAAGATACAAAACAAGTCTCAACTATAAAATAACAACAACAATAGCTATATTAGTACAACATCATCATCATCATAATCATCATCATCAACAACAATAACAACAACAACAACAACAACAACAACAACAACAACAACAACAACAACAACAACAACAACAACAACAATAATAATAATAATAATAATAATAATAATAATAATAATAATAATAATAATAATAATAATAATAATAATAATAATAATAATAATAATAATAATAATAATAATAATAAATCCTTAAATGAAAAGGACTGCATCTAAATGAGAATCAAACATGTTCCATACTTAAACTCCCTCTCAAAAATGAAATAACTTAAGTAAGTAAATCAATGATGCATCCCTCTAACACATATAAAACTGGTAACTAAAAGAAACTTCGATAGTTTGAACGTATCTAGAACTCACCCTTGCTAGCAATGCTTCTTGAAACTTTAGATTTTTTCAGTGATAGGGAAACACACCAAAACTATATCTTCCTAATTGATCCCAAATAAAGGACTCATATAATAATATAACCATGTCATTCCCATAGAGAATTATTTATGTAATTATCCCAACCAACGTTATCAGATTGACATTAACACGTCTCTATTTATTGTATAAATAATCAAATTAAGGTTGCATAACTTTTAAAGTTCCACCTTACTCTATCACCATTATTCCAAGTTACTCTTGTCACCCAACTCTTAATAGAAATAAACTCTATTTGTGAGAAATCTAAAAGATGAAATCCAAACAAGGAACCCCATAATAAATTTTTATCTTGTTCAGTTATTCATTAATACCCAATGACATAACACCCTACTGATTTCTTATTATAATCAAAATGATTTTCCATAATTTCCTTTTTACAATAGATCTAGATCGGTTCCCTGATCATTCTACCTCCATATATAGAATCCCTCCAGCTCAATTATATTAACGAGCATTAAACTAACCCACTAAATCATTTATTATAATATTGAATATCAAACTAACTTCCCAACCAATCTAATAAAGATTGATAAACCAACTCTCTTAGTCGTCCTAAAAGAGTAATCAACCAAATTTTACCCATCCCAAAATAGTAATCCACCAACTCTAAGTGATCCTAAAAGAGTAATCAAATAACTCTTAATTTTCCTACTAGATTAATCAAATGACTCTAAACCCTCTTAATAACTTAACCTGTGAAGTAATAACTCAACGTAGAGTAAGAATGCTTTTATAACGTTCGTGTCATAATAACACATAACTTATAAATAATTATTGAAAACCTAACCTCACTTCCTAATCAATAACCATTGTTCAAAGCACACTTTCTTAAAGGTTTAAAAAAAATTTAGCTTAACTAAATTTACACATTGTCCTAATTCATTTTAACCTTTATCTAAACATAAATTCCACTCCATACAATATCATTATTATTATGGTATACCTCGAATACCCATTAATTTAGTCAACTTAATAATATAGGCTGTGACCCAATTCAAACCTTAGTTACTAACCTACTGTATTAAAATAATCACTAACATGATTTAATAACAACACGAAATATCACATAACAAAACAAAATACCCAAACCTCCAAAAACAAAATAACTTGTTAAACATTGTTGAATCGATCTGACATATACCCAAATCGATTGGGGTCCCCAAACGCAGCCTATGTTTTTGTCTACAATAATAATAACACATGTAAAAATCGTTCCACAAAGGTGTTTAAACCTAGAAAGTCTAGAGTGCACAAGAATATAACTACATTTCGTCCACAATAATAATAATAAGATGTCTTTCTCCAATATTTATATTAATTTTTAGTTATCTCAACCTAAAAAAAAAAACTAAATAAGCATGTGGTACTAATCTCAGTTACAAAAGGTATTCATATTCTCTAAATAATATTTAATCAAGTATTCTCAACTATAACATTATTAAGTTCGTCTTTTAACTAAGCATTTCTTACTGTAAAAAGTTTCTCTTACATTAGCAATATTCTCATAATTTATTAAATGACTCTTATGTTAACAGTCTTAAATTATGTTTTCATCTATATATTTATTTTGTATTAAACATTAATAACCTCGAGTCATAGTTCCATGAATCCATCACTTGTATATTTTATTACAACATATTTTCAATCATAATATCATGTGCACAAAACTTTAGTATAGTCATCTACGGTGTAATCATCTCAAAGTACAAACTCGTGCAAAATCACATAATCCTAAATACTGTTTTACATCAAAGTCATACAAGATAAAGAAAAACTCGAAATACAAACTGCAAAGGTCTACTCATATTCCTTCGGGGATCATTTGTGCAACCACTAGCTATAGTTATAGGACGTCCCAATCTTATAGCCCCACAACAACAAGGGAAATTACTACATCAGTATTCCAAATGTACGGCCCCTTACCCAAGGCTATACAAGACTATCTGGACCCATTATCCCTCTGGGAGATGGGTACAACAACACGTATGATTGGGGTAATTAGGACCTCGGTAGGTCTCCCGTCACTATCACCAGGAATACCACACATTGGTGATATGAGAAATCGGACTGGTGTCCTTCTCAACATCAAGTCAAATGTAAAATAATAATAAAACACGTAAAGAGGAAGCACACAGAATATATAGTGGTTCCCTATAAACATGAGCCTACATCCCTTCTGTTTCCCTACTCTCATTATAACCATTGTGTAATACATGATTGAATTTCCACTTAAGGTGTACAAGAGATAGAAGATATAAGAATACATGTGTAGATCCGAAGTGGAGGCCTAGGATATCTCAAACAGCTCTAGCTACGGCTGCAAAATTAGTGAGCCCCTAAGTGTGGTACTCTAGGGAGAGAAATTAGAAAGAGATAGAGGCAGGGCTTCACTAAGTGGTTCCCTTTTTTGGTACCTCCAATGATGAGAGGTGACCTTCTATCAATAGAAGTAATGAAGGTGATGTCATGTACCTAGATCAGGTGACATATTGATAAATAGTATGAGCTTGGCCTCCTTATAGAAGTTGGAGGACTGTCATGCGACCAACGCTGGAGTAAGTGCTACGATCTATTTATACCCAGGCAGTAGAAAGTACCTTGATGGATGCCACAGAGTGTCTAAGTCCGGGTAGCAACAAAATCTGACCATGTCCTATAGGATGAGGCCGTGTAAGCATATAGGTCCGCAGCCTGTCTGCTCCTAGGCAGCGACAAGTATAATCAGAGTCTGGAATGGGACCCAATAAACATATACCTTCGCTATGGTTCATCACTATTGATTCTGTGGCAATATTGATTATATTTGACATATTAATAAGTCCCCAATCCATAGTGTCAAGAGGTGGCAAGTTGGGGTTGTGGATATATTCTATGGCCCTACCTTGGTATCACTATTTATCAATCTTATAAAAGTGTCATGGTCGATACATTGCGATGCTTCACCTTCTATTGCCATCTTATATAAATCGGATTTGGCTATGGCCTCTAGTACTTTTCCAAATCCTTGAGAGAAAATTGAGAGCAACACTTTGTTGTATTCGTCTCTAAGTTTTTCGACGAGTCTCCTGTGATGGTTCAAGGAAGTTTGAGGAAGAGTTGGAGTGATTCCAGGAGGAGTGACCACCGTTCCTTCATTAATTTCTAGGTAACCCTCTAATTAATCTTTTGTTTTCTTTGATACCCATTTTCTGCATTCCCTTTTTTACAAATACATGCATTCCCATGACCTTTCTATTAATTTACCTGTTTTCAAATTTTGAAGTATTGTGGAAATAAGGTTTTATTTGTTGAACCCACTGGTCCACTTTAGGGTAGTATATTGATGAAGTGGGAATTGATAACTGTTTTAGTTGGATTTCGAAAAAACACGTTGATAATATTCATTTTTCTGGGCTAATTTTGATATATTAGGGATAATGTTAGTAGTTTAGGTGTTTAGACCATATTTTGGTTAGAATTTTGCACTTTCTGGGATTAATCCACACCTTGACCCCATTTCAAATTTTAATTTTGGCTAAGAACACCAGTAACATCTTCCTGGTGTTCTTGGATAAAACCTTGAGATTTTGGTTTAAAATCCTCTCAAACTGATAGTTTAAACTTCTAGCATATTTGTACCCTAGCCTTTACCCAGTAGTGAATCTCCATTAGCTTGTTGTGACTATACGCTATTCCTTGATCAAAATAACCCCTGGTTGCAATGTCAAGGCTTTCTTTAGCTGCAGTCTCATAATAGATAGTTGCGTCCTCCTTTCAACCTTTGATTTCAAAACTCTGGTGGTCAATTATACTAGGTTTTGTGGCCTTGGTTTTACACGTTTGTTCTTCTATTTAACTGCGCCATTGGTTAGATCCTTATAAATTTAAACACCCCTTGGCCACAGTCTTTAATTTTTGAACATTGACTGTGGCCTCAACTTTCCTTATACTGGTTCTTGTTAGATCCTTTTTGGTGTCTGAAACGTGTAGATTGGCTTAAACCTTTGCTTTTCCTTGATTATCTTTAATAATTCTTGTTTTTTCCGCAGTCTCTAAGAGGCTTCTTTTATCATAGTGGTTGCAGCACTTAATTACGGAGCCCTTATACTTTTTAGGTACTACTATGGCCCTATGAGTTAGGACCGACCTGAATTCTTTGATGACTTTTGGAAAACTCACTTTAGAATTCCTCCTCCTGAGATTCCCTCTATAAATCCTTTGAAGGCTAGTGGACCTTTATTTCTTAAGGACTGCCCCCACTGCATCACCATTGATTTTAACTCTACAAACTCCTTTAATTGAAGGGATCCCAAGGCTATGCACGAAATGGAGGAACATACACAAATTAACAACAACCCTAGTGCCGAAGTGGTGGTTGCAACGAATACTAGGATGACAGTTGTCCCAAATAAAAATAGGAATCCCCCTCTCAAAATTTATGTCCATGACTAGTCTTCTGAGAAGTCCCCCGTCACACTCAATCACTAATGCATTATTAGGGAGGAATGGATTGTCGACTTTGCCGCAACTTTTGAGTTTCCCGAAGGAAAAATATTCACACTTCCTATCACAGAACAAAGGTCATGCTTCTTGGTCCCTAATGTGGTTTTATTTCCTATCCATTCCTCCCTCTTAGGGCTGCGACTTCCAGTTACTGTGCCTATCAGAAGGATACCAAGTTCCATGAACTTAGCTGCAACCCAATTGGATCCTAAATTTTAGAGGACCATCCTTGTCGATTTAATTCTTTGGAAGAAGTATTTTGACAAATATATCACAGTCGCAGAGTTTTTCCAATTTTATAGACCAAAGGAGAACTCCATAGACCTTCCGTTGTACTATTACTTCATGTTGGGGAGTGAGGATAGATATTTGTATACCAAAAGGCCTACCAATGTTAAAAACTGGAAAGGAAAATATTTCTTCATGTCCGCGGAGAGTTAGGAAATTTTCCTCGAAGAAACTGAAAGGGAAAAATCCATCAAGATGTTGCAGACATGGGGACGCCCTTTCAAATAAGGTATATATTTTCTGCGGCGCACATTAATACTTGTAATTTAATCTCTCTAGCCTGTAATAATACATGTATTTTATCATGCTAGAGATATTAACAGCCTGAAGCTTAATAGTAGGCAAAAGAATAGGGTTGAGGATGCAACCCACATACCTGATAAGGAGAAGAAGTTCTCTGACCTAGTAACTTCCACCTCCATTTTTGAACAAGGATACTTTGCGTCCAAGGATTATCCCAAAAAGATTACTGCCTAATTTTATGAGAGGAGATTGACCGCGGTCTTCTTATCACCTAATTACTAGAAATGGATGATGATGCTGCAGCCCTCAACCAAGTCTGTAGAAAAAAGTTCAAAAAAAGGAAAACGACACAAAAGGAGGCAACTAGTGTGGCTGAGCCCACCGTTGCAACCAGGGTTGAGATCAACCCTCTTACTGAGAAATACGGGGCCCTTGCCGTCGATGCCACAACTGTGGACTCACAAAATGAGGCCCCAGTTGTTAATGGCATTACTGTTAAATTGTTCACGAAAGGTGTCATCTCTTCAAGGGCGCACTTTAATGCTAGTGGTAGTCCTATCCATGTTTCAAGCACTGAGTCCCCTATACGGACTATGATAGTAGTTAATGACAACCTGCTAACTCCCCAAAGCATGGTAAGAGTGGGTCTTGATGGTCATCAATAGCCCCAATTAAGGCAGATTGATCCCAAATCTTCCTAGGATACAACTTCTAGGGCGATCAACATGATAAGAAAGGTTACGAACACTATCGATCTGATTGCTTGGTAGAAGAGGATCTCGAGGACTTGGAGGAATATTCCCTCAATCTGTTGCGAGTAAGCATTTTATTATTTAGTTTATACTTAGAATTATTTCTTTATACTAACAAAATTTGAAACTTTAGGCTGCAGACATTGTAATGTCCAAGATCTCAAAATATAAAGGCCTTTTCAAGTTGTGCAGGGCTGCAAAGTCTACTTATAAGACTAATTGAGAGACTGATACGACCTCCTCTTCTGAAGACGAGAAGCAATCCTCTGTTGCATCACTTAAGGCCTATAATATGAATGTTGATTCTCATATCCATGCTGCATCTAATGCCCAAAAGGAGGATGAAGATAATTTCAAACAGGTTATGAACTCCTTGCAGGCCACTAGAGCTCAGAAAATAGACGTCGCAAATCAGACTGCAACTTTAAAAAGAAGTGGGAAGAAACTGAGGCACTAATCCAAAAAATAAGAAATGATCATGCCTTAACCTTGATATCTCTTAAATATTGTAACACCCCATGATTTTTGGGACTGAGAATTTAATTTATTTGGGAGAAATAAATTTATTTTAATTGAAGAATTTTAAAATTTAGAAATCGAGGTCAAAACCAGATTATTAAGTAGCTCAGGTGACAATTCTGAGGGTGCGGCTAATTTCGAATGGGTTGAGATAGTCAAAATGACTGTCCTTGGGTTTTATTTCGGTTCTGGAACAATTTAAGTTAGTTTGACTCAAAATGGACTAAACGAGTCATTTAAAGTGTGTATTATTATTTAGAGTTGGGTATCTTGGATATTAGGCTTATAAAGCCTTTGGGAGATCAAAAGTATCATTCTTGAGATTGAGAGAGAGGGAGAGAAAGCCCTAGAGAGATAGGGAAAAGAGGAAAGAAAGGAGAGAGAGGATAAGGCTTGGGGATTTCCGACCAATGCGCGATCTAGAGGAAGATTCAACCCCTAAAATTTCGAGGCAAGTGTTTAATCTTGCTAAATAATTCATTTGTGTATTTTGGTTCATAATTTGTGGACAAAGGAATTTGTGTTATATGTCAACAACTAGGTTTTTGTATATTAAATGTTGCATTTGATGTTTATATATGGGTTTGATGGTTTAGGGATGGTTGGGATCAGAGTTGAGTTGAGTTTTAGGCTTAGAATCATGATTTGGTGAAGTTTTAGGGTTTAGAATTGAATTTTTGGGTTTATAATTCATAGGTCTTGTGAAGAAGAAGAAACCTTCAAGTTCTGCAAACCCGAATCGATTCGTACCCTTAAGCGAATCGATTCAGCTTAGGCAAAAGTGTCAGTTCTGTATGACCGAATCGATTCGTACCCAAAGCGAATCGATTCAGACTAAGATAGTCTCATAGTTACTTTGGACCAAATCAATTTTCATTAGGGGGAATCGATTCGCCTTTGGAACCGAATCGATTCGGGACATGACGAATTGATTCGGAAACAGGGTTATTTTGAGAAACTTTTCTGGAATGAGTTTTCTTCCTTTTCGATTGGGTTTCTCAATTCGTAATATTCTTATATGATGCTAGGGATACGTTTAGAAGATTTAGTGGGAGTTTTTAGCATGATAGGATCGTGGGGAAGTATCGAGCTATTTTGGGAAAATTTATATACATATGTATTGGAGTTTATTGCATTGATATTATGGGAAATATCTCATTAGAGATGGGAGTCCTATTTTTAGATCAGGAGTGAATTAATATATGAAGTAAGGTTGAGGAATATTCGAAGGAGTTGCAAAGGCATGGTGTGAAGGAGTTAAGCCGATGTTTGTGTTGAATCCTTATAGCAAGTGGATTCTATTAAGATAATATTTGGGGACCAATGAGAGAGAGTGGTTGCATATCCTTAGTGATGTTCAACTTAAGGAATAAATCGTAAACACAATAAGATTAAGGGTTCATAGGAGTAATTGAATAGTAGGCTAATTTGAGAATGATTGGATTGTTCTATTGACTAGAATAGGATTGTATCAAATGGTAGTCGGGGTAGTTACTACATATCTATGTGTGATTAACGATGGGTATCCCAAAATAGGTTAGGATCATAAAATGAATTTAGGATTGAGCTTGAGGGTTACCGACTATTACTTATGTGAGTACCTATGATCGAGATATCGTGTATTGGTGTGCATCCGAATATAGGTGGAGTGTGTATGAGAATTGTTGTGTATATTTCGATTATGAGATAATAACCCTAAGGTTGAGCACATTGGGAGACTATTCATATCATAGGGGTAATGGATGAATATGCTTCTAGCGAAGGATCATAATACAAAAAGACATAGGTTGGTAGGCTTAATGATAGCTTGTATAATGTAGACTATATACACCAATAGCTGAATTTATTAATCTTTTACATACAGATGGGAGATATTATGTATTGATATAGATATATGTATAGATATGTCTATATGTGTGTATATATGGTGTGCATATATATAACGTGTGTGATAATTTGTATATATGATGTAATCATATGTATGTATATATGTAGTGTAAATAATATATATACTTATTGTGTGAGCATACCCGATAGATGCTATCATGAGAGGTTGTGGGATGTGGGTGAGGCTGCTGGCTTGAGGAGCAGGGTGCATATAGTCCCTTGGTCATAGTCGTCTGTTGTTGTTTGTGTGATTTTATTTTGGGGGTGAGAATTCTTGGGTTAGGAACTATGACAACTTCCTATACGTTATGATTGATTTTATTACCACGGCGGTGTGATAATAGTCCAATATGTGGTAACTTGGGAGAAAGTGAGTAATTCCTGGAAGATGATAGAATGGTGAAGAATATGTGTATCCTCTAACTGTATATGTTGTAATTATGTTAAAATGTGCATTATGTGTGGTATGTGTACATGTTTGTAGGACTGAATGATTGTGTTATGACTAGATAATGTTATATAGACCCTACAGATTCTAGGTAATACTTTACTCAAATACATGGAGATAGTTGTTACTAATAAGTAGCTGGAGTTATAGGTTATGGGTTGATGGCACAATGGATCTCAATGATCAACATTGTCAAGGAGTAGTTTATCGGGGGGGGGGGGGGTCCCTTGTTTGGATTTCACTTTTGCCAGACGCCCCACGCTCAAAACATAGTGCAATGTTGGGAGTGGAGAGAAGTTTTGTCCTTAGTATTCGGATGTATGTTATTTGGAGAATAATTCTTTATATGAAAACAAATAATAATGTGTGTCGTGCTAAGACTAATAATAAATTTAAGATAATAACTAGAAATGATAAAGCCTACTAAGTTATATATAACTACATGTGTGTATATATTTATGTGTGATTAAAATGAAAACGAATGATTTTTGGGTTATGTTATGATGGTGGGTCATGCGAGTATAGACCATGCGTATAGTTAGGTAGGTTGTCCTTATAATGTGTTGGATAGCTAATTAAGTTCAGAGACTCGATTAGGTGCGCGTTGTAGATGAGAGGTGAGTTTGGGGTTTCACGAGAGTGCGACTTCACTTTAATTATGAAATATTGCATATATATTTATTATGCATGGTTAATACACTCGCTACAAATGCTGTTACACCTCGGGCCCTAACCCGTTTATATTTATCTCTTGCTATATATGGATATATATTGTGTACCACAAGTGTCCCCCACAAGAATACCAGTGATGCTCCTTCATCTAGAGTTCTCGGAGCCATGATAGATGCAGACTGTTGCGGGATTTAGATTGTTGTCTCTTTCTCTTCCTTTGGATATCTAGATATGATTCATTTTGTGTATCGGATTTATACCCAAGTTTTATATGTAGCATTTTATATTCCTTCCTTATGGAAGTTGTATTGTCTGTGACCCGACAGCATATTGGGGTATATTTCATTTGTGTAGTTATTAATTGTTAATTTAATTACTCCTCCTAAATTATGGTGTCTGTGCATCCATTTTCCTTTTCAATAAAGATTATGTTTTGGTATGTTGTTGCATTGCATGTTTTAAATTTTGGCATCCGCTTTTTATAGTTTCGGTAGTTAGCCATATTTATTTTATTATCGTCACTAAATGCTGAGAATCATCCATCTAAGATTCCTGATTAATTGTAGTATAGGACTGGCCATCCATTATTATTTTAAGCGGGGTGTCACAGATGGTATCAGAGCGTCGGATTCTAGTGTCTTTAGGATCTGTGTGGGTTTTATACGTTATTTTATTAGCGTTCTTGATGTGGATCCCTAGTAATAGGATTTTTATTTCCACTGCATCTATTTCCTTCTGCGAGGTTTACTCACTTGAACGACGTTCTGACGTAGTTGCTCTCGTCTCAGACGTTGCCAAGAATAATTTGTCCAGTGAGGGGAAAGAAGATAGGCTGACAACAGGGAACCCAAAATTCCCATAGGGACAGTGACTATAGCTGAAGCTGCCAATTTTATTGCACGAATAGTAGGTGCCGCTATTTTTGCAGCGGCATGCCATCCCATAGTTTAAATGGCTCAATACCACCCAGGAAAATTTGTATGGGAAAGTGTGCTAGAATCCTTTAGGAAAGTACATCCTTCAGGCTCTTCGGAGGGAGCTTATGAAATAGTTGCAAGTCAGTGGAAGGAATGAATAGTGACATCCTTGGGAGGTTGGATTGACGAATTCGTCAACATTTGTTAGGAAACTTGGTGTTGCTGAATTTTTTAGATGTGAGGTGTGTGGCGTTATCCAACTGTCAGGAGTATCGTCTTCATTTAGGAGGTAGTAATAAATTCAGAGACTCGGGTCCATCAAGTAGGATTGAAGGAGTTGATACCAGCGGAGTAAGATCAACACTGCAGTAGGGTATTAGACAGGATTGTCGGGGGTCGCAATAGCGCTTTGACCTTCGGAATGGGTAGGAAGGATTTTCGGGAAGATGTTCTTCTTTTGGAGAAATAGACTTTAGGAAGAAAGATTGTCCCGGAAGAAGTAGAGGACTTTCAAGAGGAACTCATAGATAAAGTTAAGTAGTCAAAATATGGAGGTGTTATGTAGAATACCTTCCTTTGGGCTTAGGTCATGCTTTATACGATATTGGGAGCGTTGCGTGTAAGTTATAATGAGTGATTACTCGCTATAACCATAAGGTGTATAAAATTTCCTTGAAGGAAGGAATGAAAAAGTGTGGCCTTTGTATGTCATCTTTTGGGATAATAGATCATCTCGCTATGAGCTAGTAGAGAGTTGTTATTTTGATTTTTGAAAGTGTGAGCTATTAATATTTATAGAGTAGTGGCTATAAGATTATTGTTTTATACATAGCCTAGGGCAGTTAATTGTAGTGTTCCATTTATGGAAGGACTTA
Organism: Sambucus nigra; assembly: GCA_949130495.1. Classification (NCBI taxonomy): domain Eukaryota; kingdom Viridiplantae; phylum Streptophyta; class Magnoliopsida; order Dipsacales; family Adoxaceae; genus Sambucus; species Sambucus nigra. The sequence goes on along the minus strand of OX422220.1, from coordinate 101,450,610 downwards.
CCTCGCAGCAATACTTTGATGTAATGTAAAGGATTTGTATAACTGAGGAGGTTTAGAGTTTAACAGATTCATTGTTAAGTGGGGTATTTAGCTCATGGTTGTGCTAGTTTTGAGATCTAGTTGGTTGGTAAGAGTATTGTATTTGTTGGGGCCTTTTGTCTTGAACATAAGGAGTTTGATTGGTGTGTCAAAAGATGTGAAACTGCTTAATATTATATCACTATATGGGCCTTCGGGCAATATCTATGATTCAAAAATCTTTTATAAAACCTTAACCCTAGTTCAACTGATCTCAATCCCCGACATAGAAACACAGTAGTGTATTGGAGGGTTCCTTGTTTGGATTTCAATTGCGAGACCTCCCCCGCATGAAATTAGCAAATGTCAGGAATTGAGAAGAGTTCAACCAATGGAAATTTTAAAATATTACGTATTTAGTACGCTATTAAAGATTTATCTCTTGCGAGTGATATTATGATTTGAGGCTAAAGGAGTTGGGTTATGTTTTTATGAGTTAAGCTCGGGTGCGGGGTGTATGGGAGCCCTGGAAAGTTAATTTAATTTTAAGCAAACGATGTGTAGTGAGAAGTGGAAGAGATAGGTATAGTAATCTTGAGGGTAAACGTAAGAACTAGTTGAGGTACAGAGTCCTAGGCATAACTTAAATTTCGAGGATGAATTTTTTTTAAGGGGGAAGTCTGTAACACCCCACGATTTTTGGGACTGAGAATTTAATTTATTTGGGAGAAATAAATTTATTTAAATTGAACAATTTGAAAATTTGGAAATTGTGGTCAAAACTAGATGATGTTATTAAGTAGTTCGGGTGACAATTCTGAGGGTACGGATGATTTAGGATGGGTCAAGATAGTCAAAATGACTGTCCTTGGTTTTTATTTCGGTTCCAAAATAATTTAAGTTAGTTTGATTCGAATTCGAGTAAAGAGTCATTTAAAGCGTGTATTATTATTTAAAGTTTGGTATCTTGGATATTAGGCTTATAAAGCCTTTGGGAGATTGAAAATCTCATTCTTGAGATTGGGAGAGAGGGAGAGAAAGCCATAGAGAGAGAGGGAGAAGAGGAAAGAAAAGAGAGAGAGGATAAGTGTTGGGGATTTTCGGCCAATGCGCGATCTCGAGGAAGTTTCAACCCCTATAATTTCGAGGCAAGTGTTTAATCTTGCTAAATAATTCATTTGTGTATTTTGTTTCCTAATTTGTGGACAAAAGAATTGGATTTTGGGTTATATGTCAAAACCTAAGTTTTTGTAGATTAAATGTTTCATTTGATGTTTATATATGGGTTTGACGGTGTAGGGATGGTTGGGATCAGAGTTGAGTTGATTTTTAGGCTTAGAATCATGATTTGGTGAAGGTTTAGGGTTTAGAATTGATGATTTTTGGGTTTATAATTCGTAGGTCTTGTGAAGAAGATGAAACCTTCAAGTTCTACAGACTCGAATCGATTCGCCCCCTTAAGCGAATTGATTCGGACCAAAAGATAATCGATTCGGCCTAAGATAGTATCACATGTCCTTTGGACCGAATCGATTTTCATTAGGGGCGAATCGATTCGCCTTTGGAACCGAATCGATTCGGGACAGGAAGAATCGATTCGAAAATACGGTTATTTTGAGAAACTTTTCTATGTCGAGTTTTCTTCCATTTTGATTGGGTTTATCGATTTGGAATATTTTTATATGATGCTAGGGATACATTTAGAAGATTTAGTGGGAGTTTTTCGCATGTTAGGATCGTGGGTAAGTATTGATCTATTTTGGGAAAATGTATATACATAATTGCATTGATGTTGTGGGAAATATCTCATTAGAGATGGGAGTCCTATTTTGAGATTACAAGTGAATTAATATATGACGTAAGGTTAAGTACTCTTCGATGGAGTTGAAAAGGGATGGTGTGAAGGCGTTAAGCTGACGTTTGTGTCGAATCCTTATAGCAAGTGGATTATATTAAGATATGATTGGGGACCAATGAGAGAGAGTGGTCGCGTATCCTTAGTGATGTTCAACTTAAGGAATAAATCGTAAACGCAATAAGATTAAGGATTCATAGGAGCAATTGAATAGTAGGCTAATTTGAGAATGATTGGAATGTTCAATTGACTAGAATAGGATTGTGTCAAATGGTAGTCGGGGTAGTTACTATATATCTATGCGTGATTAACGATGGGTACACCAAAATAGGATGGGATCATAAAATGAATTTAGGATTTAGCTTGAGGCTTACCTACTATTAGTTAGGTGAGTACCTATGAGCGAGATAAGTATCGTGTATTGGTGTGCATCCATATATAGGTTGAGTGTGTATGAGAATTGTTGTGTATATTTCGGTTATGAGATAATATCCCTAAGGTTGAGCACATTGGGAGATTATTCATATCATTGGGATAATGGATGAATATGTTTCAAGTGAAGGATCATAATAAAAAATGAATTAGGTTAGTAGGCTTAATGACGGCTTGTATAATGTAGACTATATACATTTATAGCCGGATTTCATAATCTTATACATAGGGACGAGAGATAGTTTGTATTGACAGAGATATATGTATAGATATGTCTATATGTGTGTATATATGGTGTGAATATATATACCGTGTGTGATGGTTTGTATATATGATGTAATCATATGTATGTATATATATAGTGTGAATAATATATATACTTATTGTGTGAGCGTACCCGATACATGCTATCATGGGAGGTTGCACGATGTGGGTGAGCCCCCGGCTTGAGGAGCAGGGTGCATATAGTCCCCAGGTCATAGTCGTTTATTGTTATTTATGTGATTTTATTTTAGGGGTGAGAAGTATTGGATATGATTCGTTCTCACTTTCCGGTTAGGAACTATGATCGCTTCCCATACGTTATGATTGATTTTATTTCCATGGCGGCGTGATAATAGTCCGATATGTGGTAACTTGGGAGAAAGTGAGTAATTCCTGAAAGATGATAGCATGGTGTAGTATATTTGTATCCTATAACCATATATGTTGTAAATATGTTAAAGTGTGCATTATGTGTGGTATGTGTACATTGTTGTAGGATTGAATCATTGTGTCATGACCAGATAATGTTACATAGACCTTAAGAATTCTAGGTAATACCTTACTAAAATACTTGGAGATAGTTGTTACTAGTAAGTACCTACACTTATAGGTTGTGGGTTGATGGAACAATGGATCTCTATGATCAATATTGTCAAGGAGTAGTGTATCATGGGGTTCCTTATTTGGATATCGCTTTGCGAGATGCCCAACGCACGAAACATAGCGTAATGTTGGGAGTGGAGAGAAGTTTTGTCCTTAGTATTCGGATGTATGTTATTTGGAGAATAAATTATTTATATGAAAACTAATAATAATATGTGTCGTGCTAAGACTAATAATTGGTTTAAGCTAATAACTTGAACCGATAAATCTAAGTAAGTTATATATATATGTGTGTGTGTATATATGTATGTGTGATCATAATGAAAAGGAATGATTTTTGGGTTATGTTAGGATGGTGGGTCATGCAGGTATAGACCATGCGTACAGTTCCTTATAATGTGTTGGATAACTTAATTAAGGTTCAGGGACTCGCATAGGTGTGCGCTGTAGATGGGAGGTGAGTTTGGGGTTTCACGAGAGTGCGACTCCACTTTAATTATGAAATATTGCATATATATTTATTATTCACGGTTGATACACTTAATACAAATGATTTTAAACTTCGGGCCCTGACCCATTTATATTTCTCTCTTGTTATATATGTATATATATTGTGTACCACAGGTGTCCTCCGCAAAGATACGGTTGATGCTCTTCCGTCTACCGTTCTCGGAGTCATGACAGATGCGGACTGTTGTGGGATTTAGATTGTAGTTGATTTCTCTTCCTTTCAAACCTAGATAGGATTCATTTTGTGTATCGAGTTTATACCCAAGTGTTGATGTAAAAAATTAGATTATCTCTAATTAATCAATCACAAATAAAAACAAGCAAGATAAAAGATTTTTAAAGTGGTTCAGTCTTAAAGGAATGACCTACGTTCACTGTTTTGTTATTGCTGACTGTTTGGGAATTCTCAATTACAAGTTTTACCTAGAAATTCCGAGTCCCCTTTCAATGAGGATGATATAATGTATTTATAGCCCTCAGGCTGTAAATGTGAAAGGGTAATACATAGTTGTACAATAGGCGTATACATATGTATGATAATAATGAGCATTTAATGTGTAGTCGATCTGGTTATTATCCAGTCATTAATGCTCTGTACGAGATGCAGCTCGGATTGGCTAAGTAGCTCGGTATTCATGAGTTACTCAGTACAGTAAAGTTCCTCGGAGAGAACCTGTTGCTCGGAGTGTCTGAGTTAGTCGGGGAGGTTGAGATCCTCTAAGTCAAGGTGTTGTTTAGAATTGTTTGTAAGTGCCATGTAGATTGACACGTGTCTCCACTTAGCAGATCCACATCTGCAGACTAAATTTGGTATCAACACCAAGTGTTATATGTAGCATTTCATATTCCTTCCTTATGTAAGTTGTATTGTCTGTGACCCGATAGCATATTTGGGTATATTTCATTTTGCGTATTTATTAATTATTCATTTAATTACTCCTATTAAATTATGGTGTGTGTGCATCCATTTTCCTTTTTCATAAAGACTATGTTTTGGTATGTTGTTGCATTGCATGTTTTAAATTTTGTCATTCTCTTTTTATAGTTTGGTTAGTTAGCCATATTTATTTTAGTATCGTTAGTAGACACTGAGAATGATCCATCTGAGATTCCTGATTAATTGTAGTATAGGGATGGCCACCCGTTATTATTTTAAGGGGGTGTCACAAATACCAACATGCCGAGGTCATAAAAAATAAAGACGAGGTTAATGCCACAACCTTGTTGAAGTCTGTAGATGATGTCGTGATAGCCTTCAAGACTTCAAGGGACTTCTTCCTAACTAATAATAAGGCATACCTCCGTATCTTCTAGGAACTTAGGCACAGGGTGGTGAAAAACATCCCTTAATCAAGAGAGAAAGTCATGTCCTAGAAACTAAGTGATGCTGGGAACAATGAATGTGCGGCTGAACTGAGAATGGATCTGGAGGAAAGATCTTGGAAGATGGGTGAGGAAGTTGCCACAACTGAAAATGATATAGAGGATCTAGAAGAAGATGCAACCTATTAGAGTCTTATAGATCACACATTGTAATATCTTTTGGGGTGCAGCTATAACTTGTAATTTTGAACATTACAATTTTTATAATCGTCCTTATACCCTCTGCAGTATTAAAAATTGAATTTTCTTGTAATCATACAGGGCTATGTCCGTTTTGATTCTTCTGATAAATTTCCAACTTTTTTGCTTTATTTTTATATGCTTTCAAGTTTTCTTTATCATGCTGCGGACTTTGATGAATGTCACACCTATAAAATCTTGAACAGGTTGTGGCCCTGGATTGCTTGCACTCTTGATCTTAAGAATTATTCGCGCCTTAAAAACTGGCTACAATTATGTGGAACCGAATGGCTTTGGTCTATGAGGCGGTTGCCATAAGCTTCTGATGTACTTTGCTGCAGAAATGCTAGAATGAACCGGGGAACAAACTTCGCCTGCTGCGGACAAATGAAGTACTTGGATCCTATGAGCAATGTTACCGTAGAAATGTAGGAACACTTGTGAGGAATGTTGCCAAAAAAATATGCGAACACTTATGAGGACAGTTGTCGCAGAAATGTAAGAAGCATAGTTGAGAATAAATTCCCTTATCGCAGACAAATAAGTCCCTGTCCCACTTTCAATTTTACTGCAGCACCTCCCCCGTGGCTAAATAAAGCATCCGAAAAGTTGAGAATGTGCTTTATGATTTGGGGGGTGTTAAGTGCCAATTACGACCATCACCCCCTCTCTTCCATGGACCCTTTATCCTATAATAAATAATCTTCGGGATAATTAGTCGTAAAGATTCCTTTTCAAATCTGTCAAAGACAATAATTTTTTACAAGGTTATAAATAAGGAGATAAAAAATCAATAAGTGGTTAAAACTGCCATTCTCATATATATATATATATATATATATATATATTTCCATGTTAGATACAAAATATGTATGTAAAATCTAGAAAATGTTTAGAAATAGGAAGTGGAAACTAAGGCAGAATTGAAGAACTTCAGAGCCATATTTGACCCAAAGTCACCTCCCGAACCAGGGAACAGTCCAAAGGACTGTCGAACGTCTCTAAATTACCTTTCTAATGTTCATCCCCATGTGTGATTCGGATCAACGATTTGCTCTCTACGACCGATTTTTCGAAGGAGCCTGAAAGAGATTGCCAAACGGTTGGTTCCAGACCCTGCCTATCGACAGTGTGCCTAAACGCACCTGCCGATTGGTAGGACCAGGGCTACGCCGATCGATAATGCCCGGGGCCTATGAAAATGAGGGCCTGACCTCATTACAACGGAAGCCCAAATATGAAATACCTCACTCCTAACGAATCAAGAAAACCTCTCTACAAGTGAACGTGATTTACACATCCAAATCCTATTCCAACCTTCACTTTTCATCATCCTTATCATCAAACTTGGTGAATTAACTACCCTTAATCATCATCCAGGTGCAAGGGTTTCTCTCTAACATTCAAGAACAAGCTCAAGATCTTCAAGAAGGTCAAATATTCTCAATTCTCTCCTTAAATTCTCATAAATTCGTATTCACTTATTTTATTACTTAGAACTTTTATTTTCTCATCTCACATATCCCAATATACTTTTTATTTAGTATTATTGCACATCTTTTATTTTCATATAAATAAAAACTAAAAAAATACAAGAAAAATAGGGTTTGCTCATAAATTCCAAACGAGAATTCTCACACTTTTCTTACACTTTTCTCACAACAAAAACACTTTTTTTACACACACACACATAAGATAATCCCTGGTTGGATTTATGGGGTAAACCCCACCCCTCGTTTTGCATGCGAACTAAATGGACTTTGATGCCTCTATAGGCTACGTAGGCATCTCGGGGTAAAACCCGAGACTCGAGTACTATTCTTACTTTTTCTCTCATTTTCTATTTTCTCGAAACTCAATTCTCTTAGATCCTATACATTTACACACACACACACACACACACACACACACACACACAGCCATATATATATATATATATATATATATATATATATTTGTTCTTAGTGGCATATTATTCCACATGCATTATCATTCCATTATAACGATCAACGCAAGGATAATCACGTAAATCCTATTTTCTAATATTATCTTTATGAACATTCCTACAAATGACTCGCTTTATCTCTTCTATAATACAAGTCGATGATTCCTATCTCCACTACATATACACATGCACACATATCACGGTGCAAATAAAGGAAAATAGCAAAAAAATCCATGAGAGACCGTAAGGGCGGAATGGGTGCCTAACACCTTCCCATTTCGTAACTTAGCCTCCAGACATTTTTTGAATCATTCTAGTTTCATATGTATAAACATGTCTTTGGATGCCGTCCTTCGAGATGGATCCATTTGTTTTGTTTGTTTTGAGTGAAATAGACTGGTGACTCAATCTATCTACATGTTTCACCACATCAACGATGCCAGCCGAAGCGCTCCCGAGAGGGATGCGCGAGACCTAGGATCCTCCTCTCTCACCCGCCGCGAGGATCAGGGGATGGACACAATGGCGACTCCGCTGGGGATTTTATTTTGAGGGCTAGACTTTATTTACATGGATGTTATGCTTGTTTATATTTTCCCCCATTTTGCATGTTCCCCTTTTCCATGTGTACCCTATACTTATGCTTTATTCACATACTTGTAGAAAAATTCTCCATGTACACTTCAAACCACGTGGACTTAGGATCACATATATACATATGTTGCATGCATCACCCATCCATACTTGGATTACCATTGGTACTTGTACTTTGCTCCGTGTTTGTCATAATCAAGAAATACATTCTCATCATAAGATACTAATAAGAGAATCATGCATGATTCACACGACATCACCAAAGATCATTGTTATTGACCAAATTCTGTCGAGTAACTGGAGGGTCACTTCGTGATGGGCGCTGGTCCGACAGGGCACAGTTAGCCTAAGAGATATGACTCTCACCTTCCATTGGACAAGTACCTTCGACATATATCAAACGGTTCCCCTGCATTGTACCGCTTGACCAAAGTCATGACGGGAGGTATATTATAGGGAACTCATTCACGTACAATGAGTATATCGAATTCTCTCTCACACATATCGTCCCCATGAAGCATATAGTGAGGCAATTCACGTACACTTAGGTATATCAAATGTCTTGTCCACACAAATCGATTGCCCGCAAGAGCAAGACGTATATCATGGAAGTCACGCCAAAGGGGGGAACCCTTTCCAATTCACCCAACCAACTTCATACCCGCATATAGGTGTCAAGCCTAGGACACACATATAAGATTGCCGGTTTCAACCCAAAACTCTATAGAAATTTCGGGTTGGCTTTTCGCCCAAATTTTTGAGCATTTTTAAAATGGGACCCCGATCATGAGCTTGGTTACAAGTCTAGCCATAACTTTACATATATCATAAAACTAAATTTTCCAGGATCGGGTCCCATCCGGTATTTCATTTTCCATTTTGGATAATTTTATACAAGTGAGAACATAATAATCATAAGAGTCATGGTGAGACTATCTCCAAAAAAAAAAACATTTCTCCTTTCTTTAACAAAAATCCAAAAACATTTCTCCCTTCTTTATCAAAAATCCAAAAATATTTTGTCTTTCAATCTCAAAAATAAAAATATGTCCGAAATATTTTCATTCTTTTTCTAATAAATCCCATTTTACGCCTTCTCAGGTCGATCGCACGCCCTTGGCCTGGCTCCTTATTGGCTTTAGTCTTCAGTGAAATCACCCCGGAGCTCTGTCTGTTACCCTGTTACTTATTCTGAGTCTAGTATCCATCCACTTTATATGGAGAACACAAATCAAGTACCAGTTGTGCAGCCAGATCTGACGACAGTTTTTGCTCAGATCGTGTTCAAGATTGATAACCTTCAGACCGAGGTCCGAGAGATGCAATGAAACCAGGTTCCTATTCCTCAACATCCCATGTCCCTATTCTCTCGTGCTATGGGTCCACCTGATCCTATCTGGGTTCCCTTAGAGTATCATCACGCTCCATGTGCCTCTCCTGCTAATAGGCTACCGCCCGCCCAACTTTCGATGCCGAAACTTTCTCAGCCTAGGGCTAGGTTGCCTATGATCATTTATCTGAAAGGGGAAGAGTTGAACAAATTCAAAGAAGATATCAAGATGCTAACTAAGAAGTTACACCAAGTCAGAATATCTAGGAATTACATGGACTACACCCACATGTCTCCTTACCTTAAAGCAAGGTTACCCGAGAAGTTCAAGATGCCAAATATTGAGAAATTCGAAGGAAGTGGACCCCTGATTATCCATCTTTATAGTTATCACCATGCTATGACTCTCCTAGGGTATTTTGAAGAAGTGATGGCCCAAATTTTTTTAGCAAACTCTTAAGGATAACGCTCTCTGATGGTCTTTATCTCTCGAGGAGTCCAGAATCCATAGGTGGGAGGATGTAGCCCGAGAATTTATGTCGTAGTACAAATATAACAAAGTGCTTGAGGTCACCCGCCATAATTTAAAGCTACTCAAATAGAAATCTGGGGAATCAAGTAGTAACTTCATAGCCCGATAGAGGGAAAAAGCAGCTACCATGACCAATCTGCCTTTCGAGGAAGAGAAAGTCAACATATTGAAGAAGAACTTCTAGCCCCATGTTCGAGAAATAATGGGAGGACAATACTATCCCCACTTCCAAGATATTAGAGAAGAAGGAGTGGAAATCGAGGAATTTCTTGCTAAAACAAAAGTTGAACCAAATAAGGTGTATGGACAATTCACCCCCAGAAAATATGACAAACCTGCCAGTGCTGCAGTCTCAATCATCAACAACTTCTCTCAACCAATCACTTCGTGGGCACCAGAAAGTCACCATGTCCCAGTTCGAAAGTAATACACCGAGCTCCATGCTCCCCTCTCTAAAGTTTATCAATCCATGCTAAGACGAAAACTTATCAAACCCTTGGATCCCCGTCCATTGCCAAATCTACTCCCAAGAAACTTCATAGTAGATGCCCATTGTGCCTTTCACCAAACCGCTGGACATACCACCGACAAATGCTTTCACCTTCCAATCATAATCCAAGGTCTAATTGATCGGGGTACCATTGCTCCACCAGTCAATCCTAAGCCAAACACTACTCACAACCCACTCCCAAATCATGGTAATGCCATGTTCCTAGAAGAGAACCCATAATTTGATCCCTCAATAAAAATCAAACCCATATACTCTCCTAAACCTCTCCAAACTTGTCCATATTTCCTTCTACACCCTACTAGCCTCGCTGATCAGGCACTGTCACTCATTACCAGAGAATGCATCGCCGTCCGTACCCCTTTTGAAAATGGAAGTATGGAATTATTAGAAGTGTTCAACCAACTCTTGGAGTTCGAGCTGAAATTGTCCTCACAGATGACTATTGATTGCCAGAGGTTCAGTATGCTATTCTTGGAAGCATAAAAATGGGACCGAGAGTCAGATCGTTGTGTAGTACAGACCGATGAAGTCAGCCTATATGATGTTGTTGAGATCATGACAGAATTATTCAGGAAAACCAACGACATCTGCAATGTGACCGAGTTACTTGATACTCTGAAATTGCAAGGGCACCTGGTCCCCTCACCCTTACATATCCCCACAAAATGGGAAGACCGGTATGAAGAAGCCATTGAATTTGTGGAATGCATTGACTTTACATGGAAAGGCAGAGTTATTGCCACCAGATGGGAAGAAGAATTCGAAGATTCGAATGAATAATAAGTTTTCGAGAAAATTGGCCCGATAGCCGACATGTATGGGATGATATCATTTGAGGATCTCCTCGAAGAAGTAAATAAAATGGAAGAACAACCCGAAATTGATGAAGAGACAGGGATCATGTTCTTCCCTTCTTCGCTAAATCGCTTGACCAGATTAGGGAGGCATTACTAGACCCCAAGCTCGTTACCGATAAATGACCAAGGGAAGGGCGTTAAAAACCTTCCAATGCGAGAGATGACCCTCGAGGAGAGAAATATCCTCAATCAAGTAAAGACAACTCAAGCTAACATCACTATATGGGGGCTTTTTATGTCTTCCCAGCTACACATAAATTCTTTCATCAAGTTACTCACTGGACCCACAATTCCTCCTTCTACCACACCAGAAAAGGCGATAAATTTGGTCGGATCTTTGACCTCTACCCGAATGCTATCCTTTTTCGAAGAAGAAATCCCCAGAATTGGGCCAAACCAAAATCATGCACTCAACATATCCGTCGATGTTATGGGGAGGGTCATACCACTCTCTCTTGTCGATAATAGATCCGCCTTGAATGTTTGCCCACTAAGAACCTTCAAATGCTTACGACTGAAGGAAAGTGACCTCACTCCAACCTTTACTACTGTATGTGCCTCCGATAATACCTGTCGGGAGGTGATGGGATCCATAAAATGTGTACTAGGGGTTGGCCCTATAAACCATGTCGTTTAATTCCAAGTTATTAACATCCCAACTTGTTTCAACCTATTTCTCGGACGACCTTGGCTCCACAGTATCAAGGGTGCGTCTTCCTCACTCCATCAAAAATTGAAGTTCTTCGCCGATAGATGGGTCATCACCATCTTGGAGGATGACGATAATGTTGAGGGTGCAAGAACCAACAATCTAATCCTTGAGATACACCACGAGTTAAATGATAGGCTCCTATCAGGATTCCGAGTTGAACCACTCTTACACCCGACGGGGGATGATTTTAAAGAAAGGGTTTGTCCAGACTACGACCCTCATGGCAACATCAATGTGATTCAGATGTTTAAAAACTTGCACTTCATGCCTGGACTGTGCCTAGGACAACGAAATTAAGGGATACTTGATCCCGTTGAACTGAAAAAATCTTTACCTCCTTGTGGTTTGGGGTATCAACCATCAGAACAAGAGCTCAAAATGATCCATCGGTCTCGACAAAAGAGGAGACTAGACTGCGTCCAAACCATCCCAGGTGACTCCTTGAATGGATGATTCATCAAAGAGGGTGAAGACTTCCCATTTTGCGGCTTTTCGGAACCATGGTATGACCATACAGATAAGAAGATGAATCCTGGAGTAGAGATCTTTTCTCAAGACAGCTACCCATGGGCCAAAAGTTCCAAACACCATGTACAACCGGTCATCAAAGATATCGAAGATTCTGAGGAAAGTGACTCCGAGGAATCATTGAAATTATAAACACTTGGGTTGACACTCTGTATAGTTCACTTAAGAACTACATCACTGGCTACATCCCACGTGATTAAAGTTGTTGATACACCATTCCTCAACATACATGTTGTGCCAATTCTACGTGTTGAAATCCACCCAAATCCTAATGTTTACCCTATTTCTTCTTCTGTTCTCTATCGTTGCTCAAATGTAATCGTGTCCTCCTTTGATGAGGTTCTCAATGATGTTCTTACTATCAATGAAATAAATGAAGATTTTGAGTATCTTGTTTTGCCTTACATTAACTGTTCATATTCTAATCAAACTTTTGATGATGATGATTTTGCAAATGAATAATTCTTAACTGATCTAAATAAGGTTAATAATAAACAACATAATCGCATTCAAGTTAATGAAGAAGAGACTGTTGTTCTTAACCTCATATCTAGTAGCCAACATCATGAGATTAGGATAGGGGCTACCCTTGACGAGCATGAGCGTGCAAAACTCAAAGAATTGCTAAAGTAATTTGTGGATATCTTCGCATGGTCCTATGATGATATGCTTGGCATTGATCTTGAAATAGCTCAAGATGTGATCCCCACTCTTCCAGATCACAAGCCACTTAAACAAAAGTTGAGAAAGCTCTGCACTGAATGGTCGCTCAAAGTCAAAGAGGAGGTGGTCAAACAGATGAATGTGGGCTTCATTCGTGTGATCGAATATCCCACATGGCTAGCCAACATAGTGCCTATGCCGAAGTCACGAGGGAAATTTTGAATGTGTGTAGACTATCAAAACTTCAAAAAAGCTTCTCCAAATGATGATTATCCGCTACCCAATATTGACAGGATCATGGACAACACAGCTTTGTCGATGGGTTTGCCGTATAAAACCAAATCAAAATTCACCCATACCACCCAAAAAATACCGCGTTCATCACCCCACGGGGAACCTTTTGCTACACTGTCATGCCATTTGGTCTCAAGAACTCTTGGGCTACCTACCAGAGGGATTCTACAACCATCCTGCACGATCTGATTCATAAAGAAGTTGACGTCTATATGGATGATATGATTATTAAATCAAGACTAGAGAAGGATGTGCCCCCATTCTTCGAAAGTTTGTCGAACGACTGCAAAAGTATTAGATGAGACTCAATCCACAGAACTGCATCTTCGAGGTTACAAAGGGAAAACTCTTGGGATTCATGGTCAGTGAAAAAGGGAGAGAATCATATCCTGCTAAGCTGAAAGCCATAATTGAGATGCCACATCCCCGAACGGATAAAGAAGTTCATGGTTTTCTTAGGAAATTGAAATACATCAGCCGGTTCATCAACTAGTTAACCTCTATCTGCGAACCCATTTTCAAATTGCTCTGAAAGGATTCAACCAAGGTTTGGAATGAGGCCTGTAAAGAAACTTTTGACCAAATCTAGCAATATCTGACCCAACCCCGGGTACTGATGTCACTACAGCCTGGTCTCCATTTTCTCCTATACCTAACCATAATCGACACTGCAGTTAGGGATTTACTAGCCCAACACGTTGAAGATTACCATAAGGAAAGAGCCATCTATTACGCAAGTCGTAAATTAGACAACTACACTATTTTGGAAAAGGCATGTGTCGCGCTTGTCTGAGTCACCCAAAAGTTGCGGCACTACATGTTGCCTTCCCTATTAAACTTGTATCCCGAATGGACCCCATCAAATACCTACTTAAGAAACCCACTTTATATAGACGAATGGCTCGGTGGTTGATGCTCCTAATTGAGTTCGATATTGTGTATGTCACACAAAAAGATATGAAAGGAAGAGCCATATCTGACTACCTTGCTGATTACCCCATGGATGAAGCTGATGTTTGGATCTCCGAATTCTCAGATGAAAAAATCATTTGCACTACCTAGGAGAATCTTAGGTGGAAAATGTTCTTTGACGGCGTTGCCAACAAAAAGGGATATGGCATTAGGATACGTTTGATTTCCCCAGATGGCTTCCACTCTCCCATCGCCATCAAATTGGATTTCCCTTGCACCAACAACATGACTGAATACGACGCATGCACAGTAGGCCTCAAATTTCCTCTCAAGAAAGGTATTCAATACCGAGATGTCTACGGGGATTCCTCCCTCATCATCGGTCAAGTGTTCAGAAAGTGGAGAGTCAATGACGAGAAACTCCAACCATTACATGCCCACTTAGAATAACTAGCCTCCTAATTATAAGATATCACCTTCCATTACCCACCTCGAGCAAAGAATAACCTAGATGATGACCTTGTTACCGTGTACTCCACGATTAACATGCCCGAAGGAATAACAATGACCCCCTTCCTATTTCAAAATCAAGATAAACCTACCCACTACTACCACATTGATCTTTTCACCTCAGAAGATACCAACTAGCCAATTGCTGGTACTATGATATTTGGCACCTCCTTAAACTTGGTATGTAGCCCAAGGGTTCCAATAAAAAAGACCGAGAAACCCTCCGAATACTGGCCGCCCAGTACATCATCTGTCATAAATCACTATTTAAGAGAAACTTCGATGGAACCCATCTACACTGCATCACAGGGGCTGACATTAAAGAGGTAATACAGAGAATCCACAGTGGGTAATGCAAGCCCCACGTGAACGGTCACATGCTTGACAAGAAGATCATCTGATAAGGATACTACAGGACCACCATAACGTAGGATTGCACCGCCAATGTTCCGAGATGCCTCAAATGCCAACAGATCTCTAATCTTCAACATCTACCTCCACATGAATTATACAAAATGACTTCTCCCTGGCCGTTCTCCACCTGGGGTATCGACATCATAGGGAAGGTTACACTGAAGGCTTCCAACGGGCATGAGTTCATCTTATTTGCCACTGATTACTTCACCAAATGGGTCGAAGCTGAGTCATATGCAGTGCTGAACACCAAGAAAGTGGCCAAATTCATCAAGAAAAACATCATCTGCTGATATGGGGTCCTACACGAGCTAGTATCAACCAACGGGTTGCATTTCGACGCAGAAGTTACATAAATGGTCAACGAGTATGGTATTCAGAGACATAAATCTTCTCCCTACTGACCTCGGACTAATGGTGCAGTCGAAGACGCCAATAAGAACCTCAAAGCCATCATCAATAAGATTACTGAAAGCTATCGAGATTGGGCTGACTGAATCCCTTACGCCCTCTAGGGATACCGGACCTCAATCTGAACATCTACTGGGGTTATTCCTTACTGTATAATCTACGGCATGGAAGCAATCCTACTGGTGGAGCTAGCAATACCCTCATTACGCGTCATACTTGAAAGAAAGGTTAGCTAAGAAGACTGGTTCCAAATCTGTCTTGACAAGATGACCCTCCTAGATGAAAGGAGATTGAAAGCATTACACCACATACAAGGGTACCATCTCCAAATAGGCCGATCATTCAATAAGAGAGTCAAGGACCGCAATATCCGAAAGGGGGATTTAGCCCTCAAAGAAATAATAGAACCCATATGGGACCCAGAGGGAAATTCAAGCCCAAGTGGATCGGCCCATACATTGTCAAGAAGATCTTGTTCGGTGGTGCCGCCATGCTCACCGACCTAGATGGATAAGAGATGGCTTGTCTAGTCAACCTGGACTGTCTCAAGAAATTTTACCCCTAGTCCGAAATCTCGGCGATCTACGACTCTTATCATCTCCCTTTTATTCGTAAAACAAAATCTTCATTTCTCTATACCCAGAACTATGTGGGCCTGATCCTCTACAAAAACCATTTTAAAGAAAATTAAAAAAAATTCAAAACGGCAAAGGTACGTAGGCATCTCACACATTTTACATGAGCACGACCCTTTCTTTTTCATAAAAAACAATTCTTTTCTTAGCTCGGAGCACGACAGTTCATTCTAACATATACTTGAACAAAAGGATTATGTATGCCTTAGCGATCGGTATAGATAATTCAAAAATACAAAACTCATCGAAAAGGCACCGCTGGATGATCAAAAACTTGTTTATTTCACTAACAAGAAATTACGGTACAATTAAATAACAAAAGGAATGGATAATTCCCTCCCCCACCTTCAAATCCAAATAAAATCCCCACACTTATTTTCCATTACAAAATAAACTGTCCAAGAGTCCTATCCATAGCTACCAGAGGATCCTTCTCCATCCTCATCATCTATATCATGGGGTCCCCAAGATTCCCCTGCCTGAATAGAGTGACAGAGACGCTCCATGTACAGATAAGCTCAAATCAGCTTCGAAAAAACCACAAGACCTCCTTCCATGGTATTAAATAAGGCAAACCATTTTATACAGTCTCCACTTCCAACATCTTGCTAACTAATCTCCTCCACCACCACTTAATATAATCCCCAAGGATGTGGTCGATGGACACTGACTCTCCCACAAAGAGCCAAGCCGCATGCGGAGACACCGAGTCAAATCTCCTACCGAAAACAAATCTAGTGTCCAAAGTGGCACGACCTGCTCCCTGCCAAATTGGCGCAGAAGCCTCCAAGAGAAATAGAAAGAGGTCTGTCTGAGACCAACTAGCTGAATGTACAAATATTCTCCTAGCTCCAGAATAGGCAGAATCTGTCCCCACCAAGGCACTAAACAATACAGATTTAGATCCCTATGCTCCACGAACCAGTTCTCCCGGCTCTCAATATCTAGGTCAACACTAATGAAATGACATGAGAATAAGTTGGGTATAACCAAAAAAGGATATTCTAGAGGAGTCACCGGGCGAAGTCTTTCAGACAACCACATGAATAGCATCATGAGGATACCCCTCAAAAAATCAGAATGGCCTTCTCGACAGGCATCCAGGACATTTAAAGTCTCTGCCAGTATCACCGTCGTAGGATTGCAAAGGTATGGCATGCATGAAGTAACGAATGCAAATTAGGGGTCCACCAGTAGTTCCCCAATCACCATCATTAATTTTAAAACCAATCCCAGAACAACGACTCCGGCGTATCCAGCATCAGCAACCTCCTGCAAATGCACGGATTGTAATATTGTCGAAAGAGAGATCATTCCTCCAACGACCAATGTCCTAGACACCAAAGGCGAAATACAAAGAAGCCTGGCCAAAAAATTCCTGGGAGAACGTGAAAATTCAGGTGAAGCTGCAGCAACTCTGGGATTTATCCCCAGCATGGCAGAAAACTCTTCGTAGGTAGGACAAACCTCATCAAACCCAAAGAGGAATACATGGTCTTCGGGGTACCAAAATTGTACCGTCGACATTAGCATGTTCCACTACTTGGGTCAATTGCGCCACAAAGAGACTCAGTGCATGTTGAAAGCGTCGTAGTCGACATTATAAGAGCACATTGCTTCCCGGTCTTCAAGATAGTTAGCAAACTCAATGCTACCAGGGAGAGCCATCTTAAAATATTAAGAGATAGTAAGAAGGTGAAAATGTGGGAAAGTAAAAGTGTGAAGGTGTGATGAAAACACTCCACCCCTACCCCCTTTTTATTCTTGAAAACCCCCACAAAAGACCTAACCCCTGCCGAAATCGAAGGAAATCCTTCCCCACATGGTACCAAAGGCTGAAGAGGGTACCAATCAAAACTTTGAATTGATGGGATTGGACTGACCTTCCGATAGGCAGGACAAGGTGCTTGCCGATCGGCAACCCCCTACTTTTGGAAATTTTCCTTTTTTGTCAAAATCAGAAAACCCAATAAAAATAAATTGATATTATCAATAGAATTTCAAAAATACCCTTTTCATCTTATATCATTCCTCATTACGAATAAAACTTTCTTTCAAAACTACCAAACATATTTCTTTTTACGGTCTTAGCAGCAAAGTAAAAAATGCATGTACATGCATTCATTCATTTATCACCAACAAAAGATAATAAAAAAATTTCCATTGCATTGCATATATATGTTTTTTTGTGTTACATCAAATTTTGCAGGAAATAAAGAAAAGCAAAAACAACGGGACACACCCCGAACCCTTACTTTCTCTCACTCCCTCTAACCTAAACTTCACCCCTGCAACGCACTCTCTCCCCCCCGCGACGAGATGACGCACCACCGCTACCCGAGCCAGAATCCTCCCCAGATGAAGAAGAAGACACCGAGAAAGAATGAACCGGGACTGTATTTTGAATATGGGCAGTCACCAAAGATATCCAATCTCTGATATCCCTCAACCAAGTGGTCGACACCCTAACTTACTACAAGAAAAGGTAGAATCGGTATCAAAGAAGAAAATAAATAAAAAAGATAGAAAGAGAGGAAAAGAAAGGTATACCACAGGATGAAGGAACTCCCCTGTCAAGCCCAACTCCTCCGGATCCATTGTATGAGGACGATGCAACATACACACCATCCCTCCATCATCCCGCCGAATATTATACGAAGTGGTATGCAACCGCACGAAGGGAACCTCCGAAGTCACCGCCGCCGCAGACATCGACGGACCACCACCCTTGTGGGAGGACCCAACTAGCCAACTTGAACCCGCAGGAGGGAAAGGCAACGCATCATATATGTTTGGGGCCATCAGCCAGATCATCACAAAGTTCATGTAATCACAACCGTATCAGTGTACAACAGGTAGGACTCATCGATCATCGTCGCGATCCTCGCATCCTCTGGAAGCAGCCTCTCCCGCCTCACTGACATAGGAGGCCACGCAGGTGTCACCACCACCACCTCCTCAGCGATTTATCAAACCACCATCTCCATGAGATACCAAGAGTGGCCAAACTCATGCACTAGTAAGCGCCACAGCTCGCGCTCACCCTAGCCAACCCCCTTTCCTGAATAGCAATCCCCCAAGGGTAAAAGGTCACCTGAAAATCCTAAGAAATTATAAGATAATACAAAATTAGAGAATAAAAAGAATAGAACTAAAGAATGAAAAGTCTTACCCTATCACTTGTCAGATCATTGAAGACCTGACGCACTGCCTCTAGTGAAAAAGATACCCTTGACTACCGATTGGCCTTGTGCCATCGATACAACCGAAAGAAGTCCACAACAGTCTCATCCTTCAGAGCGATCAGCTGAGTATTACACCCAATCACGTCATAGAACCACGTCTGCCAAAGACAATAACTTACAGTAAAAAATGAGACACATAAGGAATGTGCGAATGCATGAAAAGAAAATGCACAAATTAAAGAATACATCAAGAAGATACATGGCTCCAGTAAAAGTCTACCGGCATCACTGGCTGAATGCATCAAGAGAAAAATAAAGGGTCGCCAAAGTCAGTCTCCCCCAATCATAGAAAGGGATGTTCGAAAACACCCTCAAGTATGGCAAGAACCACAAGTGGATGATGTCGCCCCTCGATGCCACCACAAAGCCCCTCAGCGCTAGAAAGATAAATAACTGGGCCATTTGCCTCACCTGCATCCCATCCTCCACATCAACCACCCTACCCAAAAAAACATCCTTCAATAGCGACATCAAAATGGAATCCCCAGATACTATCCTCCCCACGTCACCGAGGGTCGCCCGCACCACCTCCGATCTCACCCATAGGGAGCGATCCACCTCTATCTGCTCCCCATTGCAATCCAGCCCTAGTAGCTGCTGCACATCTATGGGAGTTACAGTCATATCCCCGAAGCCAAAATAGAAGGTGTGCATAGTGAACCACCATCTCTCCCCAAGAGCGCACAAGACCGCTGTCGAACGAGGTGTCTCATCCAGTGTAGATGCAAACCTCACAAAACTCGCTGATGATACCACCCAACGCAGCACAGGTGGAAGATGCTCCCAGACATCCTTAAGCCCCGTCGTCCCATGAGCACGCATGTTCTTCAAAGAGACATCAGGCTGTCAAAAAGGAAAATCCTTGTCAAAATCCAAGAAAAGAGGAAAACACAAAAAAGGAATGCCAAAGATCATTTTTACTTACATAATCGCCAGGGTTCACCACCCTCGAAGAGCGATGATCCAACGGCTCAAGCAACAGGGTTCGTTCATTCGTAACCAACTCGAACGCATCAAAGGAGTTCTCTCTCCCCAAATAAAGAGGCATTATGGCCCTCCATTTAACGTTCACCCAGTCATCATTAGTCAACCACTCCCTATGTACATCACTGCTCACAAAAGCGCCATTTTACAGATTATGGAATGCTAGAATGATTCACAGAGGAAAATTGCAAAAAGAGAAAAGGTACAAAGTTGTGAAAAATGAAAGGGATTCGCCCCCCTTTATATAGGATGCCAAGGGTCATGTCGATCGGCACTAACCCCCCAATCTATCGATCGGCACTCCCCCTTTACCTTCCCAAGGTAGTCCAAAAGACCGTTCCACTGTCGAATGACACCCTCTAAACCATGTCGACTGGCACCTATTTAAAATTTTGTACAAAAATTCTCCAAAAATATTAGAAAACCCTAAAAATTCCTCAGAAAATTCCTAAAAACCCCAGGACAGATTTAGAACATCTTCACCAAGGAAATTTCGCACTCCTTGAAGTGGAACCCCTATTTTTTCAGCGGAACTCTCAAAATCCAAGTGAATCTTCTCCCGACGATGTTCTCGGAGGATCTCTAAGGATCGCCTTCTATACCCCAAAGGTCTCAAACCTCCCCGAGCATCACGTCCAATACCTGAACCACCTAATCACTTCCCTAGTGGAGTTTATAGCATCAAATTTACCTTTCCTTCATAAGATCTCTAAAATCACATAGATTTCCCCAGCAATCGTCTCCCCAGAATCATAAGGTAATTTCCCCGGAAGAGTTCCCCGAGAACATCTCTATTTAAGCCTGTAGAATTGGCTTCGACCCGCAGAATTAGTCATCTCCATTTAAGCCTGCAAAATTGGCTTCGACTCCCAGAATTGGTCATTTCGACTTAGGCCCGTAGAATTGTCTTTGACCTTTAGAATTGGTCATCTCTACAAAAGCTCGAAGAATTGGCTTTGACCCACAGAATTGGTCATCTCCACTTAAGCCCGCAGAATTGGCTTCGACCCGCACAATTGGTCATCTCCGCTTAAGCCCTCAGAATTGGCTTCGACCCGCAGAATTGGTCATCTCACCCTAACCCCACAGAATTGTCTTTGATCCACATAATTGGTCATCTCTACATAAGCCCGGAGAATTGGCTTCGACCCGCAGAATTGGTCATCTCCACTTAAGCTCTCAGAATTGGCTTTGACCCGCAGAATTGGTCATCTTTGTTTCTTTAGGTCCTTAGAATCGGCCTCGACCCACATAATTGGTCATCCCCAGCACACTCCTTAGGTCCTCAGATTCGTCCTCAACCCTCTGAATTGGTCATCCTCGTTTCCTTAGGTCTTTAAAATTGACCTCTTTTAAAAGGCATCATACGGTGTCTATTCAACGGCTATCATTTGTTCCAAACTCACCCGTTGAGGGGCTCTATAGACACCCTATTATATTACCCCCTAAACTCTCCTTAAGTCCCTAGAACCTCCCGTCATCACTACCAACCCAAGTCATACCTCGGGTACTAACTTATAGGCCATAGGAAGCTCCCAGGCTCCGTTTGACTCAAAAGTCAAACTCTTCAACTCGATCGAGACTAAATGAATCATTGAAGGTAATTGAATACCCTTTCCAACGGTCCATACTATGTGCAATTCTGACTCACCATGCGGATGAACGACCCATTTTCCCCCGAAACCCGATCAGGAGGCCACCGGGCGCTCTTGGGCTCTGTTTGACCAAAGTCAAACTCTTCAGATCGACCGAGAATAAATGAATCTTCTAAGTTTATCGAAACCCCTTTCCAACGGGTGGTCCAATGCACAATTCTTACTGACGGTATGGACGAACGATTTATTTTGTTCCGAGAGGTCATCGAATGTTTTTAGGGTCCGGTTGACCAAAGTCAACTCCCCAAACCATGTCAAACTTTTTGGAATGTCGAATTACATCTCCTAACCTTTAAAATGGTCCACCCTGTGCACGATTCTAACTTACCATATGGACGAACGATCCGTTTGTGCCCGAAGTTCCCCGTCCAAAGGACCGATGAACGTTTCAGAGCCACATTTGACACAAAGACAACTCCCGAACTCGGGAATAGTCCAAAGGAATTTTGAAGGTATATGAATTAAAATTCCAATGGTTTGCCCCGTGCGCAATTCAAATCAATGGTTTGCGCTCTACGACCGATTTTCTAAAGGATCCGGAAAGAGACTACCAAGCGACAGGTTCCAGACCCTCCGTATCGACAATGTGCCTAAACACACATGTTGATTGGTAGGACCAGGGCTATGCCTATTGGAAATTCCCCGGGCCTATAAAAAGGAGGTCCTAACCTCATTTCAAGGGTAGCCCAAATCTGAAATACCTCACTCTCAGCGAATCAAGAAAACCTCTCTCGAAGTCAGCGTGATTTCCACATCCAAATCCCTTTCCAACCTTCACTTTTCATCATCCTTTTCACAAAACTTGGTGAATTAACTACCCTTCATCATCATCCAAGTGCAAGGGATACTCTCTAACATTCAAGGTCAAGCTCAAGATCTTTAAGAAGGTCCAATTTTCTCAATTCTCTCCTTAAATTCTCATAAATGCGCATTAACTTGTTTTATTACTTAAGACTTTTATTCTCTCATGTCATATATCCTAATATACTTTTTATTTAGTATTATTGCACATCTCATATTTTCATATAAATAAAAACTCAAAAAAACAAGAAAAAATTCTCACACTTTTCTCACAACTAAAACACTTTTTTTACACCCACACATAAGAGAAGCCCCGATCCGATTACGGGATAAACACCACCCCTCATTTTGCATGCGAACTACATGGACTTTGATGCTTGTATACGCTACATAGGCTTCTCGGGGTAAAACCTGAGACTCGAGTCTTATTCTTACTTTTTCTCTTATTTTCTATTTTATCTAAACTCAATTCTCTTCGATTCTATACATTTACACACACACACACACACACACACACACACACACACACACATATATATATATATATATATATATATATATATATATATATATATATATATATATATATATTTGTTCTTAGTGGCGTATTATTCCACATGCGTTACCCTTCCATTATAACGATCAATGCAAGGATAATCGCGTAAATCCTATTTTCTAATATTATCTTTATGAACATTCCTACGTATGACTCGCTTTATCTCTTCCATAATACAAGTCGATGATTCCTATATCCACTACATATACACATTCACACATAACACGGAGAAAGTAAAGGAAAATAGCAAAAAACTCATGAGAGATCGTAAGGGCGGAATGAGTGCCTAACAACTTCTCATTTTGTAAATTAGCCTTCGGACCCTTTTTGAATCATTTTGGTTTCGTATGTATCAGTATGTATTTAGATGCTTTCCTTTGGGATGGGTCCCTTTATTTTGTCTGTTTTGAGTAAAATAGACTGGCTACTCCATCTCTCTACATTTTTCACCTCATCAACGACGCAGACCGGAGAGCTCCCAAGAGGGACGCACGGGACCTAGGATCCTCCTCTCTCACCCGCCATGAGGATCGGGGGATTGACACATCCCCCAATATGTTATAATTTTTTAGGTTATTTTGATTGGATTAATAAAATTATAAAACACTAAATTTCTCTTAAGCCCCAAAATAGCCTCAACTAAAAAGGCCCAAAACAAGTCCTAAATGGACTAAAACTTGACCCAACTCAAAACCAACTCAATAAACCAAAAATGCATTGTTTAAAACTCAAACCTGATATTCTAAATATCTTAAGAGTTGACCCAAAATTTAAAATTTTCGATATGCGAGTTATCTTGATGAATTAATTAATTATCTTTCTAAATTCGTTAATTAGCCAAAATGAGTAACTTACATTTAAATATTAATTATTAATTATTTAAATTCTGAGTCAGTATTATAATAACATGTTTCACCATCAGTATAACATGATGCCAAGGGAAAATCCGAACAAGGAAACCTTGACGCCTAGACCTTGACCATCCCATAGCTACCCATAATACTAAGTCACTAAAATATATATCTTAGTAAATTATTATGATTTTGCCAACACTTATATCAATAATAGTCCAATGAACACATAACTCGATTATGTAATACTACATATGAAACATCTTAAAGTCAAATCTTATTATACTAAATGACATATTAGAAGTCCAACCTTTCAAATCACAAAATGACATACCGCATGTCATAAGAAATAAAAAATCATAAATATCCAATAACTAATTTATCAATTAAATAAAAGCCACCAAATTCAAGGTATTACATCCCACCCCAAATAAGGAATTTCATTCTCTAAATTCGATTCTTTTTATCTTACTCTTGTGAGTATGATCACAACGGAATGGACTATTTTCTAACTTCGATATAATATTCATTGTGGTCTCTCCTCATAACTGGCTTCAGCTAAAACTTAAATCATCTTGTAGGAACTTCCATAACTTGGACAAGTGGAAGAAATTGTGCATACACTAAAGGTGACCGAGTAAGACCAAATGATATGTCATTGACCTCACTAAATCTAAAATTGTGAAAGGACCTATGTATTAAGGCCCCAACTTCCCCTTTGACCTGAACTTCATAATTCCCTTCATCATGGAGACCTACAAAAGCACTTGGTCTGCCTCCTCGGACTCTAATTATATGGTCACAAAGTTGGACCATGACCCTCTAATGGTCACGGACAAAAATGTCACCTGAAGCCTTGGTCATGATATATAACTATGACCATTCTCCGTATATGGTATGGTTTTTTATCCTACCCTTGACAATTATCATAGGCTCTTTGGTGAGATCCACCTACTCTAGGTGTCTAAAAAATAATTTGGCCCAAATAACTTACTATTTCACTTCTCTAACCAACTTCATTCAATTTGTTTTAGATGACCCAAATGTAACCATGTTGCCTTTGAGACCTCAACACTACACCATTAAATCCGTGTATATAATCTCCCACTTCCACATAAGGATAGTTAATGGATAAAATTTCTCTAATGTCTCTAAGACTTTACATTCACTAACTGGCAAGTGACAAACTTAGACATTGACTATGATATAACCCACTCCATACCTCACTACTGTTTATGGATCCTCAAATCAAGGTAAATCTTCTCATTCTTGTGATGTACAGTGAACCATATAACTATCTGACTCATTCAAAATAGTCTTCCATAACCCGGGACCCACCAGTATAACTAATCTCCCTCGAATACACAAACCTTCGTGTGAGCCAAAATAAAGGGAACTCTTCCTAATAAAAAAATCCGTACATTCTCTTGACAAAAGAGTTCAACATTTGGGATGTAATCACCTATGACACAATATCAATTGCAACAGTCACTAATAATTAAAAAGAATGTCTTTGTTGCATGAACTAGTGGTGTTGTAGGCCTTGAGCGAGCGGTGATGATGCTCCGAAGGGATCTCCCTAGTATAATGATGGACATGGGAGTGCTTGTCTCTCGTCCCCCCCCCGAGGGCGGGATATCAGTTCGAGGTTGGGTCGATCATTTAGCCCTGGATGTAATTTGACACCATCTCCACTTTTTAGTGCACTAAATAATCCTGAGGAAGATTGAAATTCTACGGTTGGTCTAAAGATTCTTCTTGTGGGGGTTCGGGAACCGAATTACGAGTGGGGAAGGAGTTAAGCACCCACTTATTTTGCAGGCTTCCTTAATTGTATGTTTATTATTTTTATTTAATTAATTGATTACTTTCTAACTATTTTAGAATTTTTATAGAGACCTTAGCTTGAAGGTCCCTTAAAATGTAGATACGTGTTTAGGTTAGATATGCACATCATTCAAACCGTGCAGGTACACAAGGGTAGTTGTGTATGACTCCGTTCTTTGTATTTGCCTAATGAATTGATGTTATTATGTATATAAATGTGCAAAATAGATCCCTTTTGAGATAGTTTGATATCATGTTTGAGGCTTGAAGAAAGATAGCAAGGTGAAAGATGGGTGCATGTCTGTTGTGATTAGTATTTACATATTTACACGTTTATAGGTGTTGGAGGATTAGTAGTAATATTTGAGGGATCACACCTTAAGATAGTTTGATATCTTGTTGTAAGCGCAAGTTTTATAATTTTCAATGTATTCTTATTTCCGCTTATCCAGTTACCCATACACTGCACCTACATGACTACTTCTAGGGATTCAAATATAAAGTTGAAGACTTTTGGAAGATTAAAAAATCATACATCTCAACAAAATTTTGAAGAAGTTATGAATGCATTTAGTAAGGCTTTATTTTTTTAGAGATTTTAGAATTTTTGAGATTTTGTGTTTCAAAATGATTTAAAATATTTTTTAAGAAAGTTTTGGAATTTTTGAGAAAGCTTTGGCACATTTTATAAGCATTTTTATCCTCAACTCTTACCCAATCACAGTATAATACAACCTCTTTGAAGCTCACATAGTCCAATTAAAATATATTTCAAATTACACCATCTTAAGTCATTTAAGCTTCAACGAGGTTTTTATCTTTCGCGCTCCCTCAAAAGCAAGTAAGTACCTTGTATGAAATGCTCGAGTTTTGTACGTTTGTATTTTCCTTATACACCCTTTCTCCGAATACGTAATCGTTTAATTGATACTTTTTGTACTCTTTTTCCATGAACAAGGGTCTAGTGGCTATACGAGAAAGCCTTGATGTCCCATCACCTATCTTTAAGAGCTAAGAATATAGAAAAAGTGATTAGGTTAGTTGTAAAGGTTTCTTATAAGGTTACATTTAATAATAATCATTTTCATTATAATTACCTCGTGTGATAACCACAACCTAAATTCGTTGTCTGATTGTTCCATTATTTGTTGTCTCTTATTGTTCTCACATGCTTCATATTTTCGACATAGATCACGACGAACGTATTACAAAATTAATCATGTAAAAATTAAAATAATGTAACATTTGCAATAATTTAAACTTACTTTTTTCATTCTTCGACATCTTCATGTGTTTCAAATAGATCATGTTGAAAAATCATTAATTTTACTCGTTTACCCATCATACGACCACCCTCATCAATGAACTCGTCACTGTCATCCACATTGGTCGATTTAGGTACATATTCCTGAGTGTAGACTGATGACTCCACGGTGATGTATTCCTCTGCAACTGATCCTTCAATGTATCGTGTATTCTTGACGTAACATTTAAAAACTTTCATCAATCTTTCACATGGATACATCCCTCGATATCTAACTGGGCTACAAAGAAGTTCCTCGTCGCATAGGTGTACCAACAAGTGAACAGTTATATCAAAGAAAGATGGGGTAAAGTACTTCTCCAAAACACAAATAGCTTCATTCAGCGCCAATTTTGTGGCCACTATGTGATCACGATTGACTACCTTCTCACATAAAAGTGAGAAGAAGATAATAATTTTCATAGCCCTTCGCAAATCCTTGTGCTTGGAGAAACAATGCTTAAACAATACAGGAACCAATTGCATGATCACATGCCAATTGTGAGACTTATACTTATGTAAATCATGGGTAGCATAATTCACACTCCTTTACAAGTTAGACAAAAAATTATATGAAACTTTTAAATTATATATTGTGTATAAAAGCACCTTCCTTTCCTCACTCGTCAAAGTAAACTCACTAGGGGGAATCATTGTCCTTCCCCTACTATATTCTTTCAACCATAGTTGTGGCTTAAGTTTTAATGCTTTAAGGTATTTTCTTTCATTTTCCTCATCCTTCAAATGACTCCCCCTCAATCCATACGCCCACAATATATTCAACGATGTTCTGATCTGCATGAATCACATCCAACACATGGCGCACCGAGTTATTCTTCCAATAAGATAAGTCAAATAAAATTGACCTCCTAGACCATGCATTTCTTGTCTCAATTTCATTCCTAGTTGGGGTCTTCTTATGCTTGACATTCTTAAATTTAGTATTTTTACCCAGCATATTAGGGCCACAATAAGAAGAGTTACTTTAAAGTTTTTAGCCTAAAAATTTTTCTCAACGGTAGCCTATGTTCAACCCTGCTCGGTAAAAAAATAGAACCTTTATCAAATCTAAATCTATGAGGGAGGGGTAAAAACCTCCTATGGCAATGGTATAAATTTTTTGATCTAGCGGGGAGATGAAAATATGCAATGTTCTCTACACAAATAGGACACTCGAAATAACCATGTACTATACAATCGGATAATATCCCATAATCTGGAAAATCATGAATTGCCCACATCAACATATCTTTCAGTGTAAACTTTTCTTTTCTTAAAGAGTCAAATGCTTGCACACCCACTTCCCACAACTCATTTAATTCTTCTTCAAAAGGATCCAGGTAGACATCGATGCCCTCACTTGGTTCCTTTGTCCAAGGTATCAATAAAGATAACATCAAAAATTCAAGTCTCATACACTTTGAAGGAGGGAGGTTGAGTGGGGATAGGATCACTGGACATACACTCTGATTGGAACTTAGATTTTTAAATGGATTGAAACCCACTTGTTGATATTGCCAAATTAATGTTATGCTATTCTCGAGAAAAATTGGTGTATTCAAAACTCAACCTCTTATAAGTTATAGAATCAATAGGATAACACATGAGATTATTCCCTACTTCTTCCCTAGCATGCTAAGTCACTGCCTTCGCTATCATTTGGTACTGTGAAAAACCTCTTTAATCTAGGACCAATGGGAAAATATTTCAACACTTTTTAAGGAACTTTTGAGCTTGTGCCTTCCTTTCCAGCAGATTGAACATATCTAGGTTCATCGCATACCGAACACTGATCAAGATTTTCATACTCATTTCGGTATAGTATGCAGTCATACACAGAAGCATGAATTGATTTATATTTCATTCCCAAACCTTTCAAACTTTTTTTCATTGTAGAATAGTTATTTGGAAGCGTATTATTCTTGGGTGGCAAACCCTTCACCCAATTCAAAATTTATGTCATGCTATTTCCTGACAAACCATATTGGGTCTTCAAACTATGCAAACCAACGATGGAATGTAAATTTGTTTGTTCTTTATCACAATTATAGTATAATGGCAAGCTTGCCTTAAATTTTGAACTTTGGTTATCATCATCAAGGTTTATCCAGATATCTTCATGAGCACCTGAACCTTGTACATCGTCGGTGACCTCATTCTCTTCCACTTCATGAACATCATACGTGCCATCAACTAAACGCTCTAGCATATTATGATCTACATTGATATCCTTACCTTCTAAATCTCTCCTACTTGTTGATGGTTGTTGGAAAGGTTGCTTGGGGAGAAAAGGAACTTTCGATTCCCCGTGAAAAACCCAAATTCGATAACTATCTTGCATACCCCATCTTAACAAATATATTTCAACTATTTTCCACTCAAACACCTTACCATTCTTACACCTAACACACAAACATGTAAACTCTTCATCATTATGCCATCTCTTTGTGTATTTCACAAATTCATTGGCACCCATGCAAAACACATCCCCTAATCTATTTATCTCACCCGTCCATTCTGTGTATTTAGGATATCCGACCACAACTACTACAAACAATCACCTATTATGGGTAAGAAGCGTATATTCGTGGATTAGCATAAACAAAAGTGTGAATATTTAGTTTACATTAGTATAAACAATCACCTATTGAATGCGTACGCATAAGAACTAGAAGGCTAGTTTCTATGCATAAATTTATTAGTGCATTCAAATTCAAATTTAAATTCAATTTTAATTTGAAATTAAATTTATAATATTAATTCCTATTTCCTCCATCTCCTATAAATGGTGAGTGGTCCTATCCCATTCAAGATAGCATATTTATGTAATATACTAAACAACTCATGCACAATGTTCCAATTTGAGGAAAATTCGACAACATATCACCATAGTTCTCTAAGTACACGACATAGATTCTCACGCGTGAGTTTTATTTCAATTAATCAATTGAAATAACACTTAGTATCTCATCATCTAATATATACCCAGCGAACATTAAGATATGATTGCGGAACTTCCCCCAAAGTTAACAAGTTTAAGACACTAAGAATATTATTATATAGAAACTATGTGGAACCTAACTGTTTAAACGAGACGATTCGAAAGATCTCATTACAGGGTTAATGAATCCTGAACATGTCTAAAGGCTATTGAATGCATACGCATAAGAACTAGAAGGCTAGTATCTGTGCGCACTATATATAATTTAAAGTACGTTTCATTTAATTATGTATTATCACAATTCGAGATATTGCATTCATGTTATGTAATTTAAATTATGTTTCATTTAATTTAAATTACGCATAAGAACTAAAACTTATACCAATATCAATACCAATGTAAATTCAATTTCAATTTATACTAATTTATAGCAATAGCAATACAAATTCAAATTCAAATATCAATAAACACGTCCTATAGAATTACAATCTACACAAATTAAAAAATTTATTAACCAAACCATTAACCAAACCAATAATCAACATGTATCTTGGGCTCCTTATATCATCTACATGACAACATATATTAACAATAACAATGTAACACCCCGCCTAATTAAATAACGGGTAATCGGTCCTTTATTAAATTAAAATAAGAGTGAACGATTAGTTAATTATCAGCATCATTGTCATAAAATAATTATTTCCAATTTAAACACCCTATATAATTAATCTAAGTGTCAAAGCAATTTAAAGTCTTTTTTTCTTTTTATTAATTTCCAATACGAAAACCTTTTTAATACCCAACAGTTTAAGAATCTCGTACATGCTAAAAATGGCAATTAACACACAAGAATTAAATAATCTAGATAAACCAAACCACGTTTAAGAACTATAAATAAAATCATCCTGACAAGCGTTAACTCCCGAAGAGTAATAAATACTGGAAATATAAATGAACATAAATCTCTGACAAATCCAAATGGAATAGGAAATTGGGGGACACATTCCCTAACTATGAAGAACTAAAATAGGAATTGAGTGAATGACAAGGTCGTCTAAAGCAAGGGCCTGGAACTTCCACGTAAGCTACATCACGTCCAATCCAAAGAACCTAAGCATGACGCCCCTGTGGCTGGGCACCTATAGTACATACATATATATATAAGGGAGAGAAAGAAATGACAGAAAATGGGTCAGAGACCGAGTGTAAAATAGTTTTAAAAATAGTTTAGCAAGTATTTAAAATTCTTACCGGCTAATATAACCACCATGTTAGTGCGGACACTCTCTTGAGAATTCTCACCTATCATCTAGTGTGCACGCCTACCGTACTACTGATGGCATAAGTCTATCTAACTTATTTTTACAAAAGGTTATATCCCGAGAAGTACTAATGCCATATTATTTAGTTTTAGAAATTCATTATCTTCCATATTATTACGTTACTTTGAACCACTTAGTACCGTTACGAAATTCACGAACACTTGTTATAAAGCTGAAGCATTTATTCACTAGTTAACTACTTATACACACAGTTGAAAGTCTCCATGTATAAGTGTGTGTGTGTGTATATATATATATATATATATACTATTGGCACCCGACATAAATCTATGGTGCTCGCATACTCTACTGTCAAGTCCCCGTATCACTCAAACTAAGGGAAATACTAGATTGGAATCACTCTCGAACTGTATTAGCATAATACACATATAAATGGAGGCGAAGCATAGTTTCAAATCCTTAGAGGTCAGCACATACCCTCACGTCTCTTAGAACATCTGACTATCATTCTCACATAGCCTGTATCTAGGATACTATCTTCTAGGGTACGAGTTAATATCTCCCATAAAGGTCCAATCGAGATAAGACTGTCCCGGTGCGAAAACCTCCGTTATAGCAAGTATCCCATGTATGATTTTTACACAGATACATAATACTTAATATATGCACAATCACACATTCACATATAGATACACATTTTCCACAGTAAGTTTGGCCACGGCCCATAAATATTATCATCCGTTCTTATCACAAAATTTACTCAATTATATCACATAACAGATTAATCTCTTTTATTCTCATTTATAATTCATTCATACTTACTTCTCATCGCTCGAAGTATTCTCTCTCACTAAGTAAAATTTCAGTAGGTATACCCTCACTTACCTTCTGGAATAAATTTTTCACGAGTCTCAATTCTTTAGTGAAACTATGGAGAATTCCTAATGTATGAATAACTCCCTGTTAACTCACAATTTTATCCCATATCAAATTCACTCAACGGAGTCTACTTAGACCATATTGGTCCTCTTCATGTTCCATTATACTCTATAAATAATAATCAATGGTTCCTATGTATTTTAATCGGATTAAACAAAAAGGGGGAAAATATGCAGTTTTCTAGGGGGGATCGATCGATCGTGGAATGGGGTCAATCGATCGATCGTCGATCGATCGATGCTCTTGGTCGATCAATCGATCAGGCAGTTCTTGCCCAGTTTTCTGCAATTTTCAACCTACGGGTTCAATCATGCTAACTCCTCCAAACCTCTATAATTTCATCCCAAACTCCCATCAAAGTAATCGAAATGTATAAGCAATATCTATAAACAAGTCCTAATGTAACAACATCAATAAATCCTCAACGAATAAATCAAAAAGG
Organism: Sambucus nigra; assembly: GCA_949130495.1. Taxonomy (NCBI): domain Eukaryota; kingdom Viridiplantae; phylum Streptophyta; class Magnoliopsida; order Dipsacales; family Adoxaceae; genus Sambucus; species Sambucus nigra. The sequence continues at coordinate 101,417,687 of OX422220.1, read as the reverse complement.
GATTTAATCCCAGATTTCTTTATAAAACTAAATTTTGCATGAATAATCACTAACCTCTATTTTAATCTAAATTTTCTTCCCAAATATCATAATAAATTTATGGGTAATCCTCAACATATGATTAATATTTCAGACTACATGGATCCTCCCTACACATATAAATTCTCTTCCAAAACGTATAATTCTTCCATTAAAACATATGATTTCCATTCGTAGACTAACATGGAAGGAATATCAACTAGAATTCAGCAAGATAGATACTTGCCTTGGATTCAAGGGTCTGATTTGTTGATGAAGAAGATATGGTTGCATTCCCCGTCGTGCGATCTACGTTTTAGTGGTGGTGGTGGTAGTGGAATCGAGTGAGTTCTTGACCTTGGAATGCTTGGAAAACTCTCCACCTTCCTCTCTAATGGTTGTTCTCATGTTTTGTGTTTGTTAACCCTAAAAGACAACTCCTAATAGTTGATATATCCTACGAAAATTCATGGGTTTAATTACCCAAAAATTCAAAATGTCTATAATACCCTCCCGGGATGTCAGTTAGGCCTAAAAACTCCCCTAGACCCAAACTAAACTCCCGAGTACACTTTTATGACTATCCCAACCCTACCGGACACTTTGGCGCGCTCAAAATGACTATACGGGCGACTTATAATTTATTCACTTTTATAATAATAATTTAGTTCCGACATGACATAGGCGTGTCCCGACTTAAATTTCCATAATTGCCATATTATTCACTTGTGACAATATTAATAAAATCAATCTCATATATTACTTTACTCATCCAGTAATATTCAACAAATTCCCAATAATTACTAACTCTCGTCACACTAGTAAATATTTAAAATAAAATTCTGAATCAATATTAAATTAACATCTCAATTATATTTAGTAAATCCCCAATTTTAAAAGCCATAAAAATATGGGGTGTTAAATACTTCCCCCTAGTAACGAAATTTCATCCTGAAATTCAGAAAATAAGGTATGCCTGGTAAAAATAGATCCGGATACTTTATCAATACTCCAAAATGGACTTTCGGGTAACGCGAATTTCTATAATCCCCCCCCTCCCCGCCTTACAATAAGCTTATTTAACACTCAATACTAACAGTTATGGAGTCACACCATAATAATGGCACTTCACATAGTGCTCCAATTCATTACTATTCGCATAAGATGAGTCTACATATCATTTCCCACCATTATCTCAATATTATTGGAAGGTCACACCTCACTACGTAACAAATACTCGTATTTATCTAAACACAAAACTCCCTATTTTTTTAGAGAAACCACACGACAATTTGACCATTCTTATCAGTTTCTTCGAATCTTGATTTTCGGTGACATAACTCTTACGACATTCAGAAGTCGCCTAAAACAACCATGGTAATTCCACCACAGTCATCAGACTCTAACTCAGCTGATAAAAAATCCTGGTTATCCACTCACTTCCAAACAACCAGAGGAAGAAAAATTATGCTTTTTCCACACAAAACTTCAATAAAGCAGTTTGTCCACAATAAATAGGTATGAGTGCTTCCATAGAACTCTGTTGTACTAAATGTCACTTGCTAGATACATCCTTTGTGGAAATGAAATGATCACCATGAATTCAAAATTACTTTCACGTGGCTCCACTAATCTTTAATCACCTCACCTACTCCCCAGATAAGGGTGATACAACCTACTCAAAACAAAACGTTATCCCCACTACTTTCTAAAATCCTGGTTTGAAAGTGGGGCTCAATGATCCCATTCTAGTTCAGAATAATACCGGGAAGAGCCACTTACCGACGCGATTCTTATTTTCAATGAAAGGTTATGGCTCACTGTCTAACAGTGTGTACCACCCAAAGGAATAATAATAACTTTATTTTAGGTCAACTTGTTCCACACATTCTAAGGAACTCGTGACCTTACCTTGAAGTTGGCACCCCATCCAAGAAATTTCACATAATTGCTCTACTTTCGGAATCGTAGGTTTGCTACAAAATTCTCTGGTTTATCCTCTTGTTCCAACCGATTTCTATCTATGAGTGGTGCCTGCGGAGACTACTCATTACATCCCTCCCAACATCGACTTCTACTTGTACTTACTCACATGGAATGACACTTAACACTCCCCTTCTTTCCTTAGCAAATACCGAAAGTTTTGACCCGTGCACTTTTCTCCATGATGTGCACTGGTGAACTGTTATACCTTTCTAACATCATCATTCCACCTACGCACAAGTCACTTTCAACACTTGACTAGGTAAAACTCCACTCTGAGTTTTTTCCATAATAGTTAAATTTTATCCTTCTCAAGGAATACCACTAAATGACTTCCCATAGCCTTCCAACTAAACTCATGTTTGCTACTCTGATCGTACATGTATATATGGATTATCGTCCTTCGCACCATGCTTAATCCACTCTACCAGTTCCACTTTGTTATGTCGTTCTCATAAACATATATTCCATGTGTTTATTCCCATGTCCCTTCAACTCGAACGATTCATGCAATAGCTAACCAGGATGCCCACACACCTTATAAGTCGTGCATACAGGTGTAAGCATCACCTACGCTTCTCGCATAATACCCAATTCTTTGTTTCCCTTGTGACACAACGTGGTTACAACACTTGGGTACTCCCAAATCTCTTTGCCATTGTCCCACGCTTCAAATGGGTGATAACACAAAACTTCCAATGTTTCCTTACCGCACAACTGGCTCCACTGGCCTTCAATCGTCACTTAACTCTAACTCACAGTCATAATTACCTTCTCCTATGTCGACCGAGGTACTAGACTTATGGAATAATGACCAAACATCTCTATACTTCCATCTTTACGCTAAGTTTCACGCGTGGTATGTCTCGCAAAGATAAATCCAAATAAGGAACTCTACCGATACACTAATACCTAGCAATATCGATTTTCAAAATTCATTGGGTCCTCCGTTCATAACCTGCACCCCTCTATTCCATCTCTTAATAGCGAAACTACATCTCCTCCCTCAATTGGACTAAAACAAAGAAGTTTTTTTTACTAATTGCACTATTGCTCAATAAAGGTGGTAATCACATTCCATAAACCTCATATGTATACAATCGGGACTCTCGAAATCCCATTCCCAAACATATGAAAATAAGTCCTAACTTTCACATTCCCAAAGGATAAATATAACAATGCGCTCCTCCTATCACTAAGCCCTGAGCACTACACATAATAATGAGTGAAATATTTTCGCCCAACGGTAAACCCAATACACACTGAATCATAATAACAAAGTCCCTAAACATCGTGGGATTGAACATTTCGGTACCACTATACCCTTAGAAGTCTCTATAATATATAATATGAGTGTGATCCTGACCCTCTCGTAGGTGAAGTTTTTTCTAAAACAAAACATACTGCACTAGGGCAGCAACCTTGAATGCCTTGCAATCACCGTCCACTATCTTTTTAACCAATTATCTAAAATTATAGACTGTATAATAATGTACTCACATCTCACATAACTAAAACGAGTAATCTCAATAAATTATATAACAGAAATAATGCACACATTTATCCTTCACGAATAACACTGAAGACAACCCCACTCTACCAGGGAAAACATACACATAATAATAACGCTATAGATATACGCACTAAATTCTTCTCACATGAGAATCTAGCAATAAACAAAAATCTAGTGACTCACTCACGTCACATATAACATGCCTCATCCTCCGAGGATAAAACTCATACTTCTACTTTTCCAATCGCCTTGGCTACGTACTGGTCTTCCTGACATAACGCGTATGTCTGAACTAAATAAAAAATTACATTAACCATTTTCCTTTCAAGCACCATACCTTGTCCTTTTTCTCTTGGAAAATTTTAACTCGTGTTGTTTCACTCTCCACAAAATACCTCAACACACAACCCACTTATCTGCTATCATACTGACCATATTAGGGTTGCCCTTCTCTCGGACTTAACTAGTCTTGATCCTGATGGCTATCCCCATCGTTCCCATAGCTTTGTTGGACCTAAGGAACGTTCTAATGGCTTCAATAACCCTTACTGAATTCACTATCGCTTGGTAAGAATTCAACTATCTGAATCATTTAAATGAGCCTCCTGATGGGTCTCCCCATACGGCGTATTGCTAACTAGGTTTAATCTAGTCTCATTCTCCATCTGAATCTTTCAGTTACTTTAGCTCCCTTCACATAAGAGCGTTAACAACTATACGAACAATACGTGACATTATCACCATATGGATCGACTGTCCAACAGAATTCTCTTGAAGTGTTGTCAACTTTCCTCACGAGTTGATCTCCCACTTGAAATCTTCTCTACCTTTGTTATCCACTTCCGCTAATTCAATATTTGCTAAAAGTCTAAATTCATTTACAAATGGACCACTGTTCGGCCCTTCCGTGATGGGTTCAGAACAACATTCACGTCTAATTCTGAACAACTGATGAAGGAATGTGCGGTTAAACTGTACCTAAGGTCCTTCCATTTACGCAACATTTCACTATTAAATGTGGTGGTTGACTCACACATAATAACTTTGCTCCGATGAGTCAAGAAAAATTTTTCCCCAAATTTTCACTTCTAGTTAACCACACCTGCATAAGCCCAAGCCTTTGGATATATTACCTTTGTTGGTTAACACACGTAATTCTCACATTTCTAGAACTTCTACTGATGACTCTCCTCAATTTTCCATTTGACCCTCTCCCAAGTGTACTACGTTGTGTGAGTCTAATTTCAGCATCACTTCCGACTGTAGAAGCAGTTGGAATTTGTAGGATGCGTCCTAGCCATCTTTGTAGTCCTAGCCTCTCGTGCCATAATAGGGGTGACCTCGACTACGGTCATCATCCTCGTATATACTTCACGACCTCATTAAGCCCTGCCTCCCGCTATCAGCCCAATGGCCCTCATCTGTCATACTTTATTGTTCGAACACATTCGAACAAATAAAAGATTCACTAATATATACTTTTTAGTAGGAGAACGAGATCATACCAAAGAAATCAACAATCCTAAACATAGGGCTCTATATCAAAGAAAGCTACGTTTGAAGAATAATAATACTCACAGATCCTAAAAGACACTAGAACCCGATGCTCTGATACTACTTATAACACCCCACCCAATTAAATATCGGGTGATCAGTCCTTTATTAAATTAAAATCAAGGTGAACGGTTGGTTCATTCTCAGCATCACTGTCTCATTTTTCCTCTATTAAATACCAATATGGAAACCTTTTTAATACCCAACAGTTAAGAATCACATGCATACAAAGGATGGAAATTAACACATGAGAATTGAACCATCTCGATAATCAAAACCAAATTTAAGAACCATAGATGAAATCATCCTGACAATAGTTAACTCCCAAGGAGTATTGAACACTGGAAATATAAATAAACATAAATCTCTGATAAATCCAAACGGATTAGGAAATTGGGTGACACGTGCCCTAACTATAAAGAACTAAAGTGAGAACTGAATCAATGAAAAGGTCATCTAAAGCAAATGCCTGCAACTTACACATAAGCTACAGGACGTCCAATCCAAAGAACCTATACAAGACGCCCCTGTGTCTGACACCTATAATACATACATATATATACAATAGAGAAAGAAATGACAAAAAATTGGTCAGATCCCGAGTGTAAAACAGTTTTAAAAATAGTTTAGCAACTATTTAAAATTCTTACTGGCTAATATAACCATCATGTTAGTTCACGACACTCTCTTGAGAATTTTTTCCTCTCATCTAGTGTGAATGCCTACCGTACTACTGATCACATAAATCTATCTAACCTATCCTCCCATAAAGTTATATCCATAGATGTACTAATGCGAGAATATTTAGTTTTAGAAAATCATTCTCTTCCATATTCTTACATTACTTAGAACCACTTAGTATCGTTCTAAAATTTGTGAACACTTGTTATAAATATGAAGCATTTATTCATTACTTAACTACTTATACACACAGTATAAAGTTTTCATATATAAGCATATACATACATATATATATATATATATATATATATATATATATATATATATATATATATGTGTGTGTGTGTGTGTGTGTGTGTGTGTGCGTGTGTGTGTGTGTGTGTGTGTATCAATCACTTATATAATATATATATATATACTATCACCCCACCACTTAAATCTATGGTGCTGGCATACTCTGCTATCATGTCCCTGTTTCACTCATACTAAGGAAAATACTAGTTCAGAATCACACTCGAACTGTATTAACACAATACATATACAAATGGAGGCTAAGCATAGTTCTGAATCCTAAGAAGTCAGCACATACCCTCACATCTCTTAGAACATTTGACTATCAATTTCAGATAGGCTTTATCTGGAATACTATCTTCTAGGGTATGAGGCAATATCCCCCATAATGGTCCAATCAAGATAAGACCGTCTTGGCATGGAAAACTCCGTGATAGAAAGTGGACCGGGTATGAATTTTACACAAATACATAATATATGCACCGTCACACAGTCACATATATAATTATTCACAATTTTCAAATTAGGTGCGCCCACGACCTATAATTATCGTTATCCGTTCTTAGAAAAAATTACTCAATTATCTCGCATAACGGATTTGTCTCTATTATTCTCATTTGTAATTTATTTCATACTTACTTATCATCTCTCAAAGTATTCTCTCTCAGTACATATAATTTTAGCAGGTATTCCCTCTCTTACCTTCTAGTCTAAATCTTTCACGAGTCTCAATCTTTCAGTAAATGTACGCACAATTTCCAATGTATGAATAACTCCCCATTAACTGACAATTTTATCTCATATTAATTTCACTCAATAGAGTCTACTTAGACCCTACCAGTCCTCTTCATAACCCATTATAATATTTAAAAGATATTCAAGGGTTCCCACGTATTTTATCCGAATTAAACAAAAAGGGGAAAAATAAAGAGTTTTCCAGGAGGGATCGATCCATCGAGGAATGGGGTCGATCGATCGATTTTTGATCGAACCATGCTCTTAGTCGATCGATCGATCAAGCCGTTCTTGCCCAGTTTTCTATGATTTTCAATCTACGGGTTCAACAATCGATCGACTAAGAGCATGGTTCGATCAACAATCAATCGATCGACCCCATTCCTCTATAATTTCGTCCCAATCATTCTAACCCCTCCAAACCTCTATAATTTCATCCCAAACTCTCAACCAAGTTATCCTAATGTATAAGAAATGTCTATAAACATGTTCTAACATAACAACATCAATAAATACTCAATGAGTCAATCAAAAAGGGGTTTAATCTCAAATTTATTTATAAAACCAAATTTTGCATGAATAATCACAAACCTCTATTTTAATCCAGATTTTCTTCCCAAATATCATAATAATTCATGGGTAATCCTCTACATATGATCACGATTTCAGACTATATGGATTCTCCCTAGAACACATATAAATTCTCTACCAAAACATATAATTCTTCAATTTAAACATATGATTTTCATTCCTAGAATAACATGGAAGGAATATTAACTAGAAATCAGAAAGATAAATACTTTCTTGGGATTCAAGGGTCTGATTTGTTGATGAAAAATATATGGTTGCGTTCCTCCTCGTGCGATCTACATTTTGGTGGTGGTGGCGGTGCAATCGGGTGAATCTAGGCCTTGGATTGCTTAAAAACTTTTCACCTTCTTCTCTAATCTCTTCACCTTCTTCTCTAATGGATGGGCTTAGGTTTTGTGTTTGTTAACCCTAAGAGACAACTCCAAATGGCTAATATATACTAAGAAAATTCATGGGTTTAATTACCCAAAAATACAAAATGTCTATAATACCCTGCGGGATGTCAATTAGGCCTAAAAATACCCCGAGACCCAAACTAAACCCCCGGGTACACTTTTCTGACTATCTCGACCCTTACGGACACTTTGGCGCTCTCTAAATGACCATACGGGTGAGTAATCATATATATTCACTTTTATAATAATAATTTAGTCCTGACACGACACTGGCACATCCGGACTTAAATTTTCATAATTGTCATCTTATTCACTTGTGACAGTGTTAATAAAATAAATCTAATGTATTACTTTACTCATTTAGTAATATTCAACAAATTTTCAATAATTACTAACGTCACATTAGAAAATATTGAAATAATTTACAGATTAATATTAAATTAATATCTCAAATTAAATTTAATAAATCTCCAATTTTAAAAGCCATAAAAATACGGGGTATTACACACTTCCCCCCTAATAAGGGTATTTCCTCCCGAAATTGAGAAACTAAGGCATACCTGGTAAAAATAAATCTAGGTACTTTATAAATCCTCAAAACGGACTTTCGGGTAAGGCGAATTTCTATAGTCCCCAACCTCATAATAAGCTTATGAAACACTCTCAATAGCATCAGTTATATAGTCACACCTTAATAACGACACTTCACATTGTGATCCAATCCATGTTATTCGCATTAGACGAGCCTACACATCATTGGCCCCCATTGTCTTAATATTATTGGGAGGTTGCACCTCACTACATAACAATTACTCGTATTTATCTAAAAGCAAAAATAACTTTTTGAGAGAAACTATGCAAACTTTTGACCACTCTTGTTAGTTCTTCGGATCTCGATTCTCGGTGATGTAACTCTTACGACATTCAAAAGTCACCTAAAACAGCCGTGGTAATTCCACCACAGTCATTAGACTCTAACTCGACGGATGAAAATTCCTGATTATCCACTCAACTCTAAACAACTAGAGGGAGAATAGTTATGGTTTTTCCACCCAAAATTTCAATAAGCGATTTGTCCACAATAAACAGGTATGAGCGCTTCCACGAAACTCTACTATAATAAATGTTGCTTGCTAGATACATTCGTTATGGAAATGAAATCATCACCATGAATTCAAAATTACTGTCACGGGGTTTCATTAATCTTTAATCACCTCGTCTACTCCCTGGCTAAGGGTGATACAACCTCCTCAAAATGAAATGGTATCCATATTTCTTCCCGAAACCCTGGTTTAAAGGTGGGGTTCAATGATCCCATTCTTGTCCAGAATAATATCGGGAAGAACCTCTTACCGACGCGATTCTTATTTTCAAATAAAGGTTGGGGAACACTGTCTAATAGTGTTTACCACCCAAAAGAATAATAATCACTTTCTTTTAGGTCAACTTGTTCCACCCATTCTAAGGAACTCGTGACCTTACCTTGAAGTTGGCACCTTATCCAAGAAATTTCACATAATTCCTCTCTTCTATTTTAGTAATCTTAGGTTTGCTACAAAATTCATTGGTTGATCCTCTCATTCAAACCGATTTCTATCTATGAGTGGTTCCCGCGGAGACTACTCACTATGTCCCGCTCAACATCGACTTTTACTTGTAATGACCGACATTAAGTGACACTTAATACTCCCCTTATTTCCTTAGCGTATACTGAAAGTTTTGACCCATGCACTTTTCTCCACAATGTGCATTGCTGAACCTTTATACCCTACTAACATCATCATTCAACCTACGCACAAGTCGCTTTCCACACTTGACTAGGTAAAGCTACGCTCCGAGTGTTTTCCATAATAGTTAATATTTATCCTTCTCAAGGAATACCCTTAAGTGTCTTCCCATTGCCTTCCAACTAAATTCGTGTTTGCTAGTCTTATCGTACACATATATATGTAACACGCCACCCATCCGGGGAGAGCGAATGAAGCGCTACTTGATAAAACCAAACTAATCCAAAATATAACAAGGTATAGAGAATCTAAATAAAATCCCACAAAACAAGATAAATCACCAAACTCAATCTCTTCAAATTAATACAACAATATCTCTCAAAATAATATAAATCACCAATGCTCTATACAACACAATAAAATAATACAAATCTTCCAAAAATATTCTTCCCAAAATAATCCATGCTTAATCCACTCTACTAGTTCAACTTTTTTATTTCGTTCTCACAAATATATATTCCACACGTTTATTCCCATATCTCTTTAACTCGAACAATTCAAGCAACAGCTAACCAGGATGCCCACACACCTTCTAAACCGTGCATAATGGTGTAAGCATCACTTACGCTTCACACATAACACCCAATTCTTTATTTCCCTTGTTCTCATAATGTGTTTTACAACACTTGGGTACTCTTAAAACTCCTTATCATCATTCCACCCTTCGGTTGGGTGATAAAAAAAACTTCCAATGTTTCCTTACCACACAACTGGCCCCACTGGCTTTAAATCATCACTTAGCTTTAACTTACAATCAATATTATTGGATCCTATGACAACCGAGGTATTAAACTCATGGACTAATGACCAAACATCTCTCTACTTCCAACTTTACGCTCAGTTTCATGCGTGGGATGTCTTGCAAAGCGAAATCCAAACAAGAAACACCCTCGATACACTACTACCTAGCATAGACGGTTTTTGAAATCCGTTGGGTCCTTCGTCCATAACTTATACTCTCATATTCAGTCTTTTAACAAAAAACTTACATCTCCTCCCGCAATTATACTGAAGCAAATAACTTTTTACTAATTGCACTATTGCTCAGTATTGGTGGTAATCACCTTCCATAAACCTTGTACGTATACAATCGGGACACTTAAGATCCCTTTCCCAAACATATGAATATAAGTCTTAACTTGGACATTCCAAAAGGATAAATATAACAATGCGCTCCTCCTAGCACTAAGTCCCGAGCGCAACACATAATTATGAGTGAAATCTTTCCGTCCAATGGTAAACCTAATACAAACTGAATCATAATAACAAAATCCCTAAACACCCTCGGATTAAACATTTATGTACCACTATACTGTTCAAAGTATCTATAATATATAATATGACTGCGAGCCCGACCCTCTTACAGGTGAGGTTTTTACCAAAACAAAACATGCTGCACTAGGGCCGAAACCCCGATAGCCTTGCAATTACTGCCCATTAACATTTTAACTTTTTTTTTCTAAAACCATAATCAATATAATAATATACTCACATATCACATCACTAAAACGAGGAATCTCAATAAAGAACATAGCACAAACAATGCACCCATTTATCCTCCACGGATTACACTGAAGCCAACCCCGCTATGCCAGGGAAAACATACACATAATAATAACGCTATAGATATACGCACCGAATTCTTCTCACATGCGAACCTAGAAGTAAACAAAAATGAAGTGACTAGCTCGTGTCATAGAAAACACGCCTCATCCTCCGAGGATAAAATTCATACTTCTACTTTGCTAATCGCCTTGGCTTTTTAATGGTCTTCCGGATATAACATGTCTGTCTGAACCAAATCAAAATTTACATTAACCATTTCCCTTGCAAGCACCATACCTTTGTCTTTTTTCTCGCTTCGGGAAATTTTAACTAGTGTAGTTTGCTCTCCACAAAATACCTCAACACATAACCCACTTATCTCCTGTCAAACAAACCCTAATAGGGTTTTCCTACTCTCGAACTTAAGTAGTCTCGATCCTGATGGCTACCGTCGTAGTTCCCTTATCTTAGTTGGGCCTAAGGAATGTGCTATTGGCTTCAATAACCCTTACTGAATTCATCATCGCTTGGTAAGAATTCAACTATCTGAATCATTTAAATAGGCCCCCTGATGGGTCTCCCCCTTACGGTGCATTACAAAATTCGTTTCATCTAGTCTCACTCTTTAATAAATCTTTCGATTACTTTTGATCCCTTCACATAAGAGCGTTAACATCTCAGTGGACAATACGTGACATTGTCACCATATGGATAGACTATCCAACATAATTATCTTTAAGAATTGTCAACTTTCCTCACGAGTGGATCTCCCATTTGAAATATTGTGTACCATTGGTATCCACTTCCTATGATACAAGAGTTACTAAAAGTTTTAATTCATTTACAAATGGACCCCTGTCCGGCCGTTCCATGATGGGCTCAGAACAACCTTCAAATCTTATTATGAACAACTTATGAAGGAACGTGCGGTTAAACTATACTTAAGCTCATTCATTTTACGCCATATTTCACTATTAAATGTGGTGGTTGACTCCCACTATTATTTCTTTTCTCCGACAAGCTAAGAAAAATTTTACTCCGAATTTTTCACTTCCAGTTAACCATCCTGCTCCATATGCCCAATCCTTTGAATGTATTACCTTCATTGGGTAACACACATAATTCCCGCATTTCTAGAATTTTCGTAAATGACTCTCCTCAATTTCCCATTTGACCTTCTCCCAAGCGTATTACGTTGGGTGAGTCCGGTTCAGCTTCTCTTTCGACTATAGAAGCTCTTGGAATTCATAGTCTATGTATTAGCCATCTTTATAGTCCTGGACTCTCGTGCCATAATAGGGGTGATGTCGATTACGGTCATCATCCTCGAACATACTTTTCAACCTTACTAAACCCTGTCTCCCGCTACTCGCCCAACGGCCCTCATCTGTCATACTTCATTGTTCGAACCCATCCGAATGTAAATAAGATTCACTCATATATACATGATACCAGGAGAATGAAATCTCACCAAAGAAATCAACGATCCTAGACATAGGGCTCTATGTCAAAGAAAGCTAGGCCAGAAGCTTAACAAGCCACATGGATCCAAAACGACAGCCGAACCTGATGCTATGATACCACCTATAACATCCCACCTAATTAAATACCAAGTGATCAGTCATTTATTAAATTAAAATCAAGGTGAACGTCCATTTCTGCTAAACGGTTTGGCATATTTCTGTGAAACGACCATTTCTGCTAAACGGTTCGATCCTCTGTGAAATTTTAAAGATTTCCTATTTTGGCATATTTCTGCTAAACGACCATAGTGGGTGTGGAAACCACATTCTAGGACCCCCTAAGTCTCTCCTTAGACTCCTAGAACTTCCCTCTTTCACCGTAAACTTAGGTCGCACTCCCAGTACTAATCTAGAGACCATCGGGTGCCATCGAGCCCCATTTGACTCTGATCAAATCTTTCGTGAGAGCAAACGATCTTTTAATCTTTGAAGGTCTCTAAATACCCATTGTAGTGGGCTTCCCCGTGTGCAAATCGGCATAAGAATTCGGACGAACCTACCATTTCACTACCGAAAGCTGATTTAGAGGCCATCGGGCACTCCCGACCCCCGAATTGACCCCAATAAACTCCATCATTAAAGAGAGAGAGATCTTTGAATCTTCTAAGGGAACTAAAACCCCTTTCTAATGGTTTGCCCCGTGCACAAAACACTAACGTTTGGATACACGATAAGTTTTCCCATAAAAATTGATCCGGAGGCCACCGGGCGCTCCCTAACTCCGTTTGATGAAACTCAACTCTTCATCTCAAACAAGAGCAAATAAATCTTCAAAACTAACTAAATAAAACTTCTAAGGATCCACCCCGCACGCGATCCTGACATACAGTACGGATGAAAGATCCATTTTACTCTGAGAGGTCATCGGGATCTTCTGGGCCCCGGTTGACAAAGGTAAACTTTACAAACCAAGATAAACTCTTTGGAATGCCTAAGTACATCTCCTAACCTTTCCAATGGTCCACCCCATGTACGATTCAGACATACCATGCAGACAAACGATCCATTTGCATCTGGAGATTTTAGGATATTTGGCATGTATTAGCTATTGTCGAATAGTTTTTACCTTACATGGTGGTAATGATTTATTTTATCTATATTAGAGGATCAATTGAGGATTTCTCATATGAATTTCTACTTTGATTTATCTATATTCATTTATTCTAATTTCATGCTAAGGTTGTTACTTAAATTAAAATGACAAACTATTTTATTAAAAAATAATATGATTAACCTAATTACTAAAAATTATGGGGTGTCACAATTAGTCTAAGAACATGGTCCTACGCAATATAGGTTCCATACGTCTATTGTAGTCGTCCATGTATCAATCTTTGATACCTTTATTTTTTTTACATTCTCATCATATGGTACAATTTTTAGGGAGTATAGTTCCAATTAACTTAACGAACGATCTGGATAGGCCGAAGTGTATTGGGAGGGTTCCTCGTTAGGATTTCATTCATGAGACGTCCAAGCATGTTGTTTAGTTTGATCGAGAATTAGGAGATACTATTCATAAGATTCTTATTACGTATCTAATAATACATTTGGTGAAGTGTATGCGAGATTATGGAGAGGTTGAATGACAAGTATTTACCCAAGTTTATCCGGTCTCAAAAGAAAACAGGGTTTTATCTACCCCAACAAGGGTTACATATTATGCTAGAATGTGATCAGGAGTTTAGGAACATCTATTTTTTTATTTTTGAAGATGTTAATAAAGGGGGAAAAAAGACTAGATGTTTTGTGACATGTATGATTTACCCCGCGAATTCGACTACGTAATCCTATATACTAGTTGTGCTAGTAATTTTTTTCGACAATAGATCAAGTATAAGATGAAATTATAAGGAGGGAGGCAATCAGGTGGGACCAAGACTGAGGGAGAATCCATAAATGACCAAAAGTAGTTCAGTACCTTGATGGTGCATTTTTCAACCCCGACGCATTAACCGATATATTTTTTTGTTGCATGTCACTTCATGTGTTTATTTTAGACGATTCTGACTCATTGCACTAGGAGATTATCTATATATACTCTGTTAGGAGTATACACTCTTATTACAAAGCTTCTAATGGAGTAGGCTGTAACACCCCGTATTTTTGACGATTTAAATAATTATGTGATTAATTATTATTATTATGGGAATAAGTGTGCGATTAATTATTGTTGTGGGATTAATTTAATTAAAATGTGAATAAATTAATTTGTTATTAATCCGAATTAAAACAATTATTAACTAGCGTGCCAATGGTTAATACTTATTATTGAGAATTATTGAATATTATTGTGTGATATGTAATATGGAATTATAATACTTGATAAATTGTCGAAAGTGAGAAATACGACAGTTTGGTAATTTAAGTCTGACATGCGTGCGAATCGTGTCGAGACTAATTGAATAGAATAAAAAGAGAATTTATTTTTATTGAATCGTATGGTCATTTCGAGTGCATCATTGAGTCCAGAAGGGTCGAGATAGTCAAAATAGTTTACACGGGTGTTTAGTTTGGGTCCCAGGGCGATTTTAGGCCTAACCGGCCCCCCGAAAAGGCATAATGGTAAATTGTATTTTTGGGTGGAATTAATGGACGAAAACTATGAATGATTTTTATTAGCCTAAATAAGTCCATTAGGATTGAGAGTTGGTAAAAAAAAGAACATCCATAGAAAGGGTGGGGGAGAACCGAAACCTAAGAAGGAAGGCCAAATCATCCTCACCTTGCATAATCGTGACCACCAATGCGTAGATCGAGAAAGAGGAACGCATATATACCAAAATCACCAACAGATCAGACCGTCATATTCAAGGCAAGTGTTTATTACTTTCTTTCTTTAGCAATAATCATACTCATGTTAGTGTAGGTGAGTTCAATCCTTGATTTACATGTTAGTTGGGTGAAAATTGGAGGTTAAATGATGATTAGAGGTTGGGGTAATTAGTTGTTAATATTTTATCATGAATGTAGAGGATGAAATACGAAATTGAATTATATATTGATGAAGGGATCTGGGTTGATTAGGTTCTTTAATTGAAAATTTGGAAACTAGGGTTCATATGAATTGATTTGAGGATTTTATAAAATTATGATGATTTATGACGAATTATGATCCTAGGAGGTTAGAAATGATTTATAACATGTTAGGGTTGATGGGTATTGATGATGAGGCATTGGGTGTTGAATCTTAGAGGTTTATAGGTTCATAAATGGTGGAAAACGCAGAATTCTGGAAAAGAAGACGAATAGTGACATCTCGCGCTATCTCGCGCGAAGTCGTTCGAGCGAGATGGCATCTCGCGCGAAGTCGCTCGAACGACACGTGGAAGTCGTTCAAACGACAACCCTTCAGGTTCAAGCGACAGAGGGAATTTTTGGGAATTTTCTCAAAGTCCAGTTTTGAAGTTCCCGATTTATTGGAGTGAGAGAAATTTCCAAATAGTAAATTCAAATGAGATAGAATTTCGGGAATAATATGGGAGAATTAATACTTTAATTATTTCGGTATAGAGAGAATGTACCTTGGAGATTAGGAGAGAGATAGTAATCTAAATATTTATACTATACGTAGTGTTGAGATTAAAATACGGATGAGGAGTATGTATGTAGGCTGGAGAAATATCTATAAATTATAATAGGCTGTGTCTATACCTATTATGTGTTATTATTGTTAAGAGCACTAATGGGTGATATCCCAGGGGTGCAAGAACCTTATAATTAAGCGCACTAATGAGTGATAAATGGGGGTGGAGAAACTCTATTGTTAAGTGTATTAATGGGTGATAACCCGGGAGTACAAGGATGACTATTGTTAGGCGCACTAATGGGTGATAACCCGGGGGTGGTGGATTGATAGGCGCGTTAATGGGTGTTAACCCGGGGATGCAGGATGTTCTGGATAGGTGCATTAATGGGTCTTAGCCCGGGGGTGCAGGATTAGTATATATATATATATATATATATATATATATATATATATATATATATATATATATATGAACTTGTGAATATTGCTACTATGTGAAATTAGTAGACTTGGTATTAATAATAATCATTACATTGCACCAAGTTTTCTTAACCTCAGGGTGCAGGATTAGTGTATATATATAGGGATCATGAGACTATATATATGTATGAGTGTACTTGGGTAACTTTCTACTTTGTGAAACTAGAAGATAAAATGGAAATGAGAAATAAAATAATCTTAGTGAATAAGAGATTAACCATTCAAATGGTGAATAATGAAACTTAGTATGTGAGATAAACTATCTGATTAGCGTATTATATGGGCGATACAGAAATACTACTAGTGAGCATAGTTAGTATTAGTAGGGTTTTTGACTAGTTAGACTGGGAGGTATAGCTAGGTGAGATTAGATGTACGTTAGGCATGCACACTTCATTTTCATCTAGACTATAGGTCATTGTAGTAGACGCATCTATCTTTCCATTCAGGGCATATATCTTTCCATTCAGTTTCATCTAGACTTCTTATTTAGGGCATATGTCGCCCACTTCTGGTTCCTTCATCGGAGATATTGTATTCAGTTTAGATTATGGTTTGGAGTTTTGAACTGGGAGTTTGACCCAGTCTTATTTAGTTCAGTATTTGATTCTTGTTTAGTACTTATTATGTTCCTATGTATGTTGATGGTTTATAATTTATTCTTGGATTGTTATAGAGTTAAATGGTTTATATTCTATGATTTAATGAAAATGGATTTACTTGGTTTTTACGAAATGGGAAATGTTTTGACACCTAGTTTAATTTTATATTAGGTGTTTAATATGTTAAAAAGTTTTTTCGACTATGATTCTAAGAATGAACCAACTGAATATCCTGTTTTGAATTGATAGAGGACTGATCACCCTATATTTCATTGGGCGGAGTGTCACAGGTGGTATCAGAGCATTAAGTTCTAGTGTCCTTAGGATATGTGTGGGTTATTACGTTTTAGAGCATCGTTCTTTGATGTAGAGCCTTATGATAGGGTTATTGTGTTCCCTTATGTATGCTACTTACGTTCTCCTGCTACGAACTATAATAGATGTGACTCATTATACGAAATTCTTTGTGATTCGAACACCGAACATTTTAGGACGATCAACGTGGGCCATAAGAAGAACTGCGGGTGAAGAAGCTCAACAAAAGACATAGAGAAATCGGTAAAGAGTGTTCGGGACAAAAATCACCATGAGGATTACTTAAGCAAGAGATAGTAAAATCGTCACTCGGGAACGGTGAGCTCCCAGGACACAGTCATAGATAACGGTGGAGTGATTTCAAGAGCACCTAGCATAGTCGATAAAGGAGAAATAAGAGGAACTCTTTTGAAAACCCATCGATGAAGATGCAGAGACGAAAACGAGAAAATGTAACAGTCTAACAAAAGTGGTAAAATTCGAAGGCAGTGGTGTAGAGTGGAGTGTGAGGACACTCAGAATTAAATTTGGAGTTAAAGATATAGCTCTTCGGAGCATCATGTAGTGATTAGAGACAATCACCATATTTGAAGAAGTGTGTTTGAAATTTAGAAAGAAATTTGGGTACGATTTGTCCGTGAGGTCTTCCATTTGATGTGGTAACAAAATGCGAGTGAAATTTTGATGTTTAGAAAAATGGGTAAGATAGGAACCAATCATGAGAGAAAGGTTAAATTACATAAGGAACTTCGTACCTAGCAGAGGGGTATAAATTATCAAAAGGGTTTATAGTTGATAAAGAACTCGTGAGTAGAACACAAGCATATATGAGAAATCCAGTAAGGATGACTAATGTTGATGTCATCAAGGTTATCCTGTGACTAGTTCTTGCGTTCTTTACCGAAGAAGCAAGCCAGGAAGGTTAGAGAATCGGGCCAAAAAGCAAAACTGAACTTAACGGTGTTAGTGAAACCCAAAATGAGAGTATAACCAATAGGGAACACAGTTAGATGATTTTAAGTTGATTGACTTCCTACAAAGTGACGATAAGGTCAATCAGGGCAGTGGAGGCCGACCATAGTTCCGAAAGGTAAGTGTAGCCAGCAAGTTAAGACTACTCGGTCCGAGAGAAGGACATTACCAAAATGGTTAGTGGGACAAGTGATGGGGAAAGGGTTCGTGAAGTTTTCCTTATATGAAGCAAGTAGAAATACAAGTATTAAAGGTGCCATAATTGAGAAGTGAGACCGGACAGATTTTAAATGGTAAATCATACCAGTTAGGCCTAACATTTGGAGGAGTGAAACTTCCAGTGAAGGAATTTGGGGGTCAAGAGAATTAGGCCCAGGAAATTTATAACCCGAGAGTGATGGGTTCCGGCTGGACTAGTAGAGTCCTCCTTAATAGTACAAATAGTATTTCAGGGTCTACGGGACCCGGGATGTAAATGGGAGTTTAATAAAGCTATAATTGAGGCCTGGAGAGTTTGGGCCAACGTTTCAATAGAGGGCGTGAAATGCACATGATGAAATAAATTGTCCATGATGAGAGAGGAAAACTATACGATGGAATCCTAGGATATATGGCGATTGCATATGTTATGAAAAGCGTGCGGGTGCATTCAAAAAGAGATATTATTTAATTAAACACAATTTTGATCAATTAAGTCCTCAACATACATCTAGGTGTGATTGAATAAGACGATGAAATAAGTAAGAACATTCAAACACACACATGTGAGGAAAAATCCCCCAAAGGGGCAAAACAATTTATTTTCATTATAATATTGTAACATACAATTTCTCGGATTACAATGAAAATACAGTGACACAGAATTACCCGCAGGCATCCGATTTATAGTCGATGGCTGGAACTTTTCCTTTCCAGGAGGGAAGTAATGAAGAAGAAGGACAGTCTTCTCCACAGTGATTGGAACAGACACACGATTGTATTCTTGGGTTGCAAACGGATTCACAAGGGTTTGAAAAGTTGTGTGAATCAAAACATAAGTCTTGGGACTCACAAAGGTGAAGACTTACAGTATTTAGGACTATGAAAATCATCTATGAAAGTCTTACTAAACAAATCCCCGAAGTTGGTTTATAAAAGAAAACCTGGCCCTAAAAAATCTGAACACTATCTTCACGATTTTATCCCACGTGGATCGATCCACTTCTGATCCAGACCGGTCCGAGGTCGGATCAGTTCTATTTTGAAAAGAGCTTATTCAGTTCACAATCGGTCTGGGGTCTACTGGATTGAAGAATAAGCGGATCGGTCCGACTTGAGATGGATCAGTTCATTAGCATATCGGTTCTTTTTCCAAACTGGCGGATCGGTCCAGTTTTAAAACAGGCGGACCGGTCCGGCTGACCAAAAAACTGATTCCTTGAATTCTTTGATATTCGGGTCTGTTGATGATGATGTGATCTTGAATTTCTTCAACGATGTAACGACTTATGACATACACAGAAACAATGGAAAAAATGTCTTTACAAATCTCCCCATATGTCTATGCCGGTACAAACATAAAAACATCTGAATTATCAAATATCAAATTGCCTATACAAATCTACCCTTCCATGAACCCAAAACTGGAAAAATACAAATTAATAAGACTTCATCATTTGGTCTTCAACTCTTCAGGAATCTGAATGCTTTTCTCATTATGGTGTGCAATTCAGAGATCATCAAAGAAGTACCTACACACTTGAGACAAAGAAAATACCAAGTGACGTATCGAGTTTGAAATGAGATATAAACATATATACCAATTTATGATAGAAACTCAAAATTTCAAAATTTCAAAACTCCCCCATAGTATGATAATTCTTTCTCCCCCTTTTTATGATGTCCCCAAGTAGACAAAAGAGAAGAATACATCAAAGAAGAAAAATCGGGGTGTCACAAGGAATAATCAACTATTTTTTTAAAATTTTTTCAAAAAATTTCAAAGAAAACAAACAAAAATCATACCATGAACGAACACAAAACAACCAAGTTGATGAAAGCGAAAATGTAGAGGTGTGATCAAATTCGATAGGAAAATAAATGCATACAATCATGACATATGTGCACGATGAATATCAGATACTCCTAATGAATGCACTCAAAATCTTCCTTTGGTGTAAAAAGGTGGTAATATGAGACATTGACTCAATCAAATCAACAAATCAAAGCTGAAAATGATTTCCACACCAATAACGTCCAAAACGATTTAATGCTTTTTCAGGACTTTCAAGGAAGTGCAAACCCGTTTGAATTCTCCAACCAAACTCCCTCAGATTTATATTTTGAAAAGAGGCGATCTAAATTCTCAAACTTTGGAGAATTGATGGTGAAACCTAATGGCCCATTTTTTGGCATATATTGATTTTTATTGCTTTTAAATTGTTTGCGCTCTTTTAACCTCTTTGGACCTCGGATAATAAAATTCCTCAATTTTTTAGGTCCTTGTTAACGGTGGCTTAGAATTGCAAAGGCTAAATGAACGTTTTGCAGCCCTTCCCCGTTTTCCAATAAACATACAGTCTCACCAAAACGGTTTTTACATGCATTCCAATCATGTCAAGTTTTATCGCATATTGTTTGTTGTATAGACAGAATTGAGATGGAAACACTCAAGCAAATATGTGATAGATAAGTACAATAATCAAATATATTCGTGCATGTGTGCAATAAAGGAGATATGAGTCAAACATGTAAAAAGATATCACTAATCACATCTCAAGGACTCCAAATAATGTAAAGCCCATGGATGAAATGTTGTAGCGTCTCAAATCTCTATCAAACAGTCATATGGATAAATGGAATGAAGTTGTGACTTAGCTATCTTAAATGATCATCCATAAAATGTGCAAATAAAATACAAAAATATTTGTGAGCTTTTTTAAAAATTTTATAAAACGAAAATCTTTTTGGATTTTTTAAAAGAATAAATAAATAGTTGTCCAAAAAAACAATAATACATATAAAACAAACTAGCAATAGGAAGCATATGATATTCACTTGAAAAATCATCCTATCCTAGTCAAAGAACAACCCCTCAGTCAATTGTGCAAATTCCTAAAGACTTCCTAAGACTCTCAAATCTATGGGCATCTAAAGGTTTTGTGAAAATATCGGCTAACTGACTGTCGGTGGGTACGAAGCTCCGGGATACGACTTTCTCCTCATCTAACTGACGTATAAAGTTCTCGCGTATCCTGATGTGCTTTGTGCACGAATGCTGGACTGGATTGCGGGATATGTGTATCGCACTCATGTTGTCACAGGAAATAGTCATGGTGTCCTGTTAAATCCCATAATCCTCCAACATTTGCTTCATCCATAAGAGTTGCGTGCAACAACTATCGGCGGTGATGTACTCAGCCTCTGCGGTGGACAAAGAGATGGAATTTTGCTTCTTGCTCATCTAGGAGACAAGTACATAACCAAAATAGAGACACCCACCAGAAGTGATCTTACAACCATCTACATCCCCAACACAATCGGCATCCGAATAGGCGGATAAACGTTCATAGGTATGAAAGGAATACCAAATACTGTATGATAGAGTCCCACTCACGTATTTGATAATACGTTTTAGAGCAAATAAATGTGAATCTTTTGGGAATGCCAGATATAGCGCACAGACTCCAACACTATAGGTTATGTCAGGACGACTAGCAGTCAAGTAGAGGAGACTACCTATCATACTCCGATACAAGGTTTGCTCTATGTCCTTGCCTGAAGCGCCCTTACTAAGCTTGGTAGAGGTACTTATAGGTGTACGTGCATGCTTAGTGGAATCTAAACCAAATTTCTTCACTAGGTCTCTAGCATACTTAGATTGGGAGATGAACATCCCATCCTCTAGCTGATGAACCTGGAGACCAAGGAAGAAAGTAAGCTCACCAACCATGCTCATCTCAATCTCACTTTTCATCTCTTCCTCAAAGTGATGAGCATGTTGAGAGAACGTGGATACAAATACTATCTCGTCTACATAGACCTAGGAAACCAAAATAGCACCATCATTTCTCCTGACGAACAACGTCATATCAACTCCCACTATCTTGAAGCCACGTGCTAAGAGATAGGAAGTGAGTCTCTCGTACCAAGCACATGGTACTTGCTTCAAACCATATAAGGCTTTCCTCAGATAATAAACGTACTTTGGGTGCATAGGATCTTTAAACCCTTTTGGTTGTTCCACGTAAACATCCTCATGTAGAATGCCATTTAGAAAGTCACTCTTGTCATCCATCTGATATAACTTAAAGCGCAGATGACATGCGATGGCGAGTAGTAAGCAAACGGACTCAAGCCTCGTAACAGGAGCAAATTTCTCTCCAAAGTCTACACCTTCTATCTGTGTGTAGCCTTGAGCGACCAACCTAGCCTTGTTTTTGATTATGGTACCATTTTTATCCATTTTATTCTTGAAAATCCATCTGGTACCTATGACATTAGTCTCACTAGGTCGGGGGACAAGTTCCCAGACATTATTCTTTTTAAACTGAAGCAATTCATCCTGCATGGCAGATATCCAGTGTTCATTCGAGAGTGATTCTTTGTGATTCTTGGGCTGGACTTTGGACGTGTAGTAAAAATGGCTAACAACATTCTCGAGCTGAGCACGAGTCTTGACCCCTAGAGTTGGATCACCAACAATGGCAGAAGGGTCATGAGTCTTGCGAACCCAAGGAGGTGTGTCCCCTAACACAGTAGTAGGGTCCACTGAATTTGGGTGAGGGACTAGTAAATTACTGCCAGAAACATCCTCATCCTCACACTGAAGGCTAGAATCAATAAACGTTGAAGGTCCATCATCTTGCACGGTGACATTTATTGACTCCATAACCTTAGAGCTCTTCAGGTTAAAACCTCGGTACGCTCTACTATTCGATGAATACCCTAGAAATATTCCCTCATCGCTCCTGGAGTCAAACTTTCCTAATTTCTCTTTATCCCGTTGGATGTAGCACTTACTCCCAAAAACACAGAAATATGCAAGGTTGGGTATCTTGCTAGTCCACAATTCATAAGGCGTCTTAAGTGTGTGTGTACGTAGATAAACCCTATTCACCGTGTGGCATGCAGTAGACACTGCCACTGCCCAAAATCTCCTGGAAACCTTACGACCTAGAAGCATAGATCTAGCCATTTCCTAGATCGTCCTATTCTTTCTCTCAATAATCCCATTTTACTAGGGAGTCTTCACAACAGAAAACTCATGTTTGATCCCAATGCTATTACAGTAAAGATCTACCTTTGCTTCCTTAAATTCAGTACCGTTGTCACTACGTATCCTGTTAATAGTGACAGTGTTGATTTTGCAGGACACAACACTTGGCCGTTAAAAACTCCACAACATCGTATTTCTCCCTTAGAAAACCTACAATCGAGTATCTGGAGAAATCATCCACCATCACGAGGATATACCTCTTCCACCCAGACTCTCACTGCGAGTAGGACCCATAAGATCCATGTGAATAAGCTCAAGTACACGAGAGGTTGTAATGGAATAAAATTTCCTATGGGGGCTACGAATTTGTTTTCCCAACTAACACGGTCCACAAATCGTCAAAGCTCGCTTTCCAAGTGATGGTAAGCCATGTACTAGGTCCTTTTTAGCTAAACGAGATAAGTCTCTAATGTTCACGTGACTTACACGTTGGTGCCCCAGATCCATAGGAGTGATCGTGGTGCTGTTGCAGACAAGTGAGGATGTGGGCTCAGCCCTATAGCAGTTATCCTTTGTCCTCACCCCTCGCACTAAAAGTTTACCGTCCTGATTGTAGACATTACATGTGTCCCGGTCAAACTTTATGGCAAAGTTAGCGTCGCACAGCTGGCTAATGCTAAGAAGTTTTGCTTTTAAATCTTTGACTTACAAAACATTCTCTAGCTTAGGAAATCCTGGTAACTCTACAATACCACGTCCTACAATTCTAGACTTGCTCCCATCTCCAAAGGTGACTCTACCATCCTGATAATCTTCAAGAGATGTAAAAAATGAGGCATCGCCTGTCATATGTCTGGAGCACACATTATCAAAATACCACTGTGAGGTATTATGTTCTTTGAGAGTGACATGAACAACAAAGGCCTTTTTATCTTTCTTAGGTACCCAAGTAGTGGTGACCTTTTGTTTACCTTTATTGTTGTTGGTGTTAGCCGGAATATGAGAAGCATTCACTGACGGTAAAGACATCCGTCGGAATTCCTCCATCAAACTCTGTGATGTGGTAGCTAAAAACTCAACTCGCTCTCTCAGACTGGTAAAATCATCAGTATGTTGTGGTGGAGCAGTAGTACGTCGTGTCCGAGCCATACTATAACAAAAATCCCTGAGGTGGCCTATTTTTTTACAATATGTACAAAAGAACACAGTCAAAGGAGGACCTTGGTTTACTTTTCTTGGTCGAACT
The DNA here is from genome assembly GCA_949130495.1 of Sambucus nigra. Lineage (NCBI taxonomy): Eukaryota > Viridiplantae > Streptophyta > Magnoliopsida > Dipsacales > Adoxaceae > Sambucus > Sambucus nigra. The sequence continues at coordinate 101,392,730 of OX422220.1, read as the reverse complement.
CTCTTTTGAGATTTTTGACGATGGCCATAAGGAGTCATAGTAAACTCAGGAACTGGTCCAAGTGCAATTTGGGACGTGGAGGCACCATCATAACCTAATCCCTGCCTATCACCAAAACCTAAAGCGGGGCTAAGGAACATCTTTCCCATCTTTTCAGATCTATCCTCGGTTTGAACCTTGACTTCCCGTGCTCTCTCAAGATCATGAGTAAGTTGGGTAATAAGGGCTTCAAGTTTCTTCTGAGTCTCCATGGAGGAATGGAGCTCACTCGTAAGACTATCCACTTATTTGGTCAAGTCCTCTCTCTCTTTCTCAAAACAACCTTCTCTCTCTAAACAAACTCTCTTTCTCATCAGAGGAAGATTGTCTCTCTCTTAAGTTAGTGCAGGTGGAGGACTCTCTCTCTCTCTCTTTTCTTAAGTCTTCCTCTAAAGCGGTGATACTAAGAACTAACGCTTTGTTACGCTTTTTAGTTTTGAATGACTCAGAATAAAGCTCGGTGTAGGCGCGTTGGAGATCACTCTCGCTCTCACTTGTGTCATCCTCCCCCTCACTCACATCAATCTCACTGTCGAGGTGTCCCTATGAAGCAGCATCCTCATCGTCGTGAGGAGAACTAAAAGTATTCACATGACTAGCCATGAATGTGGTGAAGATACACTCATGCGGTGACTCATCTCCAGAATCCACCAACTCGATCTCACTGTCGTCACTAAGGGACAACTTTGCCCATTTCTCTGTTCAGCCTAGTAGCACACTCAAAGGCTCTATGAACCCTACCATCACTCTCAAAACATCTCTCACTTTCCTTCTTAGGAGGGTCTTTAAAAACTTTTTCATTTTTCTTTTCAAAATTATTTTTCTCAAACTTCTTTTTATCTTTAAAATTACAATTTTTCTTGAATTTGAGAATTCTTTTGAAATTTTTAGCAAATAGGGCTAAATCATCTAGATAAAAATCACACTCATAATCTGACGTATCAATCTCTATTTTTCTATATGACTCCCTCTTTCTTACCGAACCCTCACCATTTCTCTCCTCGGTATTAAGAGTAATTTCCTTATCTTTAGACTTGACAGATTTAGGGAACATATCAATATCATAAGTTTGCAAATCTCCTACAAGTTCCTCCAATTTTAGCATATTTAAATTATCCATAGAATTTAGCATAATGAATTTAGGGATGAAATTCTTAGGAAGAGAACGGAGAATCTTTTTGACAACTCTAGCATTAGGAATGTGTTCACCAAGATTGAACCTAGTGTTAACAATATCATACAGTCTAGCATAAAATTCATCAAAATATTCCGATTCAAGCATGGTGATTGTTTCAAATTGATTTGTCAAATTTTGCAATTTAGACTCTTTCACAACATTAGTACCTTCATGGGTAAGTTGTAAAACATCCCATGCCTCTTTTGACGTGGTGCACGTCATTATGCGTTTGAACTTATCAGGTGTGACAGACCTAGAAATAGCACTTAAACCCTTAGAATTAAAAGATGACCATCTAAACTCTTCTTCAGTCCAAGAGGAGATAGGTTTTAAATTGGTCACATTTTTAATAGTGACGGAGGGAGATATCCACCCTCTTTTAACCAAAATCCATACACGTTCATTAATGGCTTTTAATGTAGATCTCATGCGGGCTTTCTAATATGCATAGTTTGTCCCGTCAAAAACTGACATTTTATTATATAACTTCTCCATTATGAACACACTCGTTTTCAAAAATCAATTTTTCAGAAAATAGATATCTTAGAAAAAAATTTGCAGAAAATTTGGAATACGCGATAGATTAAAACCTTCTCTGATACCAATTTGAAAAGAGTGCAGGTGCATTCAAATAGAGATATTATTTAATTAAACACAGTTTTTATCTATTAAGTCCTAAACATACATCTAGATGTGATTGAATAAGTTGATGAAATAAGCAAGAACATTCAAACACACACATGTGAGGAACAATCCCCCAAAGGGGCAAAACCATTTATTTCCATTATAATATTGTAACATACAATTTCTCGGATTATAATGAAAATACAGTGACACAGAATTATGCGATGGCATCGGATCTGCAGTCGGCGGCTGGAACTTTCCCTTTCCAGGAGGGCAGCAATGAAGAAGAAGGACGGTCTTCTCCATAGTGATTTGAACAGGCACACGGTTGTGTTCTTGGGTTGCAAATGGATTCACAAGTGTTTGAAAAGTTGTGTGAATCAAAACATGAGTCTTTGGACTCATAAAGGTGAAGAATTAGGGTATTTAGGACTCTAAAAATCGTCTATGAAAGTCTTACTAAACAAATCTCCGAAGTTAGTTTATGAAAGAAAACCTGGCCCTAAAAAATTTGAACACGATTCGCATGATTTTATCCCAGGCGAATCAGTCCGCTTCTGATCTGGACCAGTTCGAGGTCGGATTGGATCTTTTTTGTAAAGGGATTCTTTGGTTCGCAATCGGTCTGTGGTCTACTGGATTGAATCATAAGAGAATCGGTTCGGCTTGAGGAAGATCGTTTAGTTGGTAGATCGGGTCTTTTTTCAAACTATCAGATCAGTCCGGTGCGGACCGGTTCCTTTTTAAAAAAGGCGGACAGATCCAGTTGACCAAAAAATTGATTCCTTGAATTCTTTGATATTCGAATCCGTTGATGACGATGTGATCTTGAATTTCTTCAACGATGTAACATCTTATGACATACACAGAAATAATGGACAAAATGACCTTACATGTTCATGGGTCGTGATGGCAGCCACGTGCTGAGACCCTGTGATTTGGCGAGACTGGTGAGGTTTTGCTTCTTCCTTGTGAGTAAAGGATAGATTCTAGTGACATGAGTGTGCCACAACTTTTATGTAAATTGGAAACCCTAAAATTCGCGTGCAGGTCGAGTTTAGTGGGAACGTTAGTTTTAACAGTCTTGTTACAAACATATTTCTTAATGTTAGCAGGGCATTTTGATGATGGCCCGTGAGTGAACCGGGTGGGCCTTATGAATATGTTTTGTTGTTATAATTTACTACTACATTGAGTTAGATTTAGTAGAGTTTATTATGGTAATGTGTAGCGATTAATTACCGTATGGTTAAACGATAGTAAAAATGTAGTGTTATGACTATCGTGTTGGATACTCCGGGAGGAGTGATCTTAGTTTTGCGCAATGCCACCTGAAATAGGGTTGGGGCTAGATATGAGTATATATGAAACTTTCATGGTATTATAGACCTCAGCAAGTATAGTGTCTAATTATATGTGATTCCCCAGGATAGTAATTTATTTGTCTGTTAAGAGTTAGAATACATTGTGTTCTTATCGAGCGGCGAAATATAGCTCGTTATATACTTAAAGCGCCAAGTACTTGGGATAGTGAGGGCGCCATGCTTCATATTACACTTTTAGGAAGATGAGAGTGGATGAGTAAACTTTTATGTCACAATGCGTAGATTGTGGGAAAGTACATAGTATGTATTGAAGGCCTTACGAACCTCGACAACCGGCTAGGTTAGATAGTAGTATATCGGTGGGTTCCTTGTTTGGATTTCTCTTTGCGAGACATCCCACACATGAAACTAGCGAATGTCGGTAGTTGGAGAGAAGTTTGGTCGATAGTACATAAGTTTTGTAGGTGGATTATTATACCTATAAAGGAATATAATTGAGAGTTAATAATTCTTTTATAACTTAAGGCCAATAGAGTCGCCTAGCCTTAGTATTATTGGGAATGGAGCAATGATACCATTGAAGGATTGATTAAGTTGTGACTAGTGGGGTGGTTGAGTGTACCCCTACCACATAACCATACCGAGTGTGCAAGAATTGAAGTAAGAAAATTTTATGTCTTTTGTATAATTATGCGCGAGGCATAGGGTGTATGGGCACCCTAGGGGATTGAATCAAACGGAGAATTGTGATTATCATGTGAATTCAATAACATGTAGTTAGGTAAGTCGAAGATTACTCCGTAAGATTTGTTAGAGACTTACGTTTCAAAATAAATTGAGATTTTTGAGAGGGAAGAGAGACTTGAGTCACATGATTCGACAAAGCCACACGTATCATAATTAGAAGTACATTTAAGACAGTATAAAATGTATCAGGATACAAATAACAGTGATAATGGGTTTAATGTAGAGTAATTTTCAAAGTTAGTCTTACAATGGGTCAACTGACTATTAGAAAAAGGGCGGAGAATTCGAAACCAGTAGGGGAACCTTCCACTAGAGAATGGAAGAGTATCTCCAAGGATCTTCTCATGTAGCTGAGATAGTAATATTATAGGTACTAAGATGCGATTGAGTACGACCTAATACCCATAGAGGGATGGGCAGGATAAGCGGTCTAATCGAATGCGGGAGAGAAAATTTTATGTGGACCCTGATATCTTAGTGGAGGACGAGAGTAGTACCTTCCACTAGTGGAGCTTGTGTCCAAATAACTCCTATAAGTTCACGTTCGGGTAGAGTGCCAGTAGAAGTATGGCACGATAAAGTTTGTTGTTGTCCTACTTGAGAGTTGGAGGTGGGGGACCAGTTATGATTACAAATGTCGGAGAAGAATCGATATTATCGTACATATTGTGTGTCAAATATATATTTCACAACCACTTTACTTATATGAACGACACGAGATGAATTCGTATGTATATGAGAAGAGGATAAATCTACTAAGGTGCAAATAGTAGAAGGCTAGATAGTGAATATCTAAAATAAAGTTGAAGTAGTGAAACTTAAGCAGAAAGGATTAGGAAAGAGCCTATATGATAGGGTAACGTAGAGTTTAAAGAAAACACATTTGAAGTGTTTATTATTAAGGGTGTTCGATAGCGTACTATATAGGTGGTACGGAGTAGCTTACCTGTGAGCGCTGGGATGCGATGCGCAATAATTTTACAGCGTTGTTTGTACCTAGTATACTTTTTCCAAATTTCGGGTTGAAATTCCGTTGTAAGGGGGAAGTATGTAACACCCCATATTTTTTATGATTTAAATAATTATGTGATTAATTATTATTATTTAATTAATTAAATTAAAATGTGAGAAATTAATTTGTTATGAATCCGGATTAAAATAATTATTAACTAGCGTTCCAAGGGTTAATACTTATTGTTGATAATTATTGAATATTATTGTGTGATACACAATATGGAATTATAATACTTGATAAATTGTCGAAAGTGAGAAATACGGTAGTTTGGTAATTTAAGTCTGACACGCGTGTGAGTCGTGTCGGGACTAATTGAATAGAATAAAAAGAAAATTTATTTTTATTAACTCATATGGTCATTTTGAGTGCACCGTTGAGTCCAAAAGGGTCGAGATAGTCAAAATAGTATACCTGGGTGTTTAGTTTGGGTCCCGGGGCAATTTTAGGCCTAACCGGCACCCCGAGAGGGCATTATAATTAAATTGTATTTTTGGGAGGAATTAATGGACGACAATTAAGAATTATTTTTATCAGCCATAGAAAGTGTGGGGGAGAACCAAAACCCAAGAAGGAAGGCCAAATCATCCTCATCTTGCATAACCGTGACCACCAACGCGTAGATCGAGAAGAGAGGAACGCATATATACCAACATCACCAACGGATCAGACCATTATATTCGAGGCAAGTGTTTATTACTTGCTTTCTTTAGCAATAATCATACTCATGTTAGTGTAGGTGAATTCAATCCGTGATTTACATGTTAATTTGGTGAAAATTGAAGGTTAAATGATGATTAGAGGTTGGGGTAATTAGTTGTTAATATTTTGTCATGAATGTAGAGGATGAACTGCGAAATTGAATTATATATTGATGAACGAATCTGGGTTGATTAGGTTCTTTAATTGAAATTTTGGAAACTAGGGTTCATATGAATTGATTTGGGGATTTTATATAATTATGATGATTTATGACGAATTAATGATCCAAGGAGGTTAGGAATGATTTATAACCTGTTAGGGTGGATGGATATTGATGATGAGGCATTGGGTGTTGAATCTTAGAGTTTATAGGTTCATAAATGGTGGAAAAACGCAGAATTCTGGGAAAGAAGACGAATAGTGACATCTCGCGCGATCTCGCGCGAAGTCGTTTGAGCGAGATGGCATCTCACGCGAAGTCGCTCAAACGAGACATGGAAGTCGTTCAAACAACAACCCTTCTGCTTCGAGCGGCAGAGAGAATTTTTGGGGATTTTCTAAAAGTCCAGTTTTGAATTTTCCAGTTTATTGGAGTGAGAGATATTGTCAAATAGTAAATTCAAATATGATAGAATTTCGGGAAAAGTATGGGAGAATTAATACTTTAATTATTTCGGTATAGAGAGAATGTACCTTTGAGATTACGAGAGAGATAGTAATCTAAATATTTATACTATACGTAGTGATGAGGTTAAAATGCGTATGAGGAGTATGTATGTAGGTTGGAGAAATACCTATAAATTATAATAGGATGTGTGTATAACTATTATGTGTTATTATCGTTAAGAGCACTAATGGGTGATATCCCAGGGGTGCAAGAACTTTATAATTAAGCGCACTAACGAGTGATAACTCGGGGTGGAGAAACTCTATTGTTAAGTGTACTAATGGGTGATAACCCGGGAGTACAAGGATGACTATTGTTAGGCGCACTAATGGGTGATAACCCGGGGGTGCAGGATTATTATTGATAGGCGCGTTAATGAGTGCTAACCCGGGGATGCAGGATGTTCTGGATGGGTGCACTAATGTGTCTTAGCCCGGGGGTGCAGGATTAGTGTGTGTGTGTGTGTATATATATATATATATATATATATATATATATATATATATATATATATATATATATATATATATATATATATATATATATAGATGAACTTGTGAATATTGGTACTGTGTGAAATTAGTAGACTTGGTAATAATAATAATCATTACATTGCACCAACTGGTCTTAACCTCACGGTGTAGGATTAGTGTATATATATACGGAAGATGAGACTATATATATGTATGAGTGTACTTGGGTAACTTTCTACTTTGTGAAACTAGTAGATAAAATGGAAATGAGAAATAAAATAATCTGAGTGAATAAAAGATTAACCATTCAAACGGTGAATGATGAAACTTAGTATGTGTGATAAACTATCTGATTAGCGTATTGTATGGGCGATACGGGAATACTACTAGTGAGCATAGTTAGTATTAGTATGGTTTGTGACTAGTTAGACTGGAAAGTATAACTAGGAGGAGATTAGATGTATGTTAGGCGTGCACAATAGACGAGTGGTGAGAAACTCATGTGAGAGTTCGATAACTAACATGAGTATAAGACTTGTTTTAAGAACCAGTTTTAAATACTCTCTAAATCATTTTACACATCGGGCTTTGTCCTGTTTCTTGTGTCTCTTGTCTCTTTTATAATATATATGTATTATATCAGGTGTTCAGCCAGAGGAGTATCAGATTTAGAGATTTGGATTGCTTGACGTTCTGCAGATGTTGTGGAAGCTGTAGGTCCTTGTAGTAGACGCATCTATCTTTCCATTCAGCTTCATCTAGACTTCTTGTTTAGGGCATATGTCGCCCACTTCTGGTTCCTTCATCGGAGATATTGTATTCAGTTTAGATTATGGTTTGGAGTTGTGCACTGGGAGTTTGACCCAGTCTTATTTAGTTATGTATTTGATTCTTGTTCAGTACTTATTATATTCCTGTGTATGTTGATGGTTAATAATTTATTCTTGGATTTTTATGGAGTTAAATGGTTTATATTTTAACATTTAATGAAAATGGAATTTACTTGGTTTTTACTAAATGGGAAATGTTTTGACACCTAGCTTAATTTTATATTAGGTGATTAATATGCTAAAAAGTTTTTCGACAGTGATGCAAAGAATGAACCAACTGAATATCCTGTTTTGAATTGATAGAGTAATGATCACCCTATATTTAATTGGGGGGGGGGGGGGGGGGGTTGTCACATAGGCATTGGTCATGGTAGGCTATGATTTGTAGATAACTTTTTGGTTTTAGATACCCACATATATATGATGTTATATTAGGATGTATTGCCAATGTACTTATCGACCTCATATAGATTTCATTAATAGAGCTATCATAATTTCCATACCAGATTAGAAGATGTATTTAGATACTATGCATATACGTGAGGGTGGGACTAATATCCACTTGTACTTTATTATTAAGGAGACCTAAGAGGAGACCATAGTATCCCTAGATATGATTCTATTAGTTCAAGAGTTAATCAATGTGTTCAACGAGATTTGGGGTTTACCTCTTACTCGAGAGATTAATTTTATGCTAGAATTAAGAATGGACATGAAGCCAATAGATAGGGAACCGTATCGTATAGATCCTATGGATATGAATGAGCTTAGAGATAAAATTAAAAAGTTTTTTGAGGAGGTCTTTATTCCATGTAGAACTCCACCTTGGGGTGCATTAGTTTTGTTTGTAAAGAAGAAGGATCGATCTGTGGTGTTGTGTATCGCCTATCATGATTTGAATTGACGGTGAATAATTACCTATGGATAAGTTAGAGGGAGCTTCATTTTTTACGAGGATATATTTGAAATCTGGTTATCACTAGTTAAGAGTGAAAAGGGAGGATGTTCTTAAGAAAGCCTACTTAATTCATTATGGGTTTTATGAGTTACAAGTGATGTCATTTGGGTTTAATAATGCCCCATTTTTATTCATGAACTTGATGTATTGGGTTTTCTAACTATATTTGGACCAATTCATCATAGTCTTTATTGATGATATTCTTATCTATTCACAGGCAAAAGGAGGATCATGACCGATATTTGCAAATTACATTACAAACACTAACAGAGCATAATACTTATGTGAAGTTCTCCAAATGTGAGTTTTAAAAGCGAGAAATTAAGTTTTTAGGACATGTTTCACATAAAAGACTTTTCGTTGACCCGAGTAAGATGTCATCCATATTATTTTGGGGAAAACCCAAGACACATATCGAGGTTCGTAGCTTTGGGGGTTTGGTTGTGTATTATAGGAGATTCATTCGCGGTTTCTCAATGATATTTAGGTCTATGACCAAGTTGATAAAGAAATGAGTGGTATTTTATTTTATTGAGAAGTATCATCGGGACTTCAACACTCTCGAAAGGAATTTAACCTTTATGTCAGTTCATGGCTTGCCTACCAGTGAAGTTAAGTTTTTGGTATACACTAATGCTTCTCTACAGGGAATAAGTGGGTTATTGATGCATGAGGATATACCAATTTCATACACATCTCAATAATTAAAGCTACACTAGGTTCTCTACCGGACTCATGACTTGGAGTTGGATGCCATTGTATTTAGTTTGCATGCATAGAGGCAGTACATATAGGGTTAGAATTTTAGACTCTTCAGTTACCATGAGAGTCAACAGTATCTAGTTACACAAAAAGATCTCAATATGAAATAATTGTGATGGTTTGAGTTCATCCAAGATTACCAGTTCACGATCCAGTATCACTAGTGGTAATCTCTCATCCCTTCAATCCACCGAGTGGGGATCAGTGGAGATAACTGGTGTATTTATTAGAGCATTCTTGAGTACACTTAGAGTGACTCCATAGATTGTGGTATGTGTGGTTCGGAGGTAGTCACGGGATAAGATGTCTAAGGAAAAGGTGCTTGAGTTTCTTGCTATCGATGTACCTTTCTTTTTTGGGGGTGATGGCGAGTTGCGTTATATGTGTAAGATGGTGGTATTTTTGGATGAAGAATTGTGACGGTCAGTTATAGAGGAAACACAATGGTTCACATTTTGAGCTACACTGAGGCGGCGATAAAATATACCAATAAATGAAGAGATAGTATTAGTGGGACGATATAAAGAAGGATGTTGACAAGTTCCTATCGAGATGCACTACTTGTAACATGGTTAAGGTATACCATCAGAAGCCGTTTGGTATGCTTTATTTTACATCCATTCCTAAGTGGTAGTGGGATAGTGTAACGCCCCGTATTCTTTTATGATTTAAATAATTATGGAATTTATTATTATTGTTGGATTAATTGAATTAAGAGAACTTAATTGTTAATTAATTCGGATTAAAATAATTATTAACTAGCGTTCCAAGGGTTAAGACTTATTGTTATGAACTATTAAATATTATTGTGTGATATGTAATATCGAATTATGATATTTGATAAATTGTCGGATGTGAGAAATACGACAGTTTGGTAATTTAAGTCTGACGCGCGTGTGAGTCGTGTCGGGACTGATTGATTGGGATAAAAAGAGAATTTATTTTTATTAACTCGTATGGTCATTTTGAGTGCACCTTTGAATCCGGGAGGGTTGAGATAGTCCGAAAACACTACCCGGGTATTTTATTTGGACTCCGGGAGATTTTAAGCCAAACCGGCACCCTGTAGGAGTAGTTTTGTAATTTGGATTTTTAGAAAAATTAAATGGAGAAAAATTAGAGAATAATTATATCATCTACGGGAGTTCCATTAGGGTTAAGTTACAAAAAAATCAAGGTAGAGACACAGATGGTGAGGGAGAGAAAAGTCCCAAGGAAGGGAACCACTTAGCACCACCTTGCACAACCACCACCACCATCGTATAGATCAGAAGACGAGGAACGTATCTATACCAACGTCACCAACGGATCAGACCATCCTATTCGAGGCAAGTGCTTCTTACTTGCTTTCTTTTAGCAATAATCATACTCATGTTAGAGTAGGTGAAAGTAATCATGATTTACATGTTAATTGGGTGAAAATTTGATGTTAAATGATGATTAAGGGGTGGGATAATTAGTTGTTGATATTCCTTCATGTATGTAGAGGATTAATCACAAAATTAAATCATATATATTGATGAACGAATATGGGTTGATTGGGTTCTTTAATTGAAATTTTGGGAACTAGGGTTCATGTGAATTAATTTGGGGATTTTATATAATTATGATGATTGATAACGAACTAGTGATCCTAGGATGTTAGGAATGATTTATAACCTGTTATGTGTTGATTGGGGTTGATGATGAGGTGTTGGATGAAGAACCTTAGAAGTTTTTAGGGTTAAAAATGGTGAAAACGTAACAGTTGCAGAACAGGTCTGATGTAACGAAACCCGTTCCATTTTTGAGGGATTCGGTTCCATTTGGTGAAAATGTAACTGTTGCAGAATAGGTCTGACGTAACAGAACTGGTTCCATATCTGGGGGATTCGGTTCGGTTCATTTTCTGCTGATGTCCAGTGTTGCTACAGAACCTTGGAGAACCTGGGAATTTTTCTTAGAGTCCAGTTCTGAGTTTACCCGCTTACTGGAGTGAGAGAAACTGCCAGATAGTAAACTAAAACAAGACAGAATTTCGAGAAAGTATGTAAGAATTAATACTTTACTTATTTCGCTATAGATAGAATGTACCTTGGAGATTAGGAGAGAGATAGTAATCTAAATATTTATACTATGCATAGCGGTGATAATGAAATATGTATGAGAAGTGTATGATTAGGTTGGGAATATGCCTATTATGTGATAGTATTATTAAGAGCACTAATGGGTGATACCCAGTGTTGTAATAATCTTATTGTTAAGCTCACTAATGAGTGATAACTCGGGGGTGCAGGAACTCTGTTGATTAAATGTACTAATGGGTGATAACCGGGGGTACAAGGATATTATTGTTAGGTGTACTAATGGGTGATAACCCGGGGGTACAAGGATGATTATTGTTAGGCGCACTAATGGGTGATAACCCAGGGGTGCGGGATTATTCTTGATAGGTGCATTAATGGGTGCTAACCCGGGGATGCAGGATTTTCTTGATAAGTTCACTAATGGGTCATAGCCCGGGGGTGCATGATTAGTATATATATATGTATGTGAACTTGTAAATATTTCTACTGTGTGAAATCAGTAGACTTGGTAATAGTAATAACTATTACATTGCGCTAAGTGGTCTTAACCTAAGGGTGGAGTATTAGTGTATATATACAGGGATAATGACACTATATATATATATGGGTGTATTTGGGGAACTTTCTACTTTGTGAAACTAGTAGATAAAGTGGAAATGAGAAATAAAATAATATTAGTGGATAAAAGATTAACCATTCGAACGGTGAATAATTAAACTTAGTGTGTGAGATAAACTATCTGAATATCATATTATATGGGAGATACGGGAGTACTACTAGTGATCATAGTTAGTATTAGTATGGTTTCTGACTAGTTAGACTAGGTTGTATAGCTAGGGGGAGATTTGATATACGTTAGGTGTGCACAAAAGATGAGAGGTGAGAAACTCATGTGAGAGTTCGATAACTAACATGCGTATAAGACTTGTTTTAAGAACCAGTTTTAAATACTTGCAAAATCATTTTAAAACCTCGGGCTCTGAACCATTTCTTGTATCTCTTCTCTCTTTTGCTACATATATATATTATACCAGCTGCTCAGCCACAGGGGTACGAGAATTAGAGATTGGAGTGTGAGACGTGTTGCAGCTATTGTGGAAGCTGTAGGTCCTTGTAGTAGACGTATCTATCTTTTCCATTCAGTTTCATATAGACTTCTCATTTAGGGCATGTGTCGCTCACTTCTAGTCTTTTTTCTGAGATATTGTATTCAGTTTATTTTATGGTTTAGAGTTTTGAACTGGGAGGTTTTACCCAGTCTTATTTATTTCAGTACTTGATTCATGTTCAATGTTTATTATATTCCTATGTTTGGTGAATGGTTTATATTTTATGACTGAATGAAAATGGATTTACTTGTTTTTACTAAAATTGGAAATGTTTTGACACCTAGCTTGATTTTATATTAGGTGATTAATATGTTAAAAAGTTTTTCGACAGTGATGCTAAGAATTAACCAACCGAACATTCTGTTTTAAATTAGTACAGGACATATCACCCTATATTTAATTGGGCGGGGTGTCACAGATAGTATTATGGTGGATTTCATAATAGGGATACCTTTGACTCCACGACAACATGGTTCTATTTGGGTGATTTCTAATCGCCTCATAAAGATGGTTCATTTTTTAGTTATTCATAGTGATTATTCGATTGAGCATCTTGTCCATTTGTATGTGTCTAAGATAATTCAACTGCATAGGATAACATTATAGATCATTTTATATTTGGGACCTACATTTACGGAACATTATTAGAAGACTTTCCAATAGGTCATTGGGTCTAAGTTTCCCCCTAACATGGCATACCATCCCTAGACAGATGGATAGACTTAAACATAAAACCAGGCATTAGTGGATAGGTAGAGGGCATATATAATGGACTTTAAGGGTGGTTGGGAGACCCAATTGCCATTGGTTGAGTTTTCATGAAATAATAGTTACCCCCTTATAAGGCACTTTATAGGAGATCATGACGATCACTATTATATTAATTAGACACATGTGAGGGTTGACACTTGGTATGATAATTAGTCTAAGAGACTATCGATAAGATCAAGTTTATTCGAGAGAGGATTAAAGTCGCTCAGGATAGACAAAAGAGTTATGCCTATAAGAATACAAAAAAAATTCAATTTTAGGTGGGAGAACATGTGTTACTACAAGTTTCCCCTATGAAAAGGGTGATGAGGTTCAGAAATTTAGAGAAATTAAACCCACGTTATATTGGGTCGTTCATGATTACCGAAAAAGGTAGTAAAGGTAGCTTCTCTTCTAACACTTCTGGACTACCTAGATTCAGTTTCACATTTTTTTACTTCGTTCGTTTCTACACCCAAAGTTTGCATATCATCATATTGATGTGGGTGAAATTAAGGTAGACTCGGATGCGTCATACATTAAGAAATCAAAATTATTTTGGATCAAAGAATCCAAAAGTGTCATTTCAAGGAGATGTTGCTAGTACAAATGGAATAGAAACACCATAATAGTGATGAGTCCACTTGGAAGTGTGAGGATTTGATGAGACAATAGTACCCCCATATTTTTTAACTCATTTACATGAGGTCTTAACATTTTGACTAACTTATATGAGGTTTCAGTGTTTGACTCAGTTAAATAAGGGGTTATTACTTTGTCTTAGGTAAATATGTCATTAATTGTGAAAGGACAATATTCTTTTTACTAGGGGAATATTATAATACCTCATAACTTAGGGGTATTTATTGATAATTTAATATTAAAATTTTGTATTTTTCTTGATTAATTTTTTCTTGATTTAATTGATTATTTCAATTGAAATTTAATTTGAAACCAAAACAACGTGAATAGAATTTACTATCAAAGATTGGATGATTACTATTCAAATAGTATTTACTATTTGCATAGGATGTTAAAGAGTAGTTACTATTGAAATAATATTTACTATTGACATGGGATGCTAAAGAGTAATTACTCTTCAAATTGTAGTTTCTATTCACATCTAAACCTAAATAGTGTCTACTATTCAAACAGTATTTCCTATTTACATAGGATGATATATAGTAATGAAAATTTAATTATAAGAATAAAATTATGAGCATAGGATGATCGTTCCGATAAACCAACAATTATATTCATTCCACTATCTACTATCATTCCCATTCTAATACACAAGAAAGCCCAAAAACATAATCTATTTTCCACCCAAATTACACCATTACATTTAGAAAAATTATAATATTTTATTCTAGGAAAAAATTGTGTTTTATAGAAAAGTATTTAGGATTCTAAAGGATTTTTGAAGGGCTAATTCGACTCCCTTCCAAGAGTTATTTCTTCTACACATTCGTGGATTATTTTCATTAATTAAGGAGAAATTTTGAACGAATTTTCTTTGATGATGTTTCCTTTCTATTTTTGGAGGTTTTATGCATTGAAACAAGATAATTCCACTCTCTCATCTGTATACATAAATATTATTTTCTGCCCAAAGAGTTTTTTTATATATTCTAAAATTTATTAATGTTTATCTTGTTTTGATCATAACTTTATAAATTCTAATTTTTATTGAATAAATTAATAAATCTAATTCATGAAATTATATATGTGAGTGCAAATAATATTAATAAATTAATCTAAGCAATTAAGGCCAAATTAAGAATAAAATAATATCACAAAAGAAGGATTTACATGGTTTAGAAATTGCCTACGTCTACGAGGTGTTTCTCCTTTTATTACTTCTCTATGATTTCATATCAAGAAGTTACATTCCCCTTTTCCCAGGAATGCGGTTTGATTTTATAGAAGTGGAGGAGGTAGAATAGTATTCAACTTCTTCTAGTTGTTGGTTAAGTCACTTCTTAATTTATGTTGATCTCCTCAGAGCTATTGGGTATTTGGATTGATCTCTTCGTAATTATCTCTTATGGCATCCCTTGACCATTATTGGGTTGGCCTTCTTTCTAGATCTGAGCTTTGGGTCGTTCAGTTTACACTCCACAATTTCCTCCAAAGATCATCTACTTGAATGGAGCCAAAAGGTTTGAAAAGTTGTTTGGCTTGACAAGTTGGTCAACACAAGTAATTCATTCTCATTTGATATTGTATTTTAGCAATGAAATTCTTCAAAAAGTAACAGTGATATGGTCGGATATTGTTCTGACCTTTGAACTTTGTAGGGACACACTCGTGATTACTCTATTTTAGTAAGGGTACGCTGGTAATATTCTAAAAATGAACCATAAGTTACATTAATGAGATTTGGGGTCCGCTCCTGGATGATTTCGTGTTTGGGATTTCACTCCACATTTAATCAAAAGTCTATACCATAGTTTGCACAATTCTTTTCATTGAAAAATGAATATTAGGATCTTCGTCTTTACATACTTTGCATGAAAGTATTCTTCTTCCTGGGATTTTATTTGTATTCATTAGCAATTTAAACTTCAATGTTCCTTCTTCTCCCTGAATATTTTATCTTCTTTTGAGTTCTGTTATCCTCTGTCTTCATTTGCAAAAATGGTGTACTCTTTTAATGCAAGAACCATAAGGGAATTTCAGGAAAATTTATTTGATTCCTCCTTATCTAACCATTGAATGTGATGATGTTCCTAAAGATTGCACCACTGTTGAGGGTGGACACTGAATCCATATCCTGTGACACCCCGACTAATTAAATACCGGGTAGCTACTCCTTTATTAAATTAATTCAAAATGCCAAGTTGGTCCAGTTAATAGCATCACTGTCGAAAACATTTTAATGATTACTAACCACCTAGTATTTAAAAAGTCGGGGTGTCACAGGTGGTATCAGAGCATCAGGTTCTAGTGTCCTTTAGGATCTGACGGCTTATTATGTTTCCGCTAAGTTTCTTTGATATAGAGCCCTATATTTTAGGACTGTTGTACTCTTTTTGTGTATGCTTCGTTCTTCATCTATTTTAAGTTTATAAAGAGCGAACTTATAAACTTTGTTCTTATTTCAGATGCCTCCACGACGTGCACGACGAGTTCCCAGGGATGCAACGCCCGAACCCCAGCCCGCTCCAGTTCAGGGCATGATGAACGCCGCTGAGGTTGCAGCTATAGTAGCCCAAGCGGTAAATGCCGCCATTTCCGTTGTTCAGCAGGCACCACCGCAGGCGCCGGTTGCCGCGCCAGTATAGGCTAATGCATTCCCGTCTGCTTGGGAGCGTGTACTTGACACTTTTTAGAAAGCGCATCCGCGAGAGTTTACAGGTAGCTCAGATGTGGTAGTCTCGAGCCAATGGAGGAAGGATATGCAGAGGCACTTAAGGATGTATGAGTGCACGGACGTTCAGAAGCAGGTGCTAGCTACGTTCAAGCTAGTTGGATCTGCGCTACAGTGGTGGGAGTCTATTACCACCATGGAGGAGAGGGATACTCTCACTATTCAGGACTTCTGGGTGCGGTTTCACCGCAAGTACTTTTCTTCGGCTGTTCACACGGAAATGAGGAGGAAATTGATGAGTCTGAAGCAGGAGGGTAAGACTGTGGCCTAGTATGAGGCCGAGTTCACGAATCTGTTGAATATCGTTCCAGATGAGATACCAACAGAGAAGAAGAAGATTGAGAAGTTCACGGACGGGTTGACATGGAGGATCCGTCAGCATCTGCTAGGGAACCTATCTTTGGCCACTTATTCTAATGTGGTTAACGCTGCATTGTTACACTGCCAGGACCACCATTTTCATATGGCCGAGGGCAAGAGGTCGGGGGAGTCTAGCCATCAGGGCAGGACTAGAGGACATGGTGCCAGCGGGGCACAATCTGGTCAGGGGCAGAGACAGAATGAGCAGGGCTCCCAGCAGGGGGATAATAAGAGGTTCCGGTCAGGGAACTACAGACAGGGATAAGGAGGTTTTCGTCAGGGCCATCAGGGTCCAAACGGCCATCAGGGCCAACAGGGGCAGCAGTTTAACCAGGGCCAACAGGGCAAAGGGAGGAATGGTACGGCCACCAGGGCCGGGGACAGCAGGGACAGAGAGGAGGGAACTTCCTAGGGAAGTGCTTTGTTTGTGGCAAGACTGGCCATAAGCGACAGGATTGTCCTAATAGGGGTAGGGCCCCACAGCAACATCAGCAGGGTGCTCGCCAGGAGCCATAGAGGCCTATGTTTCCGGCCACTCTTCCCGCACCGCCACAGATGGCAGCATTGCCACCCATTCCAGCAGTCCCAATTCAGTAGGGACAGCTACAGTATGGACGTGTCTACAACGTACACCAGGCTGCAGTTCCACAGGCACCGCCCGCGATTGAGGGTATGTTTCCTATCCATGGCACTATGGGTCGGGTATTATTTGATACGGGTGCTACACACTGTTTTATATCTACACACTTCGCGAAAGCTTTTGGATTGTTAGCTACGGCAGAGAGCACAGTGACGTGTGTCGACTCACCATTGGGGAGTGGGTCCCTTATTTTCTTTATATACCGGGGAGTGGGGGTAGAGATTGGTGGTTTGGTATTACCTGCAGACATGTTAGTATTAGATATGCATGTTCACGATGTGATTATCGGTATAGATTGGCTCGTAGCTTACAGGGCCATGATTGATTGCTTCAGCGGGAGCATTGTTTTTGCCATTACAGGGCAAGAGATGTTTATAGTGGCGATGCCTCGCCCAAAGGGAGGATCGACCGCTCATCTGTATTACATTGAGGAGGATACCTCTAAGGAGGTAGTGATTCCTTTAGATTCTATCCAAGTTGTCAGGGAGTATTCAGATGTGTTTCAGGAGATACCAGGCCTACCCCCCAGTCGAGAGATAGACTTTATTATAGACCTATTGCCAGATACGAGACCTATAGCACGCGCACCGTACCGGATGGCTCCGGCAGAGATGCGAGAGCTACGAGATCAGATAGAGCAGCTGTTAGGTCAGGGCTTTATTCGCAGGAGTACCTCACCTTGGGGCGCTCCAATTTTGTTTGTGAAGAAGAGGGATGGTTCACTGAGATTGTGTGTGGACTACCGAGAGTTGAATAAGGTCACGATACGGAATAAGTATCCGTTGCCTCGAATCGATGACTTATTCGACCAGTTGAGAGGAGCTTCTTTCTTCTCGAAGATTGATTTGAGATCGAGATACCATTAGTTGCGTATCAGGGAGGAGGATGTCTCGAAGACTGCGTTCTTGTCGAGATATGGTTCTTACGAGTTTCGGGTTATGCCTTTCGATTTGACCAACGCTCCAGCAGTGTTTATGGACTTGATGAACAGAGTGTTCAGGGATTTCCTAGACCAGTTTGTCATTGTCTTCATTGATGATATTCTGGTTTACTCCCAGATAGAGGAGAAGCACGCCGAGAATTTGAGGCAGGTTTTGCAGACACTTCGTCAGAACGAGTTATATGAAAAATATGAGAAATGTGGGTTTTGGTTGAAGGAGGTCTTGTTTTTAGGACACAATATTTCCGACCAGGGAACATCTGTTGATCCGGGGAAGGTATCAGCGGTGAGGGAGTAGGGACAGCCCACGACACCAACGGACATTCGTAGTTTCTTGGGTCTAGCAGGATACTACAGGAGGTTTATTCGGGGCTTCTCAGAGATAGTAGGTCCTTTGACACATCTGACTCGTAAGGGTGTGCCATACATCTGGAGTGATGCCTGTTAGTTGGCATTCGATGAATTGAAGGACAAATTGACCTCAGCACCTGTGTTAGCATTGCCGAGACCGGGAGTTGAGTATTTGGTTTACACCGATGCGTCTTTACAAGGACTGGGAGGTGTATTGAAGCAGGAGAGACAGGCCATAGCTTATGCTTCCAGTAAGCTTAAGCCTCATGAGAAGAATTACCCCACGCATAATTTGGAGTTGGAGGCAGTGGTATTTGCCCTACGGATTTGGAGGCACTATCTTTTGGGGGAGAAGTTCCAATTGTTCACAGACCACAAGTCCCTACAGTACCTGTTCATGCAGAAAGAGTTGAATATATGGCAGCATAGGTGGCTTGGATTTGTGAAAGACTACCAGTTCGACATCCAGTACCACCCGGGTAAGGCTAACGTGGTAGCAGACGCGTTGAGCCGTAGGCCAGCAGATGAGGTGGCAGAGGTGTGGAAGGCTAAGTGGAAGGAATTGGGACACCAGGATGCAGTTGCCCGATCTTTCATGTCTGTGATGACCGTTACACCGCAGATTGTCATGAAGGTAGTACGGGCAAAGGCTAATGACTCGTTCTGTCAGGAGCAGATAGTTCGATTACTAGCAGAGGGAGCCGAGTCCTATACCGTTAGCTCAGACGGGGGATTACGCTTCAATGGGAGATTAGTAGTTCCGGAAGGGGAGGAATTGCGACACGATGTGATGGCAGAGTCGCACGGCTCACGGTTCGCGGTACATCCCGGAGGAGACAAAATGTACCAGGACATAAGACGGCAGTATTGGTGGAGCGGTATAAAGAGAGATATCGCTGAGTTTGTTTCGAAATGCGCCACTTGTTAGCCTGTAAAAGTGGATCATCAGAGACCGGAAGGATTGCTACAGCCGTTGGAGGTCCCGGTGTGGATGTGGGAGAGCATATCCATGGACTTTATCACGGGGTTGCCTACGTCGCAGAGGGGTCACGACTCCATTTGGGCAATTGTGGACAGGTTGTCCAAGGTCGCTCACTTTTTACCCGTAAGGACTGACTACACTACGGGACAGTATGCCCAGCTCTTCATTTCAGAGATTGTGAGACTTCATGGTGTACCCCTAAATATCGTGTCTAACGGAGACAAGATATTTGTTTCGAGGTTTTGGGAGAGTTTCCAGGAGGCCATGGGCACGAAATTGCGGTTGAGTACGGCTTATCATCCGCAGATTGATGGGCAGACTGAGCGCACAAATCAGATGTTGGAGGACATGCTATGCATGTGCATTATTGACTTCGGGGGTGGATCGGAGTAGTACCTTCCACTGGTGGAGTTTGCTTACAACAACTCCTATCAGTTCACTATTGGCATGGCTCCGTTTGAGGCATTGTACGGTAGGCCTTGTCGTTCCCCAGCATGTTGGTTAGAGGTAGGGGACAACAAACTGCTTGGGTCGGAAGTGATTTAGGATACTTCGGCAAGGATTGAGTTGATTCGGAGTCGCATTCGGGTAGCTCAAGACAGGCATAAGAGTTATGCTGATGCGAAGAGATTTTTCAGAGAATTCCAAGTGGGGGACCAGGTTTTGCTCAGGGTATCTCCTATGAAGGGGATTATGCATTTCGGGAAGAAAGGGAAGTTAGCACCAAGGTATGTGGGGCCGTTTCCTATTATTGAGCGGATCGGATCGGTTGCGTATAGACTTGGACTACCGGAGCATTTGCATCGGATTCACGATGTGTTCCATATTTCCTCGCTGAGGAAATACCTTAGAGATAATCTGGCTCATTCTCACATTGCTGTGGAGGACATCGATCTCCAGCCGGATAGCTCCTACGAGGAGGGGCCGATTGCTATTTTGGACCGAAGCGAGAGGAAACTGCGGTCAAAGATAGTTCCGTTAGTGCGTGTTCAGTGGCGACATCACAATGTCGATGAATCCACATGGGAGCGCGAGGATGAGATGCGCGAACGTTATCCAGAGTTGTTTTTAGCAAGTACTTTCTAGTTTCGAATTTCGGGACGAAATTCAGTTATTAGGGGGGAAGTATGTAATACCCCGTACTTTTGGCTATATTTATTTTTGGGATTAATTAATTAAATGCGTATTAATTGGAAATTAATCCGGGTTATAAATACTGACGAGATGCGAGTTGGTATTTGATTATGTGCATATATGATTATATATGAATTTGGAATTATGAAATTTGTCGTGAGATTAATATACGGCAATTTGAGACGCGTGTGACCGTCGCGTCATGGTATATTATTTTAATTATAAAAGTGATTTTTATTTCTATTATCCGTATGGTCATTTTGAGTGCGCCAACGCGTCCGGAAGGGTCGAGATAGTCAGAAAACACTAGCCAGGGGTGTAGTTTTGATTCCGGGGTATTTTTAGGCCATACCGGCAACTTAAAGGGTATTTTGGTAATTTTGTATTTTGAGGAATTAATAATGATGAAAATTAGGAGTCTAAATCTAATGTGGATTTAACCCACTAAACCCACTAACCAACCCATATTAACCCATTAAGCTACGGAGGCTATGATTAGGTTTACAACTTTCCCAAAGGAAAACCCTAGCCACCATAAGCCACCATTGGAGAAGGAGCTTGGAGGGAGAAGAAATTCTGCAGAAAAGCTTCATTAAACCTACACCAAACCCAGAGACAATCAAGGCAAGTGTTTTAATTATATTTAAATTCATAGAATGTTCCTTCCATGTTAGAAAATTGAAGAATATCAATTGTTCTTGAAAGATAATGAAAACCCATGTATTTTGAATCTTAGAACTTGAAAATCTTGAGGAGAATTGCATGTAGAATGATAGGTAGATGAGTATTCCCATATTATTTGTGATTGGAAGAAATTAAAACGGATTTATATTGGGTTAATTCATGATTCAAAAAGTTAGGGTTCATGTTCTTGAAAAATTGGGAAAAAGTGTAGAGATTTGTAAATTTGGTTGATGTTAGGATGGATTAATCCTTCAAAACGTGTTAGGATGTGATTATAATATGTTTAGGATTGTTTAGAGACCTTAAAACGATTGTTGGGACTTAGTTTAGAAGAGATTTGAGGAGTAAGAATGGTGAAAAAACGAGATTAGATAAATCTGGGACGAATCTGGTAGGTCGTTAGAAGCCCCTGCCCAGGTCGTTCGAACGAACTCGTTCGAATGAACTCGTTCGAACGAGCTTCTAACGAATTGACCAGTCGTTCTAATGAAAGGGATCCTCGTTCGATAACTTCGTTCGAACGAGATATCGTTAGAAGGTACAGTTCGTTCAAACGAACTGGAATCTCGTTTGAACAGCCTCGTTCGAACGAGACTTCTAACGAGTTGACAGAGGAATCTCGTTCGAACAGTCTCGTTCGAACATTCTCGTTCGAACGAGACTTCTAACGAGTTGACAGTTTGGGCCTTTATGAACTGTTTTGATTTTTGGAGTCCCGTAAACTTGTTCGAGGATATAGATAACATTCCGATGATGATGTAATGATAGAATTGGGACTTTTGGGTATTTATGAGAAGGAAATTATATACGAGAGTTATATTAAATAGACGGTTTGGGTTGAGACGTGAGTGTCTACTACGACGAGAGAATATTATGACGCGTATGATTATAAACCGGAATAGTATAAATTGTGATAATTATAAGTTGGTACGAGAATGCAATATGTACTACGATTAAACTACGGGATTACTAAGATGTGTGTTTACTTAGTATTGGTATATGAATTGTGTGTATGACATACCTACCATACTTGCTATCACGGGAGGTTGGCGTTCGCTTAGGGCCCTCTAATCCTTGTGTTGCCCAGATTTAGACTGGTTACCTTGATGAACATAGGTCATAGAAAGACTTATTGGGATATTAATAAGTCCGCTGATCGTGGGAGCGTAGGTATGTGCGTGACCCATGTGATGTGACTGTGTTTCCCCTCCATTATTTGTGATGTTTTTATCTGTGAACTATTCTTGAGAGATTCGGAATATGTAATCCTTATGTACGTGATGTACCGGGATGGATAGCAGAGTATGTGTGCACCGCAGCTTAGTTCTCGGGGTGCTTATATTGTATATTTATGATGTGAATAATATACACTTAATTAATGGGAACCTTCATGTTAATGTTTTGAATATAAATTACGGTATTGTTTCGAGAAACATAACGAGTTAGCTGATAGTGAAATATATTGTATATTGAGCATCTGAATTTACGTTAAACCCCTACTTAATTACGCGCGTTATAATGTTAATAGAACCGAGTAATAAGTGTAGGACCTATGACAGTCTAGCTAGATATGATGGCACTTAGCTAGTGGTTTGTGTCGTTATAGATGGGTACTAACGTTAGGAGTGCACAGTTAGACGAGAGGTGAGAATATCATGTGAGTGCACATCCTAACATGTACTTTGCATTTAATGTTTTAAATGTTTTTAAAGCACTTGAAGGTTTTTTAAAATATAACTCCACATTCGGGCTCTGACCCGTTTGCTTTTCAAATCTATTTTTCTTTGTAAAACCATTTTAGGTGCCCAGCCACAAGGACACCATGCATAGGATATTCATTCAGGTGACGAGCTGTAGCTGTTTGTGGAAGCTACAGGGATTTGTTTGTAGACGCTTCTATCACTTGGATTCCAGATTCATCATCTATCAGTTGTAGGGCATGTTGCCCATTTTTATTACAGTTACATTTCCATTACAGTTTTCAGACTTTGGCATGTACTGTTTTAGTTTTCGGTTTACTTATTTCAGTTGTGGAATTGTAGTGAGGAGTTTTTCCTCCAGACTTTATTTACGTTATGTGATGGTCATTCTATTTACTTCATTATGGTGAATGGTGTTATTATTCTTTATTACACTTGTTGCATGTTAATCAGACTTTAATTAAAAAATTTGGCACTTACTTTTTAAATACTAGGTGGTTAGTAATCATTAAAATGTTTTCGACAGTGATGCTATTAACTGGACCAACTTGGCATTTTGAATTAATTTAATAAAGGAGTAGCTACCCGGTATTTAATTAGTCGGGGTGTCACATATCCTTTCAGTTGCTGAACGGGGTAATAACAATTCCCCCAAATCATGTATTTCGAGAGATTTGGGAGTTCTTTGATGTTTTCCCTTCTCAATGCACTCTAAATACTTAGTGAATTATCAAGGGCTTCAATAGAATCAATGAGTTGTGTGGGGCCAAAATAGGGATTCCAGAAATTAGGCACAGTTACTCTTGGTCTCACACAACAGAAGGGGTCCTTTATTCGAAGTCAAGAAAGTCTAATAGAGTCTTAGTTATCAAACTTCCTAATTCCAATAAAGGCTATTGGAATAAAGGCTTCATTACTATAAATTTGAAACACCCACTCTTCTTGAGGGTGATAATATCGAGGGTTTTTATGCTCATAGAGAGGATGGGATATATGTTAACTTTTTATTCCTTATACTTTGAACTTTATTTGATAATTCCATTACTGATGAAGATTTTTTTGTCTTAATCGATCAAAGAAGAAAGAGCCTTCTCCCTCACATTTCAATAGGGAAGAACTGATTAAGGTTTGAAATCTGAGAAGGCCATTTGTTCTCCATGGTGTTCACCCAAGGTCTACATATATCTTTATTAAGTACAAGAACTCTACTAGAAACGTCACTTCTCTCCTAGTAGATTTAATCCCTGACATCCCTCTCCCTTCAGCGAGTGATGGATATTCTACTTCTTCTTCCTTCTAATCATTAAACGTTGAGTCCATTCCTACTACCAAGGATGAATTGATTGCCATAAATAGAATAATTCTCCTAGTAGATGATAATGATATGGTGCCTCTTCCCCCAAGGCTAAGGATTCTAAGAAAATTAAGTTTGGGGACCCCTTCGCTCTAGTACCTGCATTGTATTCCCCTATCGAAGAGAAGAATAAGAAGTAGAAGACTGGTTATTCTATAATGATTGTGATTCCCTCTAATTGGGGATATTAGCACAACTCTATAAACGAACACAAAATAAAGTTGGTTGCCAAAAATCCCTCATTGACCCTAGGTCTACGGAAGGGAGTTATGCTTACACTTGAATGTAAGAAAGTTAACAAGCTGACGCGAGATCAACTTTCAACACCTGTAGCTCAGGTGTTGTCTCTAGTAAACACAAATTTTCCTTTCTAATTTTATGTTTTGATTAAACCTTATATTCATGATACCATCTTATTCCTTCTTCACACAATTTTTGGATGACTTTGTTTCCATCTTGGAGAAGTGATCTAAGTAATCCAAGGTCATAGATGACCTCAACACAAAGCTAAAGAACTCTTTGTGTGCCCATATCACCACTCAAAATCCTTATGAGGTGGAGAGGGTGTGAGGCCCTAAAACATGATTTGAAATGTTAGTAACATGAGGAAGTATAAGTTATAATTTATATGTTTTGGGATGGGTATTAAACAATTTAAGTATCATGTTTGGGGAGTTCATACTCATGTGATACATATGTTGTTTATAATAAATTCTAACTGAGATGATGATTGGTGATAACATGTTAGAGGGTATGATTATTTATATGGTTAAATTATTTATAAATTATGATTTTAAATCAGCGTTATGTTTATTAAATTAAAATAGGGTGTTGGTACAAAATTGGGGATGTTTCGTCCCCAAATCTGAACGTTTTGATATTTTCACTACATTGCTACTCTCATATATGAGATTTTTTCCAAATCTAAATTATGTTTGTTTTACAAATGCGGGACAAATCCATCATCAGTGTAAATGTTTGAGTGGACCTTTCTTTCATCCAATCATACACAACCACCTTGAAAATTCTCACAATACCACGTTTTTATGTTTATTGAGTAGGAATTTATCATCTTGTTCATTTCATAGTATAATCTTGGGAAGAAATAATCTTGAGGAAAGATAAAGGAGGGTTTAAATAATGATTACTTTGACAAATTACAATAAATCAAGGATTTCTTATAAGGTAATTATCTCTTTGTAAAAGTTGGCCACAAGAATGAGTTTTGCACTTTGTATATTTTTGTATCTGATTTGGATAAAGATGTTAAGTATACGCTTGTTACCTAATTGGATTGAAACAAGGATGCTTATCAACATGCACAAAAAACTTGTTCTAGGATAGTCAATGTGAACTTTAAAAACTTTGATTGGAGTCACCTTCTTGTGAAGTTCTTTTAATTTGGAAAATTCATGTATATGATGTGTGTATATGTTAAAACATGTTTAGTATATGTTTCCATGAACAAATGTCCAAGATAGATAGTATGAAGATTTAATTATAATATGAAAGGTTCTAAAGCTCTATTTTGGACATAGTTGTGCTAAAAGTGGCCTAACTCATTGGTTACTTATTGAAATCAAGTGATTATAGTTGAAATTGTTACAAAACATATATGAGTATAACATACTCATATATGAGCATAAAATATACTCTGGGTTGGCTTGTGGGTTGTTTCAAAGTTGAAGCTTTTTTGATATTTTTTTTTGCATAAATAACATGAAAAATGTTGTAGTAAAATGTGCAAAACTTTCTTTAGTACATTCTTAATTTCATTCTGCAAATAGTGTTAGAACCTTAATGCATAGGATGTTATAGAAATATGAAGTTGAATATCTAATTCTTTTCTAGTTATTTCATATTGACTAACTAATGTGATGAGTTACTAGATTTAATGTTCATTGGTCTATTAAAATACTAATGATGTTGACTTGATAGGTGGGGAAGCGGCTAATACTAAAATACAAAGGAGATAGTTTTGGTACTAATCTGATTACTTACATTAAAGTGAGTGACCTACCCTAGGAAATATAGATTCTTATACTTTCATATGGAAATGTATATCTTAAATACATGTATTGGGATGTTTGAATAATGATGTGATGTTTAAGAGTCATATGGATATGATTAAAAACTCTAAGTGAAGGGATATAATTTTATGGAGTGTGGTGGGTCCTACGGTATGTGGTGGTCTCGTTAATACAAGTTAAGATTTTGTGTACTCGAGCCAATCTAAAGGGATGTGGTGGTCCCTATAACTGTGGTAGGTTAACTAGCCTATGGTGGGTCCAAGCTTGAGAGACTTCACAATTCTGAGTTATAGGATTTAAAATGTTTATTTAAAGTTGTCATATTTGTGATGTGTGTGTATATGGTCATTTACAAAGGTTTTATATCTTACACTCCTATAATGTTTTGTTTCAGGTATGCCTATCATTTGGAGTTCACTACCAAGTTAAGGCTGTAAGATGGGAGAGTGAACAAGTTTTTATGAAAATTTTAAACTTGAAAACTTATTTACGAAAAATTATTTTATACTTGGTAAATTACATGTGAATGTAATGATGTTTTTGTTTCATACCTTAAAGTTTTATCTAAAGATAGTTATGTTTTCATATAAATATGCCTCAAAAAAACAAAGAAACATTTTGCATTATTTTCCATGAGATTGAAATTATAGTATTGTTTGAGGAAATTTATCTCTAAATAAAAGGATGATTTGAATATAATTAAATTAAGGCTTGACAACTTCATATTAGATCATGGTTATTAGCATTTTTACATTGCGTCAGGGTCTAAATTTTTAGTGGATTATAGAAAGTGGGTTTGTTATGAGTCATGATTTTGACGAAAATCATTAATGTTGAACTTGTACTATTGTATTTTGTACAATTTATTATGTGGTAGTAAGTGACAAATCCATTTAAGATGCATGATAGAGCAGCGGGTGAGGCATTCCATGTGTAATACCCTCCCCTAATATTTTATTATCTTCCCATGTAAATTGAAAGCATTTGAAACTCTTGGGAGTTGGAGTATTTGTATGTGGGATTTTATCTCTATGATTGATTATGCTTTGAGTCTTGATGGTAATTTTTGGATGTTTTTGGGTAAAATTGGAGATTTAACGAATTTTATGGATCGAATGAACTCGAAGGTCATTTGAACGAAATCTTTGTCTCGACCGAATGAGAAGACTAGTGGTTGGAACGAGAAGACCATTTCGTTGAAAGTGGACATTTAACGAAGATCCAACGACTCTCATTTATATAAGTTTACAACCTAGTTAGAAGGTCATTCTATTGGAGATCAAATGAGATCTCAATATCTCTCGAATGAGGTCCCATTCTCATTCGAACGACCTTCCAAAAATCTTGTAAATCAGAATACCCTTGTGTGCTATCACATTTCAGGCACTTAGATCGATGATGTGTCGACTCCTGGGGAGTCCAAATGATCCAAAATAGGGATTTTGTATTTTAGACTTGTTTTTTAAGTGAGTTTTGAGGATTATTTTGGTGAGAAGAGGATATAGGTGGGGAGGTTCTTCCCCCACCACAAACCCATCAGATTTCCTCTCTCTCTCTCTCTCTCTCTCTCTCTCTCTCTCTCTCTCCCTCTCTCTTTCACACACACACACACACACACATATTTCATATTCCTTAATCCCCTCCCACCATTGCTACCCCATGACACCACCATCCCTCCATCTTATGCCACCGTATTTCAAAAGTATTAAATAATATTTGAACCTTCTACACCCATTTTCTCCATTTTTGAACAAAGCTGCGAATTTATGGAGTTATTATTGGGGTTTTGAAAAATAGGAATTAGAACTTTATCTAGTTTTGAAGGAGGATTTCTTGGATATTTCATAAAGGATGCTCGTGGAAATAGGAAACCTCAATGAGGCCATAGTAGGAGGTGGGGGTTTCCATCACCTTCTTTTTCAGCACCCATTTTTGGGGCTTCATTTGAGGTGGTAAAAACTGTACTCTTTATTTAAGAACTGTATTTTTCCATATGTTGGTCAACTAGTTAAAGTCTGTAAGAGTACGATGCATTTATGATATAAGAATGATATTTCTTATGATTTGTGAAAATGGGTTCACAAAAACAGTTTCAATGGTTTTGAGTAAACTAATAAATTTAAAAAAAATTGGTATTAAATATTTTTATGGAATACAAATATTGGAAGAACATTCATTTTATTGGGAACAATTTATGAATAAATGTTTAAAAGTTTTCTTGTGAAAAAATGGGGGTTGTATGTACATGGACATTTATTCAAGCTTTGAAGAAGAAAAAATATCTTTTTCCTTAAAAAGTATGTTTGAGCAAGAATTATGAAATTTCTAGAATAAATCACATGTTAGACCCATTTAATAGGATTTTTTGACTTAAAATCCGTCTTCTCATGCATATAAACTTAAAATATTTTGATGATGAATATATAAGCATGTTTAATGAGGGTTTTAATGGGTTTAAATATGAAATAAAGGAAGTGAAAACTTCATCCCTTAAAGTGTGTGGAAAAGTGTTGGAAAGGTAATAAGTGTAAGGTATCAAGACTACACCTATAATTAAAGGGAGATGATGTTTTTCTTTAAAGTACTCTAAAATGTGAAATGATTTTGTAGAAAAAGAAAGTGATGAAATAAAGATGTTTCCAACTTGAGAAGAATGTTACTCCAATGTGTTAAATAAGTATTAATGAGTTAAATACACTTAAAATGTTAGTTTGGGTAACTTAATGATGTTTTGGGGAATAACACTTATGAAATTGGAGAAAAAGATAAGTTCGGAAACAAATGGGTAAAATTGTAATTTTAGATTAAGTGGAACATTTTTATGAAATAAAAATGTTGAACATGGTGTTACACAATTTGGTCCTAAATGAACATGACTTTTGGGATAAAATCAATGCTAGGGTAAAAAAGACAAGAAATGATGATTTTAAAGTGTAACACAAGTTGGGGTGAACCCCCGAGTTTTGGCTTCGGTCGGTAAAAGAAAAGTGTAATAATGTGAACATTTGCAAACTATTAAAACACATATATATGGTCTCAGATGACATCGGAATAATTAAATAGGGCCCGGATCCCTGGGATGAAAGACCCAGTTTTTTTGGACAGAGCATATGGTAGCATAGTTGGCGGTGTGGAGCCCATTAAAGTAGACGAATATTATAAGACTGCGTGAAAAGGATATTGAAAAGTGGAACCTATCAAGATATGGGGTGTGATGAATATGTGAAAAGAAAACCTAACTTGAATGAATTAATAAATGTTTTGGTAAACGATAACATCGACAAGTAAATTTGTAATTTGATCAATGCCGATAAAGTAAAGGACTAATGAAGTGAAGTGATTAAATGGGTAGTCAAGTAACCTAAAGATGTTTAGCCCATAAATGACCCAAGAGTATATTTATGAAAGGTTTTCAATGAAAAATATTTATTTTCTAACACGGCACTTACGTGTGTTGAATTCAATGAAAATACTAATATAAATTCGATATGGACAAAGGGGTAATTTCGATAAAAGTGATGATTTTTCTTAAGCAAGTGTTATTATAATCAAAAAATAAATGTCAAGTAAAAAAGGAAATTATTTTATAGGATTAAGGTGATTTAATCGAGGTAAATAACGTTTCTGTAATAAAAACGGTTTCATGCATGTAAGTATATATATATATATATATATGTGTGTGTGTGTGTGTGTGTGTGTGTGTGTACCCGAATTTAGCATTACGGACCCGAACGAGTAGCCTAATAAAAACGGCCCAAAATCTAGACCCCTTGCCTCAACTGAATAAAATTATGACTTATTCTCCTCCTATGTTCTCGTATAGAGATGATCCAGGAGAAGACGGTAAAAGTGGGGGAATCCAACACCCCCACTCTCCGTAGACAGACATGTATATAATAAACCCTAAATCTGGGGCAAAAGACACTCACTATATTCTCTGTAATCACTCCCCAGAGTATATAGAAATAACATCGACTACACCACCGTGGACGTAGGCATTCTTGCTGAACCACGTACATATTGTGTTGTGTGATTGACATTTTGTCTTCTTTATTTTCCTTGGTGATTGCGCTTCTCTCATTTATTTGTGTTGAATAATTGTCACCACAATTGGCGCCGTCTGTGGGAACGTTTATCTTCCCTGAGAAAGCCCACACCAGCAAAGAAGTTCAAAAATGTCTGGTCACAGTAGTAATGCTCCTCAGGCAGGAGATATCCAAGAACAACCTGCTCCTCGCAGGATCAGATCTGAAGTTCAGCGTTCAGATCAGAGGGCTCTCCTAGAGAGGCCAGCCTCAGAAGAAAGCCAAGGACCAGCAAGGTCCACACAAATATCCAGGTTGATTGATGCATATGAGGCGAGGCTCCAAGGGCAGAGGGAGTTTTCTCGCAAACACGAAGCTGAGAACGCTCGCCTCAAAAGGAGGTTAGAAAGAATGGAGAGAGAGCTCCATCATGGCACCAGGAGACATCTATACCGTACTCCTAGCCCTCAGGCGAGAAAATCTCACAGCCGAGGAAGGAGCCCTAGACGCGGGTCCCAGAAAGTTGAGGGAGATGAGTCAGAGTATGACCTGCTCGAGCAACTGTGCCTAGCTCGCCATTACAGGAGCCCATCTAGTAGCACTGAGAACATACGAAATTTTATCCGAAGGGAGATGGACCAACACCTTGCGCATCGCGGTGCCAGATAGACCCGAGAACTCTCTAGGTGAGCCCTCAAAACTCAGATGAAATCACCTTTCTCAAGGGAAATAG
This sequence comes from Sambucus nigra, assembly GCA_949130495.1. Lineage (NCBI taxonomy): Eukaryota > Viridiplantae > Streptophyta > Magnoliopsida > Dipsacales > Adoxaceae > Sambucus > Sambucus nigra. The sequence continues at coordinate 101,361,183 of OX422220.1, read as the reverse complement.
AAGAAGAGGAAGCCCTTAAGAAATTTGCTATTCCAAGGTTCAAGATTTATGATGGTAAAATTGATCCCATAGATCACGTTAGGCAGTACAAGCAAGCCATGACCCTCTGGAACAATCGGGTTGCACTGATGTGCCAAATTTTTCCCTCGATCCTTCATGACGTGGTGCAGAAATGGTTCGAAAGGCTCCCCCACAGGTCCGTCAGAAGCTTTGAGTCCCTGGTCGATCTCTTTACGGCCAGCTTCATTACTAGTAGCCCCCATCCTAAAAGGATGGATGACTTTCTAATAATGAAAAATACACCTTAAGAGACCCTCCGAGACTACGTAAAGAGGTATTGGGAGTTATTCAACGAAGTCGAGGGCTGCTCGGAGTAGGTAGCGGTGGCATCTTTAAAAATTGGTCTACCCAGCTCTTCCCTTCTGTACCAGTCCCTAATAAATAAAGAGGCCATGACCATCGACGACCTGATGGCTCGCATTAAGAAATACGCTAAGGTGGAGGATGTCACTCGCCTCAGCACGGGAGAGAACGGTCAAACCAAGTTTGCTGCGAAAGTCAATGACAAATTTGAGAACCAGAAGAAATGAGGAAAGAATGGGGTAAGAATGGCTCTAAGAACGGAGGCAATAATGATGTGTCGAAAGCATTTCAGGCAGTCAATACTGTCTTTAGAGAATCGATTTACAAGATTCACACAAAGATCAAAGATGAGCCAATTATTATGTGGCCCAAAAATATGGGAGGAGATCCCTCAAAGAGGAACAACGCGCTGATAAGCGCTTTTTATACAAAGGGAGGACATAAGACCGAGCATTGCAAGGCTCTTAAGTCCCACCTCGAAGAACTGGCCTAGTCTAGGCATCTGAATAAATTTTTGGAAAAGAAGGCAGAGAAAGTTGCTGCCAATGGAGAAGCGAGGCCTAACAACGTTCTCGAAGATGATGCTGGCCATGAATTCGCAGTAATTCATGGGGCATCTGATGTGAAGAAGATTCAAGGAAATTCAGCTCGAATGGAGGTAAAAAAGATTACATCAGTGATGCAAGATTTTCAGATCGATCCAGCAAAAACACAATCAGGAAAGCATCAGCGCGCAGACGACGTCAGCTGTAGTAAGCATATCGTATTCACAGATGAGGACGTGATGGGAGTGGGAACCCCACATCATGATGCTTTGATCATTACTCTCAGGATAGCTAACTATGACATCGACAAGTTACTTGTCGACCAAGGAAGCTCATCCGAGGTAATGTACCTCGACCTGTTCAAAAGATTGAAGTTAAGCATCACCGGCCTAAAGGAAGCCACTGTCCCTTTAGTTGGCTTTTCTGGAAAAATGATTATGCCCTTGGGAAAGATCATGATGCCCGTAAGGGCAGGGAATGTCTCTATAATGATTAAGTTTCTAGTGGTAGATATTGACTCGACATATCAAGCTATCCTCGACAGAGGATGGTAACACGCTATGAAGGAAGTTTCCTCGACCTACACCAGAAGCTTAAATATGTGACCGAGAAATAGCAAGAAGGTGCTTTATAGCGGCCATCCGCCCAAGACCAGAGAAGAAGGCCGACATGACCAGCGATAAAGTTGAGGAACAAAAAGGTCTGATACCTTCGAAATAAAAGTTAAAGTAAGCAAGACCCGGAGTGGAGGAGACCAAGCTCCTCCCCTCTGAACGGTTCCTCGAGAACCACGAGAAAGTTATAGATGGAGGTTGCGATGATGACAGGGTTTTCTTGATTGGAGCTTCTCTCACAGATCAGGAACAAAAGGAGTTGACGATTCTGCTAAGAAATAATATAGACGTTTTCTCATAGGAACCATACGAGATGCCTGGGATTGATCCTAGTGTGGTTTGTCATCAGCTACACGTCGACCCCACTTTCAAACCAATCGACCTGAAGGCACGACGAACTGCACCCGAGAAGGCAAAGGCCGTAAAAGACGACGTTGAAAAACTATTGGATGCAGGATCGATACGGGAGGTCCAATTCCCCAAATGGTTATCCAAGACAGTAGTAGTTCCAAAGAATAATGGGAAATGGAGAGTCTCCATCGACTTTACTGACCTTAACAGGGCATGCCCTAAATACAGTTTCCCTCTTCTAAAAATCGGTCAACTAGTGGATGCCACAGTAGCTCACGAGAGAATGAGTTTTCCGGAGGCATACTCGTGGTATCATCAGATCCCTCTGTATGCTCAAGACCAAGACAAGATAGCATTCATCACCACCGTTGGATTATACTGTTACAAGGTCATGCCCTTCGGGCTCAAAAATGCAAGGGCAACCTACCAATGGCTGGTCACCGAGATGTTTAAAGACAAAATAGGAGACGCCATGCAAGTCTACATCGACGATATGCTCGTCAAAAGCAGGAAGAAAGAAGACCGCCTCTCAGATCAATCAAGAACCTTTGAAATCCTCAGGAAGTACCGACTAAAACTCAACGCAAGCAAGTGCTCTTTCGGTATCAAGTCAAGAAAATTTCTTGGGTACTTGGTCAGTAAGAGAGGCATCGAGGCTAATCCAGACCAAATCGATGCAGTAAATAGGGTACAACCTCCTCGCACAATTAGAGACTTACAGAAGCTCACCGACATGATCGCTGCCTTGAAACGTTTTATCTCAAAGTCCTCCGAAAAGTATAAACCGTTCTTTCAGCTCCTAAAGGGAAACAAAACAGTAGAATGGAATCAAGATTGCTCGCGGGCATTGTACAAGCTCAAGGCTTACTTTATCTGACCACCACTACTTGTCATACCCCAGGAAACAGACTCCTTATACTTATACCTTGTCGTTTCCAACCACACTGTCAATTTTACATTGATGTGCAAAAAAGTAGGAATCCAGCACCCCGTTTATTACGCGAGCAGCGCTACCTACCACTAGAGAAGCTCGCCTTTGCACTAGTAGTGGCTTCAAGGAAGTTAAAGCACTAATTTAAAGCTCACTCTATCATTGACCATACATCGCACCCCCTTAAAGAAATCCTGAGGAAAGAGAATTTATTGAGCAGACTGTCTAAATGGTCAGTCAAGCTCGGACGATTTGATATCCAATTTCAACCAAGGAACGCAATCAAAGGGCAGGTCCTTGTTAATTTCATACCCGAATTCACAGGTGAGCAGCCTCTCGACCAACTTCAACCCGTAAAGAAAAGAGAGAACCATGTAATAGAGGGAGTTTGGAAATTGTTTGTTGATGGAGCCTCCAATTCAAAGGGGGCGGGAGTGGGAATTATGCTTGTCACTCCAGAGGATACAATCCATGAACAAGGAATCAGGCTTGGATTTGAAGCCTCCAATAATGAAGCAGAATATGAGGCTTTAATAGCCGGCCTCCAGAAGGTATAGACTTTGGGGACAAAGCATTTATAGGTGTTCGGAAACTCATAATTACTCTCCAATCAGATAAGTGGAGACTACAATGTAAAAGATGAAAGAATGGTAGCCTACCCCGCCTTGGCAAAAGGGCTAATGGCCAGCTTCGAGGAAGTCAATGTCCAGCTGTTTCCCAGAGGACAAAATAGCCATGCTGACACCCTAGAAGCCCTAAGTTCGGACATCAATTCTGACTTAAAAAGAACAATCCCCATCGATTTCCTCGCTCATCCGAGCATTAATCATAACAATGAGCTTCCAATCGTGGAGCATGTTTTCCAAATTGAGTCAGTACCCAGTTGGATGGATCCTTTAAGGGACTATTTGAAGGATGGCGCACTTACAGATGATAAGAAGATCACTCACTAGATAAGAGTCAAAGTTGCTCTCTTTCACTTATCTCCTGAGGGCAAGCTATATAACAGATCGTTCTCCAGTCCCTACCTTCAATGTGTTCACCCGAGGGATATCGAATAAATTATATATGAACTCCACGAGGGAATTCGTGGAGGCCATATTAAAGGAAGGTCGTTGGATTTTCGAGAAATGAAGGAAGGATATTGTGACACCCCGCCTAATTAAATACCGGGCGATCACTCCTTTATTAAATTAAATCAAGGTGAACAGTTGGTTCATTCTCAGCATCACTGTCGATAAAAATAATTTTCCAATTTAACACCCTAAATAATTAAGCTAAGTGTCAAAACCAATTTTAAACATTAACTTCCAAATTTTATTTAAAGAAAAGATTTATTTATTTTATTAACAAAGATCAATGAATAAGATTCACGCCACAATAAACTGGAACCAAAAATCCAATATATAAAACATCCATCAACGAATGTCAACATACGAGAAAATAAAGTAATACATCCATCCTGAACAAAATCCCATAATAACGAACTAGGAAACAACTGAAATAATGTAAAGGGGTACACATGCCCATCTGAATGAAAGTGCTAAGAGTGGATCTGAATGAACGAAGTCGTCTAATCAAAAGACCTGCAACTCCCACCTAAGCTGCAACGCGTTCCTTCCAAGAGATTCTAAGCAAGTCGCCCCTGTCGCTGGGCACCTGAAATACACACATATATATACAAGGGGGAGAGGGAGAGAGAAAACGGGTCAGAGCCCGAAAGTGTGTATGATTAAAAATTTGTTTAGCAAGTATTTAAATTGATACAGGCCAATGCAACAACATATTAGTTCAACACTCTCTTGAGAAATTCTCACCTCTCTTCTAGTGTGCACGCCTATCGTACTAACCTTCCCCAAATGGTTTAACTTAACATATTATCATACTAACCTTCCCAATAATTTAGTTTATCTTAACTTACTCATAAGTTTTAAAAACCGAACAATGTCAACGTGTGAAAAGGGTACTTTCAAAGTGTAGCACAACTCTCGTTTTAGCTTCATTAATTTATAAAGTTTCCTAGTGACATATTATATTCTCGCAAAACAGTATTTATTATTTGAGTCAACTACCATATCCTACTTATCAAAACAAAGTAGGCAGTTTAAATTCCATAATCTCATATATATATTAACTACACGAATAATATATATATATATATATATATATATATATATATATAACAGCACCCCAACTAAAGCTATGGTGCGTGCATACTTCCACTATCCCAAACCCCATACCACTCATATCAAGGTGAATACAAATTCGGAATCACTCTCGAATTGTATTAACACATACACAAATAATAGTGAGGCGAAGCATAGATTCCAAGTCACTAAGAGGATGGCACATACTCGCGTCTCTTAGGACCGTCTGAACTATTAATTCAAGAGCCTGTACCAAGGATATCTATCTTCTAGGGTACAAGTCAATATCCCCCATAAAGGTCCCATCGAGATAAGACTTGTCCCAGAGAGGTAACCTCAAGGATAGCAAGTAGCGCGGTATGTTTTTCACATGCATATAATATATGTACACACAGTCATATAAATATACCACTTTATCATATTAATATAGGTTCTTCTCATCACCCATAATTATACCATATATCCTTAATTTCACAGTTATAGAATTTCGTATAAGGTTTCGTCTCTAACCTTGACTCGAAGGGTTTTCTCACTAGTTATGGAACACTCATGGGTTCTATCCATCCAAGTAACAAATTCAGTAGGTAGACATCTATTCACTATCGTAGGTATTCGTCATAATCCCTCACTTGAAATACATAGTTCGTCATTCCTTAATTAATTATCCCTAAAACACAATAATCATTTCATAATAAAGTTCTCAACACTTAATCATATGTCCTTCTGGTCTCTCCTATATCCCAAAACATTTTATTTAATATGCCCAAGGATTATTCCATGATAAATTAATTCAACTAATTAAACAAGGCGAAAAATAAGAGGCTGCCAGGAAGGGTCGATCGATCGACGGCTGGGGCTCGATCGATCGACGCTCTAGGGTCGATCGATCGATCAAACAGGTATTTCGATTTCTGCAGAAGTGCAGTTACGGGTTGCATCAAAATTCTTCATCCAAATACATATTTTTCAACACTAATCGTCCCAAAACTTATACCACAAACATAATAACATATTACCAGATGTTTCTAACGTTAAACATGCGTATAACCATCATTAAACATGATTAAACAACCTAAAATCTCATCTAATCATCAAGAACCCTAAGTTTTCTTAACTTCTGTTCTAATCAGTTTTTCTCCAGAATTTCCTTCTACATAATCATCAAAATTCGTGGGTTAATCATCTACATCATATAAGACTTCCAGAATATGGTTTTAATCTTTTCTACATGCAAATTCCTATCAAAAAGTGGGGTTTTCTTCCATAGATTATACTCCTAATCATTCCTAACTAATATGAATATTGAACCAACGAAAATATGCAAGTTAAACACTTGCCTGGGATTTCAGAGGTCTGGTTTCCTATTGATTTTGGTGTGGTTGCGTTCTCCTCCTCGAGATCTACGTGTTGGTGGCGACGGCGGTGGAAACGGTGGTGTATTTGGCCTTGAATCACCTTGAGAGCTCTCTCCTCTCTTCTCCAATGGCCGTACTAGGGTTATGAATGTTCTAACCCTAAAAGGCTGACCTAAATAGCTGCTAAGGATGGCTGAAATTCGTGGGTTTAATTACCCTATCTTGTAAAATGACCAAAATGCCCTCCCGGGTCACTAATTAGGCCTAAAAAAACCCCGAGACCCAAACTAAACCCCCGGGTACACGTTTCTGACTATCTCGACCCTTCCGGACGCGTTGGCGCACCCAAAACGACCATACGGACAACTTATAAAATATTCCCTTTTTAATTAACATAATTAGTCCCGACGTGACACGGGCACGTCCTGACTTAAATTTTCGAAATAGTCATATAATTTACTTATGACATTCAATATAACCAATATAATATATTACTATGCTCATTAGTAATATTCAACAAGTTTCCCATAATTACTAACTCTAGTCACGTTAATAATTATAACATAATTAATTTCCGAATTTTTATTAAATAAATCATCACATTAAATTTAATAAATCCCCAAATTAAATATAGCATAAAAATACGGGGTATTACATACTCCCCCCCTAATAACGGAATTTCGTCCCGAAATTCGGAAAATAAGGCATACCTGGTAAAAACAACTCTGGATATCTCTCGCGCATATCTGCCTCACGCTCCCAAGTGGATTCCTCCACATTATGATGCTCCCACTGGACTCGCACAAGTGGAACTACCTTCGACCTCAATCTCCTCTCACTATAGTCTAGGATAGCCACCGATCTCTCCTCGTAAGAGCTATCAGGCTGTAAATCGATCTCGTCTATCGCGATGTGAGTATGGGCCATATCATCTCGAAGATATCGTCTCAGCGACAAGATGTGGAATACATCGTGGATGCGATGTAAATGTTCTGGAAATCCCAACCTGTATGCTACTGGCCCAATTCTCTCGATGATGGGAAATGGTCATACGTACCTCGGAGCCAACTTCCCCTTCTTCCCGAACCTTATCACTCCTTTCATAGGAGATATACGTAACAACACTTGATCTCCCACATTGAACTCCCGGAAGAACCGTTTAGCATCGGCGTAGCTCTTCTGCCTGTCTTGGGCTACCCGAATACGACTCCTGATTATCTCAATCCTCGCGGAGGTCTCCTGAATCACTTCTGGCCCTAATAACTTGTTTTCCCCCACCTCGAGCCAACAAGTTGGAGAACGACAAGGCCTGCCGTACAAAGCCTCAAATGGAGCCATGCCAATCATAAACTGATAGGAGTTATTATAAGCAAACTCTACCAGTGGAAGGTGTGGCTCCCAACCTCCTCCAAAATCGAGAACACACATTCGTAGCATATCTTCCAACATCTGATTAGTACGCTCTGTCTGTCCATCTGTCTGTGGGTGGTAAACTGAACTCAGTCTCAACTCTGTACCCATAGCCTCCTGAAAGCTTTCCCAGAAACGTGACACAAAAATCTTGTCTCTATCTGATACAATATTCAGGGGCACCCCATGTAATCTGACAATCTCAGCGATGAACAACTGGGCATACTGACCCGTGGTATAATCTGTCCTCACTGGCAGAAAATGAGCCACCTTGGTCAAACGGTCTACAATCACCCAGATAGAATCGTGGCCCCGCTGTGATGTAGGCAACCCGGTAATGAAATCCATGGAAATACTTTCCCACTTCCACGCGGGTACTTCCAACGGCTGAAGTAATCCTGATGGTTTCTGGTGGTCCACCTTCACTAGCTGGCAAGTAGAACACTTGGACACAAATTCAGCGATGTCCTTCTTCATCCCACTCCACCAGTACTGTCGTCTCATGTCCTGGTACATCTTATCGCCTCCCGGATGTACTCCAAATCGGGACCCATGAGAATGAGTCATCACTTCATGACGTAACTCCGCTCCTTCTGGAACCACTAATCTCCCATTAAACCGCAACCCTCCATCCGAACTAACAGAATAGGACTCAGCACCCTCGGCTAGAAGTCGCACAATCTGCTCCTGACAAAACGGGTCTGTGGTCTGTGCCTGTATCACCCTCGTAACAATCTCGGGTGTGACTGACATCACGGATATGAAAGAACGTGCTACTGCGTCCTGGTGACCCAACTCCTTCCACTTTGCTTTCCAGATGTCCGCTACATCGTCAATCGGTCTACGGCTCAACGCATCAGCAACTACGTTGGCTTTCCCGGGATGATACTGTATATCGAACTGGTAATCTTTCACAAACTCTAACCATCTGCGCTGACGCATATTCAGCTCTCGTTGAGTGAACAGGTACTGCAGTGACTTATGGTCTGTGAACAAAGGAATTTCTCGCCCAATAAGTAGTGCCTCCAAATTCTCAATGCAAAGACGACCGCAGCTAACTCCAGGTCGTGGGTGGGGTAATTCTTCTCATGCGGCTTAAGCTTGCGGGAAGCAAAGCTATAGCCTTCTCCTCCTGCTGAAGTACTCCCCTAAGTCCACGTAAGGACGCATCTGTGTAAACCAGGTACTCTACACCCGGCTTCGATAAAGCAAGGACTGGTGCCGAAGTAAGCTTGTCCTTCAGCTCGTCAAAAGCCAACTGACAAGCGTCATCCCAGACATATGGTACCCCTTTGCGAGTCAGATTCGTCAATGGACTAGCTATTTTGGAGAATCCCTGAATGAACCGCCTGTAGTAACCAGCTAACCCCAAGAAACTATGACTTCCGTCGGTGTCGTGGGCTATCCCCATTACCTCACCGCTGACACTTTGCTCGGGTCAACTGCAATCCCCTGCTCAGAAACAACATGCCCCAAGAACTGTACCTCTCGCAACCAGAATCCACACTTCTCGTACTTAGCATACAACTGATGCTCTCGTAGAGTCTGAAGAACCTGCCTCAAGTGTTCGGCATGCTCCTCCTCGGAGTGTGAATATATCAAAATATCATCTATGAAAAATATGACAAACTGATCCAAGAACTCTCTGAATACTCGGTTCATCAAGTCCATGAAAACGGCTGGAGCATTTGTGAGTCCGAACGGCATCACCCGGAACTCATAAGACCCATATCTCGTCAAGAAAGTAGTCTTCGAAACATCCTGCTCCCTAATACGTAGCTGATGGTACCCCGACCTCAGATCTATCTTCGAAAAGAAAGTTTCTCCCCTCAGCTGGTCGAACAGATCATCGATTCGAGGCAACGGATATTTATTCCGTATCGTGACCTTGTTCAACTCCCGGTAGTCCACGCACAATCTCAGTGAACCATATCTCTTCTTTACAAATAAGACTGGAGCGCCCCAAGGTGAGGTACTCCTACGAATGAAGCCCTGACCTAATAGCTGCTCAAATTGATCTCGTAGATCTCGCATCTCTGTCGGAGCCATACGGTACGGTGAGCGTGCTATAGGTCTCGTATCCGGCAATAAATCTATAACGAAGTCTATCTCACGATTGGGCGGTAGGCCTGGTATCTCCTGAAACACATCGGAATACTCCCTAACAACTGGGATCGAATCCAAAGGAATCACAACCTCCTTAGAGGTATCCTCCTCAATGTAATATAAATCAGCGGTCGAACCTCCCTCTGGGCGAGGCATCGCCACTACAAACATCTCTTGCCCCGGAATGGCAAAAACAATGCTCCCACCGAAGAAATCAATCATGGATCTATAAGATGCGAGCCAATCCATACCAATGATCACATCATGCTCGTGCATGTCTAAGACTAGCATGTCTGCAGGCAATCCCAAGCTACCAATCTCTACCCCTACTCCCCGGCATATAAAGAATATAAGTGACCCACTCCCCAGTGGTGAGTCGACACACGTCACGGTGCTCTCTGCTGTGGCTAACAACCCTAAGGATTTCGCAAAATGCGTAGCTATAAAACAATGCGTTTCCCCCGTATCAAACAAAACTTTACCCATAGTACCATGGATAGGAAACATACCCTCAATCGCGGGTGGTGCCTGTGGAACTGCTGCCTGGTGGACGTTATAGACACGTCCATACTGTAATTGCCCCTGCTGCACTGGAGCTGCTGGAATGGCTAGTAGGGCTAGCACCTGGGCTGGAGCTGGAAGGGCAGGTGGAAAAAGTGGTCTCTGCGGCTCATTATGGGCTCCCTGCTGCTGTGGGTCCCTATAGCCCTCTGGGCAATCCTGGAGCCTATGGACATGTTTGCCGCACCCAAAGCATCTGCCTTTGAAATTACCACCCCTCTGACCCTGCTGTCCACGGCCCTGCTGGCCGTTACCTCCTCGCCACTGGCCCTGTTGGCCCTGATGTGCACGCTGTTGGCCTTGCTGGCCCTGCTGCTGTCCCTGTGGTCGGTGTTGGCCCTGCTGGCCCTGCTGATTAGACTGACCCTGATGACCCTGCCTGAATCCTCCGAATCCCTGCCTAGAATCACCTGAACAGAATTGCTTAGCAGGGTCCCCCTGATGGGAACTCTGCTCGTGCTGACGAGTCTGTCCATGAGTTGGTGCCCCACCGGCACTATTACCCCCGGTCCTGCCCTGCTGGCTGGACTCTCCTTCTCTCTTGCTTCCCTGAAGATGGAAGCGGTGATCCTGGCAATGTAGTAATGCTGCATTGAGTACGTCAGTGAAAGTACTCAGGGATAGATTTCCAATAAGGTGCTGACGGATCCTCCAAGCTAACCCGTCGACGAACAGCAAAATCTTCTTGCCCTCAGTGGGTGCCTCATCCGGCACAATAGTGAGAAGTCTCATGAACTCCTCCTCATACTCAGCTACAGTAAGGTTCTCCTGCTTCAGATTTAGTAATTTCAGCCTCATCTCAGTCTGCACTGCGGGTGGAAAATACTTGCGGTCAAACCGCTCCCAGAACAACTGAATAGGGATCGTGACCCTCTCCTCCAAAGAAGTAGTGGACTCCCACCACTGTAATGCGGCTCCCACTAGCTTGAAAGAAGCCAATAACTGCTTTTGTACTTCGGTGCACTCATACATGCAAAGATGCCGCTGGATGTCTTTCTTCCATTGGCTAACCGTGACAATGTCGGAGCTACCGGAGAACTCAGGGGGATGTACTTTCTAAAAAGCATCCCGAACCCTCTCCCATGCAGATGGAAGCTGTGCTGGTACTGGCGCCACTGCCTGGACCTGGGGTGGAGCCTGCTGAATCACCGCTATCGCGGCATTCACCGCCTGAGCAACAATAGCGGCTACTTCATTCGCATTCATTGTGCCTGGTGCCGGAGCTGCTAGCTGCACGGCTTGGGCACGCCTATCTTTCGAAGCACGTCTCGGAGGCATCTGAAACGTGAACAAATTTATTAGTCTACAGTTATCAACAAATCTTGAATAGCTGAAGACTTAAACGTAAAAGCAAGAATACAACAGTCCTAAAAATAGGGCTCTATAGAAATAACGTTAAGCTGAAAGCGAAATAAGCCGTACAGATCCTATGGACACTAGAACCTGATGCTCTGATACCACCTGTGACACCCCGCCTAATTAAATACCGGGCGATCACTCCTTTATTAAATTAAATCAAGGTGAACAGTTGGTTCATTCTCAGCATCACTGTCGATAAAAATAATTTTCCAATTTAACACCCTAAATAATTAAGCTAAGTGTCAAAACCAATTTTAAACATTAACTTCCAAATTTTATTTAAAGAAAAGATTTATTTATTTTATTAACAAAGATCAATGAATAAGATTCACACCACAATAAACTTGAACCAAAAATCCAATATATAAAACATCCATCAACGAATGTCAACATACGAGAAAATAAAGTAATACATCCATCCTGAACAAAATCCCATAATAACGAACTAGGAAACAACTGAAATAACAAGGTCCCAACATAAAGAAATAATGGAAAGGGCTACACATGCCCATCTGAATGAAAGTGCTAAGAGTGGATCTGAATGAACGAAGTCGTCTAATCAAAAGACCTGCAACTCCCACCTAAGCTGCAGCGCGTTCCTTCCAAGAGATTCTAAGCAAGACGCCCCTGTGGCTGGGCACCTGAAATACATACATATATATACAAGGGGGAGAGGGAGAGAGAAAACGGGTCAGAGCCCGAAAGTTTGTATGATTAAAAATTTGTTTAGCAAGTATTTAAATTGATACAGGCCAATGCAACAACATATTAGTTCGACACTCTCTTGAGAAATTCTCACCTCTCTTCTAGTGTGCACGCCTATCGTACTAACCTTCCCCAAATGGTTTAACTTAACATATTATCATACTAACCTTCCCAATAATTTAGTTTATCTTAACTTACTCATAAGTTTTAAAAACCGAACAATGTCAACGTGTGAAAAGGGTACTTTCAAAGTGTAGCACAACTCTCGTTTTAGCATCATTAATTTATAAAGTTTCCCAGTGACATATTATATTCTCGCAAAACAGTATTTATTATTTGAGTCAACTACCATATCCTACTTATCAAAACAAAGTAGGCAGTTTAAATTCCATAATCTCATATATATATTAACTACATGAATAATATATATATATATATAACAGCACCCCAACTAAAGCTATGGTGCGTGCATACTTCCACTATCCCAAACCCCATACCACTCATATCAAGGGGAATACAAATTCGGAATCACTCTCGAATTGTATTAACACATACACAAACAATAGTGAGGCGAAGCATAGATTCCAAGTCACTAAGAGGATGGCACATACTCGCGTCTCTTAGGACCGTCTGAACTATTAATTTAATAGCCTGTACTAAGGATATCTATCTTCTAGGGTACAAGTAAATATCCCCCATAAAGGTCCCATCGAGATAAGACTTGCCCCAGCGCGGTAACCTCAAGGATAGCAAGTAGCGCGGTATGTTTTTCACATGCATATAATATATGTACACACAATCATATAAATATACCACTTTATCATATTAATATAGGTTCTTCTCATCACCCATAATTATACCATATATCCTTAATTTCACAGTTATAGAATTTCGTATAAGGTTTCGTCTCTAACCTTGACTCGAAGGGTTTTCTCACTAGTTATGGAACACTCATGGGTTCTATCCATCCAAGTAACAAATTCACTAGGTAGACATCTATTCACTATCTTAGGTATTCGTCATAATCCCTCACTTGAAATACATAGTTCGTCATTCCTTAATTAATTATCCCTAAAACACAATAATCATTTCATAATAAAGTTCTCAACACTTAATCATATGTCCTTCTGATCTCTCCTATATCCCAAAACATTTTATTTAATATGCCCAAGGATTATTCCATGATAAATTAATTCAACTAATTAAACAAGGGGAAAAATAAGAGGCTGCCAGGAAGGGTCGATCGATCAACGGCTGGGGCTCGATCGATCGAACCTTCGATCGATCGACGCTCTAGGGTCGATCGATCGATCAAACAGGTATTTCGATTTCTGCAGAAGTGCAGTTACGGGTTTCATCAAAATTCTTCATCCAAATATATATATTTTTCAACACTAATCGTCCCAAAACTTATACCACAAACATAATAACATATTACCAGATGTTTCTAACGTTAAGCATGCGTATAACCATCATTAAACATGATTAAACAACCTAAAATCTCATCTATCATCAAGAACCCTAAGTTTTCTTAACTTCTGTTCTAATCAGTTTTTCTCCAGAATTTCCTTCTACATAATCATCAAAATTCGTGGGTTAATCATCTATATCGTATAAGACTTCCAGAATATGGTTTTAATCTTTTTTACATGCAAATTCCTATCAAAAAGTGGGGTTTTCTTCCATAGATTATACTCCTAATCATTCCTAACTAATATGAATATTGCACCAACGAAAATACGCAAGTTAAACACTTGCCTGGGATTTCAGAGGTCTGGTTTCCTGTTGATTTTGGTGTGGTTGCGTTCTCCTCCTCGAGATCTACGTGTTGGTGGTGACGGCGGTGCAAACGGTGGTGTATTTGGCCTTGAATCACCTTGAGAGCTCTCTCCTCTCTTCTCCAATGGCCGTACTAGGGTTATGAATGTTCTAACCCTAAAAGACTGACCTAAATAGCTGCTAAGGATGGCTGAAATTCGTGGGTTTAATTACCCTATTTTGTAAAATCACCAAAATGCCCTCCCGGGTCACTAATTAGGCCTAAAAACACCCCGAGACCCAAACTAAACCCCCGGGTACACTTTTCTGACTATCTCGACCCTTCCGGACGCGTTGGCGCACCCAAAACGACCATATGGACAACTTATAAAATATTCCCTTTTTAATTAACATAATTAGTCCCGACGTGACACGGGCACGTCCCGACTTAAATTTCCGAAATAGTCATATAATTTACTTATGACATTCAATATAACCAATATAATATATTACTATGCTCATTAGTAATATTCAACAAGTTTTCCATAATTACTAACTCTAGTCACGTTAATAATTATAACATAATTAATTTCCGAATTTTTATTAAATAAATCATCACATTAAATTTAATAAATCCCCAAATTAAATATAGCATAAAAATACGGGGTATTACAGATATTAGTGTCCATATATGCAAAGCGGTTCTGCAGTGTATGTTCGCAAATGCGAGAAATGCCAGCTTCATGATCCTATTGTCCATCAACTTGCCAGCGACCTAAGATCACTTTCCAGCCCATAGACATTCTCCCAATGGGGAATGGACATCGTAGGACCTCTTCCTACTGCTGTCGGCAATCGCAAGTATCTGTTGGTCGCAACTGACTACTTCACCAAATGGTTTGAGGCGGAACCCTTGGAGAACATCCGAGACGGAGATATGATAAGATTCATATGGAAAAATATAATCACCCATTTTGGCTTCCCCAGGACCATCATCACTAACAATGGAATGCAGTTTGAGAGAGTTTCCTTTCAGAGTTTCTATAATGAGCACGCAATCAAAGACTATTTTCAGCTCGGTGGCCTATCCTCATAGCAATGGACAAGTCGAGGATTCTAACAAGACAGTAATCGATGGGTTAAAGAAATGATTAGGACGAGCCAAAGGCGCATGGGTGAATGAACTACCACATATTTTGTGGGCCTACCGTACTGCCCTGCGTCGAGCAAAGAGGGAAATCCCATTCTCACTAACTTATGGAATACAAGAAGTCATCCCATTGGAAGCAGGCTTACCCACTATGAGGTCCACCCTTGTCGACCATGGCCAGAATGATGCAGCATTGCTCGCTGAGCTTGACCTAGCCGACGAACGCCAAGAGCTTGCCTTAGTGAAACTAGCGAGCTATCAACAACAGCTCGCAAAGAACTATAACAAGAAGGTCAATCCAAGGGCATTCTGAGTTGGGGACTATGTTCTAAGGAAAGTCCTAGGCAGCGCAGTAAAACCATCAGACGGTAAGTTAGGGCCAAACTGGGAAGGACCATTCAAGAGAACAAGAAATGATCTGCGAGGATCCTATCACTTAGAAATGCTGGAAGGCAGAGAGATACCCCGAGCATGGAATGCATCCAATCTTAAGAAATTATATTTCTAGATTCTTCTTTTGTTCTTTACTTATGAAACTGGAAGTTCATTTCCTTATCATTAATAAAAGTTTTTAAGCAGTTGCATTCTACGAAGGTTCAGTTAACTAGTATATGAACTTTATAACTCACACCCCCTTTCCAAGTGACAGGAACACTAATCATTACACAATATTAGGGAAACCACCCTCCTTAGGTTTTCATTATGAAACACAAAAAACCTCTTAGCATTGCCCCTAGCAATATATGAAGCCCTACAGGAGATCCTTAGGCAATATGGCAGGTCAAAATTAGTTGCGAAACAATGTTTGGTTAATAAAATCCTGATCGGATAGAGCATCCAAAACCAGGTGTGTCCCCGCCAATTGCCACACTTAGGCCTAAGGGAGTGTGACAACATTACCTAAAAGGTAAAGTGGGGCAGAATGGTATCTCATAAGCATACTGTACACGAGGGACACTCACCTGACAATGCGAACTTACAAATCTAGTCAGCCAAGAGAGGCCCAAGATTATTGAGCAAAATCCAAAAGATGTGGAAAATATGAAACACTTGTTTAATTGGCAAATTCGCCCAAAACATAAATTTTATATTACGTCATCACATTTATAATAAATACAACCCATGTTTAGTCAGCGAGCTCGCCCAAAACATCAACATTACATTACTTCATTATATATGTATACAAAGTTATTACTGGCAAAATCTCAATGAGGTCGAGGCCCCTAGATGAGATAATCAGCCACTTGAGATATTCGATCGTCATCAGAATGGGGAACTAGATCCTCCTTGACTTCATTCGCATCCGACTCCAATAGCTGCAGAGGGATGGCATCGATAGGGATCCACTGATAATCTCTCCGAAAGGGATTAGGCATTAGAGTGGAAGGAGAGATATCATGACGATACTAGAGCATTGAGTTCATTGGTACTTGCAGCTCCCTTCGGGCACTCAACCATCCCCTGATAAAGGCAAGCTCTTCAAACTCTTTCAGCCTCGTCATAGCATCTAGCCAACCTTGGTCATAACCATCGGCCCATACTTGCCGAGATCCTCTCTTAAACAGATGCCTCAGCCGAGCGACATCCCTTTGAAGCCCAGCAGCAATCACGTATGCTCATCGAACATCACTACAGAGCTCTTCCATTTCCCTAGCTGGACTTCTTGCATTTATACCAGCTCGGGGGACAATCGACGGGGTAGAACCTTGTAACACCGGAGGAACATCGCTCATGATGCGAAGGAACCTCGTAATACTACAGGAGTAATGCTTGGTGCATGCTCCTTGAGTCGTGAGACTTCCCTCCCCAAAGCCTCATTCTCCTACTGAAGAATTTCTCCAACCTAGTTAATCTCAGAAGCATCTAGAAGCCTTGCTCTCAGGGTATTCACCTCTTCTTGGACTGAGGCACCAACTTCTTCCATCTCTTGGAGCCTGTCTTTTTGTTTAACAATGAGCTTAGTCTGCTCTATGAAACGCTTATTCCTCAATCGCAGCGATTTGCAAATCCTCACAAACGTATGACGAACTTCAGGACTTATATCAGGACCAAGCATTCTTCCCAATTGAGAAGTGGCTGGTATATAATCATCAACATCAATCAACTACAAGCCATAAAAGAGCAATGAAAGATAGAATTATTCAGTACACTAAGGGAAAAAGTCTTATCATTTCATTCATACAAAAAAGATTAGAGTACATTGAAGAATCATAAGGGAACATTATAAACAAAAATATAAATACAATCCTAAGGATATATCAGCTGACGACCTCGAGTTGCTCAGAAGAAGCTGGCTGCTCCCCCTTATCAGCAGTAGTAGGAGAATCATCCTCAGCAGGGACATCATCTGTAACTCAAGTAGGAAGGACATCAATAGGAATTGATTGAGAAACAGAGTTAACACCTTCCATGGCTAAGGCAGGAATTTCATCCAGGATAGGCTTTGGGCCCAGATCGTGCTCATCAAATAGAGGAGAGGAAACATCCACACCAGTAACTAAAAGGGCCTTGTTCCAGCCCTTCTTGAAGTTCAGACGGTAGATATAGCCTATCTAAACCACAGTGTCTTCATACGCGGTAGCCCACTCAGAGTTATATGAGTCCTCCTTAATGGTGACTGCTTGAGACTCCTTCTCCTTCAGCTACTCGGTCAGCACTTTGTTCTCCTCCGTGACAACCAGCTTGCTCGAGCAGACCAGATAGTAGGCTTGACACAATTCATTCAGTTCTTTAACTACTGTCTCCCTCTCTCGATTGGCATTAGCAAGAAACAGGTCAGAGGACGTCCGGGTAGCATCAACAGCCTTCAAGCTAGCATCGAGCTTGACACTCTTCACTCTTAAAGCAACATTCTTCTTATCCAACTCACCATTCTAATTGATCAGCTCATCTCGAGAGCGATAGAGCATAGAAAAATCAGTCACAAACTGCAAATACAAGAAGATGTTATAATAAGGAAACAAATAGAATTTGACGAATAGAGAAATAGACTTACCAAGGCTAGCCTCTGACTCGCATGCAGGGCTAACTGGTCAGTCCCCATCGCCCTTTGGCGATCAGCAGGAGAGACTGCTTTAGCGCAGGGGCCAATTGAGGAGAAGTGGCAACCAAGGCCCCCTTCGACAATGCGGACACGGGCACTAAGGCTTGCCCAACCTTTGTCCTCACCTCTATTTTTCTCCTCTCTTCCTCTTTTTCCTTCTCCTTCTATACCCTCCTCCTCTCCTCGACCTCTTCCTCTCCTCAGCCTTTTTCTTCTCTTCTTCCCTCTTTCTCTCTCTCGATCTCTCTCTCTCTCACCTGCTCTTCTTCCTTTCTCTTCGTCTCCTTCTCCTGAGTAGCAGATCGAGAACCAGTAGCAACAGCCCCACTGCTGGACTTTTGCTTCTTCAACCTTTGTGCAATGAGCACATCATCATCATCATCATCATCACGAATTAAGTTCTTTCTTGGGGGAACCATTTCCTTGCTGGAGATACTGGATGAACTCGAAGAGGAACTATCACTACTGGATCTCTCCTTGCCAAAAACACCTTCGGCACCTCCTCTGATGTTACTCTCGGAACTGCTCTCTTCCTCGTCCAACTGAATGGGATTAGTAGCGGCTTCTTCAAAAGTGTCAAATTCAGGTATGTTGTCCACAAGCCTCGTGATAAAACTGGACCCAATGTTCTTATACTCAAGCAAGAAAGAAGCAAACCGGTGATGTTCACCATCAGCCAAAGGTTCCCTGATATTCCAACCTTTAACCAACTCGGAAGTTCGAACCTCACTAAGGGGAGGCTCCAAGTTCTTTGTCCTTGCTAAAAAGAAAACAGAAAAGAGTCAGAAAAATCACACATTTGCAAAGAAATTGAAAGGGCAGAGCAAAGACTACCTATATACTATTCCCTATAGAAGGGAACAGTAAATCTACCAGACCTCGACCCCTCAGTCTGGGGGGAGAACAACCAATTCCTAGAAAGGAAGCCATCTTGCCAATAGTCCTTGTGTGACTCAAGTAAATTTACTACCAATACTCTATCAAGAATCCTGGCCTTGAGGTAAAGGAGACCAGAGCTAGATCGAGAAAAGTAATAACAAAAGAAAACTTTAGTGAGCCCTAATTTAGTGCCATAAAGTTGATTTATTCTATGGATACCATTGATTATCTTCCATACATTGGGCGAACACTGTTCAGGGACAATGTTGAAATAACCAAAGAAATGAAGGAGCAAACTGTTTGGAAGAAAAGTAAGCCCCCTTGAGAGAGTAACGGGACATGGATCCAATGAGCACCTTCTATCTCTCTAACATTCTCAGGGAGATAGGCGCACTCAATCTCTACCCATTCTGGGATACTATAAAACTTCTTAAACTCAGAAAATGACCTATTACCTATCTTTGACATTTGCAAACCCTAAAAATAGCAAGTTCAGAGAAAACTCAACAGAAAAAGCATAAATAAAGAGCAAACAGGACTTACGAGATGAAATATCACAAGCCCAGATGACGAGAGAGAGTGAAAGCGAAGAAAATGGAGTTCCGATGGAGAAAACACAACAACTGAAACTCATAGAAGATGAATGAATGCAAAGAAATTTGAAATGAAAACTATGGGACGCTGCTCCAAGTTGATTTTAAATGTTCCCAATCATCGCACACAGAACATGAAGCAACTGCCCCCTAGATCAGCTCTCAACTTTGGGAAGAGTTACACGATTCACAAAAAAAGGTCAATATGGAAAATCATTTAAATTTATTTAGCCCAACTTGTGGCCCAATAACTTTAGGGGCAATTGTGGAAACCCGAATTTAGCATTATGGGCCCGGACGAGTAGCATAATAAAAACGGCCCAAAATTCGGACCCCTTGCCTCAACTGAATAAAATTATGACTTAGTCCCCTCCCATATTCTCGTATAGAGATGATACACGAGAAGATGGTAAACGTGGGGGAATCTAACACCCCCACTCCCCGAAGACAGACATGTATATAGTAAACCCTAAGTCTGGGGCAAAAGACACACACTGTATTATCTATAATCACTCCACAGAGTATATAGAAATAATATCAACTGCACCACCGTGGACGTAAGCATTCTTGCTGAACCACATACATATTGTGTTATGTGATTGGCATTTTGCCTTCTTTATTTTCCTTAGTGATTGCGCTTCTCTCATTTATTTGTGTTGAATAATTGTCACCACAATACACACACACATATATATATATGGTAGTTGCATGTGCATGTAGATATAATTTCTAAGAGAGTCCTTTATGTCGTTCGATTCTATATTCCATCCTTGTATTTTTACTAGGAATTTGACTCATTCCCTCGTCTTTGCTACGGCAGGTTGGGTGTGGTTCCATATTTTGAGAGCATTGTGTAGGCAGTTATTATTTTTATTTTACTTATTTTCTTTGAATGCTTGGAGTCCGGGAACACTTCCCACGGTTCCATCACTTAGCTTGATATAAATGTAATTCTTATGCTAAACAATTGCAATGTTAATTAAATAAAACTGAACTAGCAACATTATATAGGTGGTTTCATTGAACTTCACACCTAATTCTTTGGTTGAACTAGGTTGACCACGGGTAACCCCTAAATTCGAGTCAGGGCGTTACAAATGGAATTACAGATATAGGTTCAAGGTTTCTTTTAAGAGTTATGTGGTGAGGTCAGTAGTGGATCTTTCAACTTCGATGTCGATTTTTGGTCGGTCATGTTTCATTAATGACGGTTTCGGAACGTATTATCAACGATAAACTCAAAGAGATTAGCACGATAGGTAATTCATCACCGAGTGGAATACGACTAAGTTAGTTTTCATTAATCGCTTCTGCGTACCTAATTTAGATAATGTTAGTGGTTTGCAGATGTTTGTGTAAGCTAATAGTGGTGACACCGTAGTTTGTAGTATGAGGTACTTATTTGACAACTCTTGATGATGTCAGAAGACTGTTGAGATGTTAATAGAATTATATGACACCCGTTGAGTTAAGAACATGGATTACGTAAGGTCAACTGTAAAAACTAGGTGATTAAAGTGTCATAACTATGCAGTGTTGATTGTGATAAAGATGCATTGATTTCCTTGGTTAAGTACTTTTGCATAGTTAATAATAATGAGGTAATTATGGGGAATGGATCCTTGGGGTAATATTATGTGTCGTAAGATAATTTATGATTTTGTAAACATGAGGAATTGTGTTAGACAACACTTAGGAATTTGTACACCATTCGAGTCGATAAGCTATTATGGTTGTAAGTTAAATGTCTTGATTAGAAATTGTACCTCGTAAGGTATGATGAGAGTTATGGAAAATTTGCAGTAAGTATGTCATGTATGCAACAATGATCGTTGAGGTGACTTAGGAGTGAACTCTAAATAGTCTTCCATGGAAAGGTTTTAGAAAATATGATGCAATTTTGAGGAATATGATCTCTAGTGATATCAGTGATGTAGACCTGTAATCTTCTAGGTTATATATGACATCATGTATCCGGCCAAAATCCTTAATAGTGTTACTTTGTGGTTCGATACGTGGTATGATTTATTATCCTTTGGAAGGAAGTTGTTGAGCCTTAGTGGGTCTCGAGGAAAGGGGTCGTACGTAGACCTATGTCAGAGTTTCAAATAAAAAAGGAAATATGATTTTATCTAAATACCGTATCCCATTTCTAGCGTCCTAAGTAATGGCTCAATATGAGGCAATCTCGGTGTAAGTGTGATTTAAGGAAGTCTTGGAGTATCCATAGAACTGATTGTGTGCGGCGTTATTGGAAATAAAAATCGAAACATTGTGATTCCTTGAGGTGTTTAATCTTTAAAAGTGTGACGTGTGTAAAGATTTATAGACTAGTACCTTTGTGACTACCTAATAGTCATGATGTGGATATTATAGAATTTGTAGGTCATGCCTACGACGAGAAAGAGTCATAGGTGATAAAATATTATTGGGATCAAGGGCTTTTATGTGGAGTAATTTTAGTTGCCTTAGGGAACCAATTAAGTTTATTATTGTGAAGTGCTAGCATTCTATTGATGATTGTATTCAGGGTCAGGCGATGGTCTCAGGATATTGGTCAAACTCAAATGAGTTGAATCGTGTGGTCCTTCGTGAGGTCCTCTAGCTTGATTTAAATATGTGGTGTCCTCTTTAAAGGAAATTGCATAATTATGTCACGATGCTCAGTTGTCATGGCATGACTAGTCTAGGCATGTAATACTTGATTTTCATGAGTATTAGTAAATGCATGATAAACTAGTACGGATTAATAGATATAGCTTTGTATGGTACGTACTACCCTCAAAATGCTAATAGCGACCGATGTGGCTATTATGTAGGTTCAGTTTGGGTAGAACCTAACAATAATCTTAGTGACAACCTCGTATAGGTTAAGGTTATTGTAAGGTGGATGTTTATCTTAATTGGATACTTCTTAAGGATAATTTGGGACGGGATCATGGTATGATAATGTTAACAATTACTGGGTGCATTAGTTTGGTAACGATGTCACTAGAAAGTTTGATAAGGTTGGCATTAACAAAGACGTTAGGCATTCGCTAACCAGAGCAGTCCATATATGTCAAAGAGGTAAAGGGTAAGCTCAATCCTTAAGAAGGGAAGCCTAGTGTTTGACTTCCCAAAGGACAATAGGTTCGTGTGTTTCTTTTGTTTGGTAAGTATGATTGGTTATGATCTTATTCTTCAATATTGGTGACTCGTTCCAAGATGTGGAAATGTTAGTACCCATTAAGAACGTCTGGGATAGATTGTACCTAAGTTCTCTCTTCGTAAACCATAGTCCTTTGTGTTTAGATAGGATTTTCTCGGAATGGTTTTTTATTCCTTCTGATTCGTGTGTGTCCCTTTGGGTTTAGATAATAAAGAATTAGTATTCCCATGACTATGGTAGCTCAAATTTGTACCATGTTATGGGAAGATATGGTTTGGACCATTAGAGTGTGGGTGAACCTGTAATGGTTAATGAAGCTAGGTAACCAGGTGCACCCTAATCTAAGGTATCCATACTATTACACAAAGTTCAGTGTGCAAGTGGTTGTGCCTTTGACCGCATGGTTTTTTCATAGTATTTGCTTTCCTTTGTATTAGAGGCCTTAGTATTGGACGGCATGGCAGTTGGTGGATCTAGTTATCAGGAGCGAGTTAATGACTTGACGAAATCATATAATCTTAAAACTCGAGAAAACATAGCATTATGTGTTTTCTGCCACGATGAGTCAATCGGTTTAGTGCCTAGATGAGGATTTGCTAACAGTACACTTAGGGTGATCCTAGGTTCAAAGAAGGATCTTGTGAAAAGGTATTAATGAGACGCATGGTTTGAGACTTAGTGTCATAATTGTCCCTCGATGCGAGTGACTAGAGATACGAGGTTAGTATCAAGCCCAAGAAAAATGTTATGGTCAGGATGACACGAAAATTCATGGTGATGCAGGATGTGTAGTGCTATGATTTAAAATGGTTCTTGGTGATGAATCAGATGTTAGTTGTATTATGGTTAATTTGAGGTGAGTATCGATCACTAGAGAGGGTTGCTTACTGGAGGCGCTGGTATGTTTTTTGTATTAGGAAAGGTAGTCTTAAGATTTTATCGAGCATGGCCACCATGTAAGTGGAGACTTGAGGACTATTAGGTGACTTTGATGGCTAGCCAAGTGGTGAGCATTAGAACAAGTTACATATTGAACTTTTGATGATAACCCGTGTGAAAGAGCGTATGATGTCATCTTGGCCATTGAAGACTTCAATGAAATTGTCTTAGAGGATTTATATAACTTCGGGTAAGAGTTGGTAAACTCCATGGATTTGAGGAATTGGCTAAACGATAATTTTTGGTATGAAATTTCCTAAGGAGCGAAGAATGTAATACCCACCCCCAATATTTTATTATCTTCCCGTGTAAATTATAAGTGTATGAAACTCTTAGGAGTTCGATCATTAGTATGATACTTTTATCTCTATGGTTGATTATTCTTTGAGCTTTTATGGTCATTATTGGAATTTCTAGGTGAAATTGGTGATTTAAGGAATTTTATGGATCGACCTAACTCGAAAGACGTTCGAACAAAATATGTGTCTCATTTGAACAATAATACGAGTGGTTCCGACGAAAAGACCATTACATTCAATGTGGACATCTAACAACGATCCAACGACCCTCATTTGTATCAGGTTTCAAACTTATTAGAAGGTCGTTCGATGGAAGATCGAACAAGATCTCAATCTCATTCGAATATGGTCCCATTCTCGTTTGAATGACCTACCCAAAAATCTTTTAAATCGGAATGCCCTTGTGTGCTATCACATTTTGGGGCCTTAGAACGATGATGTGTCGACTCCTGGTGAGTGTAGATGACCAAAAATAAGGATTTTATATTCGTGGCTTTATTTTTAAGAAAGTTTTTTCATTTTTTTAGTTAAGAAGAGGAGAGAGGTGGGAATGTTCTCCCTTCACCAAAAAACCATAAGATTCTCTCTCTCTCTCTCTCTCTCTCTCTCTCTCTCTCTCTCTCTTTGCGCGTGTGTTTCTTTCTTTCTCATTTCAAGGGTGTTTCATTTTCCCTAAGCCCCTCCCACAATTTCTACACTATTCCACCAGCATCTGTCTACCTTGTTCCACCATATTTAACAAGTATTCCACCCTATTTGAAACTTGTACAACCATTTCCCCCATGGTTGAACAAAGCTATGAATATCTTAAGTTTTTATTGAGTGTTTTGATGAAGAAGAAGAAGAAGTAGAACTTTATGGAGTTTTGAAGGTGGTTTTGCTTGAAGATTTCATAGAGCATGCTTGTGGAGTTAGGCAACCTCCTTGATGCCACTTTAGTAGGTGAAGGATTTCCATCACCTTCTTCTTGATCCACTATTTTTGGTGATTCATTTGAGTGGGAAAACCTTTACTCTTTCGTTAAAAACTCTATTTTAACATATATTTGTCATGTAGTTGGAGTCTATAAGAGTAGGATCCATTTATGATATAAGAATGAAATTTCTAATGATTTGTGAAAATGGGTTTACAAAAAGGGTTTCAATGGTTTTGAGTAAATTAATAAATTTCAAGAAAACTTGGTATTAAATATTTTTATGGAATAAAAATGTTCGAGGAAGGTTTATTTTATTGGGAACAATTTTTGAATAAATGTTTCAAAGTTTTCTTGTGAAAAAATAGAGGTTTTATGAAAATGGACATTTATTCAAGTTTTGAAGCAACAAAAATATCTTTTGCCTTGAAAAGTATTTTTGAGCAAACACTATGAAATTTTTAGAATAAATCAAATATTAGAGCCATTTAGTAGGATTGTTGAACTTAAAATCCATCTTCTCATGCATATAACTTACACGTAGAATGAATCCACATACATAGAGGAGAGAGAATCAGAATATACGTGATAATTATTATGTGAGAAATTTGGGCAAATGACATGAATGAAGAACACATAAACTTGGGTTTTAGTAGAAATATGGGTTTTAATCCGTTCTTGGGTGGAATTAGTATGTATTTAATGTGTTATCAACATTAGAAATTATTTATATACCCTTATTTAATGTTGGTTTGGAACCTGTTTGAGTTTGGTTGTGATACATGGAAGTTATGATGCCTAAAAATGGGGAAAAACGTAACAATTAAACGAAAAAGACAAAACTATCATATGAAAATCGATTTGACTTGATGACTGAATTGATTCGGTAGGCGAATCGATTCGGGTGCTTCACCGAATCGATTCGACTACTTAGATTTTGGTAATTCTTTTTAGTTTATGCGCTTAATTTCACAAATAATCAATGGGGGGACTTCTGTATTTTTCTTAAACTATATGGAGGAACCTATTAAATTCCAATAGACTATGGTAAGGATTTGGTTTATCCATAATGAGAGAAATAAGGCTAGTACCTTTTGGGAATAATATGGAATTTAAGGAATTTTGGGAATCGAAACGGGTTGCGGGGAGTGTTAGTAAACCCAAGTCGTGAACCACTAGGATGTGAGATATTAACTACTGATATTAATTAAGGGGTGACTAGGACCCTTCAGGTAGCGCGTGATACTTGAAAATACATGAGAAGAGATTATGATAAGTACGTTAAGTATTCGAGATGTGTATACTACGTACGGGTTTATATGATGGGTTTTGGGTATACCTACTGAATAATATGTATATATAGGTTGGGTTAATATCTATTGTTGTGATTTGATTATGTGTGTGAATATACCTACAATGCTTGTTATCACAGGAGGTTCGGCATAGAGGGCGATCCCACCTTGATGATTCTACTGATGTCTGGATTTTTGCCCTAAAACATAGAACTTGGGGCGGCTCACTATGTGCTGTATATTAGTTGGTCTGGCAGGTCATTTGGGTAAGTTAGGTATGTGAGTATCCCAATGGCTTGGAACTATGTTCGCCTCTATTGTGTGTTGTTTGATTTTGGGTTCGAGGAGACATTTTGAACAGATAGTCCTTGCTTGGTATGAGAGGTACATGGACTTGATAACAGAGTACGCCTGCACCACGGAGGTCATTTTGGGGAATGCTATAGTTGTATATATTATATGTGTGATAAATATATACAAGTGTGATTTATCTACTTATGTGTGTGAGAGTAGAACTGATAGATTGTGCATATCAAAAAGTAATTTACGTACAGAGACTTAAATAAATGACTCAATAATAATACGAGGGTAATATTAATTATTTATATTGTGGTAGCATGTTGTATGTGTCACACAAGGAAGATAGACATGGTGTGGTTAGTTAGATACATTATCTAGCTGGGATGGCTAGGATAGTTAGGTAGGAAACGTTAGGTTTGCACATTATTAAAGAGGTGAAAAACTCAAGAGAGAGTACGTTATACTAACGTGTGTATCTCATAACTCATATAAACTGTGATTTGAAAACTTGAAAAATGTTTTCAAATGGTTTTCAGGGGCTCTGACCCGTCTCAAATATATTATCCAAAACCTTTTAGGTATCCATCCACAGTGTCACCAAGCTTGAGGATTATTTCCAATGATGCGTAGCCGCAACGTTTATGGAGTGTGACACCCCGCCTATATTAACCATGGGTGATCAGTCCTTCATTAAAATAAAAAAAAATCTCACCTGGATCATTCTTAGAATCACTGTCGAAAACTTTTTAATTTACTAACCACCTATGTTAAATTAAGCTTGTGTCAAATTTTTTCTTTCATTAATAACAACATGTGAAAATAAATCCAATAACCAAATCGTCCATACAGTAATAATAATACGAACCATTACAAGATAAATAACTAAATAGATAATACCGAATAAACCATCGGTCCATAAATACAAAAACCCAACTATGAGTCCTTGAAATAAAATTGAATCCACTAATACATAGTCTGATACAACTTAGTAAATGAACTAGTTGAAGGGACGATATTCCCAAATAAAATAAATGAAACATAATCTTTCTTTAGGAATAAAGTGACTGAAGCATCTTATCTAAATCCCGCAAACATCGACAACTGATGCAGCTACGCATTCCTAGAACAGATCATCAAGCTTGGCGTCCTTGTGGCTGGACACCTAAAATATTTTGGAAACTAGACAAAATAGATTTGACATGTGTTAGAGACCAAAAAACCTTTTAAAATATTCATCAAGTATTTAAATCACAGTTTAAAA
This sequence comes from Sambucus nigra, assembly GCA_949130495.1. NCBI lineage: Eukaryota > Viridiplantae > Streptophyta > Magnoliopsida > Dipsacales > Adoxaceae > Sambucus > Sambucus nigra. The sequence continues at coordinate 101,333,158 of OX422220.1, read as the reverse complement.
GCAGTTATTGATTACACATGTTAGTTTGCGCACACTCCTTTGATTTCCTCACCTCTCATCTATTGTGCACACCTAACATACCGTACTTATCCCACCTAGTTATGCTACCCAGCTTAACTAGACCTCATAAGTATCTAAATAACCACTATTAGGTTTAGCCCACCCATACCGCCCATACAGTGCGCTACAGTATACCCTTAATTATCATTAAGTCATTAGTTGAGTTTCTCTTTAACTCCACTCGTACCGCCCATACAACACGCTATCCACTAACCAATAATTAACATTTTTCTTATGTTATTATTAAGACATTTAGTTAATATTTCGCATGTGTTATCACTAAATTATTTCATTAAGTTTCTCTACTTATTTTATACTTTAGATGTGCTCTATCTGTTTCTATCATTACACATAAATATAATGAACTTCTCTTTAGATATACACTATCTATATCCCCTACTATTACACATAAGTAGAATAAATCAAACAAGTATATATATATATACACACACACACACACATACAACATCTCCCACACTCTCCACTACGATGCACACTTGCATACTCTACTATCATGTTCATGTACCTCTCATACCGAATCAGGAACTAATGGTTCAACATGTCTCCTCGAATCCAAAATCAAATCAACACATATTAGAAGCAAACATATTTCCAAGTTTATGGGTCATGCACATAACAAGCGTACTGAATTGACCATTATTATTATCGTACACTTAGATAACAATTGTACGTAGGTTCTATGTTTTGGGGAACAAATCAAGACCTCACTGGAATCGTTAAGATGGTATCGCCCTCTGTGCAGAACCTGTGTAGTAGCAGGTAGCATAGGTATGTTCACACATAAGAAAACACATAATATGGATACACACAACCTATCCATATGTCGCATATAGGCATACAAACAACCTAAATATATAATCCATATAGGTATACATTCAACCTATAATATAGTCCGTATAGGTATACGCACTACCTATAAACATAATCCATATGTCATATATCTTTCTCAAATACTCAATATACTATCAATTCACAATTATAACATGTTATCGCATTTTCCCGAGTATTATTCTCTACCCAAAGGGCACTAGTTACACCTTAAGTTATTTTAGTAGTAAATTCACTCATGCACTACTGGTCTACATCATAGATTCACTCATAGTCTCCGTGATCCATTCTCATTCCCTCAAATTCATTAGTTTACAATTCATGTCCAATAGGTATTCACCTTAATTCTCTCGTTGTGGCTAAGCCTCAATCCCACATTAGGCCTATTGTAATTATATATATCCCTCATTATAGCTTAGAGATGTCCTAAAAGTTCCCCCTGCTAATTATTCACAAATTTAGGTCTTAAACAAGGAAAAGTGGGTAATTATGGGTAACCAAATCGAGTCGTAAATTTTCGGGCAGATTTAACACCCTGTAGTAAAATATCGATTTCTCCCTCTACAGAACTCTAAATGACTTCATTCAAATCTCATTGGAAAGATAAGACAGATAAATTTCTAGACATATATGTCTCACACTCTAATTCTATGTACAATTAAAATGGAGCACGTTTAAAGTAATGTTAAAATTTTTGGCAGATTACAATGTTGTCAGATTAAACACCTTCTAGTAAAACTGCGATTTCTCCCTATACGAAACTACAAATGACCTGATTAAAATCTAATTGGAAAATTAAGACATAGAAATTTTAATAAATAAATGTCTTATACTCTAATTCTATGTACAATTAAAATGGAACATGTTTAAAGTAACATAAAAAATTATGATAGATTAACATCTTATGTTCAGTAATTAAACCCTAAGTCATTCAAAATTCTTGTTCTTCAACCAAGAACCCATCAAGATTCAATATTAATCATCAGATATATCCTAATTTCATTTTATCTTCACATAGGTATTCCTTCTACATGCAATCTTATACCGAATCATGAGTTATATTCATCTAAATTTCAAGAACATAATTGAAATCATGAAATTGAAAATCCTACACTACATGTGTATTATAACTTCTTCAAAAACATAAAAGATAAACACTTATCCTGTATTTTTTGGTCTAAATTCATTTTTGGATGATGAGGTTTCTTTCTCCTTGTTCCGATTCCGATTCCGGCACGTCGGTGGTGAGAATTTATGTAGAAAGCCTAGGTTTTCTTCTCTTCTTCCTCTCCCATGGTCTCTTTTCTCTCAGATTTATGTTAAACCTAGATTCTAACTCAAAATGGAAGATATAACCTTTTAATTTTAGGATTTCCTTTTATCCTAAACTCCCAGATGATCGAAACGCCCTTAAATGGTGCCTGGTTGGTCTAAAATCGCCCCGGGACCCAAACTATACACCCGAGTATCCTATTCCGACTATTTCGACCCTTTTGGAATCAATCGTTACCTATAAATCATTATTTGAGTCACTCTAAACAAATATCCTATCTTGACCTTAAATTTGTCCAGACACGACTCTTGGTTGAGGTGTAATCTAATTATGTCAATATCACTCGCTTTGACGTCTAATAATTTTTGCACAAATTATTCCACCAATAATAAATTCCTATTTCTAAAAATATTTAATTTCATCAAGTTAAGGCACACGCGTAATTTAAAACTAAATCGAAATAATTACCGAATTAATTAATTTCAAATTATTCATAAATACGAGATGTTACATAGAGGCTTGCAGGAGTTGATGTAGATCCATTCGTTATTCATTCCTTATTTAAGAGTTCCATTCAGTATTTTATTTGGGTGTGTTGCACCTTCAGACTATTTAGTACTTCAGTTTGTGCATTACACTTTGTGAATTCAGTGTATTATTTCATACTTGTATTTGGATTTATCATGCGAACCGATGGTTTATTCGGTATTATTTGTTTATCGTATGTTAGATTTAGATATTTATATTGTGGATGGTTTGTTAGTTTAATTATTTTTTCCCATGTTGTCATCATAATGAAAGATAAAATTTTACACTGGCTTAATTTAACATAGGTGGTTGGTAAATTAAAAGTTTTTCACACTAATGCTAAGAATAATCCAAATGCTATTCATGTTTATTTTAATAAAGGACTGATCACCCGTGGTTAAAATAGGCGGGGTGTCACAAAAGCATTTTACTTCAAAACGTTATTTAATACCGCTTGTTCTCCTTGTCTTTACAAAATAATCATTTTGTATTTTATGCTAAAAACTAGTATATTCTTCCCATTAACTCACCAAATTAAATAATTTACAATTTTTAAAAAAATCTTTCATTCCCTTTCAAACGTTTATTACTCAATGTTCATTAACTCACACCAGAGTTACTTAATCTTTACTTAAGACTTTGTTTCAACACACACGAATATCATGTTAAGGAATATTCAATAATATTGAAAGTTTATATAACACGCACACTTGTGTTATTATGGGTTTAAACCTCATTAGGTAGCTTGATTACCCATTAAGTCACTTTGGTTAACCACTTCACTTCCCTTATGTACATTTGTCATTATTCTCAATTTACTTGTCCATATTCTTTACTCGGAACTTTAGTAACTTACACAAGTTAGATTATTTTTATCTTATAGCCGATTTCTTATCATGTTCCAATTACATCATTATCTTTGGGATTTAGCGAAAAACCATGGACTTCGTGGCCTCTTACCATCGGTTTTCGCCACCATATGCTACTGGAGTTACTTTGGGGTCTTTCACCTCTAAGGACGTCATACCCTGCATATTTATTTCTCAGACATCATCCGAATAATTCATTTTCTTTTCGTTCTCAACATTATTTCAATGTTCGCATTATTCAACATTTATAGACCAAAGCCAAAAGTCCGGACATAACAATCTGTTTTTTTCATTTACACTTGGAAAATTATACTATCTCCTTTAAGTCCTTTATTCACACCCACATTGATTTTATATTAAAAATTATTCACGTTTTAGGACTTAATTCAATTTCGCCCATACTAGTATAAAAGCAGTGACCAATATTTTTAATTAAAAAAAATGTATCACTTTAAGTAAATTGCCAATTTACCCTTCTTCTTGCCAAACTCGCAATTTAGTTCTTTAACAAGTGCCATTTTTTCAAAAAGTATTTTAAGCTTCCAATTCAACACTTAGACACATTTAACCATTAAAACACTTATTCATTAGCATAATTCACTTAACTTTCATATTTTTTCACTTTACACACTTTTAATGTATAAGTTCATATATATATATATATATATATATATATATATATATATATATATATATATATATTAAAACCTCATTTTCCACGTATTTGGTAAACACGCTTTATTTTTGGGTTTCTATATCTTAACACCTAGTTTACCCATATTTAAAGCTTAATCGTACCATTTTTTTTATTATGAGTTTACACACTTTAAACTACCCATTAAAAGTGAAAACATTTCTTTACACACAAAGCTCTCTATTAAATGTAGAAAAACAGATATATATTTTACACAATGGCATGAACAAGCTTAAAACATTACTTTTAATAGAAATCATATTTCTTCCATTAAAACCCACTTTTATCACATTTTATTTCATAAAATGTCCATGAATAGTGTTATGGAATTTTCAACACTTTTAAAACCCATTTAAACCTTCTTTTAAATGCCCCATATTATCCAAAACATTAAGGATGCAATTAATAAACCCATTAATACAATATAACCATTTTCCTAAACATATTACACCCAAGATATATAAATGAGTATTATGAAATTTATCTAGTTTCAAAACCCATTTTAAAACATCTCATTAAAACCCATTCACACATAAAATCTTAGAAATCCATTAATTAAGCTTGCAAGATATCACATATCCTACATATATTAAACCTAATATATTTAATTAAACTAGCTGAAATTATACACCTCATTAAACCTAAACCAAGGTTAGTATTCTCAGCTCTAAACTCTCCAAAATGGTGGTGGAATGGTGGTGTAGGAGTAGCAACCCCCACCTCCAAAGTTGTCCTCAAGGCCAAAATCTCTTCTAAAATAAAATCCATGGAACCTCCATTGCTAGTCTTATTGTTCTCCACAAAATCCATCTTCATCGTCAAGAATACCTCCTTTAAACACCCATCAAATATACTAAGAACATCATCTTCTTCATCAAACAAGATATCCTAGAATTTTAGTAAGTTTTTGGGAGTTTGGGTGTGGCCTATAATGGTGGGTAATAGTCATGGAAGTGGTAAAAATGGGTGGTAAAAATCTGGGGCAGAAGTCTTTTCCCCCATGGATGCATTAGGAGCTCGAGAGAGTGAGAGAGAGGCCAACAAATCTGATGGGTATTCCCCCACCCCTCTCCATATGCTTATATAATAGAACCCACAAATCCCTACCTACTATAATAGGTAAACTCCACTAACCCCTTCTTTGAGTTGAAAATCAGAAATTACCTTGGTCTGGACCCTTTAGATGGTTGACTCGTGGCTAAAATTAGTGGACCAAAGTTTGACAGCACTTAAAGTATTTTTTTTACATTTAGACCAAAAATTCGTCCAAAACAGGATTAAATGATTTTTTTCAGAGACGTCGAAGAAGGGAAAGTTGCTAAAAATTAAATTTTAAATCGATTTAAACATTTTCATAATAATCTGAGCACTTTTATTTTTTGACAAAAAACAATTTTTATTTATTTTTTTACTTTTGACCCCATGGTATTTTTATATGTATTTTTAGGATCTCATATATGGTCATTTTATTTTTTTGACCTTTCAATACTCCTAAACAATTCGCGCAAAGTTGCATTTTTTTAGTGTCAAGTATCGTCAAAAAGTGCTTGATTAACTTTAATTTTATTTCATTTTTTTCTGTACATGGTAGTTTTTCTTATAAGTTTAAGGTTCCAAATATTTAATCACACTATTTTTATCCCTCTCCAATTGTCCTATAAAAATCCCGCAAGTTCGCATCCTGCGCAGTGCGTGCTGACAAAAAGCCGCCTTATATTAACCATGACCGTATCATAATCTTTCCATGAAGTTCTTACATCGAACTTAACCAACATACTTACTAGGACTATTAGAACTCAAACACGCATCCATGTGAACCATGCAATGTGAATATTTTCTTCTCCTTAATTAATTTTCTTAATGTGTCACTTTTCATGCCATTTGACGTAATTCCCTTATATATTTATTCCTTAAATTTTCCTTTGAATAAAATACTTTGATTATATTTAAATACTTATTTTTCTATGGAAAGGTATTATAATTCAGAGCCCTATGAATGTGTGGTGAGATAATAATGGAGCTCGATAAGGGCCCTATGACCTTTTTTGTAAAAGGGTTTCTAAATGCGAACCACATGTTTGATTCACACACAGTATGGACTATTTGAAAGGGGGTTAAGAGCCATATGAAGGCATGTTAAGGTACTCTCAGGTTTAAGGGTTGACTAGAGTCAAATGGAGCTCAAAAGTATCTGATGACGTATAATTTAGGTCTAAAGGAGGACCATGGGTCGAGGGTGTGTAAGGGCTTTGTTTTGGCCATGCGGAGGTGTATAATATGGGGTGTCTATAATGTGGGTGAGAAAGAATGATAATACATCTATTTGAAAACAAAAATGGTGGAGAGAATGTTGGTTGTGAACCTTCCTTACTCCAATAAAGGTTATTGGCTTCATGTCTTTCTTATAAACTATTTAAAACATCCATTAATTCATGAGGGTATGAACCATATAAGGGCTTTAGGTGCCCTAGTAGAGGGCATAAAATATGTCAATTGTTATTTCTGGTTCTCTTTTATTTTGGTCGATTATGATATTTATAATTCCTTTCTAACATTTTCCTTATTTGTTCTGTGCAAAAGCTTTCGAAAGAAAAATACTAATCACGCGCACATGAACTTTGACAAGCTGAGCAAGGCCGGAAACGTAAAGTTACCTATGAATATTAGCATCGAGCATCCGAGGTTAAAATATCTATTTTTGGAGTATACTAACACCGCTACTTCTTTTGTTGCAAGGCCACTGGGAAAAGTACCAAAATCCTTATTCCTTCAACGAGGAGTCTTCAAGTTCAACCACTTCAGGAAATTTTTAATTTATGGACATTGTTTTGATTCTAACTATGGTATTTCTACTTTAGAAGAAGAAATACCTTCAAAAGGAGAATCCCCAGTCTCGTAGATGAGTGTGATGTCCCCACTTCTCTAAAATCCTAGTACTACAAGAAGAAGAAGCCCGAGGGATCATTTGAACCAGTTAACTTAGGGGAATACCTCGACAAATTATAAGCTTAGCTAATGAAAAAGAGTAATACTGGAGCCTGTTTTACTGCTACTACTTTTCCCACCAAAAAAGTGGATACGTCCAGAAAAGGGAAGGGCCATATTGTGATGTTAATGGCAAAAGAACTTGATTTGACTCCCACTTTACTGAATGGGTCCTCCTTATAGGCCGATAAAGAGCTGGTCGATAAACTATCCACCAACTAGTTGGTCTCCCACGCCGCCTAGGCATTATTTTGGTAGGTCTCAATATTTTGTTCGAATCTTGTAGTTAAGAAATTTTCTTTTGTATTAACTCTTTTATTTGTAATTTTCCTTATAGTTCCTAGTTGACTTCCTTGATATCTTAGACAAAAGGGCCAAATAAGATAAATCCTATAACAATATAGCACATGCCTTGAATGAGTCCAAAAATTCCTTTAATTATGCTAAGATGGCCCATGAGATTGAGAAGAAGGCCATAGATCTAGATATGGCTAAGCTGGTAACTGAGAATAAGAAATTAAAAAAGGCTATGGAGAAATGTACTTAGAACTTATCTAAGTCTTTGGCAGCAAAAGACCAGCTTAATGACCAAGAATGGTGAGACGTGTTTGACTAGACCAAGAAATGGTTGGACTACATCCGTAAGTACAATTTTAAGAAAGGTTGGAATGGGAATTTGTTCCAGACTTGAGTCTTTAATGAGTCATAACTCTTTAGCGAGCATAATCTAGGTTTTCCTCTAAAGGTTGATGAGGAAGAGGGAAAGGGTGATGTGTTTAAGTCAAGAGAAAGAAAGCATTGATCAAGCATAGGATTCCACTTACTAAATCAAGTTTTTGGTCGATCAAGATCAACTGATAATAGAGAATGAGAAACAAGATAGTTAGATTAGCTAAGTACTTCTCGTACTTTGTTTTTACTACCTTTTTGTTTATTTTATTTCTAATGGATTGTCCAACTTATGTACCTAAATAAAGAAATTTGGTCATTTCTGTTTTACTTATGCCTTATTTAATCACTTCATATTACTTGTGTATGCTCATTTTTTTCTAGTTTCTGAATGGCTTATCACTTTTGTTTTTTTATTTTCGTAGTACAATAGTAACTTGACACTCATGCCAGTGGATCAAATTAGTGAAGATTTAGACCACATACTTGGTCGGGATGCTTCTAGGAATCACGGAAAGCATTGTCATCTATTCGGTAAGCACTTTAAAAAATAAAAAGTGCTTCTGGCGAGCATACCCATTTGGTAGCCTCCCTTCGGGATGAAATAAAAGAGGTAGCCAATGTAGCTAGCATATTGGAGAGTGAAAATATTTCTCTGAAAATGAATAAATGTCGTGTGTGATACCGATTTAAATTAATTCACAAGTTTCGAAGTAAACCTTATTTAATTAGAGTCTATTTTAAAAAAAAAACTAATTCATCCTCTAAACATGCATCTAAATGCCATAAATCATTCAACCCATACATGAAAAATAAAGACGATTGATTCAGGAAAAAACTCCTTTCGGGAAACCAATTTATAGCACTTTGAAGAATTCACAAGACCTTTGACTTACAGACAACCTGATAATCTCCCACAAGTGTGTAATGCACGGTGCCTTCAGTAAACCTTCAAAGTTACGAGAGACAACGAAATACCCTCCAAGTGTCAGTTCGTCATCTTCGGCTCGTCCACATGCAGAATGACTACGCTCGATAACCACCGATCAAATATGGAGGTGCCATCTCCATAAAGGTTGAACAAAAGCAAAGAGTGTTCTTGAACACAAAACAATTCACCAAAGCATATGGGATTTTTGTGAATTGAAAACAAAAAGGGATTAAATCCTAAAAGAAGAACTCAAAAGTATTTTTCACTTTCGCAGTTATCTGTCTTTCAAAACACTGGGACTTCTTAATGATAACGAAATTATTTAATGATTATTTATAAAAAAAATACGTCGCCTTGGTATTCGAGCTCGTTCGAATGAAATAGATATCTCACGCAAACGAAGGACATATGTCGTTCAAACGACATCGCACGACATCCATATGTCGCTCAAATGAGATAGCTATCTTGCTGGAATGACCTGGGCGTCAAAATCAAGGTACGCTTTAGGACTTAGAAAAAATACTCATTCTCAAATTTTGACGAAAAATTCCACTCCAACACTTAGAAAATATTTTTTAAAAATATCCCAAAATCTCTAAGGGGAAAGTTAACGCATTTAAAACATAACCTTACCAAAGTAAACTTCGCGGAGTCTTTTTGATGAATAACTTGATTTTCGGATCCGTTTTTTATGCTTGAATGTTCTTCGATGGTGTAGCTGTATACGGCATAATAAATTGGTAATAGACTTATAAAAATATGTCCTTACAAATCTCCCCCTATGTCTATGCCGGTACATACATAAAAAATATCAAAATTATCAAATACCAAATTGCCTATACAAATCTACCCTCCCATGAATAAATTTGAAATATCTCAAACTGTTCTTCAAAAATTCTTCATCAAATCTCAAAGCTTTTCTCATCAGGGTGTGCGACATAATGATCTTCAATCTTTGTACCTACACACATGAGATAAAGAAAAACCTTCATGACGCATCGAGTTTGAAATGATATAAGAATAAATCATTAATAAATCAAATTTCCCCCATAATTCAAAAACTCCCCCATAACATGATAATTCTTTCTCCCCCTTCTTATGATGTCCCCAAATAGACGGATAAGAAGAAACAATCAAAACATGGAGTGTCACGATAAAAATGCATAGAAAATATGGATGAAACTATGCGCATGCAAAGGTATGTCTCAAAAACTTTCACAAACTATTTTTGATTTTTTTAATTTTTTCATACAAAAATAAGATACTAAAAATCACCCTATGGATTTAAACTCAAACAACCAAGTCATGGAAATGGAATGTATGGGTGTGAACAGATTTCATAGGAAAATCAACTCAATCAATCATATGTGCACGATGCATATGTGTTCTCCTAACGAACGAACATCAAAAGTATCCTTTGGTGTAAAAATTATTTAATTTAGATGACATCGTCTTATACAAATGAACAAATCAAAGTCAAAGTGATTTCCACACCAATAATGTCCAAAACTATGTAGCGCTTTTTCAAGATTTTCAAGGACGTGCAAACCCTTTTTAATTCTCCATCCAAACTCCATGATATATATTTTCTTTTAGAGGTGTATAAACTAAATTCTCAAACTTTGGAGAATTGGTGCAAAAACCTAAATGATCCATAATTGGCATGAATTTATTTTTATTGGCTTTAAATTTTTTCGAGCTCTTTTAAACCTCTTTGGACCCCGGATAATAAAATTCCTCAATTTTTTAGGTCCATTTGAACGGTTGCTTAATCGATAAGGAAAGATAATTACCTTTCGTAGCCCTTCACCACTTTAAAATACCCCACAATCTCACCAAACAGTTCTTATATGCCCAAGTTTCTTGTCAAGTTTTATCGTGCTTGATTCGTTTTAAGGATAGTATTGAAGTGAAAACACCCAAACAACATGTGATAATATAAGCAAAATAATGAAACAAATTCGTGCATATGTCTAATAAAGGAAATAATGAGTCAAACATGTAGGAAGTAACACTTAATTAAATCTCATTGACTCCAAAAATTATAAAGTACAAAGATGACAGGATATATTATCTCAAAACACTATCAAACAGTCACATGAAAAATGGAATAATGTTATGACTCGGTCATCCTAAGTGTTTATCCATAAATGGTGCAAACAAAAAAAACAAAATTCTTTTTAGATTTTCTCAAAAATTTTATCAAAAATAAAATCTTTTTTTATTTTTCCAAAAAAAAGTAAAACATACAAAAATGATACATACTAGAAATATGAAAATAATGACAACATGGAAAACATCATATGCTAGTAAACAAGGCAAACCTGAATCGTTAGGTGCAGAGGGATTTTCCAAATGTGGTGCCAACTTATGAAAAACCTCCATCATATTTTGTGAAGTTTTGACCAAAAACTTAACTTGCTCACCTAAATGTGCAAACTCTCTCATGTAGTCTCCATGAGCATTTAAAGTATCATGTGTGGGTGCATGTGTGACATAAACACGTGTAGTAGTAAAACGTGACACATAACCCAACTTAAAACAAAATTCCCTAAGGTGTCCTCTCCTTTTTCAATGGGACAAACATATATAGGCCTAGGAACACCTCTCTCAAAAACTCTAGGACGCGCTCCCCTAATAGGAATGGGATGCCTAGGTGGGTTAGGGTGAGACTCACATGAATCTAACACTAAACTGGGAACTAGCTCGAGCGCTAATTGGGAAGTAGAAGCATCGTCATGACTTATTCCCAACTTCTCACCTTTACCCAAAATGGGATAGAGAACCATTTTTCCATCCTTCTTAGATGCGTTATCCAAAGGAACTCTAACCTCCCGGGCTCATTCAAGATCACTCATGAGTTGGGATACACGTGTCGTCAGACTAGACACCGTGTTGGCCAAATCACACTTTTCCCCTTTTCAAACATCCTTCTCTCTCTCCAATTCTAAAACCTGACGACCTAAATCTCTATTATACTTCTTTGTTTTCAAGGTCTTTCCATACAAATCTCTAAAGGCTTTTTTGATCTCACTTTCATCTCCACTCTCAAATTCTCTCTCATCTTCCTTAGAAACACTCGAGTCATCACTGGTGCTCTCATGACCTCTATTAATTTGAGATAAAGTGGGTGTGATCACACGACTCGAAAAAGATACACACATCCCATGTGCTAAACCTTTATCGGACTCGTCTCCCTCATCACCCTCATCAGCTTCACTATCACTAAGAGTGGAGGGCATAAAAGTCTCTTTTCCCTTTCTCCTTATCCTAGTAGTACACTCTTTAGCAATGTGCCCTTTGCCCTCACACTCAAAGCACCTCATCTCATCCTCCTTTGCACTATCTTTGGCCTCTACTTTCTTTTTATTTGACTCAAAATATCTCTTTTTACTAGAAGAATTTTCTTTTTTCATCTTGAAAAACATTTTAAAAAATTTCACAAGTATGGCCACATCATCAAAATCAAACTCACCCTCAGAATCGGACTCCCAAACTTTTTCTTTTTTTTTCTTAAAATGAGTCTTTAAAGCAACGCCTCTATCCTCAGACTTAATGGTTTGGGGAAACATTTCAATCTCATAGGTTTGAAGGTCTCCTACAAGTTCTTACAACTTAAGTGATTTCAAATTTTCCAAAGAGTTAAAAATAGTGACTTTAGGAATAAAGAGTTTTGGGAGAGATCTCAAAATCTTTTTAACGACACGTGTGATATCAATCACATCCCTCAAATTAAAACTGGTGTTAACAATGTCCGACAAACGTGCATAAAAATCATCAAAGAATTCAGACTCAGACATGGTGATAGTCTCAAATTGGGTGGCCAAATTTTGTAATTTTGATTCTTTAACCGCATTTGTACCCTCATGTGTCAATTTCAAAACATCCCATACCTCTTTAGATGTGTTGCACATCATAATTTTTCGGAACTCGTCGGTAGTGATGGCTACCGAAATAGCACTTAAACTACCTGAATTAAATTTAAACATTTTAAAACCATCTTCAGTCCAGGCAGACACAAGTTTTAAAGAGGTGATATTTTCAATGGTGATCGTGGGAGGAGTCCACCCATTTTTTCAAAGGAACCAAACACGCTCTTCAATGTATTTTAAACTAGATTTCATGCGATCTTTCCAATAGGCATAATTAGACCCGTCAAAAATAGGCATCTGATTATATAAGTGCTCCATAGGAAAAATTGCGATTTTTTATGATTTAAAAAAAATCAATATCACACAAATTTTGCGGAAAATAGGAATATGCGATAAAATAGCGCAATCTTCTCAAATACCAATTTGACGACGTGAGAAGTCAAATTGTATAAAAAAAATCCTTGAGAAATCAGGATCACGCGATAAATTAGCGTAACCCGCTTTGATACCAATTTGAAAACGAATAAATGCGGTGTGTAATACCGATTTAAATTAATTCTCAAGTTTCTAAGTAAATCTTATTTAATTAGAGTCTATTCTTAAACAAAATTAATTCATCCCCTAAACATGCATGTAAAGGTCATAAATCATTCAACCCATGCATGAAAAATAAAGACGACCGATTCAGGAAAAAAAGCTTTCGGGTAAAACTTTTTGTAACACTTTGAAGAATTCAGAAGACCTTTGACTTACATACAACCTGAAAATCTCCCACGAGTGTGTAATGCACGGTGCCTTCAGCAAACCTTCAAAGATACGAGAGACAAGGAAATACCCTCCAGGTGTCGGTTCGTTGACTTCGGATCGTTCACACGCAGAATGACTACGCTCGGAATCCTTCGATCAAATATGGAGGTGCCTTTTCCAGAGAGGTTGAACAAAAGCAAAGAGCGTTCTTGAACACCAAAATGATTCACCAAAGCATATGGGATTTTTGTGAATTAAAAGAAAAAGGTATTAAAACCAAAAAAGGAAGTCAAAAGTATTATGCACATTCGCAGTTTTCTGTCTTTGAAAATGGTGGAACTTTTGAAGGAAAACGAAACCATTTAATGGGTATTTATACAAAAATGCACCACCGGGGTATTCGAGCTCGTTCGAATGATATATCTATCTCGCTTAAACGACCTGGGCGTGAAAATTGAGGTACGCTTCAGGACATAGAAAAATGCTCATTCTCAAATTTTGATGAAAAGGTCCAGTCCAACACTCAGAAAATATTTTGTAAAAATATCCCAAAGCTCTATGTGGAAAGTTAAGGTATTTAAAACATAACCTTGCCAAAGTGAACTTCGCGGAGTCTTTTTGATGAATAACTTGATATTCAGATCCGTTTTTTATGCTTGAATGTTCTTTAATTCTCTTCGATGGTGTAGCAGTATACGACATAATAAATTGATAATGGACTTATAAAAATATTTTCTTATATTCTCTAAGGGAACAACTCGGCAAGTTCGAGCAGACTATTAGAGACGATCAGGTCACCAAAGGAAGCCTGCACCAAAAGGTGATGAGATTGACATATCAGTTTCATCTTGGGCCTCACGTTGTCTTGTCAGAGGGCTATAACGAGGGTTGTATGGATTGTATACCCCATTTGGGCGAATCTAATCAGCTTACGATTAATCAAGGGTGGATAAACACTTTAGTCATTATGAGAGTTCCCCATGACTCCCAACTTTGGAATTGGTACGGGGTAGACTTCCTAGTTTTTCAACTTCTCCCTCTTGGAAGTGAGGAATATTGAATCCCTATGGATTCCATTCTAATTTAAATAATAAGGGACTATCTCCTTGACCACGTCAGTGATAATGAGTTTTGTCATGATCAAGACAATGGTTAGCGTGTTATAGTGGCTGTTGAGTTGGAGCACCGAAGATGAAATACTTATGCATCCTTTTCGTATCTTAATTTTTTATATATTTTTCTGATCTGGCTACTTGCAATTTTAAATGAATGTACATGAAATTAATTAGTTAATTCCATATATTACAATTTCCCATTTTATATGTCGACCGTATTTTATTAGTTGCCTTACCTTTTAGGATAAGTTTTGTCACTCCATCTTAGGCTTAGGACCATATATGGTGAAAATGCACTTGGTCATAGGGCAATCAACCCATTTAGGATTTTTGCCAACCAAAGTCGGGACACTTAGTGACTAGGGATTTTCGATAGGTCTTTTCTTTCCTTGGAAATTCGTGATGTTTTTATGTTTATTAGTGATGAAACATGTGACCTTAAGATCTAATTAACTGTAATACGACTAATGCATTAAAGCTGGCGATCAAAACTTGATCGGATAATTTTGAAGATATTTATAATAATAGAATTTCCATAATGATAATTTCGAATTAACAAAGATGGCATGTCTTTTGGAGTAAGAAAGATAATTGCATTAATTGAACTTTAAATCATACAAGAAACATAAACTTAAGACTTGAAAAATAATAAAAAGGTTTAAAAATAATTTTTTTGAAGATTGGCGACATACAAGTCCCTAGAAATCTCCCTATCGCCCATTGTTTCCTGATGGTAGGCTCCTTGGAGGTTATCTCTAATGTCTTTCATGGGTTTTTCCCAGTTAGGGCCCAACTTCCCATCTGATATATTTTTCTCATCGCCAATAACCTTTTTGAGGACGTAATCTTTGGCCTAGAACTTCCTCAAATTGATGCCTCTGTTGTACCATTTAGCCAACCATTATTGGTTGGTGGCTAGTTTGATTAAGACATTGTCATTTCTTTCCTTCATTAGGTGAAGCTTAGTTCTTATGATTTTTTCATTCGGGTTTTGATCAGCAATATTTTTCTTCAAAGTTGAAAAACCCACTTTTAGTGAGATTATAAGTTCCATCCCATAAGCCAAGGCAAAGGGTGTTTTCGCAGTCACTCTCCTAGGTGTCATTCAATATGCCTAGAGGATTTGGGGAAGATCGTCCACCTAAGCACCTTCTGCCTTTTCTAACTTTTTCTTCATTTCACTAAAAATTGTTTTGTTGGAGGCCTCATCTCACCCATTACTTTAGGGGTAGGCCACCAAACTATATATTGTAGGTTGTGACTATTGTGAAAGTCTTGGAATGTTCCACTTTCAAATTGAATTCCATTGTCACTTATGATCATCCTCGGTACACCAAAATGGGTCACGATAATCCTCTAAATTAATTTGATCATATCGGTGTCCCTTATATTTTATAAGGGTTTAACCTTTATCTACTGGGAGAAGTAATTAGTGTCAACCAGAATAACTTCTAATTTCCTAGTTTTGTGGGTAAGCGACCCACCATGTTTAACCCCTATTAAGCAAAAGTCCATAGATTGGTTAGGGACTTGAGATCGCTGGATGGTTTGTGAAGCATTGTAATGAATTTTTGTCATTTCTTTCACTTGCTGACATATAAGATAACATATTTTTCAATGTAAAGCTACCAATACCCATCTTTGATGGCCCTAAATGCTAAATACTTTCCTCACATGAATTCCACATATTCCATTGTCCATTTTATATAAGACTTGGTCAACGTTGCTCGCATTGGAGGTATGGGGATGTGAAACATTAATTGTAAGGATTTGCCTCCAATGATATGTAAAACCGAGAAATTTTCACGTTAGTCTGATGGGCTTGATTCTTGTCAGTAGGAAATACATCCTCTTGTAGGTATGTTATGATTAACTCGATTCAGATGGGAGATTTTTGGATGATGAGGACTTGTTTAGTGATCTTGACTTCATGATACTTTTTTGGTAAAGACAATCCACTTCGATTACTTTTTTTAGGTCAATGTTAACGGATAAACCTAAAGTGGCCAAATCATATACATGAATAATATTTCCTCATGGAAACTGTTGTATGTGAACTCTCTTAAACTGGGCAATTAAGTCTTGTGCGAGCTGTAATTATGCAATCATTCATTTATCCCTATATTATAGTCTCTTAATACTTTATTAGATTCCAACCTTGAGTCATAAAAAACATCAAGGTGACTTACTCCGAGAGATGGGGCCTTCTTTAATCTAGAGATGAGAGATTCCTATTTAGCCTTATAATTGGATGGTTCAATGCTTGATCATAGTTTGGCCTAGAGTTACAAGGAGAATTACAACTTCCATCTTTTTTGAGTTAGAGAACCCATCGATATAAAGCATAACCTTATTAAGCTGGCCAAACTCTCCAATATTACCTTGGTCTGCATTCTCCCATTTGTTAGGCTTTTGCCCTCTAGTTCACTCATCAATAATATTCTGTTAACACATTCTCTATGATTACAGTTCTTGGTTAATTATAAATATCAAACCTGCCAAATTCCACCGATCATTTGGACATCCATCCAGAGAGGCTGACCTTTTTTCGGATCCCTTATAGCAGAAAATAGGTGATTACTATGACTGAATGAGCTTCAAAATAATGCTTCAACTTTTATGACGCGATTATAAGAGAGTAAGCTATCTTCTAAAGAGGAATGTAGAGTTTATTGGTGTCTAGTAGTGTCTTGTTAACATAATAGATAGGTTCTTGGTGCCCTTAATTTTCACACATTAAGTCCTATCTAACTTCATAGTGATAAATCTCAAGATATCTATAAACTCTATCTCCTGTATTTGGGACCACGAGTAGAGGTTATCGACCTAAATAAAGATTAATTTTTAAAGGTCCTTTGAACATTATCCTTTCTAGTCCAAGCCTTCTCTTTTTTTAAGAGATCAAATAATGTCCAACACTTCTCAAAGTACTTAGAGATGAAGCAGTTGACCTCTAATAATATTCTTGTTAAATTTTAAACATATCTAACTCTTTTTGGTGTCTAAACACTGTTGATCACCTCACTCTGATAGAGGTTTTCTTAGATGCCCCCTTTTCTATCTAGGTAGCCTACATATAGCAGGTTGAACTTCATCCTATAGTATCTTAGGACCTTGAATGTATTTTCCAAGTCCTTCAAATGATCGAACTTATTCTTGCCTTTCAGGAGCATATTGTCTATATAGACCTACATTGTGACACTCAGCTAATGTTTGAATATTCTGGTGACCAACCAGTAGTAAGTTACTCTTGCATTCTTGAGTCCAAATAGCATAACTGTGTAGCAGTACAAGCTATGGGTGGTAATTAATCGAGAGTGAAGCGAGGAGTTTGTTGATGCCCTGAGTATTATGACACCCTCCCTGTTTTAATCAGGGGTGATCGGTCTTATATCAAAATAATCAAGAAATTCATTTGGTTCATTCTTAGCTCACCGTTAAAAAAATGTTAAGTTACTAACCACCTATGTTAAATTAAGTCGATGCCAAATTTTATCTTTCATTATAACAACAACATGTGGAATAAAAATAATAACCAAACCATCCATGCAAGATAATAGTCTGAGCCAATCACACGATAAATAACTAAATAAAATAATACCAAATAAACCATTAGTTCCCAAAACAAAATCCAACCAGAAGTGTGAAGAAAATAAAACTAAGCCTAATAAATATTGAATAACTGAAATACAGAATACTCTGAAAGGGCAACATGCCCAAATGAATGACTGAAATGAAACCATATTAAGGAATGAATAACTAAAGCTTCTACACAAACTCCTGCAAGCCTCCACAACGCTGCAGCAACGCATCCCTGTAATGAGTCATGCAGCTTGGCGTCCCTGTGGCTGGAAACCTAAGATGTTTTGGAAAAAGAAAAAAAATAGATTTTAATACCGGTCAGAGTCCAATAACCTTTTTAAAATATTTAGCAAGTATTTATGTCATAATTTAAAGACAATAATTAGATACATACGTTAGTCCCACATACACTCCCTTGAGTTTTCTCACCTCTCAACTATGGTGCACACCTAACATCTCCTACCTATCTTCTACCCAGCCTTAGTAGACATCTATATCTAACTAACCATAAAAGGTTCAGGTCCCCCGTACTGCCCATACAATGTGCAACCGTACTACCAATAACTAATATTACTTGCATATTATTATTGAATGATTTTATTAAGTTTCCCACACTTAAGTCACTTTCGGATATACACTATCATTCTTTCCTACTGTCATATAAGTAGAATAATCACACTTTATTATAACATCATTAATTAAGTTTCTCACACTTAAGTTAGTTTTAGATATACGCTACTATTATTTTCTACCATTACACACAAGTAGAATAATCACACTTGTTTATGTATTTCACACTATAATATATACAACTGTAGCATCCTCCAAAATGACAACCATGATGCAGTCATACTCTGCTATTAATTCCATGAACTTCCCGTACAAAATCCAGGACTACCGGTTAGGAATGTCTCCTCGAACCATAAATTAATCAACACATAACGGAGGCAAACATAGTTCTAAGCCTTTGGGCTAATCACGTACCTAACGTACCCAAATGACCTATTAGTCCCACTAATACACAATAGGTAGTGACCCTCCCTAACTTCTATGTTCTGGGACACGCATCCAGGCCTTGCTAGAATCGTTTGGGTGGGATCGCCCTCTGCGTGGAACCTCCCATGATAGCAGGCAGCATAGGTATGCTCACACACATATAAATCATAAAATAGGTATTCACACAACCTATATATACATATTTAGTAGGTATACACATAACCCAATCATATAATCCCATACGTAGTATATATGTCTCGAATACTTGATGTACTAGAAATTTACAATTATTACCCGAAGGGTCCTACTTTCCCCTTAATTAATATCAGTGGTTAATACCCTTATACATTACTGGTCGAAATCATAGATTCACTCATCTATCTGTGACCCATTCTAAATATTGTGAATTCATTAAAGATCAAAACATGACCGATCATTCCAAGCCTTAATTCTTCTCATTTGGGTAAAACTCAACCCTACTATAGGCCTACTGGAATTTACTATATCTCTCATGATAGTTTAAGAATATCCATAAGGTCTCCCTATAAATTATTTATTGATTTGGGGAATAAATTAAATACATTGTCCAAATCTGGTTAGTCCAACTAATTCACCCTTAACCTAAATTGATTTGCCATACCGAATAAATTTGGCCCGGAACCGAATCAATTTACGACTAGCAGGTCGTCTTTCTCATTACATTATTATGAGTTTCTTCCATTATTTTCAAACCCAACCTCCATGGATCGTTCCCAAACTCCTAACCAACATTATTACACATAAAATATATATATATATATATATATATATATATATATATATATATGGACGATTTCTAATGTAAATAACACATTAAATTCGTATGAAATCTATCCAAGAATAGTTCTAAACCCCATAACCCTCAAAACCTTTGTTTATGATGTTCTTCATGTATAATCATCAAGATACCCATATTTATTTCATTTTATTCATTACATATCATCTTATTTCGTATCCTCTACATAAAGGAATCTATTCTACATGCATTCATATATCAAATCTTAGATTACACCCATTAAATTCCCAAGAATTCTTCCAAAACTTGTAACTTAAATCTACACTACATGGGTATTATAACATGCTTAATAAATTGTAAGATAAACACTTGACTTGATCTTGCAGGTCTGATTTTCATTAATTTATGATAGAGTTGATCTTCCCTTGCTCCGATCTCTATTCCGACGATGTTCGTGGTGAAAAACGGTGTGTGAAAGCTTAGTTTTATCTCCTCTTCCTTTCCTATGGCCTCCTCCTCTCTCTCTAAAGAGTTGTAAGCTTCAAACTTCAAAAGGCTAATATAGATTTTAAATTTTCAGAGTTATTTCTACCCTAAACTCTTAAATGATCGAAAAGTCCTCACGTGGTGTCGGTTTGGTCTAAAATCGCCCCGGGACCCAATCTATACACCCGAGTATACTATTTAGACTATTTTGACCCATTAAGAATCAACCGTGATGTCAAAATAACCATTTGATTCACTCTAAAATAATTTCCTATCTCAACCTCAAATAGTCTACACATGACAGCCGGTTGAGATGTAACACCGTCACGTCACTATCACTCGCTATGACGTAAAATAATAAATCATTGTTCACCTAGAAATTTTATTCAATAAACGTTAATCATTTATCTCCTGATTAATATTTTGATCAACACATAATATTTAATTAAATTAAATTACAGCACACGTGTATTTTAAAAATAACCGAATTAATTAATTTCTAATTAATCAGAAATACGGGGTATTACAAGTATGCATCTAAGAAATTCATTTGTTCATGGATATTTATTGCATTGACCATTTAGTTAATATTTGATAGAGTAAAACTATGATTAGGACAGGCTTTGTTCAGGTCGACCAATTAGTCAATCTTCGACAGAGAAAAACTCTCTTTGGGACAGACATTGTTGAGGTCTATAAAGTTAATACAGACTTTACACTTTCCATTACTTTTATTTATAGCAACTAGATTAGAGTGACATTTGGGGAACTGGACTTCTTTAACTGACCTTTCCTTCAGAAGTTGCCCCACTTTCTCTTCCACAACCTTTTCCGTTTCTATGACTGTTTGGCGCACTTTTTGTGTGATCGATGGAAATGCTAGGTACATGTGGAGTCGATGGCACATGACTTCAGGATAAATATCAAGAATATCATAAGGATACCAAACGAATACGTCTTGATTATCTTTAAGAGAGAGATCAGTTATACCTTTTTGTGATCCGTAAGTGAGATGCTGATAAAAAAATTCTTTGGGTGTGATTTATCGAATATGGATTCTTACAATGGTTCCATGATTCTGTTTGTGGGTGCCACCATTATTTTCTCCACCAACATTCTACCATAATTTAGTTGATACTTGGATGGAGTGGTGCCATACTTAGTTTCTTCGCCCGCGACCTCTTTCACTCCATTCTTTTCTTGATTAGGCATAATGGCAGCGATAAAGCATTACTGAGCAATGACTTAATTTCCCCTTATCTCCATCATCCCACGGTAGGTGATGCATTTGAGCTTTTTATGATAAGTTAAGGGGATAACCTTTATGACATGGATCCATCCTAGTCCTAGGATAACGTTATAGAGGACTCATTGTCCATGACTAAAAAATCGATCATCTTAGAGATATTTCCAGTTCCTACTAGTTGTACCACCTTCTCGAGAGGCATAGTAACCTTCCCAGAGAAGATGACCAAAGGCATGGTCGATAAAGTAAGAAATTTAATGATTAGGTTAAGCTCGTTGAATCATTTTTAGTACATAAGCTTTGAAGAGATCCTATGGTAAACTAGTAGCTTGTCCCTGTCCTATTTTACTATCATTAGAGTGATTACTAGCATATAATAATGCAGAATCCTGACTTTGCTTACAAGTTAAGGTCTTAGAAGGGTCAATCTGGAAAGATTTTATGACCGTAGTAACTTTCTTGAGATCAATACAAATAACGTTTCTTTAAATCTGGTTTAGACTTGATGCTCTGTGGATGACCTCAAATTTATGCCCTATCTCATCAGTATTCAGGACATTGTCAAGTTTGTAGTCGTGCTCCATAGTGGTCTTTTCTCCCTTTTTATCCATATAGTCACCCAGATGGCTTGCCTGGGATAATTTTTAAAAGTGGTATTTAAGCGCCTTGTAATTCTCCATTTTGTACTTGTTGAACTTATGATGGGAACATCTCAGGGGAGTGTTTTTTTTTATGAATCCAATGTCATCTTGCTTCACCCACTTGAAATAATGTAGATTTGCTCTTTCAAGATGGTATTTATCAAATGATAGGACTGTATTGGGTATGTTTTATCAATGCTCACAGACTCTCTATTTCGCTTCTGGCCCCATGCTTAGGGGCGTTCTCTTTGTCTCTTTTTTGGTCATCTTTGATTGATCATTGTCGTGCTAAGTGCCAGTCACCATATATTCTACTTTGTCATACTTTTTAATCTTAGACATATGATCGTCGATCGTGTTAATCTCTTTCTTTATGATAGATTTGTGTTACATAGATTTACTCAGCAAGCCAATCTTGAATAAGGCAATAGCTTCCTGCTCATAAAATCCTCCACTTCATTAGAAGTTTCCCCATACTACCGAGCATATTCTATCAAGGTTTCTTGGGGTTTCTTTCGGATGGTGAGGAATGATTTCATCCTCTTTGGATGGGAACTATTGGTAAGGAATCTCGCGATGAAGGTCTCTGTGAGGTGATTAATATTGATTGATATGTGCGGTAACTTCTCGAACCACTTTTGTACGATATCCCCCAAACTAGAAGGGAATATATGTCATGAGATGGATTCATTGTTGCTCGAGTTGGAAGAGTCATTGCCTAATAATATGGGTGAATATGATCGATGGGATCAATCTTCCTATCGTAGATTTTGAGTCACGATATAGAAAATTTCTTGGGCATTTTAGATTTTCAATCGATCTTAATAATGGAGACTTCATCTGACTAATGAGATATCTCTTGGAAAATGCCTTAGCGGATATAGCGCCTCGGTGAGTAGGTTTCTCGACATCTCTTAATAGATTATGCTTTTTATATTCTCCTTGTGATGATATCCCACCTGGTCTCTTCTTTATGATGTGATCCTATACCTCGAGCACTCTGAATTACATCGCGAGATCCTTCCTCGACTGTAATTCTTACTTTCTTGAGGGCTAGGGGTTTAGGCACTACAATTGCACTTGTACCCATTGGAATCTTACACCATTATTTCAAGGAGACATTACAAACTGGAATTTTCCTCCTATTAGACATGCATGGTGTTTTCTTATCAATGATGTCTCCATTCATAAGCATCTACAAGCCGTGAGATCTGGGTGGATCTCAATTTTCATTACCTTCCATAATTTATTCATCTTACGGATGATAACGCATGTTGGGAGTGTTCCGACTCCTATTGGGATGGACCTCAGACCTGAATCTAGGTGTTTGAGGTCCATTTTCATTATTTTAGTGGTCAATGTTAGACAACAAACAAGGGTTGTGGGAGTGAGACATGACTACTCGGTTGATCTACTTGGCTGAGAAAAGGAAACTTATTACCACAGATGGTGCCAATTGAAAGTGGTAAAATTGTACTATAACAATTCAATATAATCAAGCCAAGTAAAATATAAAAATCACAATCACATATCATAATATATATATATATATATATATATATATATATATATATATATATATATATATATATATATATATATATATATATGTGGTTTGGTATTGGACATTGTGACAACCCGCTATCCGAAATAAAGGGTGGCCAGCCCTATACCCCGATAAAATAGGAAATCAGGGATAATATCATCCTCAGCATCACCACAATATACTATGTATAAGGAATTGCCACTCTATATTCCAGAAAACGGGTTATCAAAAACTTTGATTTGAAATACAAGAAAACCCTTTTTTTTTTTTAACAACCCATAATAGAAATAGAGGGTGGAAACCCCCACAAGCGCATGTAAGAAATCCAAGAGATACAAAGGACCGAATGAAACGTCGGTCAACAACTAAGTAATATGCAATAGGTACCAAGTGTTACATAAAAAATCCATTATACAATTGCAACAGTTTGGGCAACAAGCCCGAATGAACTGAACATAACTAGAAACATAAAAGGAGGCGTCTACACAAAATCCCGTGAAACCCGCACAAAGTCACGGCTCCTCAAAATCCACAGGAAGGAAGGGTCATTACTGGCGACCGTGCGGCGGAACACCTGAACGGATCATATATATATAGATACAACCAGAATGAAAACCGGTCAGGGCCGGGTATATGTGATCAATGGATAGATGACAGGTATGACAATGATGCACAATTAAGCATGGATGATAGTCTAACATGTGAACGTCATGTAAGGAACTAAAACTGATGAAGGACCACTTTAAAGTGAGATTCATAATAACAGAATTAAAAGTGCTTATGAGCCTTTATCATCTTTCATCACATTTCAATAACAATCTTCATGTCTCCATTCTTTATCGGGAATATGATTATCATCATGTGCTCTATATGGCACTGATCTCAATAACATGCTCTTTGCGGCATAAGTTTTCTCTTTATGGCATTAATGTTCCGTCGAGTCCAACTCGATAATTAGAATAATCATAATTACAAATATAACGATTCTAAGACCGCCCGTCCGGGTTTCCCCACTGGGCGCGCCCCTAAATAACCATCATCTTCCAGGGCCTAACATACGACAACCTGGGATCCTATCGAAAACGTCGGGAAGCGGCCATATGTCTGCGGGGTAGTCAAGACCACACCAAAAATCTCCTACCGATCGTAGAAAAATAGAACAAGCGCTCATATGGCCTAGGACTATATCCACCCTGCATTCATTAGCCAGGGGGCTTCACCTATCGCACGGACTTCCCTTAAGATGGTATTTAGAGAGGTGTGTAACCTTCATTTCATTAATTCCCATGCCATGGTTAAGTAAAATTATCATTTACCTTAACAATTTCCCATTTTAAATAAATGCGTAAGTTAAATCGGGACTACGTATAATTCGTACCGACATAGCATCCTCAAAACGAATTCAGACTCCAAAGTTATCCCCAAGGCCTCTTTTAGGCTTTAATATAAACCCTCAAATCAAAATGTAAATCAATTTGAAATCCAAAGTCTCCAAAATTGACCTTAACATCTTCTAGACCGATATAAAACTATACGACAAAAGTGACGCCTAAACATCACCTTAAATTCCCCCTTGAAAGAATCCTAGATGAACCCTTTCGAGTCTAGGATGTCGACCCAACTCAACTAGAACTCTAAACCCTATGTTTACTTCATTTAAGAAGGTCCCTAATCAAAAATCCTAAAGAAAAGGGGTTAAAAAGAAAAAGAAAAAGTTGGAAAATGCAGGGCAACCGAATCGGTTCGCCCCCTTGGCCGAATCGATTCGGCCAGAAAAGTTGAGGTTCTGCATAAATGCCGAATCGATTCGGATGGGAGGCCGAATCGATTCGGTCAACAAGACCTGAGCACTGCCCCTAGCCGAATCGATTCGCCCAGGGGGCCGAATCGATTCGGGCCTGCGATTTTGCCAAGAATTGGCTATGGAGTCTTGGACTCCATTTGCTACCCAAACTCAATCTTCTCCAAACCAAACTCATATACCAACACTATAAGACACCAATGATGCTATCTAACATCTTAAAACCTCATGAATCATCTTGGGAAATAAATCAAAACCCAAAACACATAATAAAACCCTAAGTTTGCTACACTAGGATTAATACACCATTATCACAACAATCATCTATCTCAAGACAACAATTTGCAAGTAAAAACTTGCCTTGATTCAGCAAATATGCAGATTTCTTGGTGTAGTTGCAATCTCCCTCTCAATCCAAAGCTTTCCCTCTACTTTCTCTTTTCTCTCTTTGGTTTAGGAATGAAATTTGGGGAAATTAGGAGACTTGGAAGACTTAAGTCGTGGCTTAAGGTAACTGGCCCACTTAATTTAACCAAAAGTGAGATAAAATAATACGCAATAGCATAATTAAGGCACAACCAGTCAAAAATGCCCAAAACTACAAAATACAATATGGTACATAATTTGACTATTTCACACATTCCGGAATCAACTGCAACCTCCAAATTATCATCTGGACATTTTAAAATTCAATTTAGATTCCGGTCTCATTATTAAGCCAAATATCATTTTAAATTCGGATGATATTAATAAGCATGACATAGCAATATTTTCCCATAATTATGATATGTATGCTAACTCAAAATAAATATTAACTTTCTACATTGAATCAATATTCAAATCATAACCCAATACTGGTCTCTAATTACTATACTAAGTAATTAATGTAAAATACGGTCCCATAAGCGAGGGTTATTACATACTCCCCCCCTTATGAGGGAATTTTGCCCCCAAAATTCAGGCGTACCTCATGAGAAAAGATGTGGATATTTCTCCCGCATCTCATCCTCGCGTTCCCAAGTTGATTCGCTTGCATGATGATGACTCCAATGGACTCTCACTAGAGGCACCACCCGAGATCTTAACTTCCTCTCCCCAAACTCAAGGATAGCAACCGGTTGTTCTTCATAAGAAACATCGGGCTGCAAATCGATGTCTTCAAAAGGAATGTGCCAAAGGGCACCTTCACACCTTCTGTACTTTTTCAAAGAGGAGACGTGAAATACATCATGAATTTGTTGTAAAGGTTCTGGCAAGGCAAGTTGGTATGCTACAGGACCAACCTTTGCAATTACCGGGAAAGGTCCAACAAAGCGCGGTGCAAGCTTTCCCTTCTTCCCAAAACGTTTGATGCCCTTCATCGGGGACACCCGCACCAACACTTGGTCTCCAACCTCCAACTCCATGTGTCTCCTACCCGCATCGGCATAGCTCTTTTGCCGATCTTGGGCTACACGTATACGATTTCGAATAAGCTCGATCTACGAAGAAGTGTCTTGGATCATTTCAGGTCCAAGGAACTTATTGTCACCCACTTCCAACCAACAAGCGGGCGATCTACAAGGCCTGCCATACAGGGCTTCATAAGGTGCCATTCCAATGGTAAATTGGTATGAGTTGTTGTAAGCAAACTCAACCAACGGAAGATATTGTTCCCAACTGCCTTTAAAGTCGAGTATGCACATACGAAGCATATCCTCCAACATCTGGTTTACCCTTTCGGTCTGACCGTCTGTTTGAGGATGATAGGAAGAGCTCAACTTCAACTCAGTCCCCATAGCTCCCTGGAAACTCTGCCAAAAGTGGGACACAAAAATTTTATCTCGGTCGGAGATAATATTCAAAGGTACCCCGTGGAGTCTAACGATCTCCTCAATGAACAACTGGGCATAACGAGCGGTATCATAATCGGTGCGCACGGGCAGGAAGTGTGCCGACTTAGTCAAACGGTCGACAATCACCCAAATTGAGTCATGACCCTTCTGCGATCTAGGCAAGCCCGTAACAAAGTCCATCGAAATACTCTCCCATTTCCCCACGGGAATCTCGAGCGGTTGCAACAAACCCGCCGGTCGCTGGTGGTCAATCTTAACCAACTGACAAGTAGTGCATTTAGACACAAACTCGGAGATATCCCTCTTCATACCCGCCCACCAGTACAAACGGCTCATATCTTGGTACATCTTGTCCCCGCCTGGATGCACCGTGAACTTGGACCCATGGGATTCCGCCATAACTGCACGTCTCAAATCCCCATCGTCGGGAACCACAAGTCTTCCATGGAAGCGTAGTCCACCCTCAGAACCAATGGAGTATGACTCCGCTCCCTCAGACAACAACTGGCGTGTATGGTCTTGACAAGCCTCATCTCTCTTCTGTGCTTCCACAATCTTTGCTATAATCGTGGGAGTAACAGTCATCACAGAAAGGAATGCTCTCACCCCAGCATCCTCCAGGCTGAGTTCCTTCCACTTAGCTTTCCACACCTCAGCTAAGTCCCCATCCGGCTTTCTACTCAAAGCATCTGCTACCACATTCGCCTTCCCGGGGTGATAATGAATATCAAATTGGTAGTCTTTCACAAACTCCAACCAACGGCGTTGGCGCATGTTCAAATCCTTTTGGGAGAATAAGTACTGCAGCGATTTGTGGTCGGTGAAAAGACTAAACTTTTCCCCTAAGAGGTAATGCCTCCATATCTTCAAGGCAAATACAACGGCGGGGAATTCCAAATCATGTACCGGATAGTTCCTCTCCTGAGGCTTTAACTTACGAGAAGCGTACGCAATGGGTTGCCTCTCTTGTTGAAGAACACCTCCTAACCCCAGAAGAGATGCATCGGTAAAGACGAGATATTCCAATCCCGGCCTGGGCAATGCTAGGACTGGAGCTGAAGTCAGTCTGTCCTTGAGCTCATCGAAAGCCGCTTGACATGAACTGTCCCAAACAAAACTTACTCCTTTCCGGGTCAAGTTTGTCAATGGGCTAGCAACCTTAGAAAAGCCCTTAATGAATCGACGGTAATAACCCGCCAATCCCAGAAAACTACGAACTTCAGTGGGCGTCGTGGGCTGACCCCACTCCCTCACCGCGATCACCTTACTCGGATCCACAGACACACCTTGGGACGACACCACATGCCCCAAAAATTGAACTTCCTTCAACCAAAAGCCACACTTCTCAAACTTCGCATACAATTGATGATCCCTCAATCTCTGCAGGACCAACCGTAAGTGAGCAGCATGATCAGACTCTGTCTGAGAATAGACTAGGATGTCATCGATGAAAACAATGATAAACTGGTCAAGGAAATCCCGAAATACCCTATTCATAAGGTCCATAAACACCGCAGGGGCATTGGTTAGCCCAAAGGGCATAACCAAGAATTCATAAGATCCATAACGAGTCAGAAAGGCCGTCTTGGATACATCTTGCTCTCGTATCCTCAATTGGTGGTACCCCGTCCTCAAGTCGATCTTGGAGAAGTAAGAAGCTCCCCTAAGCTGATCAAACAAGTCGTCGATGCGAGGTAAAGGATATTTATTCCGGATGGTGACTTTATTCAACTCTCTATAGTCCACGCATAACCGGAGAGAACCGTCTCTCTTCTTCACAAATAATACTGGAGCGCCCCACGGTGAGGTACTACGCCTAATGAAGCCCTGCTCCAGTAACTTCTGAATCTGATCCCTCAGCTCCCTCATCTCTACAGGAGCCATACGATAAGGAGCTTTGGCGATCGGTCGAGTTCCCGGCATTAAGTCAATCACAAACTCGATCTCCCGACTTGGGGGTAATCCCGGTATCTCCCGAAAGACATCTTCAAAATCTCTAACGATCGGAAGAGAATCTAAGGGAACCATGACATCTCTAGATGCATCTTCCGCAATACAATATAGATAAGCACTCGTTCTCCCCTCCATACAAGGCATAACTACCAGGAACATCTCTTGTCCCGGAACCGCAAAAACTATACTCTTCCCGTAACAATTCACTATAGCACGGTACCTCGCTAGCCAATCCATCCCCAAAATTACATCATATCCGACCATATCAAGGACGAGTAAGTCAGCCTCAAAACACAAGTCACCAAGGTTAATTCCTACGTTTTTACATACGAAGAAAATCAATGAGCCATCGCCCATAGAGGATTCGACGCTAGTGAAGGTACTTTCAGCAGATTTTATCAAACCTGTAATCTGAGCAAAACTTCTAGAAATAAAGGAGTGTGTAGCACCCGTATCAAATAGAATTCGACCCAAGTGCCCCTGAATGAGAAACTTACCCTCGATCGCTGGTGGGGCTGGAGGAGCTGGAGGAAGCAAAGCCTCCTGAAGATGGTAAACCCTTCCGTACTGCAATTGCCCCTGTTGAGGAGGAGCAACCGGATTAGGTGCTTGAGGCGGAAACTGTACATACGGCTGCTGTGGGGCCCTAGGAAGATGCCCTCCAACCAACTGAGGACATGCCCTCTTAAAGTGGCCTAGCTCCCCACACTGAAAACATTTATTAGTCATGTTATCCTGATTCCTGCCTTGGTTATTCCGGAGTTGCCCCGCACCTCGGCCCTGTTGGCCCCTACCACCATTACCACCTCGACCTCCCTGTGGTTGTTGACCACCCTGACCTTGCCTGTTATTATTACCACCAGCATTAAACCCACCAAAACGTGGACGCTTGGACGGATCCCCCTGCTGAGGACCCCTCTCAACCTGCTTGTTCCCCGAGGATTGGGACGAAGAAGATGTTCCCCCTCCACTCCCAACACCTCCCTGCCTCGCTGCTTGACCCACAGTAACAACCTTCTTCTTGTTTAACAAAAACAATCTGTGCTCCTGACAGTGAAGCAAGGCGGCATTCATCACATCCCCAAAAGTCACCAGAGATGGATTACCCAGCAAATGTTGTTTTATTCTCCACTGTAAACCTCCCACAAACTTGGAGATCCTCTTTGATTCTGGAGTTACCTCATCCGGTATAAAACTGGCTAACCGGGTAAACTCTTCCTCATACTCAGCAACTGACCTCTCACCTTGAACCAAATCCTGCAGCTTCCTCTGCATTTCTCTCTGAACTGCGGGAGGAAAATACTTCCCATCAAACAAGGCCCAAAAATTTGTGATGGACATTGTATCCCTCTGCTCGGGCGTCGTCATGGACTCCCACCAATGTAAAGCCGGTCCTACCAACTTGAAAGTAACGAGAATCTGCTTCTTCTCTTCACTACATTCCACCATCCTAAGATGGCGCTGCATATCTCTCTTCCATTGGTTCGCCTTGATAACATCCGAACCTCCCTCAAACTCCGGGGGATGTCCCTTAAGAAAAGATTCCCTCACCCGTTCCCACTGGGAAGGTCCCGTAGGAATTGGTGCTTCTTGCCCTCTAACTTGGGCTTGTGGCATTTGTTGGGCCACTGCAGTCATTGCGGCGTTGACAGCTTGGGCCACAATATTTGCCACTTCAGCGGCACTGATATTCCCCTGCTGCGGTGGAGGACCAAACTCATCCTCAACAACCCTATTACGTCTAACAGGACGTCCTCTCTTCGGCGGCATCTGAGATAAAGACGAGATAGAGTTAAAACATAATATAAGACAATCTATTTAGCAGAAGATCGCATACATGGGCAGCAAAAACAATCCTGACATTAAGATCTATATCAAAGAACGCTACGGTAGAACGTGACAAGTCCGCATAGATCCTAAAGACTCTAGAACCTGATGCTCTGATACCATCTGTGACAACCCGCTATCCGAAATAAAGGGTGGCCAGCCCTATACCCCGATAAAATAGGAAATCATGGATAATATCATCCTCAGCATCACGACAATATACTATGTATAAGGAATTGCCACTCTATATTCCAGAAAACGGGTTATCAAAAACTTTGATTTGAAATACAAGAAAACCCTTTTTTTTTTTTTTAACAACCCATAATAGAAATAGAGGGTGGAAACCCCCACAAGCGCATGTAAGAAATCCAAGAGATACAAAGGACCGAATGAAACGTCGGTCAACAACTAAGTAATATGCAATAGGTACCAAGTGTTACATAAAAAATCCATTATACAATTGCAACAGTTTGGGCAACAAGCCCGAATGAACTGAACATAACTAGAAACATAAAAGGAGGCGTCTACACAAAATCCCGTGAAACCCGCACAAAGTCACGGCTCCTCAAAATCCACAGGAAGGAAGGGTCATTACTGGCGACCGTGCGGCGGAACACCTGAACGGATCATATATATATAGATACAACCAGAATGAAAACCGGTCAGGGCCGGGTATATGTGATCAATGGATAGATGACAGGTATGACAATGATGCACAATTAAGCATGGATGATAGTCTAACATGTGAACGTCATGTAAGGAACTAAAACTGATGAAGGACCACTTTAAAGTGAGATTCATAATAACAGAATTAAAAGTGCTTATGAGCCTTTATCATCTTTCATCACATTTCAATAACAATCTTCATGTCTCCATTCTTTATCGGGAATATGATTATCATCATGTGCTCTATATGGCACTGATCTCAATAACATGCTCTTTGCGGCATAAGTTTTCTCTTTATGGCATTAATGTTCCGTCGAGTCCAACTCGATAATTAGAATAATCATAATTACAAATATAACGATTCTAAGACCGCCCGTCCGGGTTTCCCCACTGGGCGCGCCCCTAAATAACCATCATCTTCCAGGGCCTAACATACGACAACCTGGGATCCTATCGAAAACGTCGGGAAGCGGCCATATGTCTGCGGGGTAGTCAAGACCACACCAAAAATCTCCTACCGATCGTAGAAAAATAGAACAAGCGCTCATATGGCCTAGGACTATATCCACCCTGCATTCATTAGCCAGGGGGCTTCACCTATCGCACGGACTTCCCTTAAGATGGTATTTAGAGAGGTGTGTAACCTTCATTTCATTAATTCCCATGCCATGGTTAAGTAAAATTATCATTTACCTTAACAATTTCCCATTTTAAATAAATGCGTAAGTTAAATCGGGACTACGTATAATTCGTACCGACATAGCATCCTCAAAACGAATTCAGACTCCAAAGTTATCCCCAAGGCCTCTTTTAGGCTTTAATATAAACCCTCAAATCAAAATGTAAATCAATTTGAAATCCAAAGTCTCCAAAATTGACCTTAACATCTTCTAGACCGATATAAAACTATACGACAAAAGTGACGCCTAAACATCACCTTAAATTCCCCCTTGAAAGAATCCTAGATGAACCCTTTCGAGTCTAGGATGTCGACCCAACTCAACTAGAACTCTAAACCCTATGTTTACTTCATTTAAGAAGGTCCCTAATCAAAAATCCTAAAGAAAAGGGGTTAAAAAGAAAAAGAAAAAGTTGGAAAATGCAGGGCAACCGAATCGGTTCGCCCCCTTGGCCGAATCGATTCGGCCAGAAAAGTTGAGGTTCTGCATAAATGCCGAATCGATTCGGATGGGAGGCCGAATCGATTCGGTCAACAAGACCTGAGCACTGCCCCTAGCCGAATCGATTCGCCCAGGGGGCCGAATCGATTCGGGCCTGCGATTTTGCCAAGAATTGGCTATGGAGTCTTGGACTCCATTTGCTACCCAAACTCAATCTTCTCCAAACCAAACTCATATACCAACACTATAAGACACCAATGATGCTATCTAACATCTTAAAACCTCATGAATCATCTTGGGAAATAAATCAAAACCCAAAACACATAATAAAACCCTAAGTTTGCTACACTAGGATTAATACACCATTATCACAACAATCATCTATCTCAAGACAACAATTTGCAAGTAAAAACTTGCCTTGATTCAGCAAATATGCAGATTTCTTGGTGTAGTTGCAATCTCCCTCTCAACCCAAAGCTTTCCCTCTACTTTCTCTTTTCTCTCTTTGGTTTAGGAATGAAATTTGGGGAAATTAGGAGACTTGGAAGACTTAAGTCGTGGCTTAAGGTAACTGGCCCACTTAATTTAACCAAAAGTGAGATAAAATAATACGCAATAGCATAATTAAGGCACAACCAGTCAAAAATGCCCAAAACTACAAAATACAATATGGTACATAATTTGACTATTTCACACATTCCGGAATCAACTGCAACCTCCAAATTATCATCTGGACATTTTAAAATTCAATTTAGATTCCGGTCTCATTATTAAGCCAAATATCATTTTAAATTCGGATGATATTAATAAGCATGACATAGCAATATTTTCCCATAATTATGATATGTATGCTAACTCAAAATAAATATTAACTTTCTACATTGAATCAATATTCAAATCATAACCCAATACTGGTCTCTAATTACTATACTAAGTAATTAATGTAAAATACGGTCCCATAAGCGAGGGTTATTACAGACATATATGTCCACGGGACTGTTTCTCTCTCTTTATTGATCAATTTTTGGTCGAGCGAATCCAAATCTTAGATTTTGGTTCTTTCATGTACGAGTTACATGATATATATTTATGATAACAAATAAAAAAACATATGTTATATATGTCGATAACCTATATATGAGTTAGGCCTTTTCATATATGTCGATCCTTATCAGAAAGCACATCGTTAAATAATGCCAACACATTTGAAACTAATTAGAACATATACTCTTAGGTTTAATATTTAACATCTTAATGATAAAAGATGAATTGTATAATTTTACAATTTTCACATAATGACTTCTCTCAATATACAAGCAACATTTAAAAATTTATGCATTACTAGTTAAGTATAATTTTACAGACTCCTCCATTTCAATCATATATGCAACATGCACCATGGTATTTTTTTCTTAATATTTACAAATAGGCTCAACCACACTAACATTTGACGATGTTTGATGACAATTTTTCTCTCGATGCCATTTCCACGTAGTATAGTTTGGATCGATATCCAAACTATACAAATATTATCTTATTTATTTTATACCTATTTTTAATATATTTTCACATTGATTGCATGGGAATGGTATGAAGTTCTCATCTTCCATGGCATTTTGAGCAACCCTAATTAAGTTTTCCAGCCCTTCTCTATATTCTTTTGATAATCGTTCATTTTCCAAATAAGATATATCCATTCTGAACCAAGTATAATAACATCCATGGATTAAATATATGAAATAATAGATACGTAATTTTCAAAACCAATACTTCATTACTACAATTGAATGCAATAGAGAAAGTAACTACATGGGTAGGATCAAAGGACATATGGGAACATTATTGTATGTAAATTTATGTGTTTTAATGTTAAACTTCCTATCCTCCTTAACATGTTTTCCAGAAAGTATGGATATCACATAAAAGAGTTGTGTATCCATGTTGTTGTGTTGTGGTGGTTAGGTGGGTGGGGTAGGCGAACTTGTAGAGTTTGTTAAAATACATGCATACCTTTCGAGACCATTACATTTAATGTTATTTTATAATGTGTATCCACACACACACACACACACACACACACACACACAGACACACATACACACACATGAATGATTTAAGTGCTTGTTATCTTTATTCCATTAAGATAAACTTATGTTAAAATCCCAAGGGCTGATGATGGGTAAAAAAGTTTTTTATGTGAAAACTTATTTTGGCATTGCCTAAATATGGGTAAGAAGAAATAAAGTAAAAGAGTCCTATTCCATTAACAAATTGGATCTAAAACAAAACATATTAAATACTTTTCTAACATTAGATCGAGAACGTGATAGTTATTTTTCACTAAGTGTTATTCTGTTATCTTTGTACTCCATATAAAAGAAACACAAAAACATATTAGTGAGAAAGTTAATTTATGTGCCATTTGCCTCCACTATCATATTAGGCACACAAACGTCACAAGATATTGAAATCTAATTATGTGAATAACATTATAAAATATATAATCTTTAGCTTTTTTTAAATGGACAACATATTTTTAATTAATAGAACCTAAGAAATATCAAGATATTTTCAAAGAATTATTCTAGTGTAAATTAAGTGGAATTATAAAGGTTAGGAAAATATATCAAGGACCTAAGAGATATTTCTTATGAATAGATACCAAGAATTATCAAGAAACCCAGACTAATACTCCCTAACATCAACGATATCTATTAAAACAACCAAATAAAAACACATACCCTGACACATTTTCCCATGTTTACACCTCTAACCAAATACATCCCAATTATCTAACGTTATGCTCAAACAATATTAGAGAAATGTACACATATTAATATCTACAAAAAAATATAAAAAGTATTACTTTAAGTTATCACATATCATCAAACGCATAATGTTTGAATGAAAAATGTACAAAGAAATAATAAAAAACCACCCATGTGCACAACACTTTATCTGGAAACACATATTTCAAAAATCAATCTAACTAATCAAACACTAAAAAAATTATTATGGGTGGTGAGAGAAACACAGGCATTATCGTCATATCTCATCCAGTGTGTCATGAAGTTCACATGCCTATGACATGTCCCTAACAATTTGTCCCTATATATAAACTTAAATGTGTTATTCTTTGCTAACTTTTGGATAATGTTAATTTAAACATCATAGAATATAATGTCAATCAATACAACTATATGATGTGTAAATCATTTCATCAAACATTTGATATGCATCGAGTAACATATTTCCATTATCATACTACCTCAACCAAGATATAGAAAATTTTAATACAAATTCAAAAATAAATGATCAATCAACTAAGAGAAATCCTTATATAAATAAAATACATAAACTTACTCAATTAAATTCAAATAGTTACAAATACATGATAACAAAAGACTTTGCAAATAGTTGACGTATTACTATGAATACAACCATTATAATACTGAATACAAGCTTATCCTTATAATACTAAACATATTCACTAAAATGTATGCTTTAATGATCTTCCTTTTGAACCACCAAAAGCAACTGTAAAAAAAATATGTAACTTAATTTTTAAAAAGGCCAAATAAAATTATGCACTGAAATGTAAAGATTCACAAACATAACAAAGATATACCTGGATATCAAATTGAATTTAGATACAAATAATTCAAACCTAGGAATAAAATCAACACATAAACATACCATTTTTAATTATGTAGAAATTATTTACAATAGAGAGACACGTCTATACAAGTTCATACACAATAGTATAGATACCTTTGATTTGCAAACAAAACAAAGGCAATAAAAAACCAAAAAACAGAGTCAACAAACAAGAAAATTAAGTTAGGTTAAACAAAAATGTATACATAACTAAATATATCCATATTAACAAAAACAAACGACAGAGTCCTAATTTAAGAAACCCAAATATTTAGCAGATAAAAATCGAAATCAAAGAGTCGATTTAGAATTTGGGAATATTAATGTCAAGCTGAGGAATGTAAACCATCATAGGATTCAGACCAAAATTTTTGTTACATAGGAGTTGTAATATATAATGAGTGATTTTTGGGGGGATACCCATTAAAATACCATAATGGGTACTTGTTTGAAGAAGAGATGATATGGAACAAGGGAAAAATTTCCATTAGAGAGAAGTCATACTATATAATACAAGGTTTTCATACATTGAGCAAGATTAAATAAGTCATATCGCAATAGACGGTTTGGACATTTGAGAACTCTATGAGAGAAAGAGAGAAAGAGATTAGAGTTTGGTAGATAAATTGCAGCTTAGGGTTTGGTATAGAAATAGGTAGCCTAATGGAATTGAAATAGCTCTGAAAGGAGTTGTTTCAATATGTCATGGGAAATGAACCTGGTAGCCCACATTTTTCGGTATTATATATTTTTTTGTTAAACCGCGTAAAGTTTGGTGATATGTATATCAAAGTTATTTATAATATAATATAAGTTGCATTTATTTTATCCCACCTTATTATAAATGTAGAAAAATATCATCCCTGTACATAAAACGTAATAAACTATATTATATGGATGTTATTAATCTCATTTAAACCTCACGTGACAACATTAAATTTAAAAATGACATAAATAACTGTGTTTCTCCCAGTGTGCATTTTATTCTTCATCCTTTTAAATTGTTAGTCTAGGTCCAATCTTCTTTGTCACCATATGTTATTCATATGAGGTTGATTTGGGGTATTATGGTTTAACGTTAATATAAGATTTATTATGTTCTTGAGGTTTTACTTAGGGTTTAAGTTTAAAATGTAACATGTTTGGGGAAAAATAATCCATGTTACATATAACCATTGATGATTGATGATAAACATTTTTAAAAACTTCTTTGTGGGAGTGAACTTGAGGCAATTTTGTTTATGCCTCATTTTTAAAGCCATGGTGAACTATTAAGGGATTTGGTTAAGACATTATAGTTCGTCGTGTTGCGACATCTTGGGCTTGCCTCTAACCTTCGACTTTGTGCTGAAGGTTGGGGAAGAGATCTAATGGGTTGGATCGATTAACTATTTACTTTATGATTAAAGTGTGAGGATGGGTTAGATTTTGGCTATCATTTTAAAAGACTAGTAATATGGTTGATTTTGAAAGCTATAGAATAATGTCCCGCATCTCATGAGTGAGTAATGGTCCATATATGTAATGATTTGTTGTCTTCTAAAACGAAGTCATTTTCGCTCCATGGTTAAGACATGTAGTTGGTGATACCATATGTTAAGGGTTCAAACCTTGTTGTAACAATTATATATATATATATATATATATATATATATATATATATATATATATAGATAGATAGATATATATATAGATATTATGTGTTGTGATTAAAATGGAAACAATATCGGTGAGCATTACAAAAGGTATAAGAGCTAGTACCTGATGGGGATTGACACAATAACAAAATTTGTTATCCCTTGATCTTTGATTGGTCGTGTTATAAAAAATAAAAGAAAAGAAAACAACTAAATGTAATGCACATATCCAGGAATCGAATCAGAATACCTTTTGCAGATATTTTAGGTAATTCGACACGATGGAAATATGCTGATGAAAAGTTTGAACTTGTACTCTTCCATGGTATCCTAAAACCTTCCTTAAAACCATCAAAATCATTAGATTTTCTAGTATATGATCATCCCAAGATAGTCCTTGTGTATAGGCACTTACAAAGATGAATACTTAGTGGTTTAAGTAAGATATGGCCTTCTCTGTCCACACTCCTTTATAAGAAAGTGAAAGTACTTTTACTCTCTCTCTGAACCTTAAATTTATTTCATGCAACTTAAAACCCTAGCTTACACACACACACACATGCACACACACACAAAAAATGCTTGTGTTTGTGTTTGTATAAGTAGTGTGTATGGGCCAAATTGGATTTCCATAGAGTATGGTTTTCTACTTGGGGTAAGGGACTCAAGACTAAATAATAAAATTGGATTCCAGATAGGTACTTAAAAATCCCAAATTTCATTATGGTAATTTTTTTTCATTTAATCATAATTAATTTCACTAAATAATTACGAATGCACTCAAATTTAAATGTCAAAATTACTCGAATGATGAGGGCTTATTTGTGAAGTTGTAATGGTATATAATTTGATATCTTTTCGTTAAGAATACAATACCCGCTTGGTCAAATCACTTTGTCCCCAATTGATTTTCATCATTTTCTTATTCATTCATTGATATTAAACTTAATTTCTTTGATACTCTACCTGATGTAAATCCACCATCTAGATTTGTTGATAGAATCAAAACTTATAAGCTTATTGAGGGGGTATGACAATCCATGATATTTCTTGGACATGGATCCTTTAGAGTATGATCTTAGATATGCTTACATAATGATTCCCAACTTGCAGATATTTAGATCCGGTTAAATTAAATCTCACCCATAACAATGAGAGAAATAATTCTATAAACATTTAAATCCTCATGATTTAAAACCTATAAACACTTTTTAAAATCACGAGCTTGTTCAAGTCTAATCCAGTTAGTGCTTAGACTTTAATCTCACCTCTGCTCCTGTTCAATAAGTTTATCATAGTCCAACACAATCCTCTTTGAACTATCAGACAAGTTCTTAAATGATATGATAAGTCCTGTAGTTAAGATAAACTATTATGATCGTACTCTCATCTTTACCAATAGGATGTAAACTCCCTATCTAACCTAGAAATTATTCAATTGTATTAGAATTAGAATTCTGATGTTTTATGATCTGGACAAGCCTAACTCAACAGAATTCCTATAAAGTACAATTGATCAACATGCAAAAAATATATTTAAAAAAAGTAAGGAATTATCAAAAATAAGATTTTGATTTCAAAATGAATGTGACAGACCTTTATTGAAAAACAAACATCATACATGGTTTTAAAATAAACCCAAATAGTACCTAGTCGGAACAAGTGTGTCAACGTGTTAGGTGATAGTTAATTTCATTGCACTAAGGGGCTCTTTGAGGACATATCAAGGGTGAGTAATGATCCATATATGTAATTATTTGAGCTCTTATAACACTAACTCCTTTTCATCTCAACTACTAATGATTGTGATCGGTGATATCACATGCCAAGGTTTCAAACCTTGTTCAAACCAATTTTTTTTATATAAGATAAAATAAAAAAATATTCATTTTCATGTGTGGTGGTTAAAGTCAGAACAATATCAGTGGTTATAGAGTAGGGTACTACAAGTGTCATATGTGGAGCTTGTTCAGGGTTGAAGAATTGAAAAAAATATTATAGAAGGATTATTTTATTAAGGAGAAATATATATGACCACACTTTCTGTCATGACAATGCAAAGATCCTAGAAAAATCCACAGTGAGTGATGGTTCCACCAATTGCTAAAGAGTCCACAAAGGAAAAATATTGGTCAACATACTGAGGTTAAAAACCTTGGAAATGTCGAGTTATTTATTGCAACCTAACTTCTAAATCAATGAATGACCCTTATTATTGAGTTTTTGTTTAATAGTTTAGGTTTTATTTCTGGGTCGTGATTTATAATCTCTTATACTTGATTTTACATCCCTAATTCAAGACACCATTTATTATTGTAATATTAATGTCGATGAATCTAGTTTATCATTGAGGCAATTGGATATTTTCAATTGATGACATCTTAGAAGGTTTCAGAAGAGAGGTTTTATATTCCATTATTAAGCCATTTGAGAGTCCACCGCGTTCATATACTTTCATTCATAAGGTTAGGAGCTTATGTTGGGTTAGAAGTTATAGACTTGTTGGAGGATAGAGTTTAAGATCTTACAAATTGACTTAGGCAGTTATATATTTCTATTCTTAATTTTAATTAAGGGAAATTATGGTCGGGATTTATAATGTTTACCCTTGTGATGTAATTACTGAGATTAATTATTAATATATAGGATAGTTTAAATATTTTATTTAAATATTATGAACTTTATAACATGGATTATCAATTTGTATATTCTATGGATGTGATGGTTGTGTTGATTTTGTAATGGATCAAGGCCTTATGTATTTATTGCAACCTAGTTTTATCCTACCAAATTAATTCTACTAAATATGAACCATAGTGAAACCTCATGTCATAGTGTGATAGAGTGCTATCAGAGCTTAGGTTGTTAGGTTTTTTATAAACTAGATAGATTGCACACAACTTAGACCATGGCACTTAGACTTACATATGTATGGTTCCTATTAAATAATTGGTGAGAGATAGAGGTAGAGGTATAGGAAGAGGTGGCAGAGGATGAGGTGGAGAATCCACGTCTAGAGTAAGGTCAGAAAAGGTTATGGAACTTATACCTGCTAAGAGAAATGAAGAGAAATACCAAGTTACCCAAGTGGTAGTTGACTTTGTTGATGGGTTTTTTATGGAAATGGTCGGTATAGTGGCATAGGAAATAAATTTTAGTTACACCATTGAGTAGCCCTTTAAGGTAAATCTTGCTGTAGAGGTCTGGTTAAGTAAGATGCAGAAAATTTTTGGAGTTATGTGATACTCTAATGAGAACAAAGTATTTTTGACACATTGTGTTTTCAGGAGAAGTTGATCACTAGTAGAAGATGGGTAGGGGAAATTGATAATACGCAAGTATTGCGTATTTCATCCCTCGAACCTACGCATTTTAGCCCCCTCGGTTGCCTTAATCTCTAGATTTAAGCCCATTAACCTGATAACCTCTGATTTATATTGTTAACATGATATATGATGTATAATTGGGCTTATCTAGGTATTTAGGTACTAAGTATGAAGTTCGGACGCATTCCGCTCATGTTTCGTGCATTTCCACATGTTCAAGGGCATTTTAGTCTTTTCATAGTTTGGGCACCTGGCCCAACATCTGAATGGAATATATATCCCTCCTTGCAAGCATCGTGTGGATACAAACGGTGCATGAATTTGATCCGTAACGAAGAAGTTACAACGATTTTAGCGAAAGAGAAAACCAAGTGAACCAAAATAGGAGGAAGATTGATGTAGACCGGCTTGATCGATTGATCGATCGATCGATCGATCTTTCAATTTTCATTCATCGTGGGAAGCAGTGGGCACATATCTGATTGATCAATTGATCGATTAAAGCGATCGATCAATCGATCCCCTATTTTCTACTGATATTTTTCCTTTTTATTTTGTTTTTCCATTTCTTTTTTATTTTTATTCTAACTTACTATATAAAGGTTTTTCGTTGTAATAATCAGATATTTAATAGATAATAGATTTAAGATAGTTTAGGTTAGGGTTTGGGGATTGAGAGATATTTTCTTCTTCCTCTCTTGGTTTGACACCCATTAGGGTTTGTAAGTTGTACTTTCAGCTTCCCTCTCCATTAATATAGATGTATTTCCTTATTTCTTTCTTTGCAGTTAATTTACTTGCTTTGTTAATTAGCTTTACATTCTTTCTTTCTATTCTTTCTAGTGTAGATTTATTGTGTTTATTTACCTTTTTTATTTACCGCGTTTTTAATATGCTTTCTAGCTAAGTTAGTGCAGGTTATGTCGGATTGAACTCACCCTGAGTTTACATGTTGCTTTGCTTTGGTGATGGAGTTTACGGATCTATATCGGGTGCATTGTCCTAGTTATTATGCCTAGGAGATTTAACGGGCCATATCATGTATGCTCCGTGCTTACGACCTTGCGTGTGTAATTTCCGGGGTATTTGTTGACGCCAAAATCATATTAGGCTTTAATGCGATTTTAGGGGCGTGACAACCCTTGATTTCATTAACTTTCGAACTGAGACGCATTCGTAATAACTCATCGACCAATGTAACCATTTTATACTAATTAACTCGGGAGAAGGATATTCGATGCAACCTATAGTTTTACCGCTTTGTTAATCTAGTTTAAATACACTCACCTAGATTAATACTTTCCCTTTTGTGCATATTTTCCTTTTTGTGTATAAACATCTTTTTGCACCTTTATTTCTAGAATATTAAACCTTATAAATTCTAGCAACTCGTCTCTGTGGATTTTTTATACCTGGACATGACCGTTATACTCACCCGTTGAGTGTAGTCATAATTTTAGGTTTTTGTATAATTCAGGTGATCCGAATTCAACACGATCGACGCATAGGTGACGCTCGTGCCACAGAAAAACCCAGCCTATCAAATGGCGTCATTGCCAAGGATGAGTTTGTTATATAATATATTTGATTTACTATTTCTTAGTATTTTCTTTCTATTTGTATGATTTGCCTTACATTTTTACAGGACTTTTACATTTGAGCGCCAAGAAACGCTTG
Organism: Sambucus nigra; assembly: GCA_949130495.1. Taxonomy (NCBI): domain Eukaryota; kingdom Viridiplantae; phylum Streptophyta; class Magnoliopsida; order Dipsacales; family Adoxaceae; genus Sambucus; species Sambucus nigra. The sequence continues at coordinate 101,289,794 of OX422220.1, read as the reverse complement.
AATTTCCCGCGCACATCTACTTTTTGGAATTCGACTTTGACCCATTTTTGGGGTAAACATGTTTTATTCCAATTCTTTCGATAATCATTGTTAAAATTCTCAAAATGTCCGTAATCCTAAAACTTTTGATCAATACTAAGAGTCCCAAAAAATTACAAATTCAAAAATGACTTAAGCAAGTATAACGAAACTCAGAAATTGGGTTATTGGAATTTTGATGATGATGATAATTATTCTGGGCCTCTAACTCCTTTTAATAGGAATTTTGAAATGAATTTCAATAGTTTTCAAAATTCCTGTAATAATGAGTTTAAGTTTATGTCCGATGGTAATTTTCAATGTTCACATTTTCAAGAATCCGCACCTCGGCCTACGACTTTCGGTGAGGGCTTGCGTATGCTTGAGAACAAGAAAATTGAAAATCGTTATTGGGAAGAAAATCATTGTTGGGAACATGAATTTGGTTTATTATTTGAATCCGAAAATGATTTTTCTTCCGATACTTTCGAAGTCGAGGAATGTTTTGAACCAAATGAGGACTTTGGAACAAATCATTGTCGACTTTGCCCATTGCGTAATAGATATTGAAAGTGAGGATGAAAATGACGTAATATCTATTTGCAATGGAATGATTTATTCTTTGGCCCCCAAAGAAGAACATTTCATTGAAAATGATCTTATTTCTTTCAAAACTCAATCTTCAAGCGATGATGATGCATCTCTTGAGTTTGAATTTCTTTCCTCCCCATTTTCATGTTCTTTCATCACACTATCACAAGAACCCGATGAATCGGTTTCAAACTTTAATGTGTTAAACCTTTTCACCGATGAGAAGTACTTGCTCGATTCGCCTTCTATGATCGTATATTTGCCTTCGTGTGCACCACCTCCCATTCCAATTTCAAAATCCTCGGAAGGATATTCGGATTTTCTTGGTCCCCACATGTTTTTGTCACCCGTTCAATCCAAATCCCGCATCTTCCCTCCAAAACATTTAATTGACGATGATTCCTTTCTTACGCCTTACACATGCCTTCCGTTGTTCAAACGGAATTCATATTTTTTGAAAGGCATGCTTGAGAGTGAGGGTACACTGATCACTCTCCAAAGTAAAATCGTTTTCATAGTGGACCCTCAACTATTTAGACTTCTAGTGTATAGTTAGTGGGAAGACTAAATAGTAGGTTGTATATAGTTATCTTTTTATTCTTTCTTTCTTTTTATCTTTTCTTTCCTTTTTAATGTAGTCTCTTGGAATTAGTTACCTTTTTGTTATTTGTTTTTGTAGATTCTTTCGACTTGTTCTTAGAGGGATTCCTCCAATTTTTGGTAATATCGTTGTTTTCCTCTCTTTAACTTGGTTTTTAATTCACATTGAGGATAATGTTAGGTTTTAAGTTACGGGGTGTGGGATATTCTATCCATTTCTTTATTTACTCCATGTTTTTACTCACATGTTAGTTACTTAGTATGCTTTTCTTAGAAAAATTCAAAAATTTCAAAATTTCAAACAAAAATTATTTCTTTTTTCTCCTTTATTGGGCATTTTGCCTTTGTTTTCGATGATAAATTTCAACAATTTCCCGATTCAATAAACGACTCAATGATGCATGTTCTCAATTTTAGAACTTATTAGACTTTAGTCCTAGCTTATTGATATTATGAATAACCTAATGTATTAAACCTTAATCCCATGAGCACTTGCACTTTTATTGTTCAATTGATTTGGTTTAAGATTTTTATAACTCGATAATCTTTTGTTGCATTGTATATACTTACACCGAGTAAGGTTTGTACCTTACGTCGTTTGTGAGTGTATGCATCATTCTTTCCTCTTTGAAAATGTTGAATTCGTTGGTAATCTCACTTTTATTTCATTTGATCTTTCATTAGTTGACTTCATATATGAAATGCATTACTTGAGCATGATTTTAAAAGTTTGTTTTGACTCGAGAATTGTGTAAACTGTATGAAATAGTCATAGGCCATCTTTGTATATCACCCGTATAACCTTGACCTCACCTTTTATATGTTCCCTCGTAAACCCCTTTGAGCTTAAATATAGCCTTTCATCTCATAACCCCAAATTACATAACCAACTCCACATTGGAGTTCTAAACCATACATATTACCTTCCATACCTTTGTTTGGAATGTTATTTTGGATTGAATGATGTTGGTGTGTTGCGGTTGAAATTTAGGCATGTGACAGTGAGAAAAGTAAAGAAAAGAAATAAGTGAAAAAAGATGAAAAAGAGAAAGCAAAAAGAAAAATAAACAAAAGAAAACATGAGAAAAAAAGAAAAGAAAAAGAAAGAGAAAGTTGTATATGTTGTGTATAGGGTTCAATAAGCTTTGATTGTTATCCAATTGTTATATCTAATGCTTTTTGAAATTGCCCACATTCTTTCCATTATCCCGAGTTTTCATTTCTGAACACTTTGAACCCGTACATACATATCCTTCATTTCGTACCCTCGCCTAGCCTACATTACAACCCTATTCAAGTCCTATGTTATCTTACGGTAGATGTAATTTAAAAGTTAAAATAGTTTTCATCATTTGTGAAAATGCATTTCACCACCTTTAATGAGAGATATCTTTCATTGAGATTACAATTTTTCATTTTATATATAGCGTTCTTCAATTGTGACATGTGTGTGGCCTAGTTTCCATTTACATTTACTCATTATGCCCGCATGTCCCATGAGTTAACTCCCTGTTTTGAGTGAATTCACTTGATGAGTGTAATGTTCGTGAGGATTGAATATATGCTTGCTTTATTTATTATCTGATTTATATACATTTTTACCAAATAACACATTGCATGTGCTCGCTCCCCTCCCGCATTTTAATGTTTCAATTCTATGAGGTGCATTCTATAATGTTAATGATTTGGACTTTTGTTTGAACTCATTCACTTTGCTTATAATGCGTATGAAATCCGTTTAAATATTGTTGGGCTTGTCGCATGTTGGTTTGGGCATATTTTGAGGAAACCATATGATGTTTGTGGGTTTCATCCCTGAAAACCCTCACGAGACGACACTCGTCCACTATGGTAACCTAGGGTTTTAACGGCTTATTACATACGCTAAATGCAATCGAATCGCCTGCAAAAGTGCACTTATGCTTTTATGCCATGTGTTTGTACTTATATCCTTCTTTTTGTTTGATCTTAGTTCTTGTTTCATCCCATTTCATTGCTAGGGACTAGCAATGTGTAAGTTAGGGGGTGTGATAATATGTAAATATTGCGTATTTCTTCCCTCGAACCTATGTATAATAACACCCTCGGGTATCTTACTCATTATATTTATGCTCGTTAACCAAACAACCTCGAATTTCTATGTTAACATTCTTTCCAGGGGTTAATTGAGATTTTATAGGTATTTGGATGCTAAGTGTGAAGTTCGGACGCATTTCGACTAATTTCCGTGAGAAATTTCACGTTTAAGGGCATTTTAGGCAATCCACAGTTTGTTCACCTGGCCCAACATCTATGCGGAATATGTAACCCTCCTCGCAAGCTTCGCGTGTCCATGAACGGTGTGCGAATCCGATCCCTAACGAAGAAGTTATGACGATTTTAGCGGAAGAGAATTACAAATGAACCAAAACAGGGGGAACTTGGTTAAGAGCTTCTTGATCAATCGATTGACCAAAAGGGTCGATTGATCGATCCCTCTGATATTTGCCTTCGATCTTTGACAGTGGGCTAAATCTTGATCGATCGATCGAGTTTGATCGATCGATCGAGTTTGATCGATCGATCCCCTATTTTTCTCAGCCATTATATTTACAAGTTTGCCATTTTGGGGGTTTTGGATAAATACTCATTTCTCTCATTTGAGAGAAATATCTTACATTTTACATTAGATTAGGGTCTTAATGGAGCTTTGCCCTACTCCACCACTTTGGGTGTTTTGACCAGTTTGATATATGTAAGATTTCTAATTTAGTTGTCTTCCTTTCTTTACTTGCTTTGTAGTTAGTTTACTTGCTTTCATAATTAGATTTACATGCTTTCTTCGCGTTTCTAATATTATTTCTAGCTAATTTATTCTAGGTTGTATCGGATTGAATTCACTTCGGGTTGACATGTTGATTTGCTTTGGTGATGGAGTTTACGGGTTTATTTCGAGTGTGTTGTCCTAGTTATTACGCCTAGGAGATTTGACGGGGCATATCATGTAAGCTCCGTGCTTACGACCTTGCGTGCATAATTTTTGGGGTATTTGTTCACGCCAAAATCATATTAGGCTTTTATGTGAATTTAGGGGGTGACAACTCTATATTTAATTTAATGTTGAAACGAGACGCAGTCTTAATAACTCGTCGACCTATGTAACCATTTTATTCTCTTTGTTAATTTAGTTAAAATACACTCGCCTAGTATAATATTTTCCTTTATTTATCTTTTATTTTGTTAGCAATTATCTTTTACACTTTTATTTCTTGAATATTAAACCTTATAAATTCTAGAAACTCGTATCTGTAGATTTTTGATCCTCGGACTTTCCGTTATACTCCCTTAAAAGAGTGTAGTCAATACTTTAGATTTTTGTATTAAGGCGGTGAAGAGAAAACAACGATCGGCGTTTTGGAACGCGCTACTTTTCAACCTTAATCAGGAATATATTGGGAATTAAGGATGGATTATTGTGTTAGCCACTATTAAAAGATCTGTATATGAGAAGTATTTCCCCATTTTCCTTAGTGATAGGAAATATGTGGAGTTTCCAAAGGTGACATAAGGAAATATATATATTCTCAATCAAGTTCGATGAGATATCTTCTTTTATATTAATCTAATCAACATCAAAGTTCAAAGGTTAAGAATTTTGAAAAGGAGATAAAGTCTGGGTTTCCCGAAAGGTTTGTGTGTCTCAGGTTACAATCTTACTCTGAGATAGTGAAATTGCTACAGAATATGGAATAAGAATCGTAGGTCACCTTAAAGGCTAAAGTTGAGAAGAAAATGGGAGAGATGAAGGGACAACCAAATAATCTATTAATGGCATTAATGATCAACTAAAAACTAAAGCCACGGCGTTTAGTATGGATGCCAAGGATGCTAAGCAGTCTAGGAGATGATAGCAAGTTCTATTATTGATTATAATATAAATCCATGTCCTCTCTTTTTATTTTTGTGCCACGATTTTTTTTCCACTTCTTTTGCACAAAATTTGAAGACAAGCTCCAAAACATTAAAACATGCCTTAGTTGTACATATAGTTCTAAAAATGTAATGTATTATGACGCTTTCTGAAAAAATATTCTGACAGTTTTGATAAAAGGGTTATGAATATAGTTATTTCATTAATTTTATGACAATTTTGTAATAAAATATCGTAATAAAATTACTTTTATGATGGGTTTGAAATAAAATATCACAATAAAATTACATTTTTGGTTTTTTAATGAAAACTATAATAATAAACAAATTATAAATACATTAAAAAAAAAGTAAGTTCAAATTTATGAAATTTTAATTAAAATGATAATATTAAGTTGGAGGGTATTAAAATCATAAGTAACATCAAACCTAATAGGTTCTCCCCTATAGACCTCAAACAGGTTATGGGGAAAAGTGTTAAAGTATACAAGTATGTAAAGTGATTTAGACCTCAGCTGAGGATCCTATGTCCACTGTATAAGGGTGTTTCACTTGTTTATTAGATCGTAAATGAATCATTACAATCTTAAAGACATCTTGGGCTTTGTCCAAGAGAGTCTGTGGTCCTTGTGGCCAATTGTAACTAATTAAAAGGACCTTAGGAAGTATTGATAGGCTTCTCTAAAAAAATTTAAGTACTAATTTAGGGCTCAACAAGGTATACAATAACAAAGACGACTAGAAATGATTTAAACTATGTTTTTATTCTCACAACTGTGGGTTGAGAGTGTATAGAACAATGAGTAAACAACTTTTTTAACTAAGACTATTTATTATGTAGATGTATGATATAATATGTCTTCAACCATTATCCAAATCCCCTTATATATGCATTCTTTAAGAGACAATGAGTGGAATGTCACAGCATGTCTATGGTGTCTCTGAGGTTTGGCGACATTAGTTGGGGGTAGAGTGTGGGTTGAAGGCTTTACAGCTGGTGTAAGGTAGTTATTGGGTGCATTTACTACGGATGGGAGTTATCAATGCAAGTGGAGATGAGTGGTGGTGGTGGGTGAAATAGTGCTGTGATTTTCACATTCCCACTAGATGGGTTGCAGAAATTCAACCAGACGTCTAGGAGGTATATAACCATCAATGATTTTCCATTGGATGTCTTGGAGGTATGTTCTAATGACATACCTCTGTAATCAGGATAAGATGACATATGAAGGTTGTTCCCTCTTCAGACTAAGTTTTTTGTGTATGCCAGACATAGAGAGATGATAATGATGAGTTCTCTGAGCATCGTTATAGAGGTATGTTGGAATTACTAAGCATTACAGGAGACTTTGGAGGTAACTGATGTCTATAATATTTTTACAGTACTTTCTTAAAGGAAATGAAGGTTTAGAGGACTTAACGGTGGTTTAACATTGCCCTTTGGACCTCAGTCCTTACATGAGGGAAGTTAGGTGTGGGGAGTATAAGAACTCTTGAAATACCAGCGGTTTGATATGGTATTATTAGTATCCCCTTGTTCCTCTTTAAAAGGATTAAAAGGGGAAAGACTTATCCATTATAAAATTTAGAGGTAGGAGTGTAACTTACCATCGAGATCTTGTCATAATTTAATTTTATTAGGAAGGAGATTGAATTGATTGTGTAAGTGGCTGAAAGTACTTGATTCGATGTGCCTTGGGGATGAAGATATTGAACTGCTATGCGTTGGAGGCTATAAATGAGCCCCTTAGGCTGATATGGGTTCTTCACCCTTCACTCCAACCCTCTCCCTCTGAAATATTTTTGAGTTACTGGTTAATTTCTCTTTTTTTAAAAGTAAAATAATTTCTAGCAGATATTTCTCTTTCTAAATTCTTTGACTCCACACCCTTTCAGCAAATGGTCCTAAGGTCTCTCTCCAATAAAATGTGGATCAAGAGGTTAGGTCATAAGGTCATATTCCCACATAGACGATTCATTTAGTCTCCTTGGTAATCAATTACTTGGGGGATAATGACCTTATATTCTTTGGTGGTTCCCAGTCTGCCTTATAGATCATTGAGCAAGATTTTTTTGAAATAAAAAAGACGTAAAGGTTCCCTTAGTTTTTAATTTTTTTTTATTCAATGTGTGTTTTATTCAATATGGGGACAAATTTCCACTGCCTTTGTTGGTGGCGAGTATCTTAAAGGCTATTAGGATAATGGTTTCTCACTTGGTGGATAAATCTTGAAGATCTTTGATGGCCAATGTCTTGATCTTTCAGGAGTGTAGTGGAGGGAAGCATGTCATCACCCTAGCCCAGGTATTGAATCTCTACAAGGTTAATAATATAAGCAAGCTAAAAAAAATGACTAAAGTAATATTTTCCTAAGGCATTTGTGGACTTTGCTAAGGATAGATACAATGCCCCCAAGAACTGGAATGATAGATTTTTCATCATTAGGGGAGGCTAGGACACCTCAAACCCTATGGAGCCAATCTATTGTCCGACCATCAAGTATTCTCCACCAGACATGAGTTAGTATTTACCTCTATTTTTATATTCCAGCTTGTGTACTGACCTCCGACTTGGGCTTAATGATTTTACTTATATTGCATTGACTATTAAGCCTTAGAAGGAGGAGTATTATATGATAACTAAGGCCCAAAAGTTATGCTCCACACCTTTTGAGGTCTTTATCACTGCAAGGCATCTTTTCAAGAGTGGATTGGGTTCTAGGCCCAAGCCCTTAATGATAGAAGGTTCTCCTGAGGGCACCAAGATTGTGATTAGGGAGTCATTAGGACCTAAGGACTTTATTATGGTGCTTAGAAAGAGGATGACTGCTTTATGGTCTCTTCTGAGTTCTTAGAGGTCTTCAAATGAGGGAATGACAAGCCTAGGGTTAAGCCTAATCTTCCCCCAAGATTGAAGAGGTCCTCCCTATAGTTGGACGTGCAATATTGATAGATTTTGACTGTTCCCGCGGTAAGTAACCTATCCTTGACTTTTTTATTATTGCATTCCTTTGTGGTTCTCGATAACTTACTTTAATATCATATTCGATCAAGTAGATGAAGGGGAGGAGCAGATGATGGCCAAGTTTTTCACGAAGAAAGTATTTGCAGAGCATGTAATCAATGAGGGGAATAGATCCAAATCTACCAAGCCCCTGAAGTTCAACATTAAAATGGATATCCCAATTTATGGCTTTAAGTTAGTGGATAAGGCATATCTAAATTCTATCTCAGGTGAAGGCTCAGTGATGGGGTCTTCTGTTAAAACCCTGCCCTTGCTATAAGTATATTTTAGGGCCAAGTGGAACCTTAGGGGTAACCCAGATCCATTATTTTATTCCATGGGACTTACATCCCCTAGTCTCAAAGATTGAGGTATATTTTCATCATGCCCTTATAAAAGGGAAAAAGGTGATGGTTTTCCCTCAAAAGGAGGGGCCTGGAGGGTGTCTCTAAGACCATTGGTCATCCAAGAGGGTCCACTATTATGAAGTGGGAAGACCTATCAACTTTTATACTGAAGGGACACTCAAGACATCCTTCTATTGAGGATCTAATCTCCCATGCCCATTCGTGGAGTAATTTTAATAAATGTCCAAGACAAATTATTCCGACATGGTCTCCACTCTAATGGATCGGGGTATATCCACTAATGCTTAGGAATGATCCATCTTCTAGGAATGGTACTTTTACATCATTTTTTACTCTTCCTTAATAATTTCTTTCTTTATATGCCTTATCCCTATACTTTTTTTACCTTTCTTAGACTCAACACTTGACGGAGGCTTTTATGGGTGATGTCGTCAAGGGTTATAGAGGATGGAACAAGGACCTGGAGATGGATGATAAGGGGGCCTGGTCAAGCTAGAGCTATACCGAATAATTAAAAACTAATGGATGGAGGTGGTTGCTTTGGAGAAGAAGAGAGTTAGAATGAAGTCGTATATCACTACACTAAAGTAGGGTCATCTTCTCAATGAGAAGGATCTAAGGGTAAGTTCTTTCCTTCTTACTGTTTCTCGAGACTCTTTGGCTAAGATTAATGAAACCCATGCCTTGGATCAAATTGAGCATAGATTAGTGGTGGAGGTTCTTCACAACCATATCTCAAGGTCTGAGGTGCCTTTGATAAGCTTTATCAGTCTGTGGAGGATATGAAGCTCTTGAAGTAGTAAGTTCAGGACCTTAATGCCATGAAGGATATCATGACCTTTACGGTCCAAGATCTATAAAATAAGTACTTTGTGCTTTTGGTGTGGTAAACTAGTCTCCATGGGAGGATCCATGTAGCTATAAAGACCAACTTGGATACATAATTTGATCTTGAGGCTTATAATAAGTTTATTTTCTATAAATATGCCTATGGGTTCGAGTCCTGCAAAGCTAAGGTTCAAAATATCTTTCTTGATGTGGAGGCATTTGGCCTATTTGTTGATGCTCACCAAATCTAACGATAAGGGACATAATAGTGAGGGAAACGGTGTGGGTGATGTTAGTGAAACCTCTGCCCCTACTTCAACTGACGAAGAGGTTTGAAAGGAAGCCCCCACTCCTCATCTTGAGTCGGGCCCCTCAAAGAAGGAAAGTGAAGCCCATGTGAAGGAAACCCACATTAATCTAAGACTTGAGAAGGGTTTTTGTGTATTTTTTTTACTTAATCTTTTTCAGGCAGTGGGACTCTTATTGGAATCCAATAACTATTTATCACCAATGAAAATGGTTCATTGTTTGGAATTTTGAACTTTTCAATGCTTTTTTTTTCTTTCTTCCTTAAACTTTCCCCTAGCTTTGTCGATAAATAATTACACTTGTATTTATCTGTCTGGAATCTACCAAGTAGATATTATCCCCCTTAGCCCAATAACTTTTCTTAGTAAAGTAAAATAACTTAGGAACAATATTGTTGAAGTAAAGTTAAGGTTAAATAGGACTTTTTATATAATTGCAAAACTTTTGAAGTTAAGATGACGCATTTAAATGGGCCATAATAATACCTTAAATCCATAAAATCGTTTGAGCTTGTACTTTTTTACAACAAAAATCCATAAAAATTTTGTACATAAACATTTAGCACCCCAAAACTTTGAGAATGGAAGTCAAAAAGTAATTTTATTAAGGTTGCTACGGCCTTAAATTCATAATTTAACTTGAAAGTGAGAGTTTCTGTATTTTAAAATTAGTTCATAAAAGGGTCATGAGATCTCTAAAACATGTTTTACTAAGGATGGAAGCCTTTGGATATAAATCATAGTCTTGCTGAGGGACCTAGGACCTTAGAACTTACGAATTTTTCTAACCTAAATCCCCCCAATAAGTTGCAAGACCTATGGACTTATGATTTTTTAAAATTGAAGTCCCTCAAAGGGTCCTAAGACCATTGAACTTAGAAATTTTTTGAACCTGAAGTCCCATAAAGGGTCCTAAGACCTCCCAACTTAGAAATTTTAAAACCTCGAGGTCCATAATGAGTCCTACATTTGGAACTTAGCTACTAGGATGAAATCATTTTGTTATAAGTTTGAGGTTCCACTAAGGCTCTTAAGACCCCTAAAACTCTACTTACAAAGTTGGGACCTTTCACTTTTGTAAAAACTATAATTTCCTAATTTTTTTCATGTAAACACTTAAGACCATAAATTTGTTTAAAAATGGAAGTTTTATCTAAGTCTCAAACATTTTTGCATTTATTTTAAAAGAGACTTTATAGTTTAAACTTGGTCTTTTTAGAAAAATGAGGTTGATGAAAATAATAAGCTAAAGCTTTTGGAATTATTTTGTAATTCTGAGTTTTCTAAAAACATTTTTGGTGTGAATAAGGTCCTTTATTTGACTGTCAGGGGTCATTAGACCTTAGTCAATTTAAGTAGAATCAAGGATGAAAACCTCATAAATTGCTTAAGCCTTTTTGGGTCTTTAAACCTTTGACTTTTAATTAAACTCAAAGATGAAAGCCTTGCAACTCATTTTGGGTCTTTTAAGACCTCTGAGACTTTAAGATCCAAGGATTGAATCCTTGTAAATAATTTTGGGTAATTTGACCTTATGTTTCACTTATAGCCTTTCTACTCTGAACATTACTTAAGGGCCTTCCCATTTGGGGCCTAGTCCCCTCATTCATATTTCTGGTCGCAAAGGTGACCTCCCTTAAGACCATGTCCCCCACCTTGAATTATCTATAGAGGAATTTTTTTTAAATTAGGAGGTTGTCCTCTTCTTGTAATCAACCATTTTCATTAAGGAAACCTATCTTCTTTTTTCAAGTTCATATAGGGGCCCTAGAGACTTTTGTTGTTAGTCCTTAGTTCAAACTGGGCCACCCTTAAAGTCGATATCCCGACCTCTGTTGGGATCACTACCTCAGTGAAAAATATTAGAGAAAATGGACTTTCCTCAATTGGACCTTTGACTGTAGTCCTGTAAGCCCATAAGTTACCTCGTTATTCTTCGGCCCATAGACCATTGGCCTTTTCTAACTAATTCTTCAAGCGATGGAAGATAATTATGTTGCCCACTTTAACTTGGCAATTGGTCTGACGGAGGCCTAGGAGGATTAATGGTTAATTATACCATAGTCTAAGTATAATTCTCTAAAGGTGGGGTTATCAAACTACTTTTCATTGTCAAAGAAGATAGCTCTAGGAAGACTAACCCTGCAAATGATATTCTTTCAAATAAAATTGGTGGTCTTTTTTTCCATGATGGTGGCCAAGGAATCAAACTCGTCTAACTTTTCTTAAGAAAAAAAAGAGGATTAAACCCCAAATAACGTAAAACAGAGAAAAAATCCTTTCTCCGAAGGCTTACATCAAAGTACATGAAATAAAAAAATTGAAATAAAAGACTTTAAAAATCTAGATGTGAGACCTTTATATGGCCTAGCTTTGAAAGATAGACAAATCTCTGCATGGTTAGCATCAATAATTAACCTAGAATTCATTCCAATAGACTCAAAAGAAGCTTTGTTTCGAGAACACCAAATTTTCCAACAAATGATACTAGGGATTAATTTACACAAAACAGCCCGAATATTCTTCCCATTAGAATTCAACCACCAAAGCAAAAGACGGGATCTAAATCTCGAAGTATGAAAATTGAGACCCATAAGATTTTCAAAATGATCCCAAACTCTAGAAGCCAAATCACTTGAACCAAATAAATGTTGGGAATTCTCCATACTAGGATGAAAGCAACACCGGCATATCGAAACAAGATCAATGTTAATCTTTTGTAAATTCTCATCTAGCGAAATAGCATCATGAAGAACACGCTACATAAACATAGACACTTTCGAAGGGAATCTAGGATCCCAAATCATAGCAAAAGAAAATTCAATTCCATTCTTAGGCCTCACCAAATCCCAAGTGTGTCTGAATGAAAAACCATATGTGAGACAACCTCGATTAGGAGCTTCAAACATATTTTCTTCAACAATCTCATAAATCGTTTGCATCCTTTTCCATGGAACACTCAAAAATGAAGGAGTACCTCTAAAAATCAAGTGAGCTAATTTTTCATATTTTGAATTCATGAAATTAGACCATAAAGAATTGTTTTGAAGAAAAAGAAACCAAAGTTTATAAGAAAAATTCAAGCTCACATCAATCAGTCTACGAATACCGAGACCACTTTCATTCTTAGGTCTTCAAATAGTATCCCAAGAAACCTAATTATGTTTAAATACCTCCTCCGAACTCCCCCAAAAAAAATTCGCACAAATACAATGGAAAGCTTCAATAAGAGCCTTTGTTTGAAAAATAACTAAAAAAACATGAGAACCCAACATCATGAGAACATACTGAATTAGAACGAGGCTACTTGCCATGGTTAAAAAATTGGATAGTCACTTTTTATGCAATCCACAACTTTGTCAATGATGGGAGAAAAAATAATATTTTTTCCTGACCTCTATAAAGAGGAACACCCAGATAATTTATCGGAAAGGACTTAGAACCTAAACATGTGATAAACTGAAGGTGACTGTGTTGCGAAAGAGAACATGTACGTGTGATGATGCAACTCTTGGCTGCATTACAGCGCTACACCACGTGATCTTGATATTTGAAAAAAACTTCATAAAATTCTTGATAGATCCCACATTCCCATTCTGGAAGAAAATTATATCATCAGCAAATGATAGAGAAGAGACTAATAAACAGCTTGAAGGTGCGGAGAAGGTTTTAATGGAACTCGATAACATCAAATTGTGCACACCTCTATTCAAAACATATATTATGACTACGAATAAGGTAGGTGAAATAGGATCACCTTGTCGAACTCCATGTTCAAATTTTAAAAACCTGTACGATTTACCATTAATAATGATATAGTACTAACAAGTGGAAAGCAGCCTCCAAACTAAGTCAATACAAGTTTCTGAAAATCCGAAAGCACGAAGAACTTTAATGATAAAAAACCAAGATATATTATCATAATCCTTACCCATGTCAACTTTGAATACATCATTAGAACCATGAATCTTTTTGTTGAGTTTGCCAATTAACTCCTGAGCAAGAAGAATATTGTCCGTGAGAAGACGCCCTTGAATGAATCCTGCTTGAGAGGTAGAAATAATCTTAGGAAGAACATGACCAAATCAGTTCAATAAGATTTTAAAAATGATTTTGTTTGTAAAATTACAAAGACTAATGGGCATAAACCCCAAACAATTTGAAGTAGATTCCACTTTTGGAATAAGGACAATATTTGTAGACGACCAACTGTTAGGAATATCATGTCCAAGGAAGAAGGATTGAATAGCAAGGACTAAGTATTCTTTGATAATATCCCAACACTTTTGAAAAAAATAACTATTAAACCCATCCGGACCCGCTACACTATCCTTATTTAAAGAAAAACAACCTTTTTAATTTCATCACAAGAAGTGATAGGGTGAGAAATGGTATCTAATCCTATTGTAATCGTATCTTAGGTTGGGGGAGATTTATCTTATGGGGATACATCTTTCTAAGTTGGTCATTTGTTTGATAAAGGGGAGAATTAATTTAGGGGGAGTAATTATTTAATATTTTGATATTCCCTATGCGTTTAATGCGTTTGCTTAAGTGTGCAGGAATTATATTCTAAGCGACAACTTTCACCGACAAAGATTTCGATCCTTGGGTTGTTTGAATCAAGCATTATAATTTTATTTGGGGTTGGACTTTTATTATTCTAGTAGATCATGATGTCCCTTTAGGATTTTATTTGGTTTTCATCCCGGAATAGCCAAAGGGGGAGATTGGTAAGGATACAAATTTCCAATTGAGTCCTTTGTAGTTTTGGCTCAATTATGGACAAAAATGTTTGAGTCATAAGATAGATTTAATTGATCATCCTTTAAGCCTATGGCGAGTGTGTTTAAAGACGTAGCATCCAAGTGTATAAAGCTTCATCAAAATGTTGAGTTTAAGTGCCTCGTTTCTACCTTATCAAGCGTGGTTCCATGGTCCCAAGGTATGAATGCATTACATATATATATATATATAGGAGCTTGGACGGTTTATAATGGGTGTATGTTTAAATTAAAAACTGTTGTTTATTTGTTAGAAATATTTTATTAAACTTGTATATAAAGTACATAAAGTTTTTGGGCTAAATTCGTTATTTTCAACTTTCTAGTTTCTCGTTCGATATTATCGTTCAAACGAGATTATCGTTCGAACGAGAATGTCGTTCGAACGAAGATGACAACGAGCTTCCCCATAGGCCACTGAAACATCGTTCGAATTGTCGTTCGAACGAGATTTTTGTTCGAACGAACTCTCATTCGAACGATCCCTTCTAACGAAGTTCATATGAAAAGATATGCGGAAGCGTTCGATGATGATTCAAATTAAAACAACTTAACAAAATTTAATATCTCTAAAATCAAAATTATACCAAGTGAAATTAGATTCAAACACACACACTTATTTAAATTTCACTTAAACCAAATTAATTAATTCAAGTCCTTGAAAATTTGACTAATTCACATTTTGCAATTTTATCAAGTCAGGCCAAACTAGTTTTAACAATTAAATAAAATGACTTGAATTAAATTAACATAGACATTACCCAATATTAATTTGCACCAAATTAAACACGTAGTGATTAAATTAAACCAATTTTATCTTTTTTCCTAAGCATGCATTCTAGGTGATTTTGCAAAAGATAAAATAAATAATTAATCCACTACGTCGCGATGTACGAGGAAAAACCCACACGGGAAAAAACCTTGGACGGCCCTAGCCTCAAATCCACTAAGTACGGAATTTACAAATACAAGAAAGATGACTTACAACAGTCGACTCGATCCCTCTCAAACCCCGACACATATTCTTGTATCAACCACTTCTTAGCAAATAACCACGGAGCTCCACCGTGGTCTCGGAATCCTCCGATCGAACTTTATATGGTCACGGCACCCGAACTAGGATCCTTTCTCCAACTGGATAAATCAACGAAAACTTCTTCTTCTTTGTGGGATTTAGAAGCAAACCCAACGTCTCTTCGAACGTAGATATGGAAAATTGGTGCCAAAACTCCAAGCAAGTACAAATATGAGTATGGAAGCTTGGATAAACAATATGGGTGTAAAACTAAAGTGTATAATCATTTTTTCTTGAAAACATAGACACTTTAAAACAAGAACTTTTTCCTTAATCAATTTTTCTCTCAAAGTCTCTCTTGGAGATAGATGTGTATGAAAAATTTAAGTTTCAAACTTTGATTCCCGTACTATAATAATCTGTCAAAAGTTAGTGGGGTAAGGAAGTAGGAAACACGGGTAAAAATTGCTAAAAACTTCCATAAAGTTTTCGTGCCTGAAATGTCGTTCGAACGAGATTTTCGTTGGAATGAAGTCTCATTCGAATGAGCCTTTCTAACGAAGTTCTAGTGGCTTAAAATTGAACTCGTTAGAAATCTCCTTCGAAGTCTCGTTCGAACAGCCATCTCGTTCGAACGACAATGCAAACGATGTTCCAGTGGCCTATGGGGAAGCTCGTTGGAAGCTTCATTCGAATGACATTCTCGTTCGAACGACAATCTCGTTCGAACGACAATATCGAATGAGAAACTACAAAGTTGAAAATAACGAATTTTTCCTAGAAACTTTATATACTTTATATAGAAGTTTAATAAAATCTTTCTTACAAATAAACAACAGCTTTTTATTAAAACCTACCCATTATAAACCATTCCAAGCTCCTATATATATATGTAATGCATTCATTCCTTGGGAGCATGGAACCACTATTGATGACGTAGAAACGAGGCACTTAAACTCAGCATTTTAATGAAGTTTTATACACTTGGCATCTACGCCTTCAAACACACTCGTTATAGGCTTGGAGGATGATCAATTAACTCTATCCTATGACTCAAACATTTTTGTCCAGAATTGAGCCAAAACTACAAAGGACTCAATTGGAAAATTGTGTCCTTATAAGAAGGAACGTTAGAAAGTAATTAGTTGTCACTAGAATCAACTAATTTTGGAATATGTTTAAAAAGACTAGAATCATCAACACAATTAGATTTTTCCACAAGAATATTTTGAAATGATAAGTAACACAATCCTCAATATCCTTCGGATCCGAAACCACGTGACCATCATCGTGAATGATCTTTTGAATGAAAATTTTATTATTTTTCTTCTTAACCATAGCATGAAAAAATTTAGAATTGAAATCTCCATGCGTAGCCCATTTAACTCTAGCTTTTTGTCTGCAAAAAATTTCCTCAAGTTGCAATTCATTGTTAAAGATTTCCATGACACAATGTAAAGCTTCTATATTCTCCGGAGTAGCATCAATATCATAAGAGGCTTCCATTAAGATTAAATCATTCTCAAATTTTTGCACTAGGGAGAAGATATTAGAAACATCTCTATTCTATGTTCTAAGAGCCAGCTTGACATCTTTAAGTTTGGGTGCAAAAAGCTCCATGGATATCCCTCCAACTTAGTGAAGTAATCAATTGCCATTATGTAGAATTTATTCTGGACTTTATTGAGGTAAATAGCCCCTACCAAGTCCACTCCCCATTTTGAAAAAGGACATGGACTAAGCAATGGGGCCATCTTCTCCATTGGTTTCTTTGGAATAAAGGAAAACCACTAACATTTAACACAATGCTAAACCAGATCTTTAGCTTCCTTCCTCAAGGTAGGATATAAGTACCCTTACCTTAAGACTGTACATATTAAGGTATTTAGGCTCGTGCAACAGTAGAGACACATTCGTGGAGGTTTCTAAGGACATAACTAGCTTATTATGAATAGAGGCATCTTTGAGGTGCTAAGAAGTATCCATTATTGAACAACAACCCATTCTCCATGTAGTATCTAGAATCTAAAGAATTCAATCGATTGAATTGAAGCTTGTCCTTAGGCAAAACTCCATCACATAGGTAGGCTTTCATAGGAGTCATATAATTTTAGCTCTAATTGACCTTGTTAGTGTTGATATGATGACATTTGGATAGTCTAGGGTAACAATCAGGACTTCTGTATCCACGTCATGTGATGAGGCTACCCATGATATTTCTACTCGGGGGACACTTCTGATGCAAATGAATATCTGGATGAGGTGCTTCATAATTTCTAAGTACCATGCTATTTTGTCACCTTTTGTCTCATAGACCTTAGTGACCTAATTGATCACGGGTTGAGAGTCGATAATGGCTTTTAACTGTTATTCTTGTAAGTGGACAACTAATCCCAATCCTTCCACCAAGGCTTTACACTTTGCCTCATTATTAGAGTCTTTGAATTAAAAATGGAGAGCAAGAGAGACTGTACCTCCTTTTAGAATTACAAAAAGAATTCCAGCTCCACTGTTTGAGCTAATGAAATATTTTTAAGAGTATGCATAATACTCATGAGAACCATAGCATTACCATTATCTTATTTCATTGAACAAAACCCTCTTTGTGTCTCTAGTCCAAGAGGTCATTCCAAAAAGCTTCAAGTCAACATTTATATATGGGACTTCATTAACTTCATATCTATATCATTTCACTTCCACATGCACGAAAATGACACTTTGAGGGAAAGGTAATGGAGTTCGATTACATAGTACACCCGTGGTTTAACATAACTCAAAATGGATTTTCTTAAATTGATTTTATTAAAACTAGTATGTGTGTTTAAGGCGGTCTTTTTGAGTGTTTCCATATACATATGGCATATAGTTTAATAATATAAACATACTTTCAAAAGGGCATATTTTACATTTAAAATACTTTTTTACATTTTAAAATAGCTTACAAAACCTGTCATGGGCCACAACAGCAAAATTTTACTTTGTTGGTCGCGCTAGTGGAAAAACTCAATCGGAAAAAAATCTTGTCATCGACGTGACCTTGTTGTAGGTGCATCATTAGAGTGAGGAATTTCATCGTTGTAGTGATAGATTCTCTCACGCCTTGCATAAGACAAGCGATAAATCTAACAAAAATATTATGCCTTCTTTAAATCACTTTTTGGCCTCAAACTTTGTACAAATCACCTTTTCAACCATATCTTTTGTGTATATTTTTTTGAATATTTTTTGTGGATAAGAAGCCTCCAAATCATTGAAATATTGTGTCAAAAATTTAATTTGTAACTTGTTGTCTACTTAGGTGTTCTTCTTATCCAACAAATATAAAGGTTCTTTTTATGAAAGCTTGCATTTTTTAAAGAGAGCAACGTATGTTGAAAATCAATATTCACTAGCATTTTTCGCCAAGCTTCTTTGAGTGTTCTTGAGATATCCATTGATATTATTTCTATTCAATGTCAATTAAATATATATTAGTTCTTCTCAATACTTGAACAAACTTTTGATAAATTTGTTCTTGAGAGATTTTAATATTTTTTTACATTTTAAAAATATTCGTGAGTATATTTTTAATTAGCCAAAAACTTTAAAAAATCCACCAATATTTAGGAATTTCACATCCTAGGAAGTAAAAATACTTTTGTGGCTTCCCATATTTTTTATAAGACATGAAAAACAATTTTTTCTTCAAACTTAACACAAAGATCTTGTTGGCACGAGGACTTTATGACATTGATTGTAGACTAAAATCGATCACAGTTATGTAGTGTACTCTAGTTATTGGCGATCCCTACGGAGGATATGGTGGGAAAGAATGTCTTATTGTTTATATCATAATGTGGTTTTAAGTATATTTCTTCAAGTTTTAAAAATCACCACAATACTTTTGTCATTCTTTCGGCCCCAGGTTTTCTCCCATTATGGATTTTTCCTCGTACGTCTTGGTGTTGTGCTATATTACTTACTTATTCCACATATATATTAAATAACCCAATATTGAATATAAACTTTTGTGTAATGTGTTTGGTAAATAATTTTTCACATAGACCTTAGATTTTGTTTTACCCATAATAAGAAATTAAAGAAAAACCTTATCTCTTTTTGACAAGAAATTTTAATTGGGCATTCTTCGTCCATTTTGGTTTCTAACGTACACACTTTCAAATGGTATCATAGATAGACCTCACTTTTATAATTTTAATCACCTTGATGCAGATCGTGTGTGTACATATGGATAGGGTATTTGAGTTTTTTTGAAGATTTTCCATTGGGGAAAAATAATAATTTTACCTAACATGTTACTCCATCCAATTTTACTAGTAGTAATCTTTAGGAATATAGAAATAATCTATTTGAAGATGCTTTCATTAATAATATTTGTTGTGATTTTATCGGATTTGTTTCTCCATCCGATTTTGTTAGTGGTTCTTTTCCAATAATGAATATGATTCTAGTTGGGGGGAAATTTGATGATCGAGTCTCTTTGAATCGTGGAACTCAATATGACAGACTTTATGAAGAATCTTAGTGAATTGTAAAACAAAATTTATTGTTTTCCTCCAAATTAAAAGGTTATGACAAATAGAATAACGATTTAAAACATAAATCTCCCTTATTTAATCAACTTCAAGTTGACCGTACTAAGGTATGTGGGAAGATTAAGTTGTTAAGAAAGGAGTTTTCAAAAGTTTATTTGGATTATGCGAAAATCTTGAAAGAAGAAAATGAAACTCTTTTACAAAAAGTCAAAACTCTTGAACAAGAAAAGGTAGAGATATTAAATGAGATAGAATCTGCGAAAGATGAAAATGAATATTTATGTACTTTGAAATCTCAAGGACCTATCCTCATTGAAAAGCTTAAAGTTGTTGATTTGTTTTTTCATATTTTAGATTTTTTGAATAATTAAAAGATAAGAGAATTGTTTTGACAGAAGAGGACAAAAGTTTTGCTAACTTTCAAGAGGAAATAAAATGTTTTGCTAACTTTCAAAAGTTTTGCTAACTTTCAAGAGGACAAAAAAATCTAAATAGGATCTTATTTTTTTAAAGAGTCCCAAGTTATTTTGAATAAGAAAATAAAAAATCTTTAAAACGATTTGATCTCGACTAAAAATAAAGAAAGTCAATCTAGTCGTGAGATCACAAACACTTGGAGATATTACGTTGATAATAACCTAAAGAGGAAATGATAAAAGAGGTTTGGGTTCTAACAATTTTGATATTTCAACTTCGAAAAAGAAAAATATTTTTGGAACGCCTCTTCTCAAAGTGAGACAACAAATATTGAAAAAAAATTCTTAACATTTCAAGGTAAAGGTAAAAATATTTCCAAACGTTTTGAAAATAATAAAGTTTTTGTAAACTCAAAGTTTAATACCAAAAAGCATATGCTTAATAATAAAATGTCTAAGAATGAATTTACTTTTCCTTATTATCATAAAAAATGTTACTTTAGATATTTTTATTACAAGTTGAATGGTCAATAGTTAGAAAAGGTTGTTCATGTTGGAGCGAATGCCCCTAAATTTTAAACTTCAAATTATGAGATGGCTCAATGATATAAAAAATTTTAATTTTTTAAAAATTATTTAATTTTCTTTACATTAAACGCATAATCAAACACTTGAAAAATTAAATCAAACTTAAAGTGAAATTAAACTACACAAGCATTATAAGTTTTACTTAAACAAAATTCAATGTCATTCAAGTTAAATAACTAAGTATGAATATTATCAAATTAAATTAATACTGGCTTCAATTAATTTAAACTATAATTACCCATATATTTAAATATGACCAAATTAAACATGAAATTTTTATCTTATTAACCTACAAATGCATCTAAGTGAGAATTTTGCAAGATAAAAATATATCACAAACACAGTACGCACCAAAATTTTTATCTTATTAACCTGCACATGCATCTTCTCCTTTGATGGGTAGAGAAGAACATGTGGCCAAATGATTTCCAAGCAAAGATATATAAATAGGAACTTGGATTTAAATAAACATGGCTGAAACATATGTTTTGGAAGAAATTTGATCTTTAAATTCAACACATAAAAGGGAACTTTTGTGGGAAGTATTTTTCTCTCAAAAGATCTCAAGGATGCAAAATGGGAGGGAAAACAAAAATGGTTAAAAATGGCTCCTAGATCGTTCGAACGGACACGAATTTCTAACGAGATTTCAGAACGAAACGGACAAAATATGTTTGAAGTTTGTTAGATGTTTCGTTTGAACGAGACTAAGAACTATATTACGAACGAGATTTCAGAAGACATAGCGTCAAGACTCATTAGAAGTCTCGTATGATATTTTGTTCGAACAACCTCGTTCGAAGGAGAAATGTAATCCAAACGACATTTCAGGAAAAATAGTTTTCTTATAAGAAATACAGAATCTTTTTCAATTTAAATCAAATTAAAATAACTCCTCAAAATCTATACCAAGTCTCTATATATATTTAATTCATTCATACCTTTTAAATACCTTGGAATCCAAATGTTGATAACATATATAGTTGGCACGAAAACCGGTAAGGATGAAACTTCAAATTCTTGGCCACTACATCTTCAAATCTTCAAATGTCATAGGGTTGAGGTACAACCAACATCTATCCTATGACTCAAATATTTTTGTCTGAATTAAGCCAATACTACAAATTGACTCGATTGGAAATTTTTCCTTATAAATCCTTCCCCTTGCCTAATCCGGGATAAAACTAAACCAAAAATCCTAAGTCCCGTGAAGATCATCTAAAAGGACACAAACCCGCCCCAAAAAAATTTCATCTTCTTGACTCGACACTTTGAATGAAAAGCTTTGCCGCTTTACAAGATAAAATCTTGCACACTTAAACAAACCATTAAACGCATAGGGAATATAATAAATAAAAGTACATAAAATAAATTCTTCCCCTCTTAATTAATTCTCCCTCTTTACCTAACATGATCTAATTAAGAAGATAACGCTCTCCCCCTACGTTAGATCTCCTAAACTAACGATTTAGATACCATTTCTCCCTCTTTTTGCCCAGGAATAGACAAAGGTCAAGAAAAAAAACTTATTTCTCCCCAAATTAAAGAAAGTTTATCCCAGGGATATAAATGAGGAAAACCAAGTGAAATATGCAATGGTGCACAAAGAGACAAGAGCATTTAAGCACATGGAAATAATGACGTACAACTAATCCATACAAATAGTAAATAATATCACATATGATGCGATGACAAAAGATACCATTAAAATTTATTGTGATAATCATGGGATATCAAACACAATTCTTATCAAGATAGATACAAATTTTGAATTCAAATCATTCATCGACTAGCTAGCCAGGCAAAGACATAAGAAAAAAATACCATAAGTGTAAATATACCATTAATGCACACACACATATACATAGGTATTAACACCACACACGACACAAAATACATTAAGCTTTCCACACTCATATGGAAAAAATGTGTCTAAATACATGTGATAAACGGAGGTGAAGGGGTGTGAACTAGAGACCAAAAGGAATATAGACCCAATAACTTAAATATGTTCAAAAAGTTCTCATTCGGTTGCAAAACTTTATAACAATTAAATATAGCCTCATGTGACAAGATAAAGTTAACTCATAGAACAAACATACACAACGCACACAAGACTGGAATATCGATGATTCTACAAACCAATAGAGTCATGATAACAATAACATAACTAGGATACAAAGTCATTTGTGAAAACCCATTGATATATCCAACCAAACATCCTCATTAATATTTCTTTTTCTTTTCTTTATGAACATACCAACTATACAATGAAGGCCTTGGCTATTTTTTTTATGCCATATTTTTTTGGCTAACTTTAAATGGTGGATTTTTACGCAAGTAATTTGGTCTTTCATAGCCTGATTCCATTGATAAACAACTAGGCCGGATAAATATTTTTCACATTTTTTTAAATCTGAGAAACGATTATTACATGCACAAATCCTCCATATTCATAGCAACATGTAGATGACTAAATTAATAGGATAACATCTCACTTAGCTTAAATATACATGTGAAGTTAAATTTCAAATGAGCTCGTGCATGTGTGAATTGAAGAATATAAAAAGAGAATTCATTAAGCAAGTCAAAGTTAAACTACTCCATGCCAGCATGATGAAGATCATTTTAAGGATTGAAAATCTTAACCAAAAGTTCTAGCCATATGGAAGCGGATATGATATTGGATTCAAATATGAGTATGTGCCACATAAAATGTGTAAAAATAAAATACACAAAAATATAAAATATTTTTGAGTTTTTTTTTTTAATTTTTAATTAAACACAAAAATGAAACTCAAAACAAATGACATAAATCTTTTTGTATTTTTCAATGAGACCAAAATAAATAGATTAAAATACAAAAAACATACATATAACATAATTCTAGCACAATTTTTATATGATAAAGCAAAGACTAGAAAATGACAATCAAACATACAACTAGTAAGAATATATTATGATCCACAAAACCTAGTGTATGCAAACAAAGCTTACACATTCATCCTTTAGATAGAGCAAGGGAGGTATCACATGTAAGAAAATGAGAATAAAAAATCCGATCTTGTAAATCCGCCAAATCGAATCTCCTAACCCAAACTAGTGAAGTGTGACACTCTCGGGATTTGAGAATTTTGGTGACTCTACTAACTGACTTCCTAGAACCCTTTTTAAGATCAAAACAAAATTTCCTAATATGACCTTTTCGATCACAATGTGAGCATGTAAAGATCCAGTGAAAGGTAGTAGCTAAGGATTGGCCTTTGAAAATGTTCCTAGTAGATTATCTCAAACTTATGGTTTTGGATATATTAGTTGAATCATTTTGAGTATCGAAGCCAATAACAAACAAGTCATTTTTAATTTGGACGGTTCCAAATATTTTACCTAATTTTTTGGACTTACATTCCAAATCAAATTTGAATCAACTTTTGTCTCTCAATTTTTCTTCCAACTTTAAAATATGTAACTCAATCAAACACCTATTATCTTCAAACTCAATAAGTTCTTTCTTCATAGCCTCCACTAAATATTCTCATGAAGATCTCACTCATGTGTCCTAAGGTCTTCCACTAAGGCACTCTCATTATTAACCTTGCATGTTCACTCAAAAAAGCTTCCAACTTTAAGTTCGCCATTTTTAATTTAATTGATTCCTCATACAACTCTCAAAAGACTACTTGAAGCTCACTCTCATCAACATCTTCTTCATTCTCACTCTCACTTTCAACTCCACTCTCTATACCATCAAATTTTTAGGATTCACAAACAATGGCCTCGGCAGTGTCATGTAAAGGAATATCTTCATGGGAAGATTCACTATTAATGCTCACATGACTTGCCATGAATGCGGTAAAGTTGTGCTCAATGGGAGAATCGGGTCCCTCTTCCTTTTCACTATCACTAAGGGTGGCATTGTATGAAATTGATTTCTTGCTCTCCCTCCCTAGTTTAGTGGACACTCTCTTACCCTGTAGCCATAACCCTCACAGCAATAACATCTATTCTACTCGTCACTATTAAGGTCTTCTTTATGATTTCTAGGGATTCTCTCGGCTTTGTACTGCTTAAACTTATCATATTTCTTAAAATCCTTTCTAAGATTGTCTTTATTAAACTTAAGAAATTTTCTAAACTTCCTAGGAAACATACCCATATCCTCTTAAATGTCACTCTCATCATCCATAAGTTATTTTTCCTCCTTTCGGGCTTTCAAAGTGATGCCCTTATCTTTATTCTTCTCTTCCTTGGAGGTTAACATGGAAGTTCATAGGTTTGTAAGTCACCTAAAAGCTCTTCAAGTTTCCTAGAGGCTAAAGTGGGTAAAGATTGTCACTTTTGGAATAAACATATCCCGTAATGACCTCAAAATTTTCTTTACTACATGGTTTTTGGATATCTTTTCTCCCAAATTAAAAGACGAATTAAAGATAATGGAAAGTCTGGCATGGAATTCATCAAACGTCTCACTTTAAAGCATTTTAATGGTTTCCCATTGAGGGGTGAGTTTTTTGTGTCTTGAAGACTTAACGACACTTGTTCCCTCATGGGTTAGTTGGAGTATATCCCAAGCTTCCTTTGACGTTTCACATGTTATAATCCAGCAGAACTCATCGGGTGTAACCTCACTAAAAAGTCATTCAAACCACGGGAATTAAAATTTGCTAATTTAAGTTTATTCTCACTCCATCACTCTACGGGTTTAGGTACATGCTCATTTTTCACTAGACACGTAGGTGGAGACCACCCATTAACTACGGATTGCCAAACCCTCTCATCTAAGGACTTAAGTTCCGATTTCATTCGTTCCTTTCAATACACGTAATTTGAACCATCAAAATTGGGATTTTTGAAAACATTTTTATTTTCCATTTTTTACACCAAACAAAATTAAGGATCTTAACGCAATATATTAGTGTTCATGCTCTGATACCTATTGTTGGAACGAATTCCCCCAAATTTTAAACTTCAAATTATGAGATGGCCCAATGGTATAACAAATTTTAATTTTTCAAAAATTATTTAATTTTCTTTACTTTAAAACCATAATCAAACACTTGAAAAATTAAATTAAACTTAAAGAGAAATTAAACTACACAAACATTACAAGTTTCATTTAAACAAAATTCAATCCAATTCAAGTTAAACAACTAAGCATTAATATTTTCAAATTAAATTAATACCGACTTGAATTAAATTAAAATAAAATTACCCATATATTTGAATGGCACCAAATTAAACATGATTTGTGATTAAACCCATTTTTATCTTATTGTCCTACACAAGCGTCTAGGTGCGAATTTTTCAAGATAAAAATAAATCACAAACGCACGACACCGCGATGTATGAGGAGAACCCACAATGGGAAAAGCCTTGGACGGCCCTGCCTATAAGTCCACTAAGTATGGTATTTTTACAAAAGACACAACAAAAGATTTACTTCCTCGACTCGACTCCCTTCAAGCCTTGATTCTCCGTCATTCTTCAACCTCCGCCTAGTCGTTAACTCCAGACTCCACCAAAATCTTAGAATCCACCAATGGGGCACACCAACCATCAACCCACATACGGTGCCTTTCACCGTATGAGAATGCCGCAGAAAAAATGATCTCATTTTTGGGGAAAGAAGAAACCCAAACTTTTTCCTTTGATCGGTAGAGAAGAACCCGGTGACAAACGATCTCCAAGAAAAGATATATAAATAGGAACTTGTATTTAAACAAACATGGGTGTAAACATGTGTTTTGGAAGGAATTTAATCTTTAGATTCAACACATAAAAGGGAATTTTTATTGGAAGTATTTTTCTCTCAAAAGATCTCAAGGATGAAAAAAGTCTTGTTCCAAAAACTGTCTTTTCGTCCACTTAAAGCTGGTAAAAAGTACTAATGAAAAGTTGTGGGAAAAAATGGAGGGAAAACAAAAACTGTCAAAAACTGCTCCCATGTCGTTCGAACGGTCCCGTTCGAAGGAGTTCATTCGAACGACTTTCTAATGGGATTTCAGAACAAAATCCCAAAACTCATTTGAAGTTCGTTAGATGGTTCGTTCGAGCGAGACTAAAACAAGATTCTGAATGAGATTTCATAAGACAGAGCGTTAAAACTCGTTAGAATTCTTGTCTGATTTATCATTCGAATGACCTCGTTCGAACGAGAAATATCGTTCGAACGAGAAATGTCGTTCGAACGACATTTCAAAAAAAATATTTTTCTTATAAAAATACAAAATATTTTTCAATTTAAATCAAATTAAAATAACAAACAAAAATGTATTCCAAGCCCCAATATATATATTTAATGCATTCATACCTTTTAGAGACCTTGGAATCCAAATGTTGATGACTTATACACTTGGGACTAAAACCGACAAGGATGAAACTTTAAATTCATGGACGCTACGTCTTCAACCCTTCAAACGTCATATGCTTGAGGTACAACCAACATATATCCTATGACTCAAATAGTTTTGTCCAGAATTAATCCGATATTATAAATTGACTCGATTGAAAATTTGCCCCTACTAGTCCTAAAAAAAACAAGATGATTGTACCAAAAGGTTTCAAATGTGATCGTTGTCACAAATTTGATCATTTGAGGGAGTTTTATTTTTACTCAAACCAACCTTACATTCTGGGACGCATCGCTTATTAAAATAAGAGGTGGTCAGCCTGATATTCCAAATAACACAGGAATCATAGATGGTCCATTCTTAGCATCACTCTCGTGAAAATATTAATACGAGATAACCACAAATTATTTTAGAAAATAGATATCAATTTATTTGTAAGTTTAAAAAAAATCCTTTAGACAATCCAATTTAAAGAAATGGTGGATAAAAGACAAATAACAATTACATTCATTCACCATATAATAACCGAATAAGTTGTCGGTTAACAGACCATTACAAGCAAGTTAGATCGAGTATTAAAATGAATATCACAATATATTAAACATGTACAAAAATTTGGGCAACACGCCCAAATGTGTAGAATAATCATATCTAGAGTACAAAAAGATAGAAGTGTCTATAACAAATATCCTACAACATTCTCAAAATGTTATAGCTCCATGACGCTTGGATGGAAGGGTTGCTATAAGCGTCCATGCGGCGGAGCACCTGGGTGTAAATAGGATTCATGTAAAAACAAGAGATCTAAATAGGCCAGGGCCCGATTTGGTATGATAAACATGTGAATAAAATGCATGACAATTATGAATATCTAATCATCATTTAAAAACAAAAGCTTATCTCACTCTTCACAAATAATAATAAACCTCACCTCTCACTCTAAATGCACAACCTAGTGAAATAACAATGACAATGAGGAATATTCATTTAATAAGATTCCATTTTAGGGTTGCACATTATGACTTTCCAAGTCTATTCCACATTAGGAAACTTATTCCCAAAACAGTTTATTTCATAAAATGATTCACTATTTATAAAATACAACTTCCATATGAGTTGTTATACTCATAACATATAACGATTCTAATACAATCTTTCCGGGAGTCACCCCACTAGATGCGCCCCTAAATAGCTATCATCTTCCATGGCCTATCATCAAGACATCCTGGGCATCCTAAATCGCGTGACGTTGGGAAGAGGACATATACCTTCGACAGTGAGTCATAACTATACCCGAAATTACCTCACTTCAAAAAATAACAACACAATAGATAACAACCAGTCGTATGGCCGAGGACAATATTCACCCTGCATTCACTAGCCAGGGGACTTCACTTCATGTGCGTAACTTCCCATATGATAGCATTTAGAGAGGTATGTATATGAAATTCATCATTCACAAAATATACCAATTTTCAATGTGCATTACATTTTACCCGGAGCCATAAGCGTTTCATGCCATAATTTATAAACCACAATGTTTACTTTATTTCCGTATTAGTCTCCATGAATTTATGATAAACCTTCGACCCATCATGTATGATTTTACTTCAACCCAATTCTAGAACTTCACATTTTTTCTCAGGCTATTTCCCCCTAGACCAAGACTACCTCAATATGTAAAAAGAATCCCTTACCTTCCTCTAACAATTAACTAAATTTATCCCCGGTCTAATCCCAAAATCTCGTATCTAACCTATGTTATTTTATACCTTAATAATAGACTCTAATACTCTAGCTTTACTTCATTTAAGAAGGTTCCTAGGTCCCTACCTTAAAAGAAATATGCTAGAGAAAACTAAGGATTTCGGGTGAAAATAGGGGACCGGTCGACTGGCCCCATGACCCCCGGTCGACCGTGCCTATAAGGTTTTGTCTACTAATAACTGCAGTGAACCCAAATCTAAAGGCCCGGTCGATCGGTCATTGGATCGCGATCGAAAAATATGCCTATCGAGAAAAGAAGTAGGTTTTTTCCATTAGTCCCGATCTACCAGGCTTTGGATCGGGGTCGACCGCGCTCACCAAACCCACCACTAAACATTATTTTTAAATGCCTAACCCAAAACCTAAACCCTATTCTCTTACACTTCCTTAATTCTCATCAACCAACAACATAAACACAACATTTCTACACAACAATAAACTAATATACCTAATTTAAATCATCCAAACAACAAAATCTAAGGGTTAAACACTAGAATTCATAAAAACCTATTACTGGTTCAATTCTTTCAAATACACAACTATCACTACAATTTATCCACATAAAATCATTTATTTGTAAGTTAAAACATGCCTTAAGGCTGAAATCTCAGACTCTCTTCTGGTAGCTATAAGATCAAGCTCAATTTCTTCAATTCTCTTCCTTATCTCTTCTTTTCTCCACAATTCTCTTCCTCTCTCTTTCTCTCTAGGTTTAGGAACATATAATTGGGGATAAAAAGGGTTGTAATACTTAAACTTTAATTGAACACTAAATTCCATCTTTAAATGTTATTACACCCTTAAAATGACTCGTAACTACATAATTAAGCCATAACATGTCAAAAGTGGTCGAAACCCAAAAATACAACATGGAACTTATTTTTACTATCTCAATCATTTCAGGACTATCCGTGCCCTCCAAATTTGCATCCGAAATAACATAAATCATTTTATGATCCAACATCACTTCAAACCATAACTGTTGCTTAAAGCACAACGACGCAATAAAACATAACATAATGCTATTTACATTTACTTAACAGTAAATATGAATTTTTTTGTAGATACTATCTTTTAAATAACTTAAAATAGTATTTACCCCAACTTCCATTATTTTATATAATTACCTCACATGGAAAATTTATATAAAAACAATTACTCAAAAATAAGGGTTATTACATAATCCCCCCTCATATGGGAATTTTTCCCTAAAAATTTAGGCGTACCTTGCAAAAAGAGATGCGATACTTTTCTCACATATCATCCTCACGCTCCCACATCGACTCCTCAGTGTTGTGATGGCTCCACTGGACCCGAACCAAGTGTACCACCCTCTACCTTAGCCTACGCTCACCATGATCTAAGATTTCCATTGGTTGTTCCTCATATGAAATATCGGGTTGTAATTCGATATTATCTAAAGGAATGTGCCAGTGAGCTCCTTTACACCTTTTGTACTTTTTTAAGGATGAAACATGAAACATATCATGAATCTGTTGTAGGCGTTCTGGAAAGGTGAGTTGATAAGGTACGGGGACTACCCTTGCAATATGGGAAAAGGCCCTACATAAAGAGGCTCAAGCTTCCTTTTCATCCCAAATCGCGTTATGCCCTTCATTGGAGACACCCATACCAAAACTTGATCTCCAACCTCCAACTCCATATGCCTTATATTCTCATCGGGATAACTATTTTGACGGTGTTGAGTGATTCGAATGCGGTTTCGAATAAGCTCAATCTTGGAAAAGGTATCTTGGAGCATTTCAGGTCCAAAAAACTTATTATCTCTTACTTCTAACCAACAAGTAGGAGATGTACACGGTCGACCATATAATACTTAATAGGGTGCCATACCTACAGTGAATTGGTACGAATTATTGTAAGAAAATTCAACCAAGGTAAGTTATTGTTCCCATCCTCCATTTCAGTCAAGTACACACATTCTGAGCATTTATTCCAACATTTGGTTGACTCTTTCCATTTGTCCATCCATTTGAGGGTGGTAGGAGGTACCCAACTTCAATTCGGTTCCCATCGCTTCTTGGAAACTTCGCCAAAAATGGGAAACAAAAATCTTGTCTCGATCGGAGACTATATTAATGGGAACCCCATGGAGTCTCACAATCTTCACAATAAATAGTCGCGCATAACGAACCGTATTGTAATCCGTGCGTACCGATATGAAATGAGATGACTTTGTTAGATGGTCGATGATACCCTAAATGGAATCATGATCGCTTTGTGACGTTGGCAATCCTATGATTAAATCCATCGAGATACTTTCCCACTTCCAAACCGATATTTCTAAACGCTGTAGCAATCCCGTCGATTGCTGATGGTCTACTTTCACCAATTGACAAGTAGTACATTGGGAAACAAATTAAGAGATGTCTTGTTTCATACCCACCCACCAATATTGACGGCGCATGTCTTGGTACATTTTGTCTCCGCCAGGATGTACTGCAAATCTGGACCCATGTGATTAGGTCATTACGGCACGCCTCAAATCTCCCTCATCCGGGACAATAAGTCTCCCGTGGACACCCTCTAAACTTATGGAGTAGGATTTCTCTCCCTGGGTTAGAAACTGGCGTATACGGTCCTGACAATATTTGTCCCTTCCTTGAGCTTACACAACTCTTTCCACTATTATAGGTGTAATGGTCCACACCGACATAAATTCCCTTGCTACCGCATCCACCTGGCTAAGTTCTTTCCATTTAGCCTTCCAAACCCTAGCTAACTCCCACCCCCCTTATTTCCGACTCAATGCATCAACCACCACATTGGCCTTGTCAGGGTGATAATGTATATCAAATTGATAGTCTTTCCCAAACTCCAACCATCGAAGTTATCACATATTCAAATCCTTCTGTGAAAATAAATATTGCAACAATTTGTGGTACGTGAAAAGACTAAGCCTTCCCCCATGAGGTAATATCTCAAAATCTTCAAGGCAAATACCACTATAGCAAGTTCCGGATCATGTACTGGATAATTCTTCTCAAGGGATTTAGCTTACGAGAAGCATAAGCAATAGCCCGGTGCTCTTGCTGTAACACACCTCCCAACCCTTGTAGAGATGCATCAGTAAAGACAAAATATTCCACCCCCGGCCTCTGTAATGCAAGTACTGAAGCAGAAGTCAACTTATCTTTGAAATCATCAAAATACAGTTGATAAGAATCATCCCAAACAAACTTCACTCCCTTATGAGTCAGATTTATCAAAAGGCTAGCAATCTTAGAAAAACCTTTAATAAATCGGAGATAATAGCCAACCAAACCCAGAAAACTGCGAATATTTGTAGGTGTTGTGGGTTAACCACATTCCCTTAATGCAATAACTTTACTCGGATCTACCTAAATGCCCTCATCTGTCACAATGTGACCCAAAAAATGCACTTCCTGTAGCCAAAAACCACACTTCTCAAACTTTGCATATAACTGATGATCCCATAACGTTCATAGGACCAATCGTAAATGTTTAGCATGATTGGCTTCAGTCTGAGAATAAACTAGGATGTCATAAATAAACACGATAACAAAGTGCTCCAGGAAGTCCCAAAACACTCTATTCATAAGGTCCATAAACACTGCAGGAGCATTGGTTATCCCAAAAGGCATAACTAAAAACTCATAGGACCCATACCTAGTTAAGAACGTAGTTTTGGACACATCCTGCTCTCGAATCCGCAGCTGATGATACCCAGTCCTCAAATCTATCTTAGAGAAGTATGAGGCTGCCCTAAATTGATCAAACAAATCATCTATCTGAGTTAGTGGGTATTGATTCCTGATGGTAACCTTGTTCAATTCCCGGTAATCAACACACAACCGGAGGGAACCATCTCTTTTCTTCACAAACAAAAAAGGAGCACCCCACGGTAACGTACTACGCCTAATAAACCCCTGTTCTAAGAACTTCATAATCTAATCTCTTAACTCCCTCATTTCTACAGGAGCCATACGCTACAGAGCCCTAGCAATCAGTCACGTTCCTAGTGCTAGATAAATCACAAACTCAATATCTTGACTTGGAGGTAAACCCGGTATCTCTCGAAAAACATCCTCAAATTCTTTAACAACGAGAATCAAATCTAGGGAAACGACTATATCACGAGAAGTCTCCTCCACAATGCACTACAAATAAGTGCTAGACCCTCCATCAGAAAGGGGCATAAAAACATCTCGTGCCCCAGAATGGCAAAGACTATACTCTTCCCATAAAAAATTACTTTATCATGGTATTTCACTAGCCAATCCATACCCAAGATAACATCATACCCGACCATATCAAAGACGAGTAAATCGGCCTTAAAACACAAATTACTAAGGTTTATTTCTACTATTTTACAAACAAATAAAATGAGTGAACCATCACCCATTGAAGATTCGACACTAGTAAAGGTACTTTTTGCAGACTTGATTAACTCCTTCGATTGAGAAAAACTTCTAAAAATAAATGAGTGAATTGCACCCGTATCAAATAACACACGACCCATATGTCCTTGAATGGGAAACTTACCCTCGATAGCTGGCGACCCGGGCTGGGCTGGAGGACGTAAAGCATCCTGAATGTGGTAAACACACTCATACTGTAATTTCCCCTACTTTGGAGGGACGGCTAGAATAGGCACTGGTGGCGGTACATGTGTCTGCTGCTGTTGAGGAGCTGTAAGAAACTGCCCCTCAATTAAGTGGGGATAATCTCTCTTAAAGCTACCCGTTTCCCCACAATGAGAACAATGGCCCGCCATATTTTCCTCATAACATCCCCTATTATTTTAGAAGTTCCCCAAGCCTTGACTCGGATGGCCTTGACCCCTATTATTACCCCGGCCTGCCTGGCCTTGCTGACCTACCTGCTGTTGTTGCTCCGCTACCACCAAAATTAAAGCCCCGAAAACGCTTTCTCTTGGACAAATCCCCTTATTAGGTGTCCCTTTCCTTTTGCTTGTTTCTCGACGGTTGAGACGAGGGTAGTGCTCCTCCATCACCATTTCCTCCTAGCTTAATAGGTTTCCCCAACACTAAAACCTTCTTACTTCCTTGAATATGGAAATGATGATCTTGCCAATGAAGCAATACGACATTCATCACATCACCAAATGTTTGCAAAGTTGGATTTCCTAGCAAGTTTTGTCGTATTCTCCAATGAAAACCTACAACAAACTTTTATATCCTCCTCTTCTCTAAAACTACGTCATTCGGCACAAAACGAGACTGACGAGGAAATTCTTCCTCACACTCTGCCACAGAACGCTCTCCTTGAACTACATCTTGAAGTTTCCTCCTCATCTCCCTTTGGACTGCGGGAGGAAAATACTTCCTATCAAAAAAAAAAACCAAAAAACCGATATAGTCATAGTATCTCTTTGTTCCGATGTGGTCACCGACTCCCACCGGTGTAAGGCTGCTCCAACCAGTTTGAAAGTAGCAAGGATTTGTTTATGTTTCTCATTACAATCTACCATGCGAAGATGATGCTACATGTCCTTCTTCCATTAGTTCGCTACTATTATATCAAAACCACCCTGGAATTCTGGGGGATGACCCTTCAAGAAATATTCTCTGACTCTTTCCCACGGGGAAGGTCCTTCATGGGCTTGCACCTCCTGTACTATCGGTTGTTAGGCTTGAGGAAATTATTGATCCATGGCAATCATTGCAGCATTGATCGCCTAGGCGATAATATTAGCCACTTTCGCGGCGTTTATCATTCCTTGCTATTGAGGGGGTTCTACATTATCTTCTACAACTCTATTTCTCCTTGTTGGGCGACCACTTTTAGGCGGCAACCGAGACAAAATAATAACTGAATCAGAATGCAATTCTAAAATAATTTATCTTTACACAAGATCGTAAACATATACAAACAAAACAGTCCTAATAATAAGGCTCTATATCAAACAACGCTACGATAAAACGTGATAAGTCTGTATAGATCCTAACAACTCTAGAACTTGATTCTCTCATACCATCTGTGACACCCCACTTATTAAAATAAGAGGTGTCTAGCCTGATATTCCAATTAATATAGGAATCATAGATGGTCCATTCTTAGCATCACTATCGTGAAAATATTAATACGAGATAACCACAAATTATTTTAGAAAATAAATGTCAATTTATTTGTAAGTTTAAAGAAAATCCTTTAGACAATCCAATTTAAAGAAATGGTGGATAAAAGACAAATAACAATTACATTCATTCACTATATAATAACCGAATAAGATTTCTGTTAGCAGACCATTACAGGGAGGTTACACCGAGTATTAAAATGAATATCACAACATATTTAACATGAACAAAAATTTGGGCAACACGTCGGAATGTGTAGACTGATCATAGCTAATGTACAAAAAGATAGAAGCGTCTATAAAAAAATATCCTACAACATTCGTAAAATATTATAGCTCCATGAAACTTGGATAGAAGGGTCACTACAGGCATCCTTGCGACAAAGCACCTGGGCGTAAATAGGATTCATGCAAAAATAAGAGATATGAATGGGCCAGGGCCCGATTTGATATGATAAACATGTTAATAAAATGCATGACAATTATGAATATCAAATCATCATAAAAAAAGCTTATCTCTCTCTTCACAAATAATAATAATAAACCTCATCTCTTACTCTAAATGCACTACCTAGCGCAATAACAATGACAATGATGAATATTCATTTAATAAGATTCCATTTCAGGGTTACACATTATGACTTTACAAGTCTATTCCTCATTAGGAAACTTATTCCCAAAATAGTTTATTTCGTAAAATGATTCACTATTTATAAAATACAACTTCCATATGAGTTGTTATACTCACAACATATAACGATTCTAACACCATTCTTCCGGGAGTCACCCCACTGGATGCGCCCCTAAATAGCTATCATCTTCCAGGGCCTATCACCAAGACAACCTGGGCATCATAAATCACGTGACGTTGGGAAGTGACCATATAACTTTGACACTGAATCATAACCATACCCATAATTACCTCACTTCGTAAAATAACAACATAATATATAACAACCGGTCCTATGGCCGAGGACTATATTCACCCTATATTCACTAGCCAGGGGACTTCACCTCATGCGCATAACTTCCCATATGATAGCATTTAGAGAGGTATGTATATGAAATTGATCATTCACAAAATATGCCAATTTAGAATGTGCATTACATTTTATCCAGAGCTATAAGCGTTTCATGTCATAATTTATAAACCACAACGTTTAATTTATTTCCATATTAGTCTCCATGAATTTACAATAAACCTTCGACCCATCATTTATGATTTTAGTTCAACCAAATTCTAGAAGTCCACATTTTTTCTCAGGCAATTTCCCCTTAGATCGAGACTACCTCAATATGTAAAAAGAATCCCTTACCTTCCTCTAACAATTAACTAAATTTATCACGGGTCTAATCCCCAACTCTCGTATCTAATACCTTAATAATAGATTCGAATAATCTAATTTTACTTCATTTAAGAATGTTCCTAGGTCCCTACCTTAAAACAAAGAATCTAGAGAAAACTAAGGATTTCGGGTGAAAATGGGGGACTAGTCAACCGGCCCCATACCCCCAGTCAACCACGCCTCAAAGGTTTTGTCTACTAAGAAATGCAGTAAGACAAAAATTGAAGGCTCGGTCGATCGGTCATTGGACCGCGGTTGACCGTGCTTTCAAAATATGCCTATCAAGAAAAGCAGTAGTCTTTTTCCTTTCGGCCCAGTCGACCGGTGTTTAGACCGCGGTCGACCACGCTTACCAGACCCACCACTAAACCTTCTTTTTAAATACCCAACTCGAAACCTAAACCCCATTCTCTTACACTTCCTTCATTATCATCAACCAACAACATAAACACAACATTTTTACACCACAATAAACCAATATACCCAACTTAAATCATCCAAACATAAAATCTAACGGTTAAACACTAAAATTCATAAAAACCTACTATTCGTTCAATTCTTTCAAATGCACAACTATCACTACAATTTATCCACATAAAAACATATATTTGCAAGTTAAAACTTGCCTTAAGGCTGAAATCTCGGATTCTCTTCTGATAGATACAAGATCAAGCTCAATTTCTTCAATTCTCTTCCTTATCTCTTCTTTTTTACACAATTCTCTTTCTCTCTCTTTCTCTCGAGGTTTAGGAACATATAATTGGGGATACAAGTGGTTGGAATACTTAAACGTTCATTTAACACTAAATTCCATCTTTAAATGTTATTACACCCTTAAAATGACTCGTAACTACATAATTAAGTCATAACCCGTCAAAAGTGCCCAAACCCCAAAAATACAACATGGCACTTATTTTGACTATCTCAATCATTTCAGGACTAACCGTGCCCTTTAAATTTGCATCTGAAACAACATAAATCCTTTTATGATCCAACATAACTTTAAACCATAACTGTCCCTTAAAGCACAACGACACAATAAAACATAACATGATGCTATTTACATTCAATTAACAATAAATATGCAAAACTTTTGTAAATACTATCTTTTAAATCACTTAAAATAATATTTACCCTAACTTCCATTATTTTGTATAATTAACTCACATGGAAAATTTATATAAAAATAATTACTTAAAAATAAGGGCTACTACACATTCTCATCAAGGTAAGAGTGGTAAGACTGAGGAACAACAGTGATAAAAAAAGGTTTTTGATTCTAGCAAATTTTTACCATAACCTAATAAAAGAAAAAGGTGGGTTAATAAATTTCAAAATATGTTTGAGTAAAAGGACTACCGTAAGAGTGGCAAAGTGAAGAAATAAGGACCCTTTTAAACATGCGTCTCTTCTTGTAAGTCATGTATGGGTAAGGAAGGACATTTCATGATAAATTAAAATTGAGAATAAAAATATTTCGAAATTAGTACCCTTCACTAAACGTTAGAGATTGTTTTTCTTGTGGTCATAGCCTTATTTTCACTTGACTTTATATATCGTATGCTAGGCTATTAACATTTTTGTCATATATGAGTTTATATTTCATATATCATCATTCTTGATGACTCA
This sequence comes from Sambucus nigra, assembly GCA_949130495.1. Lineage (NCBI taxonomy): Eukaryota > Viridiplantae > Streptophyta > Magnoliopsida > Dipsacales > Adoxaceae > Sambucus > Sambucus nigra. Next base: position 101,251,656 of record OX422220.1, on the reverse strand, counting down.
TATGTGATTTGTTTTTCTTCTTGATTTAATGTTTTATTTATTTCTTAAATAATTTGAAAAGATTTTGTTTTGGAGAATACTTTGTTTTGGATTTCTAAAGATATGATTAGGACTTTCACATATAGTTGGTATTTTGTCTCATTCGTGTATGTTAAAAGTATTATCAGTTTACATTGAATATATATTCTTTGCATTTTTTTATTATCCTCGGTTGGCCTATTTTTTTCCTAGGCTTTACATGCTCTTTAAAGCTTATCCTTGTTTTTTCTCTAAATTGATTGTCTTAGGATTTTCTTGGTTATATTTGGTAACTTAAGATTGTGTGATTTATGTATATGTTTCAGTCCTATACCATGCTCTTTTGTAGCTGTATATATCTTTCAATAATTTTTTTAAAAAACATTTTTTTAATCACATTTTGCCTTTTATATGATATACTCGATGAATATATTTTTGTATATTAAAATAGATTATTCGATCTTTTTTCATTTTTGGGGGTAATATGAACTTTGAGAAAAATTATACTACATTATGTTATCATAACTTGTTTCACTTTATACCACACTATAGGGTATAGATGCCACTTTATAAGAAATGACAAAGTTGTAGAATCTTTACAAACGATTCAAAGTTTTGAATATTTGTGAGAGAGCCCATTATCCTCAAATATGTATGCGTGAAATTTTATCATAATTTGAAGGCATTGAATAACTAGATGCTAAATAAAAAAAACTATAAGCGATGATGTGGTTAGAGCTACAACTTTGGTTTGATTATACTACCTTTTAAAATTCAAAATATTATCACATCTTAGTAATAAACGAGTGAAAGTTAGAACATGAAAGAATAATTTTGAACAAATCAATGTTTCAAATATATGTTTCCTTCCCAAATTGAGAGACATCAAGGATGTGAAACTAAAGGTTTTAAAAAAATCTCTCATTGAGGAAGAAAAAGTATTAGGTGAAAAAATTTAAGAAGGTGACGGAAATTTTCACAATTATTGAAACTTTGAGTCAATTGTTCTTGAATTTCTATTGTTATTTGAACTCAATGTTGATTGTATTCTTTCAATTATGTTCCTTATTTTTATTTTTCACGATCAAGATTTGATCTTATGTTCTTGGATAAATCCCTAATCATATTATTATCCTCTTATAGATAATCTTTTCTTTATTACGAACATTTGATATAGTACTCGAATTTTGATGAGTATGATAATATTTCCTATATTCTTTTCTTATCAAAATATATTTAAAATAAGTTTCTAGAAGCTAAAACCGTACCATTTACTTTGCATATTTGGGGATATTACTCTTTGTTGAGTGATAAAATTGAAAGGCATGTTTGGGGATATTACTCTTTGTTGAGTGATAAATCTTTTTGGTATGTCCTTCCTCTTTTTTTAAATATTAATTTGCTTTAGACTTGATGTTGTTTATTCATGTTCTGAGATAATGTTATATTACCTTTGACTTTGATATTGATACAGAATTATAATATATATTGATATCATAGTTTTTTACATTTGGGATAAATATACTACATCCAAATGTTATTTTGCGCATCCTATTTCCAAGGTGGTTTTCAATCATTGTATTACCCATGCTTGACATTTGAATTTTTTGTAGACCTATTTCGTAAATACTTGTTTTGACATGATATATCATTCATTATCTAGAATTATGTTTTTGTTTTTAGGTATAGGATTGATCAAATAAATTCATATCTTTAATATCCTATACCGTTTGCTCATTGTGCTAAGGTTGATGTTTAGCACATTTTGGGTATTTGTGCTAAAATCCTGATAATGGTTCATATAACTAGCCTATTACACTATTCATGATTATTTGTACCTTTATATGTTATACCATGTGATTTAATTTCCAAATTTCTATCATCCCCTTGCATATTGTGACACATAAAATGTTTTTCACAATCTAAACTTATTTTCTCTAATTCCGTCATATATCTATCTGACTTGTTTTCTAATTGATTCGATTTCTTAATATTTTCATCTTTCCTAAAACATGGATAAGTTTTCTATGGGGAGAGAAGACTTGATTAAGAGGGACAACCAATTTTTGATATAAAAAATCTAGCTATAATATATAAGAAGAGAAAATTTATTTTCTTATGTTATACTTTATGGTATACCATGTTAGGGATAATATATTGTTATCATTGTAAGTGATATAAATTTGGTCATTACTTAACACAATTATCATTGTTGCCTTTTATATTGTTACCTAATTTTCATATCCGATTTTAACATAACTCTCAATTAGATTTTGTAGTATATTGATTTAAATCCTTTAAATTATCTTATTTTATATCACTTTTTTATTCTCTTGTCTTTTCCTTGGTCAATTCCATGACAAAAGGGGGAGAGACCTCAGGGGGAGAGAGATTTATTCCTTAAGTGGGGAGATGTTTGAAAAAGAGAAAACTTAATTAGTTAAAGTATAATCTTTTGGAATGATGTTTATATATCATATTTTATAGAGATATTTGATAAAGTCGGTATATAAACTTGGTATATAACTGTTTATTTATCATATTTTTCCTCCTTTTAGTGTGCAGAATTTATTCATGCACACTTAAACAAACCATTAAACGCATATGGAATATAACAAATAAAAGTATGTAAAATATATTCTTCCCCTCTTAAGTAATTCTTCTCTTTATCTAACATGATCTACCTAAGAAGATAGCGCTCTCCCCCTAAGTTAGATCTCCTAAACTAACGATTTAGATACCATTTCTCCCCCTTTTTGTCGAGGAATGGATAAAGGTCAAGAAAAAAAACTTATTTCTCCCCCATTAAAGAAAGTTAAACAAGGGATATAAATGAGGTAAAGAAATTTAAACATGCAATGGTTCATGAAGAGACAAGAGCATTTAAGAATATGGCAATAATGACGTACAACTAATCCATACAAAGAGTAGACAATATCACATATGATGTGATGACAAAAGATACCATTAAAATGTATTGTGATAATCATGAGATATCAAACACGATTCGCAGCAAGATAGATACGAATTTTGAATTCAAAGCATTCATAGACTAGCTAGGCAGGCAAAGACTTAAGCAAAAAAATACCACACACACACACACACACACACACACATATATATATATATATATATATATATATATATATAGGTATTAACACTAATGCACATGCACATATACACAGGTATTAACACTACATACGACACAAAATACATTAAGATTTCCACACTCATATGGCAAAAATGAATGTAAATACATGTGATAAGCGGAAGTGAAGGGGTATGAAATAGAGACTAAAAGGAATATAGACCAAATCACTTAAATATGTTCAAAGAGTTCTTATTCTATTGCAAAATTTTATAACACTTAAATATAGCCCCATGTGACAAGATAAAGTTGACTCAGAGAACAAACATACACAATGCACACAAGACCAGAATATCGATGATTCTACAAACCAATAGAGTCACGACAAGAATGACATAACTAGGATACAAAGTCATTGTGAAAACCCATTGATATATCGAACCAAACTTCCTCATGAATATTCTTTTTCTTTTTCTTTTCTTTATGAACATACCAACTAAACAATGAAGGCCTTGGCTATTTTTATGCTATATTTTTTAGGCTAACATTCGATGGTGGCTTTTTACGCAAAGTAATTTAGTCTTTCGCTGCCCGATTCCGTTGATAAACAATTAGGCCGGATAAATAATTTTCACATTTTTTTAAATGTGAGAAATGATTATTACATGCACAAATCCTCTATACTCATAGCAACATGTAGATGACTAAATTGATAGGATAACATCTCACTTAGCTTAAATATACATGTGAAGTTAAATTTCAAATGACCTCGTGCATGTGTGAATGGAGGCATATAAAAAGAGAATACATTAAGCAAGTCAAAGTTAAACTACTCCATGCAAACATGGTGAATATCATTTTAAGGATTGAAAATCTTAACCAAAAGTTCTAGCCACATGGAAGCGGATATCATATTGGATTCAAATATGAGTATATGCCACATAAAATGTATAAAAATAAAATACACAAAAATAGAAAATATTTTAAAGTTATTTTTTAAAAAATTTATACAAACACAAAAATTCAACTCAAAAGAAATAATAAAAATGTTTTTGTATTATTCAATGAGACCAAACTAAGTAGATTAAAATACAAAAAGCATACATATATCATAATTCTAGCACAATTTTTATATGATGAAGCAAAGACTAGAAAATGACAATCAAACATACAACTAGCAAGAGTACATTATGATGGAAAAAAACTAGGGTATGCAAACAAAGCTAACACATTCAACCTTTTGATAGATCAAGGGAGGTATCACATGTAAGCAAAGGGAATAAAAAATCCTATCTTGTAAAGCTGCCAAATCGAATCTCCTAACTAGTGAAGCGTGACACTCTCATGATTTGAGAATTTTGGTGACTCTACTATTGGACTTCCTAGAACCCTTTTTAAGATCAATTTTTTTCCTAATATGACTGTTAACGGGCCGCAGATAAATGATGAGGATGAGATTGAAGATGAAGATAAACATTCACATCAAACATATAAGAGACAAAGATTTTAAAGTGGTTCGGCTATAAGGAAAAGCCTACGTCCACTATTATTTTATTCCCAGGGGTTTACAATAGCACAATGTGGTAGAGAGAGAAATGATGTGTATCTTGTGTATGGGGTTTCTAGGTTCTCTTGAATCTCTTATTTGGCTAAGGGAATACATGTATTTATAGTGATGGGAGATAAAGAGATTCATTATATGTAGATATTTATACATTATGTCTACATTCAACGAATCTAATTGTTGAATTGCTTGGTATGCTATGTGTTGTCATCTACAGTATAAATGTACATTAAGGCTCATTAAATGAGCTGCCATCTTCATTAATGCACATTAAATGCATAGTTATCCTTTGATCTTCCTGGTTGATATGCCGACCAACTCTCCTCGGGTGCCGACTAACACTCCTCGGGTGCCGACCAACTCTCCTCGGATGCCGACTAACACTCCTCGGGTGCCGATTAACTCTCCTCGGATGCTGACCAACTCTCCTCGGGTGTCGAATATTACCACGTAGAATGACATGTATCCTTTTCTAATTGGTCCTCGTAGATGGAGAATTTTTGCGTTAACAGAAGCCCCCAATGCTCCATGCTTGATGGTTTACTTGAAAGGATGGAGTATTTATTCTGCAGTGTTTCTCGGTGCTCGTGAAATTCTTGATCTACCTTCTTGATTTGTTCAATATAAAGTGCATTATCTCCTGGACGACATATGATGCAGGCTGATCGATGGTTGCTAATCTTTCTTTTGAGGAACTCCGTGTGCTATGTATCACCCCTGGGAATTTGGATGCAGCCATGCCATAGTATGAAGGATTGTAGCTTGTCATAATCTTCAAGTATGTTGATTGGTTTTCTTGCCGACCAACTGCCTCCTGTGCCGAGCAACTGAGTGCTAACTTCACGTGCTTGATTCTTCTGATTTATGATCCTCTGAATACTTTGTCGAGTAACATACTAGCTTTTGAACCCAACTCTTCAATCTGATTAGTACCAAGCTAGTGGTGGACTTCGAAACATTTTCATTCAACTTCTTCTTCAATGTTAGTCGGGACAGTAGTAGTAAAGATCTAAGTGCTGTAGATGCTGATTTTGACTTCTACCTTTATTCGAGGACGAGCAAGAGGTTCTCGGGGACGAGCAAGAGCTGCTCGGGTAACTGTCGAAGAACAGAGAACTCAATCTGCTTTGGAGAATCAAGCCTTCCAACTAATGGCAAAGAACCAGGCCTTGGCAGAGATGTCCGAGAATATCATGAGTCTTGAAGATTAACTTCCTGCTCGGGGACGAGCAAGAGCTTCTCGGGGACGAGCAAGAGATTCTCGGGGATGAGCAAGAGCTGCTCGAACAGACCATCTGTGATGAACATCAGAATGCTGAAATATTTTAACTTCATAAACTCCCCTTATGCTTTGGATGATCCTCCTGCTGGCGAGGAACCTGTTTCAAAAGAAGAGGGAAAGAAACCAATAGAGTAGGAATCTCAATGTAATAGTTAGTATACATTTTCATTCTCAATGTATTTTGTTTTTTATTTTAATGAAAGACTTTCATTTTTGTTCGCAATCTTAATTGCTATTGTCTTGTAAAATACTCTACATATGTTCATATGTATAAGTTAAAAAGATAAGAATATTGTGTTGTTCATCGACCAACTTGGTAATAAAAAAGTTACAAGTATTAGTAATGTTGCTCGATCACTTAATAATAAAGTAATGACTATAAAAATGTTTAAATTTTTTCCAACCAACCAAGGTTGTTAAATTGTGCTCGTCGACCAATTATAGTTAGGGAGAGTTTTTATCCCCGACCAACCATACTTGGTACAGTTTGGAATATTGTTTCCTCGTCGACCAACTACGTTGATACAGTTTGGAATATTTTTTCCTCGTCGACCAACTACGTTGATACAGTTTGGAATATTTTTTCCTCGTCGGCCAACTACGTTGGTACAGTTTGGAATATTTCTTCCTCGTCGACCAACTACGTTGATACAGTTTGGAATATTTTTTCCTCGCCGACCAACTGCGTTGATACAGTTTGGAATATTTTTTCCTCGTCGACCAACTACAGTTAGTGGGTTTTTCAGGTGAGAGAAAATTATTTTTTATATTGATCCCTTCCTATTCCCTATTTGGAGAGATAAAAATATGGTGAATGATTAAAGTTATTACCAAATTTATATCGAAAATCAATCAATTTGACTTTATTGACATAAATAGAAGCTGAACCAAATTTATTATATAGTTCATAAAAATGAATGCAAAGAGACTCAAACTTGAAGAGAGAAAATAGATTTGGGTCATGATTTTCATGAGAAAACTTTTTATTGTCTTTAACCTTTTCCCATTCTTTTATTAAAAATATGATGGGAATTTGAATAGACATCAAGGATCTTACAAAATTTATTTCAAAATCAACAATGAAAATGATCGAATCTTATCATCATCGTATATATTGGTATATGTAATCATTTAAAATTCTTATTCCATGATATAAAATAGAAACTTGAGAATCAAGCAAAAGTTATGATTTATGAAATCCACTATTTTTCAGATTTCTAAATAAGAATTAATCTAACAGTTATGATTTTAAAATCATGATATGCAATATTTTGCAAATAAAAATTGGACAATTAATTTATGTATATAAACATAAAAATCATGATTGAATCATATAGAAAATAAAAACTTAGCTTTTGATGGAGAACAATGCTTGTAACACGTTCCCACAGACGGCGCCAATCTGTTGAAGACAGAAAATGGCCACTGCCATTTTAGTGGCGTCAACAGCAGAAAAATGATGAGGATGAGATTGAAGATGAAGATAAACATTCACATCAAACATATAAGAGACAAAGATTTTAAAGTGGTTCGCTATAAGGAAAAGCCTACGTCCACTGTTATTTTATTCCCAGGGGTTTACAATAGCACAATGTGGTAAGGGGAGAAATGATGTGTATCTTGTGTATGGGGTTTCTAGGTTCTTGTGGATCTATTTTTTGGCTAAGGGAATAGATGTATTTATAGTGATGGGAGATAAAGAGATTCATTGTATGTAGACATTTATACATATTGTCTACATTCAACGAATCTAATTATTGAATTGCTTGGTATGCTATGTGTTGTCATCTACAGTATAAATGTACGTTAAGGCTCATTAAATGCGTTGCCATCTTCATTAATGAACATTAAATGCATAGTTATCCTTTGATCTTCCTGGTTGATATGCCGACCAACTCTCCTAGGGTGCCGACTAACACTCCTCGGGTGCCGACCAACTCTCCTCGAATGCCGACTAACACTCCTCGGGTGCCGACCAACTCTCCTCGGATGCCGACCAACTCTCCTCGGGTGTCTAATATTACCACGTAGGATGTCATGTGCCCTTTTCTGATTGGTCCTCGTAGATGGAGAATTTTTGCGTTAACAATGACCTTTTCGTCCACATTGTGAGCATGTAAAGATCCGGTGAAAGGTAGTACCTAAGGATTGACCTTTGAAAGTGTTCCTAGTAGATTCTCTCAAACTTATGATTTTGGATATATTAGTTGAATCATTTTAAGTATCGAAGCCAATACCAAACAAGTCATTTTTAATTTGGACGGTTCCAAATATTTTACCTAATTTTTCGGACCTACATTCCAAATCAAATTTGAATCAACTTGTGTCTCTCAATTTTTCTTCTAACTTTAAAATATGTAACTCAATCAAACACCTACTATCTTCAAACTCAATAAGTTCTTTCTTCATAGCCTCCACTAAACCTCTAAGGCTATCTCTCTCACCTTCGACATACTCAATATTCTCACGAAGATCTCACTCATGTGTCCTAAAGTCTTCCACTAAGGCACTCTCATTATTAACCTTGCATGTTCACTCAAAAAAGCTTCCAACTTTAGGTTCGCCATTTTCAATTTAATTGATTCCTCATACAACTCTCAAAACACTACTTGAAGCTCACTCTCATCAACATCTTCTTCATTCTCACTCTCACTATCAACTCCACTCTCTATACCATCAAATTTTTGGGATTCACAAACAATGGCCTCGATAGTGTCATGTAAAGGAATATCTTCATACGAAGATTCACTATCAATGCTCACATGACTTGCCATGAATACGGTAAAGTTATGCTCAATGGGAGAATCGGGTCCCTCTTCCTTTTCACTATCACTAAGGGTAGCATTGTATGAAATTGATTTCTTGCTCTCCCTCCCTAGTTTAGTGGACACTCTCTTACCTTATAGCCATAACCCTCATAGCAATAACATATATTCTACTCGTCCCTATTAAGGTCTTCATTATGATTTGTACTGCTTAGACTTATCATATTTCTTAAAATCCTTTCTAAGATTGTCTTTATTAAACTTAAGAAATTTTCTAAACTTCCTAGGAAACATACCCATATCCTCAGAGTCGATGTCACTCTCATCATCCAAAAATTATTTTTCCTCTGTTTGGGCTTTCAAAGCAATTCCCTTATCTTTCTTCTTCTCTTCCTTGGAGGTTAACATGTCAAGTTCATAGATTTGTAAGTCACCTACCACTACACCAAATATGCACTATTATTAAGGTCATTGACCCTGACAAATCCAACTTGTCAAGGTCAATGACCGTGACATTTCGAGGGGAGACAACTTTTTTTGTCACGGTCGTGTCACGGTCATTGACCTTGACACAAAACTCGCGTTTTACGTCACGGTTGTGTCGCGGTCAATGACCGTGACACGTTTGTCACGGTTATAAATTGTGACAAAGCTGTGACCCTTTTTAAAAAAATTATCACGGTCAATGACCGTGACACGTCCGTGATAACTTTTCGTCACGGACTTGTCACGGTCAATGACCGTGACAATTATGGGAAGAATTTAAAAAACATCTGCTGGGCAGTATGGCCACTGCCACTGCCCAACAGTATATTTGTACCTGTTATAGCAACGTTGTACCTGTTCCAAACATCATATATCCAAACAAACTAAAGATAATACAAATATATATTCAAATAGAGATAATATGCATCATGATATAATTCAAATGTAACAACTTAAAACAATTCAATTCAAACTTATAACAATTCAATTCAAACTTAAAACAATGTCACTACATGTCTGGTGTATTGTTAAAACTGAGGAGTGAGTAGGAAACACGACATACGAATTGACGCACCCAATAATATACGTCATGCTGCATTGTTCGCGCAACAACAATAGGGAGTTCTCCTTCCCGGGTATGACATGCATGACGATCACCCTGGACTCCATCTCTTGAAGCGCACGTCCATGAACTATTCCACCCTGGACGATATTCGGGTCCCTCAACCCCCACCCTATTCGCTGGCCATCAAATACGTCCAATATGAACACGCACGGCCAACCAAGTGTCGACATTGGTCTGTTGAAGAGCGCCAAATAGGGAAGTGGATCATCGAAGTACGAACGTATCGGTGATGAAGCAGCGAGGTCCACATCCTCGTCATCCTGCACCTCGTCCTCCACCGCCTTCTCCTTCCCTTTCCCTTTCCCTTTACGGTCTCCGCCCAACGTATGCTTCATGAAGCGTACATATCTTGGACTGTCGCCTTCAAATGGGACAGCTTCGCGTCGTGTGAATCCACCGTTCGAGCCAACCCGGTGTCGCTCGTCTCCAATCCGATGATCCTAGATTTGTCCACCCGCGAGCTCACCCTCCTTGTCCTCCCCTTGCGATCACAGCCAAGCACTTGGCTGAGTGCATCTGTGGACAAAGATGCCTTGTCGGCATCAGACTGTGACTCATGCACTTCCTTAAGCTTTGCCTGAAATGACAAAAATCACATGATTAGTAAAATAAGTAAACTAAAAAATTATAACATAATTAAAAATAATTAAACTGTCGGATTACTTACAATCGTGGCCGCGATGCTCGGGGACACCTTCTTGTCCTTCCCCTTCTTCGTTCGAAGAGCCACATAAGTATCGAGCCTATGTGGCTTACCCCCTGGCCCATTCCCTACCCCCTGAAATAAAATAAAGTAAAGTAAAATTAGTATCGGCCCCGCAAAGTAAAATAATGAAGAATAATATATTTTTGTAGTTATAGAAAAATTAAATCTTACCTGCATCCTTTGCTCCACCTCAGTGTAAGAGGTCCGGCCAGAGTAGTGTACGTCCATCTTTTTTGCCCGATTTTCCCTCCCCGATTGGCGAGATGCCAATTGTCGATCCTCGATCTCATTGTCAATGAACTTCTGCCATTGTGCCAATGAGGTCGGCTCCTTGGGGGGGGGGGGGGGGGGACGGATTCACGCCATTGGATAATCGACTCTCGTGTTTTCCCAAAGTACCGTGCCCGCATATTTTTTTTCCACGACTTGAGTTTCTCCCTACTCTGCTCTAACACGGGATTGCGTAGTTTTGGATCCAAGTTGAATTGTTCCTGTCCAACAAATACAATGTTCGTTGCGGATAAATATAAATATAAATATGAAATCGAAATCGAAATTGAAATTGAAATTGAAATTGAAATTGAAATTGAAATTGAAATTGAAATATTCATATAAATATAAATATAAATATATTACCTGTAGTGCCGCCCAAACAGCTAACTTGAGCTCATATGGAACCTCCTTCCAACTAATAAACCCCGGGCCGATGGCCGTCTTTAGCAGAACGAGGGATCTCGCTAATATCTCTGATTTGTTCTCGACGGTAATCCCATATTTCCCATATTTGGGGAGCCTAGGGGCGGAAGAGCCCTCGTCGCCTCCACTACCACCGACCCCAGACGACATCATCATAAACAGCATCATCATCTTCGCCTTAATATCTGAAGGAGACATTTGCTGTAAAAAATGCTATTAGTACATATATAATATTATCACAATATGCATATCTTATAAGAGAGTCGGGTTTGGCATTAATAAAGTGAGAATTACACACACACACATAAAAATCTTTAATAAAATTCTCATATCTTCTTTCAATTTAAACACACACACAATAGTGACTGTCTATTTAAAATAATCTCAATGTTAATTTCAGGTATTGAATTTCTGCTATTGTTTTGTGCTTTTTATAAATCATACCCCACCCCAACATGTTTACGGGCTTTCATCACCCGTCATAAATTTTTCGGTCCGTGACTTACTGGCCAGTTGTCTTGGGTCTTTTAGTCCCTTAACATTACTTTAAGAATTTTACCCAATCTAAATACCACATTTTCTTTCTTGTTATACACTTGAACATGTTTTGTTATTTAGTCCTTATTAATTTATCTTTGATGTATTACCAGCATCTTTACTTTTATAAACTTTATTTAATTTTCAATTTTATGGACTATTTTCATCACTTAGTGTTCATCTAAGTTATAGTATAACAAGTTCCCATAAAAATCTTTAATAAAGTATTATCAAAAATATAAACTAAGAGTGATAAAATAACTTTGAGGCATATAAATTAATTGTGACAAAGTAAGATTATGGAAACCCCACTTTTCTTTCTATAACTCCTATTTTATTAAACTTTAAATATAATTAGGGGTGTATAGAAAGAAAAGTTAAATAGGAATAAAAATAACATTTTTAAAATATGAAGGGCTCACCAATTTGATCAAATTTTTCAACAACATAGACTAATTGATCTTTATTATAAGACAATTACTACAAATTTATGCGCATCGCCCAAATTCAAAAAGTAATTTAATGACTAAAGTAATACTTTTTTTAACTTTAGTTATTCACCACAAATCTTAAAAAATATTTTATTTTTCATGCTTTTAGCAACTTCAGATGCCATTTTAACCCTTATTGTAGTTTTTTAGTTTTCATGCTTTTATTTGATGGATATAAAGTCATGTGATTATTTCACCATATAAAGTCAACAAAAAACGCCATATATGATTTTTTTCTCCATTAGTATAAGTATATAGCGATTATTTCACACTTAAATCACATAGTAAGCCGGCCTTCATTTTTTTATGAAATTTGTAGAAAATTACTTATTTATTTTGAATGAAAATAAATTGTTATCCAATATTTTTGGGTATTATTTTTGGATATTATTTTTGGAAATTTATAGAAAATTACTTATTTATTTATATTTTTCACCCCCACCCTGCCCCACCCCCTACCCCCACCCTACCCCCACCTTACCCCACCCTGCCCCCACCCTACCCCAACCCTGCCCCACCCCCCACACACGCATACACACATGCACATATATACACACATACACACAAACATATATATAAATGGAAGAGAGAGAAAGAGAGAGAATTAAACATGAAAGTAGAGAGAGAGAGAGAGAGAGAGAGAGAGAGAGAGAGAGAAAGAGAGAGAGAGAGAGCAGCGTCGAGAGAGAGAGAGAGGGAGGGAACGGTGGGAGGGAAAAAAGAAGGGGGAAAGGGTTTTTGCTGGAAATATAGTCACGATCGTGTCAAGGTCATTGACCGTGACAATTACTTAAAGAATTGTCACGGTCAATGACCGTGACAAGTCGGTGACAAGTAAATTTGTCACGCCCTTGTCACGGTCATAGACCGTGACAATTCTTTATCACGGTCGTGTCAAGGTCAATGACCGTGACATAAAACGCGTGTTTTTTGTCACGGTCAATGACCTTGACAAGGGTGGCCGGCTGAAAGGTGACATTTTGGCCATTTTGGTGTAGTGTACAATCTCTTCAAGTTTCGCAGAGGCTAAAATGGGTAAAGATTTTAGAACGGTCACTTTTGAAATAAACCTATCGGGTAACAACCTAAAAATTTTCTTTACTACAGGTTTTCGGGTATATTTTCTCCCAAATTAAAAGACGAATTAATGATATCAGAAAGTCTATCATGGAATTCATCAAAAGTCTCACTTTCAATCATTTTAATGGTTTCCGATTGAGTGATGAGTTTTTGGTGTTTTGAAGACTTAACGACATGTGTTCCCTCATGGGTGAGTTGGAGTATATCCCAAGCTTCCTTTGACGTTTCACATCTTATAATCCGGAATAACTCATCTGGTGTAACCTCACTAAAAAGTCATTCAAACCACAGGAATTAAAATTTGCTAATTTAAGTTTATTCTCACTCCATCTATGTACGGGTTTAGGTTCACGCTCATTTTTCACTAGACATGTAGGTGGAGACCACCCATTAACTACGGATTGCCAAAACTTCTCATCTAAGGACTTAAGTGCCGATTTCATTCGTGATTTTCAATACGCGTAATTTGAACCATCAAAACAGGGAATTTTGAAAACAGTTAATTTTCCATTTTTTACACCAAACAAAATTAAGGATCTTAATGCAATATATTAGTGCTCATGCTCTGATACCTCTTGTTGGAGCGAATGCCCCCAAATTTTAAACTTCAAATTATGAGATGGCTCAATGATATAACAAATTTTAATTATTCAAAAATAATTTAATTTTCTTTACTTTAAAAGCACAATCAAACACTTGAAAAATTAAATTAAACTTAAAGAGAAATTAAACTAAACAAACATTACAAGTTTCATTTAAACAAAATTCAATCCAATTCAAGTAAAACAACTAAGCGTTAATATTTTCAAATTAAATTAATACCGACTTGAATTAAATTAAAATAAAATTACCCATATATTTGAATAGCACCAAATTAAACATGAGTTGTGATTAAACCAATTTTTATCTTATTGTCCTACCCAAGCATCTAGGTGCGAATTTTTCAAGATAAAAATAAATCACAAACGCTCGACACCGCGATGTATGAGGAGAACCCACAACGGGAAAAGCCTTGGACGACCCTGCCTATAAGTCCACTAAGTATGGTATTTTTACAAAAGACACAACAAAAGACTTACTTCCTCGACTCGACTCCCTTCAATCCTTGATGCTCCTTCATTCCTCAACCTCCGCCTAGTCGACAACTCCAGACTCCACCAAAATCTTAGAATCCACCAATGGGGCACACCAACCACTAACCCACATACGGTGCCTTTCACCGTATGAGAACGCCGCGGAAAAAATGATCTCATCTTCGGGGTAAAGAAGAAACCCAAACTTTTTCCTTTGATCGGTAGAGAAGAACCCGGTGCCAAATGATCTCCAAGAAAATATATATAAATAGGAACTTGGATTTAAAGAAACATGGGTGTAAACATGTGTTTTGAAGTTCATTAGATCGTTCGTTCGAACTAGATTACGAACGAGTTTAAGAACGATATTACAAACAAGATTTCATAAGACATAGCGTCAAAACACGTTAGAAGTCTTGTCTGATATGTCATTCGCACGACCTCATTCGAATGAGAAATGTCATTCGAAAGACCTCATTCGAAGGACAAATGTCGTTCGAACGACATTTCAGAAAAAAAATTCTTATAAAAATACATAATCTTTTTCAATTTAAATCAAATTAAAATAAAAAAAAAGTATTCCGAGTCCCTATATATGTATTTAATGCATTCATACCTTTTAGAGACCTTGGAATCCAAATGTTGATGACTTATACACTTGGGACGAAAATCGAAAAGGATGAAACTTTAAATTCTTGGCCGCTATGTCTTCAACTCTTCAAAAGTAATATCCTTGAGGTACAAAGAACATATATCCTATGACTTAAATAGTTTTGTCCGGAATTAAGCCAATATTACAAATTGAATCGATTGAAAATTTGCCCTTACTGGTCCTAAATAAAAAAAAAACAAGACGATTAGACCAAAATGTTTCAAATGTGATCATTGTCACAAATTTGGTCATTTGAGGGAGTTTTATTTTACTCAAACCAACCTTACATTCTCATTAAGGTAAGAGTGGTAAGATTGAGGAACAACAAAGATAAAAAGGTTTTTGATTCTAGCAAATTTGTACCATAACCCAATAAAAGAAAAATGTGGGTTAAAAAATTTCAAAATATGTTTGAGAAAAAGGACTACAATAAGAGAGGCAAAGTGAAGAAATAAGGTCCCTTTTAAACTTGAGGCTCCTCTTGTAAGTCATGTATGGGTAAGGAAGGACATTTTATGATAAATTAAAATTAAGAATAAAAAGATTTCGAAATTAGTCCCTTTCACGAAACGTTAGAGATTGTTTTGCTTGTGGTCATAGCCTTATTTTCACTTGACTTTATATATCGTATGCTAGGCTATGAACGTTTTTGTCATATGTGAGTTTATATTTCATATTTATCATTCTTAATGACTCATATGTGATTTGTTTGTCTTCTTGATTTAATCTTTTATTTATTTCTTAAATAATTTGAAAAGAGTTTGTTTTGGAGAATACTTTGTTTTGGATTTCTAAAGATATGAATAGGACTTTCACATATAGTTGGTATTTTGGTTCATTCATGTATGTTAAAAGTATTATCAGTATACATCGAATATATATTCTTTGCATTTGCTTATTATCCTTGGTTGGCCTATTTTTTTCCTTGGCTTTACATGCCCTTTAAACCTTATCCATGTTTTTTTCTCTAGATTGATTATCTTAGGATTTTCTTTGTAATATTTGGTAACTTAAGATTGTGTGCTTTATGTATATGTTTCAGTCCTATTCGATGCACTTTTGTGGCTGTATATATCTTTCAACAAGTTTTTTAGAAAAAGGGTATTTTTTTTCCAATCACATTTTGCCTTTTATACGATATACCCCATGAATATATTTTTATATAATAAAATGGATTATTTGATCTTTTTTCATTTTTTGGGGAATATGAAGTTTGAGAAAATTTATACTAAAATACGTTATCATATCTTGTTGCCCTTTATACCGCACTATAGGGTATAGATGCCACTTTATGAGAAATGACAAAGTTGAAGAATCTTTACAAACGATTAAAAGTTTTAAATATTTGTAAGAGAGTATGTTATCCTCAAATATGAATCCGTGAAATTTTATCATGATTTGAAGGGATTGAATAACTTGATGCTAAATTAAAAAAACTATAAGCGATGATGTGGTTAGAGATACAACTTTGGTTGGATTATAATACCTTTTAAAATTCAAAATATTATCACATCTTAGTAATAAACGAGTGAAAGTCATAACATGAAAAAATAATTTCGAACAAATTAATGTTTAAAAGTTATGTATCCTTCCCAAATTGAGTGACATCAAGGATGTGAAACTAAAGGTTTTATCAAACTCTCTCATTGAGAAGGAAAAAGTATTAGTTGAAAAAATTTAAAAAGGTGTTGTAAATTTTCACAATTATTGAAACTTTGAGTCATTTATTCTTGAATTTCTATTGTTATTTGAACTCAATTTTAATTGTATTCTTTCAATTGTGTTCCTTATTTTTATTTTTCGCGATCAAGATTTGATCTTATGTTCTTGGATAAATCCCTAATCATATTATTATCCTCTTATGGATAATCTTTTCTTTATTACGGACATTTGATATAGTACTCGAATTTTGATAAGTATGATAATATTTCCTATATTCTTTTCTTATCAAAATCTATTTAAAATAACTTTCTAGAAGCTAAAACCGTACCATTTACTTTGCATATTATTTTCATTTTCCCCATGTAGTATATCTTCCATGTTTCTTAAAAGATACAATTGAAAGTCATGTTTGGGGATATTACTCTTTGTTGAGTGATAACTCTTTTTGGTATGTCCTTGCTCTTTTTTAAGATATTAATTTGCTTTAGACTTGATGTTGTTTATTCATGTTCCCAGATAATGTTATATTTCCTTTGACTTTGATATTGATCAGAATTATCACATATATTGATATCATTGTTTTTTACATTTGGGATAAATATACTGCATCCAAATGTTATTTTGCGCACCCTATTTCCATGGTGGTTTCCAATCATTGTATTACCCATGCTTGACCTTTGGAGTTTTTGTAGACATATTTCGAAAATACTAGCTTTGACATGATATATCATTCATTATATAGAGTTATGTTTATGTTTTTAGTCTGAGGATAGATCAAATAAATTCATATCTTTAATATCCTATACCCTTTGCTCATTGTGCTTAGCTTCATGTTTTGTACATTTTGGGTATTTGTGTTAAAATCCTGATAATTATTTATATAACTAGCCTATTACATTATTCATGATTATTTGTACCTTTATATGTTATACCATGTGATTTATAAATTTCTATCATCTCCCTTCTTATTGTGATTCATAATATGTTTTTCACAATCTAAACTTATTTTCTCTAATTACGTCCTATATCTATATGCCTTGTATTCTAATTGATTCGATTTCTTAATATTTTCATCTTTCCTAATACGTGGAGAAGTTTTCTATGGGGAGAGAAGACTTGATTGAGGGGGACAATCAATTTGTGATATAAAAAATCTACATATAATATATAAGAAGAGAAAATTTATTTTCTTATGTTATACTTTATGGTATGCCATGTTAGGGATATTTTAGTTTGGGATAATATATTGTTATCATTTTAAGTGATATATATTTGGTCATTACTTAACACGGTTATCGTTGTTGCCTTTTATATTGTTACCTAATTTTCATATCCGGTTTTAACATAAATCTCAATTAGATTTTGTGGTATATTGGTTTCAATCCTTTAGATTATCTTTTTTTAGATCACTTTTTGATTCTCTTGTCTTTTCCTTCGTCAATTCCATGACAAAAATGGGAGAGAGCTCAGGGGGAGAGAGATTTATTCCTTAAGTGGAGAGATGTTTGAAAAAGAGAAAAGTTAATTAGTAAAAGTGTAATCTTATGGAATGGTGTTTATATATCATATTTTATAGAGATATTTGATAAACTCAGTATATAATTGTTTGTATATCATATTTTTCCTCCTTTTATTATGCAGAATTTATTCCTCCACACTTAAACAAACCATTAAACGCATAGGGAATATAACAAATAAAAGTACGTAAAATAAATTCTTCCCCTCTTAATTAATTCTCCGTCTTTATCTAACATGATCCACCTAAGAAGATAATGTTCTCCCCCTAAGTTAGATCTCCTAAACTAACGATTTAGATACCATTTCTCCCCATTTTTGTCCAGGAATAGACAAAGGTCAAGAAAAAAACTTATTTCTCCCCCAATTAAATAAAGTTAAACGAGGGATATAAATGAGGAAAAGCAAGTTAAACATGCAATGGTGCATAAAGAGATAAGAGAATTTAAGCATATGGCAATAATGATGTACAACTAATCCATACAAAGAGTAAATAAATATCACATATGAAGCGATGACAAAAGATATCATTAAAATGTAATGTGATAATCATCGGATATGAAACACAATTCACAGCAAGATGGATAAAATTTTGAATTCAAAGCATTCATGGACTAGCTAGTCAGGCAAATACTTAAGAAAAATACCATATATATATATATATATATATATATATATATATATATATATATATATCACGAATGCACACGCACATATACATAGGTATTAACACCACACATGACACAAAATACATTAAGCTTTCCACACTCATATGGTAAAAATGTGTCTAAATATATGTGATAAACGGAAGTGAAGGGGAATGAACTAGAGACTGAAAGGAATATAGACCCAATAACTTAAATATGTTCACAAAGTTCTCATTCTATTTCCAAACTTTATCAGACTTAAAAATAACCTCATGTGACAAGATAAAGTTAACTCACAGAACAAACATACACAATGCACACAATACTAGAATATTAATGATTCTACCAACAATAGAGTCATGATAAGAATAGCATAATTCATTTTTTGTAATATATATTTGTGTTTGTTTTGTCACATGATTGACAAAGGGGCCAATAGGATTAGTATTATCTTATTCCATTGACCAAAACCCACTTTTAGTCTAAAAGGTCGTTCCGAAAAGCTTCAAGTCAACATTTATTCACAAGACTTCATCAATTTCACCTCGACATCATTTCACTTCCACATAAATGAAAATTCAACTAAAGGGAAAGGTAATGGAATTAGATGACACAGTACACCTACAATTTAACGTAACTCAAAATGGAATTTCTTAAATTGAAAAATGTGTTAAACTAGCGTGTGTGTTTGAGGCGGCATTTTTGAGTTTCTCCATATACATATTCCATATAGTTTTCTTATAGAAACATATTTTGAAAAGATCATATTGTATATTTAAAGACCTTTTTCATATTAGAATATCTTAAAAAAATGTCTTCGATCGCTACAACAAAATTTTACTTTGATGGCCGCGATATGTGCCAAAACTAAATTGGTGAAACATCTCGTCATCGGTGTGACCTTCTCGCAGATGCATCGATGCAGCGAGTAATTTGGTCGCTACAGCGACATAGTCTCTCAGTTCGTACATCTTACCAAAGATAAATTTCAAAAAAATCTAGTGCCTTCTTTAAAGTACTTTTTGGCCTCAAACGTTGTATAAATCACATTTTCAACCATATCTTTTGAGTAGAATTTTTTAACTATATTTTGTGGATAAGAAGCCTCCAAAGTTTTGAAAGATTGTGTGCACAAGTTCATTTATAGGTTGTTGGCTACTTAATTGGTCTTTCAATCCAACATAAAATATTTTTTTTTTTTTTTATAAATGTTTGAGTTTTTGAAAGAGAAAAACATATGTTGAAGATTAATATTCACTAGTGTTTTTCTTCATGATTCTTTTAGTGTTATTGAGATATCCATTATTCTTATTACTATTCAAAGTCATTTGAATTTTTATTACTTTTTCTTAATACTTGAACAAACTTTTGATAAATTTTTTTCTTAAGAGACTTAAATATTTTTATATTTAAAAAATACTTACGAGTATATTTTTGATTACCCAAAAACTTTATTTCTTCCATCAACCTTTAGGAATCTCATATCCTGCGAAGTAGAAATACATTTGTGGCTTCTCATCTTTTTTTTTTTTAAGACATGGAACACAGTTTTTTTTAAACTCAAAATGAAGATCTGGTTTGCATGAGGACTTTACCACATTACTTGCAGACCAAAATCGGTTGCAATTGTATAACGTACTTGATTCGATCGAATATATCATATTTATCCCTCTAATTTAGGCATTTTTACTGTCCTCTACATCGTAATTATCCCTAAATTAGCTCATATTTATTGCAACTAAACTTTTTGTCAAGTGTTTTTTATTTTGTTTATCTCTTATATATTTTATGGTAATTCATGCAAGTGGACGGAAGATAATAGTGCAAAAGGATAAAAATAATGCAAGAAAGGATAATCAATGGCAAAATGATAATTTTTCAGCCAATATTCGAAGAAGGATCCAACATGAAAGTCGTAGAGCTCGAGTTCACAGGAACATAAGAAGAAACAACACGTCAATGTCGAGCTACAGTGAAGAAGTTACATGACTTTAAAGATGGAGAAACGTTTAGGCGTAGAAACTGCAAATAGTGAAAATTCATTACAATTCCAATAGCATAAACCAAAATTGAATTTGTTCGGTTTTGGATCAAAACAATTTTCTTGCCCAATAGTTTCGGTCCAAACCAATTTAATGGCGTTCAGTTTTCTACGAGATTTTTATATCTCTTCCAATTTTGTAGCTAGAGTTGTTAGGGGTTATACTTAGCCTCTTGGACATTTTTGGGTACTTATATAGAGAGCTTTGAAGTCTAAATAAATATAGTTCATACTTAGTAAATCTTAGAGATCATCTACAATCATTGGAGTTACATTTACTTGGTGAATTCGTCATTTGCAAACCAATAAAGTCAAGTTCTTATGGATTTCTTACTGTTGTAAAGTTCTTGTTTCTTGTACTTTAGATTTTCATGAATTTTGTATTTGATTTTAACTTTGTCCTTTTATATATTTCAACATGAATGCTTGCATGTTTAATATAATTTGTGTAGAAATAGTTGTCATGTCTAACTAAAGTACTCGTAGGTTGAGGAACATGAACCCAACTTAGGATTTTCGATTTTAAAAGTAAAATTTGTTTAAATTTAATAATAAATTTCTCGAGTTTGATGTATTTATCGGGGCTAATAGTGTAGGCCTCTTAACTCAGATTGTTAAAGGCAACCCTAGTGTTTAAGGGTTCATTATACGTTTTGGTGAATATATTAATCCCTTATATTTGTTTGTTGACCAATTATCGTGCACGTTAACACCCAAACATATTCGATGCTTCAAATTGATTTGTATCTTTTCTTTTAATTAATTAATTAATTTATAAAATTTTATATTTGTCGTAGACACCCTAGGGTTTGGGGGATTTGATGCCAACCTCGTTTTCCAAAATTATTTCAAAACCAATTTTTTATCGCTTTACATAATTAAATTTTCAATCTCATAGCTTACATTGCGTACATAGTTAGAATTCACTTAAAGTAAGAATCATCACCTTTTCTATCCTTTTTACAAATCAAGGCCTAAATTTAAGATATCAACCCTACTTTCGTCGTTAGCACTCTATTCCCTGAGGATTAGACCCCATCTTACCGAGTTTATTACTTTAGCGATCGACTTGCACTTGAGCCGTAGGTACACACACGCAAAACACACGTTTTGTTGCTCGTCAATATTGTAGTTGTTTGCGCTCTCTACGAAGGATATGGTGGGAAATAGTGTCTAGTCAGTTATAATGTCCTATGCTTGTAAGTCTATTTCTTCTACTATTAAAATTGTACCATATTTAATCCATCGTTCTATCGGCCTAGGGTCTTTTCCCATTATAGGTTTTTCCTCATACTCCTTGCTGTTGTGCTATATTGTTTACATACTCTGCACTTAGATTAAATAACCTAACATTGAAGATAAAATTTGGTGTAATTTATTTGGTAAATAATTTACCACATAGATCTTAGATTTTATTTTATTTATAAGAAGAAATTAAAGCAAAAGCCTTGTCACTTTTTGACAAGAACTTTTAATAGGGCATTCTTCATCCATTTTCATTTTTAGCACACACACTCTCAATATCCATCGATATGCAAGACCCACCTTGGAGAACTGGGGTTTATCTCCTAGAATAATGGATTACTAAGTTCATTGGACACTACTACTTCTGTCCTAGGCCTTTGGGTCTCTACTTCCACCTCCTCTAGATTTTTGAACTCGATAATGAAATTATCTATGGTCCAACCCTTGATAAAAAAAAATTGATACTTGAGATCAAATCCATATTAATCTATAACCACTTAATAAGCCTTATTGAGGTATCAGGTTTGTGGATAATCTGTCAAAGGGGTTGATTGGTCATGACCATAATGGTGTGAGATTAAAAGTAGGGCCTTAGATGTGTAGCTAAAGTGATGAGGCAAAAGGCAATCTTTTATGTCCTCGGGTACTTGCTTTAAAAACTTTTGAAGATCGGCAGACATAATACATGAGGTACTAGACCCTAAACTCCTCTCATATCGGAGCTAAGGTAATAGTAGTTAGATAAGAAAAAATATACAAGTATATATGTTCCCTTGTGATGGTTTTTGGACAATAAAAGTGGGGACGCTGGGTACTTCTTGAGGATCTAGAAGGATTTTTCGGACACAGGAGTCCTTTGGAAGTCCTTCTTTAGTATTTTGCAGAAGGGTAGGGAATTATCCTTAACCTTGGAGATAGATTGGTTGAGGTCAATAACTCTATGTGCTAGGATCTAAACTTCTTTAAGTGTCTGTGGGAACTCTATATCTAGCAGAACATGAATATTTTCTAAATTGACCTATATGCCTCGGACGGTGACCATAAAACAAAGAAACTTGCCTTCAAAAACCCCCCGAAGCATATTTCTTTAGGTTGAGGATCACATGGTTCCTTCTGAGGACGTCGAAGGTCTTACTAAGGTTCTGCACATCATCATGAGCTTCCAGGCTTTTGATCAGCATGCCATCAGCATAAACCTCCATGGTTTCTCCAATAAGATATTTAAAAATGGAGTTCACCACTCTTTGATAAGTTTCACCTGCATTCTTTAGTCCAAAAGTCATATCATTTTTAGAGTACATACCATTATCAAAAAGTAATGAGGTATTTTCTTTATTTGTTGGGGCCATCCTGATTAGGTTATATCCAAGTAGTCCGACCTATATAGGAAAGTAACTTTCATCACCTAAGCGCAAGTGGTGACGAATGGGTTACCTAATAAAATCTACCAAACCCTTCACGTAAGTTGCATTCAAAGTCAAAAAGTCTTCTATAACTATAAATGATAATGTGAATATCCGTATTAGGGTTTGTATGAAGCTCTCCTGGTGTAGAAAGAAAAAGATATTTTAACTCCTCCTCATATTAACTACCACACTATCGCCTAAACAAGATCTTCATTAATGTACTTAAAATATCGTTATATATGGTGAGTCATAGCATTACCCTCCAAACCATATGCTAAGCACACTAAAGGTCTCGTGTCCAAAATTTCCTAACATCAACTGAAATCCACCTCATGCGGGAGACGTCCCACAAAGAAAATCCAAATAAGGAACCCTTTTGATACACTTCAGTCATTCTGAACTGATCATCTGGAATAATTTCTCGGAGAGAGACTTAGTGAAATAGACATTAAAGATGACGTCTACCTGCACCTGGACAAAAAGACCCTATAAAGCTTCATTATTCCCTAGGATTGACTTTGGGATTTTCCTGCTCAACTTAGGTGGAAGGCGAAGGACTCCTTTCAGGGAGCCCCGAGACATTAGTGAGATACCACTCTGAAAGAGATAGAATTTTAACCTTGTGTCAGTACTTATGCGCTAAGAGACAATCTCAGGTATATAATTTCTATGAGGCGTAGGCCTCCCAAAATTTAATGGAGGCATATAGAGGTTTTCTCAGGCCAGATGAAGATTGGCACTCGATTCAAAACCCCATAAGTGATTATAATTATAGAGATGACAAATCCTAAACGATAAAACTCTAAAGTAGTCAAAGAATGCAATATGAAAAAATGGAGGATGGACTCAATACCCTAGGACACTGTAACCTAGAATGATCAAATACTAATTGTGATATCTCATAAAATTCATAAATTTATTGATCAAGTCTAATAAAAAACGTTGAGAATAAAAATATTTGGTGACATTCTCATCATAACGAAATTAATAAAAATAACAAGTAATTGAAAAGTGCATCTGTGTGATAATTCATTAAATTAAATTTGCAAGTTTCCAAGAACCCTTATTTAATTAGAGTCCCTAAACATGCATCTAAGGTGCGTGTGTCAACCCATAAACAAATAAAGCATGCAACACAGTAAATATGCTGAGACATAAATTTCATGAAAAAAAACCTTTTGGGTAAAACCTTTATTTCACTATGAATATATAAATCGCAACTTACAATTACATAGAGAAATCTGCAATGGATCAACACGCATCCAACCCATAAAGACACGCAGTCTTGAACTCAGCAAGAGAATACATGCAGCACCCTCTAAGGACTCACAGCCCAAACAATAAAGGAAGAACCGCAGCTCTCCTCAATGACACGCAGTCATAACACTTTGTAGAGACTCCCTCAGAAATGACACGTAGCCCTCGGTTGCAAAGATCTACCCACAAAGGTTGAACAATAGCAAAGCTTGTGTTCTAGGGTTCCAAAAGATTCACAAAAGTAATTGGGATTTTTATGTGTGAATCAAAAAAATATTCGGTACATCAAAAATCGAAGTCTTGTTGTGTTTTAACTCTTATAAACGTTTTCTCAAAGACTTGAAAAAATACATCACCGAAATAGGTATATATATAAGAAATATGAGTCGGTGGTAAAAACACTCACGGAACTGTTCAATTTTATCCCAGGAGGACCGATCCGGTATGGAGGCGGATCAGTCCGACCTCGGATCAGTTCATTTTTAAAATAGGATTCTTCGATTTGTAATCGGTCTATAGTATACTGGTGCAAAGAGGATCTGTCCAATAGGTAGGCAGATCGGTCCGAGGGCGGATCGGTTCGTTTAAAAAATGGGCGGACCGGTCCAGTTACCCAGAAATTAAAAAATATTTTAAAAGCCTCTTTTTGCTTGAAAAAAACATACTTCTTATTTTTATAAAAAACATTTCATAAGAATTTCCCAATACAAAGTATGAAACTTTAAGGGACTTAAAAACAAAACTTTACCAAGTTCATTCTCGCAGAGGCTATGATGTTGAAGACGCTTTGATATTCGGTTCCGTTGATGTACATGCGATCTTGAATTTCTTAAATGGTGTAACGGTGTACGACATACAAATTGATAATGGACAAAAATGTCCTTACAGTAATATACTAATGTTTGAATAAAATATCATCTAAGATAAACCACCTCTGATACCGTCCAACCAACGACATGAAATAAAACCAACTCTGGAATATAAAATGTACATTAGAATATAACAATCATGTCTGACTAAAGCGATGATTAAAATATCATCTAAGATAAACCATTTATGATACCATCCAACCAACGACATGAAATAAAACCAACACTGGAATATAAAATGTACCTTAGAATATAACAATCATGTCTAACTATAAGTACCACAAGTACGATCTCTCACTCGGGATAAACTGTAAAATATAACTACCTATAATTAAAAGATAATGAGAATGTGAAATAAATTAGCTACATTGCTCGACTACTACATCTTAGGAATGATGAATCAAACGTCGCTGGAGATACTTCTCGATTGATTAACCCAAGTCTTAAGAAATACGACCGAAGACCTGTAAAAAAAGATTAAACAATAACGTAAACAAAAAGCTTACAAAGAATAAGAATTTAATTGATGTTGGACTACAATAATAATAATACATCTTCCTCCCATTTTAAGTCATTTAATTAACCCAACACAATCAACCTAAAATAACATGTGTTTCTATTTTCCATACCCATATGTGGCCCATATAATAAAAGTTTATCTTAGATAATTATTCTTCTTTTTTTCATTCTTAAATTAGTCTCTTAATTTAAGAACAATTTATAATAAGTTAATCTCTTACCTTAAGATCATCTTGGTAATTAACTAATGTATCACTAATAGTCTCTGGATACGATAATTAATACGTGTTTCAAGTCTATAAGTCTCGATCAGTCGCATGCTACTACTGTAGTCTTTACATATCTAGTATATTTATCACTTAAATATCAAGTCATCAATTTATCATTATAGATATCTAGTATAAATCATATACATCTCGAAGATAAGATGTAAACCAATATAACCAACACAAGTACTATGACATAAAATCATGTAATAGAGAGGAAAGACATCCTCTACCATTAACCTCCACATACGTAAAGTAAATTGTCCTCTTTACGTAAAGTAAATAGTCTATGGCCAAGCTCGCAAATAAAAGTACAAAGGCCTATCCTTATTAGCTTTAGGGATCACTTGCGCATACTGGGTATAGTAATAGGTCATACCAACCCTATAACCTCATAACATCATCAACACAAGGTAAATCACTACGTCTTCACACCAATCGTACTAGACCCATACCCAAGGTTGTATGAGATGATTTTCTCGTTATTCCTATTTGAAAGATAGGTACTTTCAACATGTTGGGTCAGGGTAAAAATATGACTTCGGTAGAGACCATCTCATCATCGAGAAAGACCACATGCGGTAGAGATCCTACATGCTCCATCAAATTCTTTATAGTGCGTTCTTTATGAGCACACATATTACTCGGTATAATTGCATATAAAATAAGTAAACATATATGATCCTACGCAACTGGGGTAAACAACCGAGTATAAAATCCTATTCAATGTGGTTACACACAAAGTCTTTTGATAATATAAGTTAATACTCATGTTAACTAAAAATGATTATATACGACACTAGCCCAAATCTCTAAGGCTCTCTAAATCTAGGCAACATCTCACACCTAACTTATACAATAATTAATTGAATAATATAACTACCCAATGCAAGGGTTACAAATGTATTCTAATCAATTGTTGGTAATAACCAAACACTACAAGTTCCCGATCTTCCTTACACTTTATGCGTGGAATGCCTCACAAGCGAAAAATAAATAAGGAACCCCCTGATGCACTTTTGTCTTAGTCGGACGGTTGATAAGTTTATACATAATAATCCTAACTATTTAACTCGATATGATAAACCTTTAATAAATCTCACTCACATCCATTCTATCCTTGGATAAGTATCATAATATCTCAATTTATAAATAATTTCAAATCAAAATAAGGCTAGATCCTCAAATCTGACCAAAGTCATTCGAATGAGATCCTAACCTCGTTGTAGCAAAAATAGACAATTAATTCGAACAATAATCCTAAGTATTCGAATGAAACTACTTAGGTCATTTCAATAACCCACTAAGTAATTTAAATGACATATAGAATCTTGTTTTAATGAGAATCATATCTTATTCTAACGATATTAACACATGTCTCTTCTTCTCCAAATCCAAATCTGCCATTAATAACCTCAAAACTTAACTTCAAAGCCTCTATGTAATCCTATACCCATCCTCCATAAGATATAAGTACTACAACAACAATACCAACCTAAATCCACTAGTTTTAGCTGATTAACTCAAATTTTCAAACATCAAAATAAATTATGGGTTTAAGGACCCTAAGTGTATAATTCTAACCAAATTAATTCAGATTCGATTCAATTTAAAGGGTATATTATAGTATTCCTTATATTGATTAGAAAAATAACAACATAGATCATATTACAATCTCAATTCATAGGATTTTTCATCAATTTGGTATAGTTCATTAACATTGGATTAAGGTTTAATGCCACCATTAAACATATTTGAAACATTCAATTAAAGATAATTAAAATATTTATTGTAAATGTATAATTTAGAATCCAATGGACTACTAATTTTACCATAAAAAAACTCAGTTAGATTCTAAAACTCTATAAACTTTCTTATAGAGTGATTGGCGAATAAATCCCTAAGACCTCATAAATTCCTTCACCCTTATGTGTTTCTTCCTTCCTTAGCCTTCTAAGGTTTCTCTAATTCTCCTAATATGTTTTAGGTTAAGATTAATGATCAATTAAGTTGTTTTCCAATGAAACTAACCCTGGAACCAAAATGGGCCTCAACCCAATTAGCCCAAATAAAATTCCAAATGACCCAAAACTTTACCCAAGCCATATACGAACCCAATAGACTTAAAACCTACTATTGTAAGTAAAAATAATCATTTTAAATGTACCCAGTGTCAACCCAAAATAAGATACCAACCAAACTAAAACAGTATAAGGTATGATCCTAAACAGTCCAAATATTAATTATTTAATTATTTATTATGTACGGGCGACTCATCATTATAAGAACCTACTTCATTATCGGTGGAACTCAACACCGAGGGATTAATCTAAATAATAAAATCTTCATTACAAAATCCCTAACCATTCCATAGTCACCCATGATATTGCGTCACTTACAGATATCTAATAAATTAATCACCGCATATTATGTCCGACTTCAATTACAAATAATATATCACATACATATATAAATAATGACATTACATATCACAATAAACACTCATTATTAATTTTTATAATTAAGAATTGCACAGAAAATATGGGGTATTACATTTACTATTAGACTAGATGGTAAAGATTAAATTTTCTTAGAATGTGTGTTGAGATTCAATAAATTTCACTTTATTCCTATTTATGGTCTGAATGGAAAAGTTATTAACCATGTTATTGAGTGATAATGGGCACTGGTTAAATGTAGTAACAATAAAGTTTTTTTCCGTAATGATAACATGTGAAGGAAGAGTACTAAACCATTCTCTCAATGGTTCATAAGATACAGTCGGTGATCGAAACATACGAAACAAACAAAGCTTTTATTTCAAATGGAGGCAAAAATAATCCGATGTCCATAGTTTTAAGACTCGCCTCAGGATGATAATCTCATAACGAGTGTTGGTGGTACTTAAGGAAACTAGAAATGGACTTTGATGAGGTAGTAGGAACTACTATTTTAGGTATGATTAAAGAAAACAAGTGTTGCCACCGATAGAGTTTAACATAAATTCATTCATTGTTCTAGAAGTAATTAAACTACAGGAGGGTTAGGTACATATACAGCTATCTTAATGATGAATGTAAAGTAAAAGAGAAGGAGATAAATAAGGGAAAACAAAAGGTAGATATGTTGTCTGGGAAGAAAACAACTCTTAGTGTGAAAAACTTAGGGCGCGGTGGGGTAAGTAGAGGAAGATATAAACATGTTTATGTTTAAAATTTGTATCTAGAATATTCGGGGTTATAATTCCTCTCATAAACATATCGAAGTTCATAAGAATCTTATTTGACAATTATATATATATTATGTGTTTTATTGAAGTTAAAGTTCGTATAAGTATTTTAAATAATACTAGTCATGGACATTATGGTGCTTGGAGTTGGATTCACAATACCCTGATATTAGGCCTGGCATGATATGGATTTTTGGAATGCTGAGAGTTAGTAAGTTATTGAAGTTAGTAGTTGCAGTCAAGCTATTGCAAATAAAGTATGAATTAAAGGGCAAATAATGAGTTTTTTATCACAGCGGTGTGTGGAACAAATGTAAAAGATTATAGTTTTGAGCTTTGAGAATATCTTATGAGAGCTGGAGATAGTAGTGGAAATGATCTTTGGATGATTCTACGTGATTTTAATGTTGTTAGAAATAATTCTAAGAGAATGGGTGGTAATGGTATTGACTCTATTGAAGTTTCTTATTTTAATGATTGTATTAACAATTTATGTTTGGAGCAGTTTGGTACCAAAGAACCATAGGTTACATGGAATAATGAAAGGAAATGTAATTAAAATATTTAGAGAAAAATTCCTAGAGTTTTACATAATGAAGTCTGGCTTAGGGATTATATGGATTATGAGGTTCTAATAGACCTTCCAGGTGTTTTTGACCATTAAACTATTATTGAAAATTTTGATAAGCTTTTTGAAAAGATAAATAAACCTTTCAAGATTTTTGACTTCAAGATGAGGGATGTGGAATTTAGGGGAATTCTAGATAAACAATGGAACATATTCCATGTGGGGTTTCCCATGTTTAGAGTTGTAAAAAGATTAAAAACAATGAAAGATGATTTGAAGAAGTTAAATAAAGAGTCATATTCTAATATTAGCCTTGGAGAAAAAAAAGAATGTGGCATGATTCAATGGAATCTTATTGAACTATTGGGAGATACAATATTGATCGAAGGAAATACGAATCTTAGAATTAATTATTTAAAATTACGAGAGGCATATGAACCCTTTTTAAAAAAATTGTAGGTGAATTGGCTTCATTTGGGAGATAAGAATACAAAGATTTTTAATTTAAGGTAATATCTCATATTAGTTGAAATAAAATACTAACCATCATGAATTTTGCTGAACTATTTTAGCAAGGAAGAAAGAAGTCCATCAATAGGTAATAAAATCATTTTTAATTATTCAGGGCAGAAGTGAAGCGTATCTGATGGATGTTAGAGAAAGTTGATGTCCATAAAAAAAAATTCACTTTCGGATGATAATAAGGGAGTTCTAAGTGCTAAAGTGTATTTTGGAGAAGTGAAGAGGGCAGTGTTTGATCTTAATCCTAATAAATTGCGGGGTCCATATGGGTACACTTCTAATTTCTTTAAACAAAACTGGGACATGGCTGGAAATGATATAATGGAGGATATGTGTTCATTTTTTAAGGGTGGGGAGATGGTAAAGAAAATTATTAGTAGGATTATAAGTTTGACTCTCAATTTGCCAAGTTCGATTATGATGAAAGATTTTAGGATGGTATCTTATTGTAATATTTTATATAATGTGATTTCTAAGGTGATAGTGTGGAGCATGAAGGAGATGATGCAATATTTTGGTTAATAATAGACAATCAATGTTTGTGAAAGGAAGGAGTGTTACACACAATATTTTTCTTACGAAAGAATTGGTTCAAGGCTAATATAAGAATAGTGGTCCTAATAGATGTTCTATCAATGTTGAAATTATGGAAGTCTATGACTTGGTGAGTTGAATTTTCTTAGAGTATGTGTTGAATGTATTAGAATTTCCTAATAATGTGATTAAATGGACTATGGAGAAAAAGTCTTGAGATAAGAAGATCCTCTCTCTCCATATTTGTTCATTATTGTTATAGTGACTTATCGTGGTTTTTTATTATAACATTGAAAAATGTTCATTCATTTATAATCATAAGTGTGATGTGCTTAGGATTTCTCACATCATGTTTGCAAATGATCTCTTTATTCTTTAAAAAGTAGACGATAAGACTATTAAAATAGTTGATAAGACTTTGGCAGGGTTCATCCCTTCGTCAGACTTATTTCCAAACAAAAATAAATGTATAATACTTTTTAGAGGTGTTGAAGACAGTGATAAAGATTGATTTTCCAAATTTGATGAATATAAATAAAGGTTCCTTACTGGTGAAATATCTAGGAGTTTCCCTTATTTCTAGTCGACTTAAGGTGGTAGTTTGTATGATTTTAACAAACAAGATTACAGTAAAAATCCAAACATGTACTACTAGATGGCTTTCCTATGCATGTAAATTGTAATTGATGTTGTCCGTGTTGAGAATCATGAAAATGTATTGGATTAACCTTTTTTATAATTCCTAAAAGTACTATTAAAGCGGTTGATCAGATAATTAGATATTTCATTTCAAGTGGGCATGAAATTTTCAATTCTAAGGCAAAGATCTCTTGGGAAGATGTGTCCACTAGATGAAGGGGGTTTAAGTATAAGAGATTTATTCATTTTGAATAATACTTGTACTTGTGGGATATTGATAACAAAAGGGGGGGTTGTTAGATTCACTCGTATGTTCTCTGGGGGAGATGCCTATGGATTTAAAGTTTCACAAAATTGTTAATGGACATGGAGGAAGCTGTTTAAACTAAGGGATAAGTCAAAAACTCTTATTAAGTATAGGATAGGGAATGGAAAATCTATGTTTTTGGAAAGACGATTGCCATAACAAAAGTGTGCTGATTGATAAATTTGGGGATAGAGTTGTGTATGATGAATGAGGAAATATTATAGACAAAGTTGATAAGTTTAGTCAGGGTGATGTTTGAGAGTCACCTTTTGCCCATTTCATCTACCTTAGGGCAAATTAGAGATATTTCTATTAATCATTGTAAGATAAAATTTATAATTTCTCATCAAATTTTAGTTTGTTATATTTTGTTATACATTTAGATTCTCAAGATCTTTAATCGAAGTCAAGCTAGTGACCGAATGTACTAATCGCAGATCAAAGAATTGAGATCATCATTATAATCATTAGAGAAAGTATATCATTTTGATTTTGTGTAATCATTATGTTCAGGGGTATTTTAAAAGTGTTTTAAAACATAAAATATTTTTTTAAATAGTTTTAATCAAAAATCAATTTTAAGCTAGCTCATTAGAATGAGTCACGGAAGGCCGGTCGAACGAGGTTTTTACACTCATTTGATATCAGTTGTTCGAACAAATCTTCTAATAACTTAATCTCCTCATAGCTCCGGAATGTCATTCGATTTCTCATTCGATGTCATTACAACAACTTTATATAGATCGTTCGAATGAGGTTTAGTTTATTCGAACATGCCGTCAAAATTTTATTTTTTACTTGATTTTAAATACAATCTTTCAAGTCTATCTCTTTGAATTTTTTCTCCATACTTAAAGAGATACGGACTTGAACTTCTTTCAAGCCTTTTACACATCTTTTGTGATCAAACACTTTGGTTTTCCAAATCCATACTCCTTATATGTTTAGTGGTCACTTTGTCAAACCTTAAAGAACATATCACATGTTCTAATCCTTATGAAGTTGATTCTTCAGTGTTGAAGATAGGAAAGGAGTTTTCTAAGGTTAATCGGTACATATCGATGAAAACAGAGCTTACTGTGGGGCATTACCATGTAACACCCCACTCAAAATAATAACGGGTGGGTAGCCCTATAATACATTAAATCAGGAGTTTCAGATAGCTCAGTCTCAACACCAACTGTCGATACAAATATAATATAGACTAACTACCCGATATCATAAGCGAGATGTAAAAATTTAATAAAATATGCAACAAACAACAAACAACACTATAAAACTGCTAATAAAGGAAAGAAAGAAAAAAAAACATACAAGAACTAAGATAAATGAAATGCTGGAATAAAATGAAATAAATAACTACAATTGAAAACAGCACAAGGAAGTAAACCCGAATAAGCTGTCGGGTCACAACCAATACAATAACGGAAAGGAAATAGATATACACATCTATAAATATCCCTTGGGTATAAACCCGATATACAACATGAATCCTACCTAGATTTTTAAAGAAGTAGGAAGCTACTATAAGCTTTGTCCCACAATAGTCCGCATCTATCACGGCTCCCAAGACTCTGGATAGGAGGTAATCCGGCATCCATGCAGTAGGACACCTGTAGTAATATATATATATATATATATATATATATATATATATATATACAAGCAGGAGAGAAAAGTAAACGGGTCAGAGCCCAAGAGTGAAAAATATTTAGCAAGTATATTAACCGTGCATAATAAATATCGGTGCACTTATTTCATAATTAAAGTGGAATCGCACTCTCACGAAACCCCAACTCACCTCTCATCTAGAGGCACGCACCTATTCGCGTCCTGAATTTTGTTAAATTACCCGAATTATAAGGACAACCTAACTTAACATAGGCCCCACCTATTCCTACGAGATTTGCCTTCCTATCTTAACCCAAGAATCGACCCCTTTTCTAATCATACTAGATTACATTTACAAACAGTTATGCCATAATTGGCTTAATGGATTCCGGTTTATAATTTATTTAATTATAATTCTTAATACGTTGCCCATTTTTATTTGGGCTGAATCATAAGATTTAATTTCGAATTAACATGCACACAAATTATTATTGACAACACTACTCTCCAATCTCAACATTGTACTACGTTTCTTGCGTGGGGTGTCTCGCAAAGAGAAATCCAAACAAGGAACCACCCCGTTACACTACTCCTTAACAACGTCGATCCTAGAGATCCATAATGCCATACATACCATATTATACTACTGATGATGCTTGTAATACCCCATAATTTTAAATGACTTTTAAAATGGGTTATATTTTAAATTGATGGATTAATTAGATTTTATTATTGATTAATTCATTCGGGTTTTATCCGGACGGTGGATATTAAAATGGATGATTCTGAATATTACTTAAAGATATTTAGGTAATATATGAATGTGATGTCATTGATATGACTGTATGATATAAATTCGGTAATTTATATTTTTAGTTAGACGCGGTATGGGACGTGTCGGGACTAGTTTATTAAATTAAAAAGGAAATTCATTTTCTATCGATCTAATAGTCATTTCGACTACGTCGTTGCGTCCAGAAGGTTCGAAATAGTCAGAAAAGTCTATTTGGATGTTAATTTTGAGTCTCGGGTCATTTGGAAATGAATAGACAACCCGAAAGGGCATTTTGGTCATTTTTCTAGAGGGATGAATAGTGATTACGGATTTGGAACTATTATAAGTATTGGTAGATTAAGTGTATGGGGTTTATTCATCTCCTCTTCACAAATTAGAGCAGCCATCTTCCTAGAGAGAGTGTAAGAGTGCTTGGGAAGGGAAAAGCCACTTGGGAAGGAGAAGAATAAGAACCAAGGTTCACCACCACCAACCACCACCGGAGTTTGACCGGAGAAGGGACAACCAACTGAGATATAATACACCAAAGGATAATACCTACAAGAAAGTCAAGTGTTTAATAATGGCAATTTAAGTTCGTATATTGTCCATGTTAGAATAGTATGAAAAGAGAAGATTATTCTTGTTTGGAAGAAATAATGGAGTGATTAAATGGATTTCTGGAAACTGAAATGATATAGGAATTTAACTCATGTTGTAGGATGTAAATAATAACAAAATAATCAAATATATAAGGAAGAAAAATTTGAAAATCATTGATGTGTTCTTGAAGATGATATGTTGATAATTTCTGGAAATAAGGAGATAAACATGCTTTTTAATCCAATCCCTTGATGATTCTAGGATGTTTAGTGTACTGGAAATCGTTCATATATGTTGGCATATGATGTAGTAATAATTATAACTCATTTTGGAGGTTAATATGAAGGTTTAAATGAGTAAAAATGGTGAAACCCGTAGTTGCAAAAAAATGCAGAAAACCAGGCTTGGACCTGAGGGATCGATCGATCGACCCCTGCCTTCGATCGATCGACCTCCCCAGATTATGTAAAGTTGTTTCTTTTTTTTAAATGTTGATTCTTATCCCAAACCTTTTGTGGATATTTGGTGATTATTATTTGGATATTATGGACCTAGAAAATATCAGTAAACCCTTGATAAGATTTGAATTAAATTGATTTGGATTCGAGTGATTTAAATGATGAAAATTATATTGAATGGAATTTCGGTTGCTAGATTCATTTGTTAAATTTCCAAATGGGGATGTATGAGGATTTAAGATAGGACCAGTAGGGCTTGATTGAATATAACACCTGGGTATCCTTAAGTTTACAAGAGGGTTTAATCCAAAGTGAAAGAAGATGTGTTTATAAGAGATTTGAAACTATCGATTTTAACCTTAATGAAAAGGAGAATTTAACTCATAGTAATTCGGGAGAAATGATGTTATGGACCAGTAGGATATTAGTTAATTCTTACTGAATATATGTTGAGGAAAAACCTATTTGAATCTTGTGTATTGAGTGAGGGTAGCCTTAGGGTTACAATTTGAACATCAAGGACTGAGTTTAAACTCATTATTGATTACGCATGGACTGAGTGCAGTACAAGAGCGTAGTGGTATGACTCCTGGATAGAGATGGGAGTTTAAAATACTTTTGGGTTGAAAGAGGTATGAGGTTATCCCGGTCGCATAGTTGTAGTTGTCGGACCTCCTCGATCGACAAAGTTAAGTGGTAGTGTATTGGAGGGGTTCCTTGTTTGGATTTCGCTTTGCGAGACGCTCCGCGCATGAACCTTAACGATGTCGGGAGTGGAGAGATGTTATAGGATGCGAGGATAATTAAATTATGAAGTAAATATATAATATGTTAATACGTGGGATTTAAAAGGGATATAATGCTACTTAAGGGAAATATCTTAGGGTAGTGATAATTACCTTATTGATATTATATTATAGGTATGATAATACCTATTTGATTGATTATTGATTTATGTGTATGACATACCTAGCTTACTTGCTATCGGTGGGAGGTTTGCGCGTGAGGGCAGTCATATCCTGATGAATCCATGGGATCTTTGATTTGTCGCTCGAGAACATAGGTCTATGAAAGGCTTATCGGGGAGTTGATAAGTCCGCTGACTGTGGGTACGTAGGTATGTGCGTGACCCATGGATACGAGAACTATGTTTGCCTCCAATTTGTTTGTTGTTGTTTTTTGTGGTTCGTGGAATCTTACCGAACCTGTAGTCCCCTATTCGGTGACCTGCGATGATGGGACATGATAGGAGAGTAATGCATTGCACCACAGCTGTGACTCGGGGTGCCGTATTATATATGAATATATATATAATGGATTAAATGATTAAATGGATATATATTGTGGTTAAATCTATCTACGGTGATAATTGTAGATAACGGTGAATAGAGAAAGATAATGGAATTATGTTAATGAATGTTTATGCTTATAGAATTGAAAAGCTTAACTCATGTTAATGAGAAAATATTTATATTGATGAGTAATGATTCATGTTAATGAGAAACTAATCATATAAAGAAGAGATGTAAATGAATAATAATGTGACGTATGGTATGGGACATACGGGGATTATGATATGGGAATGGAATTTATATATGGAGACTAGAAAAGAGGAACCATTAACTAGGAGGTTAATAGGAAACGTTAAGTGTGCACTCTAGTTGAGAGGTGAGAATTGCAACTGAGAGTTGGGTCTAACATGTACATAATAAATGCTTTATTGCACTTGTTAAATACTTGTTGAATTTAAAATAATCTACACATTCGGGCTCTGACCCGTTTCCTTGCATATTTTCTCTTCTATTGTATCTCTATATCAGGTGTCCAGCAACAGGGACGCCAACCTTAGCGGATGATGATTGAATTATGGATTTATGGAGTTTTGCGTAGACGCCTATCTTCATTTGACTCACAGTATTCTTAGTTAAGGCATGTCGCCCAAAGGATTCAGTTATCTTTTCTATCGAGGTCAAATACTATTGTATTCGGGTTTTTTTTAATACATTTAACATTGTTGGGATTATTGTAAAGGATTTATATTATTTGGGAATGTTTATTACAATTGCATTTAAATTCTTTTGATTTATTTATTGTGTTATCAGTGTTGTAGAATAAAATGTGTAGTGTTATTCTTAAACTAAAAATGGTTTTGTTGAAATTTTAATTTGGAAAGGTTTTAACACCAGCTTAATTGGGTATTGGGTGAGTGGTAAATTTTTCGATAGTGATGCTAAGAATGAGCCAACTGTATATTCTATTTTAATTTGGTATGGGACTGGCCACCCGGTATTTAATTAGGCGGGGTGTTACAATGATGAAATCTAGTACCACCGGATAAGTGATGATGAGCTCAAACAATGGCAGCCATGGCAGCCATAGAGATGTAAGTGTATAAAAGTGTAGAAGGAGATGAGTATAAGAGGAATAAGACAATGATGTATAGTGGTTCAACCAATTTGGCCTACATCCACTATGAGTGTGTGATCCCCTAAGTATGGGCACTAATGGCCTTGGATACAATGAACATAAGCTCACTTTCTCTCTCTACTATGTGTACAAACAGAATTTTAGCTAGGGTTCCAATTATCAAATCGATCTCCCCTGTAGGGTTGTAGGTGACAAGTATATATAGGTCTTGGGGGGTGTAGTGTACCGCCCAAGTATGCATGGTGCATGTGAATGATGATCTAGCCATTCCCCTGTTGACACCTGTAGATGCCAAATGATGACATAATATCCCCTAACGTGAGGGTGTGATTTTGTTATAATGGTTTCCCATGTGCCATGTGAGCCTCACGTGCACTGTTCCACGCGTCTCCCAAACCACGCGCTGTGATGATCTCACCCTCGGCCTTTGATATGAGGCCGAGGGCAAAGTTCCTTTCGGTAATGAGTCTGGTCTAATTTTGGCCTCGTACTGTCGTACCCTCGAAGGGTCATCTGGAGCCTGATGAAGGGTCGGCCCCCTGAGGGGTCACCCAGATCCTGATGAAGGGTCGGCCTCCTGAGAGGTCTTCCGGAGTCTGATAAAGGGTCGGCCTCCTGAGGGGTTGTTCAGAGCCTGATGAAGGGTCGGCCCCCTGAGGGGTTGTCCGGAGCCTGATGAAGGTCCAGCCCCTGAGGGGTCGTCCGGCCTGATGAGGTGTAGGGTGCCCTTGGCGTGGGCGAGGGTATATACGAGTATACCAATCACCCCCCAGCCCTTAGCCATAGATGATGCTGAGATGGATGAGGGATAATATTGCTTTGAGACTAAGTGTATGGTCTGTTTGATGAGTGACACATGTCAAACTGATATGACAGTTGTCAAATTTTTATCCAGTGTCATTCCAGTTTTCAAGGCATGGTGACTGCATGCTGCTTGGGGTTTTATGCCCTAATGATGTCCTCCTCGTGGGCTGTGCTTTGTCTTGGGTAATGGGCCCACTCATTACTAAGGTATATAAGCAATTTTTAAAACCATTCATTATCTTCTACTTCGCGCCCAAGCTCTCTCTCTCTCTCTCGCTTCCATCCTTCTTACCATTTCTACAGTTTTTGAACTTTCAAGCTTAGCAGCTTCGCCATTCCTCCTCAGGTAACACCTCGACCTTAGTGCCCTACTTATCTTCATTTCTGTTTGCTTTCCTGTTTTAAGATCATAGGGATAGATTTTCTTAGGCTGTTCCATAGCTTTTCCGGTGTAACCTCCGGTAAGTTGTTCTTGAATTGTTCTTGATAGAAAACCCTTCAATTCTTAGGTTTTGATCAAAAAGTCCACCCTGGTCAATTGTGAGATTTGTTTGTAGTTAGGTTAGGTTACCCAAATTCTTCTAAGTGTAGGGTCTCCCCCTTAATTCTTAGGAGGCTTTATAATTTAGCCGAGGAGTTCCCATCCTTGCGAGAGAAGCTTTTCATAGAAATCAGACGAATAGAGGAAGAGGAGGAGAAGAGACGAGGGGCCGACCCTAATTGGGTACGACCCATCTTTACCATTCCTCTAGCCACCATAAAACCTTTTGAGCCGTCTGAGTCTTGTGGGTTGTCCCGTCGTCCTGCCGAGAGTTATTCAGGAGAGATGGATGAGAGAGCGTCATCACCCACTGGCGCTGGACCTTCTGGGAGAGGCGAGGCATCTGACCTAAGCCCAGGCCGACAGGCCGAGGGTATGGTTGCTTCCGAGGCCGTCCCTATGACTACTCTATCTCCACATGCCTTCCAGATGGCTTTTCCCCAGAGGTCTCTGGCAGGTGATGAGGCCGAGGGAGAGGGGACAGAGGACGAGGGTGAGGACTCAGATGATGACCAGGTTGACACCTCCCATGCCTCGTCCTATATCTCCTCAGCTAAGGATCGTGACCTTTTGCTATGGAAGCATGCCTACAGAGTGTCCCCAAATATAACTATGAGGGTTCCCTCTGAGTCTGAGAGGGTCTTCGAGGGTGAAGAGGGAGAGGTTGCAGTATACGAACAAATGTTCAAGGTTGGTGTCAGATTCCCTCTGCATCCTGCTGTCATAAATATCCTGTCAGCCCTCGGCGTTTCCCCCTCTCAGCTTCCTCCCAACTCCTGGAGGACAATCCTTAGCTACATCTCCTTGTGGAATAATGCTTTCACTGATGAGCCATCGGCCGACGTATTTTTGGCATGTTACAATATAACCTCCTCGTCCAAACAGCCTGGGTACTACCACCTGGGGGTGAGGAGGTCTGACAAAAAACTTTTCCATGTGGCACAGACCTCCAACCACGATTGGAAGAAGAGATTTTTCTTCATTTCTGGGGAGTGGGAATTTTCCGTCGAGTCTCAACATTTGGACGATAGTCCGAGGGTTCCCAGGAGATGGTCAAACCCCTCGATGAAGGCTAGGTTTGATCCCGGACATAGTCTGGATGAGAAAGACATAG
The DNA here is from genome assembly GCA_949130495.1 of Sambucus nigra. NCBI lineage: Eukaryota > Viridiplantae > Streptophyta > Magnoliopsida > Dipsacales > Adoxaceae > Sambucus > Sambucus nigra. Next base: position 101,211,034 of record OX422220.1, on the reverse strand, counting down.
TTGAGTACCTGAGGGAACGAGGGAGAGGGGGTGAGATTGCAAAATTTGAAGATCCAATGACCCCCAAGTTCCTCAAAGAAGTTGGTATGAGGGTCGGCCCCCTGACAGAGCTATGTGAGTTACATTATTTTTTTGCTCATTCTTTACTTTTTTCAAGTGTTTCATCTTTGCCTCTGCATTTTTCTAACGTATCATCCTCCTTTCAGGTCGTCCCTCTTGTAAATCTGATCAACTCTTGGAAATGACTGCCCCAAGTTTGCTATCTGGCTTAGGAAAGAAGAAGGGCAAGGAGCCTCAGTAGGCTCCAAGGAAGACAAAGGTCGTGGGGCCGACACTTGTTGAACCGACAGTCGACGGTCACAAAAGAAAATAGCCTGAAGTCCCTATTGACCCTCGGCTGGATTCTAGGATGAGGGAGAGGGTGGAGTCATCTTAGGGGACTGGCTCCTATTCTAGCATGGGGGCCTTCTAGTCCCAAAACTCGACATCACTGAAGGCCGAGCCATCTTCCCTGATCACGAACCTAAGGGCAGCCAAGGCGTCCATGATTTCTGCCCCCTCGGCTGCTGATTATGAATTTCTATCAAAGATGCCCCCGGCCAAGGTGTATGACTATGGTCTGCACGCACTGGCTCAGGTACTTATTTTTACTTCATCTAGTTGAATTTTTCACTAACTCTTTCCTCATCCTCTTAACAAGTGTCTTTTTCTGTGCAGTCTGTCTGTGCCTTTACCTCGACCACTAAGTGGATGGCTGAGAATCAACAGAAGTTTCATGAAGCTGAGAGGGCCATTCAGCATGAGGCCGACCTGCAGATAGAGCTCGAGACTGCAAGGGCTGAACTAGAGAGTGCCAGGACTGAGCACGCTAGGGTCTTAGATGAGCTGACAAGACAGCACAATGCCGACCAGCAGGCCAAGGACCTGCTTATAAAGGAGAAGGATGAAGCTTTGCTCAACTTGGAGGTTCAGCACAAGGCCGATCTAGAGGTGACTGTCAAGAAAGCCGAGGCCGATGCTGTGGAGGCCTACAAACTCTCGGACGAGTTTCAAGGCTTCGGCCTCGAATACTTGGAGAGGGGAATTAGTACGTCCTATCGATGGGTCGTCTTAAAGTTCGCTGATGCAGTGTCGTCCATCTGCCCCGCTCTGGAGGCAGTTCAACTGGACGATCTATTGATTGACGAAGCCCTAGCCCAAGTGGAATCTCAGCACGTTGAAGGCATGGGCACGTCTGAGGCTCGGCCTGTCACGGTCATAGAAGAATCTCCCATTGATGTTGAGGTCTTGCCCTCTAATATTTCTCAATAGGGTGGCTGCCTGTAGCCTATAACCTCTTAGTGTAATCAATATTTTTGTACTCTATTTTTGTAAAACGAACATCATTTTGTAATATAATGCCTCTTGTTGTCTTCCATACTCGTCTCTTACGTGATTTGCATTATGAATTTTTTATATTATCACTAACCCCCCCTCCTTTCTGGAGGTCCATGGTGGGGTCGTCCCCACCCTTGACCTTCATTATAGGTCGAGGGTTATAATAACCAAATTAATGGTTTTTTCAACAAAGTCTTCCCTCAACTTTCTTGAGGACAATGGTGGGGTCATCGCCTCCATTGACCCTCATTATAGCCGAGGGTTATAATAACCAAACTAATGGTTTTTAATCAAGTATTCCCTCGTCTTTCTTGAGGGCAATGGTGGGGTCGTCCCCTCCATTTACCCTCATTATAGCCGAGGGTTCCAATAACCAAACTAATGGTTTTTAATTAAGTATTCCCTCGTCCTTCT